>OX392517.1:13802072-15052535 GCA_947623375.1 Apotomis capreana | reverse complement strand
TCACTCACTAGAACAATGTCCACTGTGTTGCGAACCACCCAGTGGTCAATTCACTCACCGGTACCGTGTCCCCTGTGTTACTGATCCGCAACGGATCACTGGAACAAACTCTGCACTTTTAATTTAGGCAGAAATTGCGATCCCTCCTTTATTATTTTGACCTGTAAAAAATATAATAATTACGGTTAAGTCACAAACTTAATTTTATTATATACGAAAACAAAAAAAATATAATTACAATGAAATACTCACATCGTTGAATATTGAATCTTTGATGTCAACCATCGACTCGACTTTGATAATCTGAAACAACGTGCGAATTATGATAATACATTCTTTAGAGTACCTATTTAATTTCAGTTCTATCATTTTGGAACCGGAACAGAAAGTGCAAGTTTATTGTTGGAGGAAAATCAGCTTCTTCTTCTTTCTCCGTGCCTCTTCCCAGTTCATTTGGGGGTCGGCCCTCTGAATATGTTTACGCCATTTGGCTGTGTCATTTATGTCAACTGTAATTAATTTTGATTTTTTTTTTTAGGTTTCTCCACCAAGTAGCTTTTGGGCGTCCTCGGGGTTGTTTTCCTATGTCAATGTTTAGGGCGAAGCTTGTACAAGTTTATTTGTTATGCGCGTGTAGTATATAGCTGACCTTGGGCGGGCGGCCACGCCTCGCAGGCGCAGGCGCAGGCGCGGGCTGCGCGGGGCGCGCGGCGACGCGCAGCTGGTGCGCGCGCAGCAGGTGCTCCGTGTGCGCGCGCGGCGACGACAGGCGCGCGCCGCACGACGAGAACACGCACGCGAATGTGCCCTCGCCTGGAAGCAACAAAACACCGTTAAATGACAAAGCAAGTGTCCATAAAAAAGGCCTGACAACCCTAGTTATTTTCAGTAGCCATCGTTTTTTTTTTTTATGTCATAGGGGGCAAACGAGCAAACGTATCGCCTGATGGAAAGCGATTACCGTCGCCCATAAACATCTGCAACACCAGAGGCGTCACAAGTGCTTGCCTACCCGGAGGACGAAGATAGAATGCCTCTATGCTAGTAATTTCACCAGCTATCTTACCCCCACACCGGAACACAACAATGCGAACATTGCTGTTTAGCGGTGGGTTAGCAGGCAAGACGGTAGTAACAATCCGGACGGAAACTGCACGAGGCCCTACTACTCCAATACGAGGTTTCTGGATTATTTTAGTACAGACTTAGCGTTGTCAATCAGCAAAAAAAACCTCCATTCGAGATCATGGAATGTGTCGATACTGACTGTCGTCGTCGTCGGGCGCGTCCCGGTCGGCGGCCACGTGGTCGGCGACGTGCGCCACCAGCTGCCGCTCGGTGCCGAACCGCTTGTCGCACAGCTTGCACAGGTGCGGCGCCAGCGCGGGCCGCGCGCGCGCCGGGCTGTCAGCGCCGTAGTGGGCTTCGCGTCTGCAATAACGTAACGCAAATAGGTTTACGTCACCCTAGTCCGTTCCTGCCCGAGGCAAGAAGTAAATATTTAGACAAACCACGGGCGGTAATTCGTAAAGCCCCAGATCGTATATTTGTGGCCATTGCATTTAGTTCGGACTACAAACAACTGCGATCTGAGGCAATCACTAATTCACCGCCCTAGGTGTGTAATGTAAATGTACTATTATAAAAATTACAAATGTGACAGTTACGGTGACGACGGCGAAGCCAGGGATACATTATAGTTTGTAATACAAGGGTTATTTATACAAACACTTTTCTGTTTCAAATTTAAATCAATATTTCATGTATTTTTTAATTTTAAATAAAGAATAGGCTTTGCAAAATGTGAGAATTTATAAATTAGCCTTCACTTTCGTTACTGTAGACGTAAAAAGCTGGTAACGCAGTGGTAATGCCTGATTTTCATTCAAATTACTAGGACATCAAAGTCCACTGCGTTACCCGCTATATAATTAAAAACAAGGTTTTAAATTTATTGTAAATGACAGGTTAAGAATATTACTTTTATAAAATATTTGTGCTTATCTCAAACAAGCACTTTAGTTACCATACATGGCGGAAGATACGTTAAAAGGAGACGTCTCTTGCACTATACACGGACGTTTATTTAATCCGTAATTACCTGTGCGAGTACATGTGGTTGCGCTGTTGGAACTGCTGACCGCAGATAGTACAATCATAGGTGCTTTCTACGCTGCGTCCGCCGATGTGCCGTTTGCGGTGCTGGTTCAGATTCGTCACCTGCAAAACATTAACACATTTACATAACACATTAATACTGCAAAACATTAACACATTAGCAGAACGCCTAGACTGCCCACTCATGAAATACTGGGTCAAAGTGGCTATAGGCAGGAGCAAGTAAAGCGCACAACTCGCTATTTACGTTCCCGCGACCACGATGTACTTACATTTTCTGCTGTTATTTTTTTTTTTTTTCTTTAGGATTTATTAATTTTAGAATAAAACACTAACTTAATGATAAGGTTTTAAAATTGTCTAACATAATATGGATCGTAAATTGGTCTGAAATAAATGTTTTTTTTTTTTTTTTTTATAGCAACATACCAATTGATTGAAATGACCCCAGGCCAAAAGTATGGAAACAAGCTTTTATTACTATACAAACCTGTGATTTCCTTACGGAATAACTTACAAAATCAGAATATAAAAATGATTATAAACATTTTAAAAGTCAATAACGCAAATTCTCGTTATGAAAATTGCCGGTGCAACATTTTGTAGAAAGGCAATAAAAAAACGACAACATGCACTTTGTCCCGAAGTTAGGTAAGTATATATATATAATATATATATATTTACATTATGCAAATTTTTAATAGTGGATTTTCTATGTTTTTATCTTTTGGGGGTGGCCTAACGGTTACTAACATTTACACAAGGAATAATTATTGGAAACTTTAAATATTCAAGGAATAAACTTTGTTTCCATACTTTTGGCCTGGGGGCGTGACGACCCAAGCACTTAGATGAATTTTGCTCTCATTTTACGAACCCTGATGATTACGATTAAATTGTAAATGAATGAGTGAAGTGTCTTCGATATTGGCGGGGCAGGTAATCAAGTAAATATATAATACTAGCTTTTGCCCGCGACTACGTCCGCGTGGAAGTTGGAAGTATGGAAGCAACCTCGTACAACACGATAGATATCCACCTAATCACCTTAATTAATAAAAGAGCGCCTAAGCAAATGTAAGAGCAATTGTGCTTTTGGTTTAATCATTACATTTTCTACAGGGTCATCAATGTCATCATGAATTACTTACTCACTTTTCAATCTTTTTAGGGATAATTTCCAGGATGAAAACTATCCTATGTCCTTTCTCGGATCTTAAACTATCTCCATGCCAAATTTCATCAAAATCGATTCAGCGGTTTAAGCGTGAAGAGGTAACAGACAGACAGACACACTTTCGCATTTATAATACTAGCTGTGCCCCGCGGTGTTACCCGCTCATCCCACGGGAACACTACATTTATTCGGGATGAAAAGTATCCTATGTCCTTCCCCGGGACTGAAACTATGTATATACCAAATTTCATCTAAATCGGTTCAGCGGTTTTAGCGTGAAGAGGTAACAGACAGACAGACAGACACACTTTCGCATTTATAATATTAGTATGGAGTATGGATATAAATGATCATACCTGAGCGTAGGCCTTGTTGCAGCCGGGCTCGGGGCACACGAAGGGCCGCTCGCCGGTGTGCAGGCGCACGTGGTTGTTCAGGTTGGTCACCTGCAAGCGTCACCAAGGTTACCAATGAATTCGTGTCATCCTCGGCCCGCACCAGCTATAGTCTGTTTTTTTTTAAACACACATTTGACACATGACTGTATACGTGTGCGCCGCGCCGATCGGCGTGAAATCGGCGTGGCCTTGTGTACTTTGTATTTATGCGCATACAAATTATGTAACCTGTACTTTAGATAAAGTACGTACTTCATATAAAGTACAGGTTACAATATCTGTATGCGCATAAATACAAAGTACACAAAAGCCACGCCGATTTCACGCCGCGGCGGCGTACACTGCGGCGTCGGTACAAAACCGGCGCGGCGCACACGTTTATGACAGGACCCATATAACGTAAATCTGCACGACCTATTGATATTCATAAAAAAAGCAAGCAATGACATATATGTAGTTGTTTTTTAAGTATCTATAAACGTTTTTAACTTCTACTTGATACAAATGAGTTCATGTTATGTTTTTTCTTATCACGGTGTTGAAGTATTTAACGATAAAATATCATTACATAAACAGTTACGTACTACGTGCTTTTTTTTAAAGCTGTGTTGTGACCAAATCTTGCGTTTCGATTCATGTGCTATTTCTGTAAATTGGTAGAAATCGACAAATCGATAAATTGATAACCAAGAAAGAACATTAAAACAAATTACTATTTTACATAGAAAGCTTCAGTGAGACCGACGGCTCGTAGTTAAAAAAAAATATTTACACAAAATAAACAAAAAAATATGCAGATTCGAAAAAAAGTTCGTCGATAAATCGATTCGATCAACCATTCATAATCGTTAGATTTGGCAAACAATATGTCTTTCCTTCATCACTACAAACATCAAAAGAGAACTAACTGTCAAATGTGTGTTTAAAAAAAATCTGACTTTACGTTGACTGACTCGTTTTATAAGCAAAGTTATGTAATTTACAGTAATCTGTCAGGAAAGGGGCCGTGTAAGTATAATCAGGAAATTTACCAGCACCAACAACAGATACTCGAGTGACCTGCGATCTGCGACATTCACTACTTCACCGCCCTAGGGATGTAATGTACTATAATTTTAACTACCTACCCTAATTATTGAGCCACGACATGAAAGTAGTGCTCAATCGGGCTTCATTGCGAATAACCCTAGCTAATAATAGTTGACCCTGGAACTTGATTATTGCGTTATTATATTTATTTACTAAGTTCAAACTAACAGACCAAAAACTCGATGGTTGCGACCAAGGGGTCGATTATAGCAACCAAATTGTCGTTACCGGTGCCGGCAAACTTTTTGAGCATAACCTTGACTGCGCAGTAGCCGATTTACGTACAAATGTATATACGTGCGCGGATCCACCATTTTTGTTCAAAAAGTTTGCCGGAAACTATACCTCGTTTCTTGTATTATTTTGTATACAGATTATTTATTGTGTATACACGCAATCACGAAATTTTATTTCAAATAATCAATCACAAATGAATATATCATTAAATTAGGTTCTCTTTTTTCAGCTCTGACGAAGACGGCGACTTGTTCTTGCGGCGCGACGATTTATTCTGCCGCATGACCTGATTCCGACATCACTTGGACATCGTCAAGTCGAGAGTGAATAGGCACATTTTTTCATTGTAAGGGCTAAATAAGGCTTTGTTTTGACGATGAGGACTCAAAGAGCTTTATTTTATTGTGCTAAGGCAGTGACAAACAAGCCAAGCCAAAGCCCGCCTGTTACAAAAATAAACTGCCATCCCTTAATAAAGACAAAGAAGTATTACCATTTTTTTTATCTGCATCACATTTGTTGTGCACGTGATGGAAATTCCCTATTATCTTATGTAGCTGAGTTGCGCGGACCTTTTTTTTCGTGTTTTTTTCTCGACATCTAGGTACCCATCCAAGAGTTATGGCCTACAGCTAGAAATTTTTGGTTTTTACCTAAGGTAGGTAAGGTTTTTACCAACGAAATGGGCAGTTGACTTCGCCAAATAAATAAACTCAATTCTATGGGTTTTCGATCAGATTCTTGTTAATATGCCATTATGAGAAAATCACCGTGGAGCTTATTCGCATTATAACACTCGTTCAGCGCGCTAAGAGTACAATATAACAATGCCTTTCGTATACTGCTGAAACTACCACCCTTCTGCAGCGCGAAAGGCATGTTCGCAAACGCGAGAGTCCCTGATTTCTTCGCCATCTTAAGAGAGAGGTCAGCCGCTTTCAGAGAGAGGCTTCGGGCCTCTAAAAACGAAATTTTGTGTCTCATTGGTAATGACTACACCGATGAGTTCAACAAGCATTGGCTCAAATTGCACCGGTCTGGGAATGGGCAGTTGTGATTTTATTTTTAAATTGTAACTGTTTTATTTCTATGTTTTAGTTTGTAAGTTTTATTTTTATTCTTATTTTTATCTCTTTGTCTTTTACATTTTATTTTATTTTAAATTGTATGTAAGTATGTAACTATGGGTTTTTTGCCTGAAAATAAATGCTTATTATATTATTATTATAGTTATTAAAATTCCATGAAAAAGAAGGAAAGATAACATGCACTCTCACGTGGCATGACTCTTTGTCACACGACAAAATTGACTGTCTCTTTTCTTTCAATAAAAGCAGAAAGACAGGTGACAACTTTTCCTGGTCACAGAGCAAACATAAATATAATGTATACCTGGGTAAATGCCTTCCCGCACTCGTTGCACTTATAGGGCCGTTCATTGGTGTGGATGCGGAGGTGCGCGCGCAGATTGTTCGATTGGGAGAATGCTGGAGGCAAAAAAAAATCCTCATTATTTATATTATTTAAGAACTTAATCAGTAAAAGCACGTTCTGTTTCGTAGAATGATAATATAAGGACGCTAAGCACGAATAATTGTGTACATTGACTCGCCATTACCTACATATCTCTACTGCACTCTCATAATTACCAGCATTGACCGGTGAACCGCGAGCGATAATGACGATGTACGAAATTATTCGTGCTTTACGTGCTTACTTTAGCAGTAGCGTGGCATCAAAACTCCCTAGGCAAGCTAAGCAGGCGAATTTACATTAGTCTTCTTCAATACCAATATTATAGAGGATAAATCTGCCATGCTAAGATAAAAGGCGACCTTTTGCTATGGAGCTCCATACAAAAAGGTTGCCTTTTACCTTAGGACGGCAATACTCGGAAATTATGGCAGCAATTACACTTTCCTAAATTAGTCACTGACGAGAAGGATGCAGCCATACGAAGGAGTGAGATGGAGTTACCTCCATATCTACCTGTCTCACATATTGCTGCATCCCTCTCGTCAGTGGCTAAATTAAAAAGTAACATAGCCGCATATGGACACCACACATCTGCTAAGAATAATCAACATTCAGGGTCCCATACCTTTATTGCAGTAGGTGCAGACGAACCTCCGCTCGGCGCGGTGGTTCCGCATATGGTTCTGCAGCTGCATGTTCTTCTGAAACGTCTTGTGGCAAATGCCACAGTACAGTGAGCCGTCATTCTCAGTGCTCTCCTGCAACCAGTACGAGAGTACAGTCGAGGGGCTTATGTGCTAGACACGGTTACAGATTGCGGGCCCAATGTTACTGTTTTTTTTTTTTTTTTTTTTTTTTTCCCACTGAATTTTATAGCCAGTTGCTTACTTTCTTATATGCCTTAGAGTCGCATCGTACCCATACATGATAAATATTACAAAGCTTTTGATTTCACTATTAACATCAACACATAATGCCATAAAATCAAGTTTTAACTACCTTGAAAATGTAACATAAAACACTGTAATATTGCGCCAGGAAGATATCATGAAGGAGTGTATCTCCTCTTGTTGCTGTACAACAGTAAGACAGACCCCATAATACTGGCGTCGCGTCGTCTCAGCATTCCCATACAAATTTTGATGTCGCTTTGAAGTGGATTCGTAATTTGTATAGGTACGCTGTTTATTGGGGCCTATCCTAAGGCCCATTTTGACAGGAGACGAGAACTCGCGCCGCCGTTGCTAAGGTTTCATAACATAGCGGGCTACCAATGTACAAGTTTAATTGGTCAATCTAACTCAGCAATGATCGATAGAGTTCTCGCCCCATTTAAATGAGCCTTTAGAAGCTTAGAAGAAAGTAATATATGTAAAGTTTATTAAGTTATATAAGGGTGCTTTCTCACCGCGAGAATTCGCCTACAATGTAACAAAAAACAATCAATTTTTTTATATATTTTTTTTGACACAGGTATGAGTATGACCGAGTACTACACACTACTACTTGCTAGTATTCCAGAATATAAAGAAGTTAAAATTTTAATTCATCAACATTATTTCCTCAACCTCATCAGTTTTCCTGGGTACTAAATATTGTGGTTATCAGTACTAAAGTGAAACTACATATTGTAGATTTAAGACTGAATTTAGTAATGTTTCAAATGAGATACACTCTTTTAACAGCTTAGGCCTATTTGTTCACGTCTTGTTGACTAAGCAAGTTTATTTGTTTTGTTAATTTTGCTACATGTCTTAGTAGACATAACATAATGATTGTGCCAAATTTCAAGAATTTGTGCGTATACGTAACTTTCTTGGCGCCATCCTTGTATTGCTGACAACAAGTTTCAGTGTGAGTCATAACAGGGATTATCCAAAAACAATCGGCCTACTTTTTATATCTTTGATATTAATAATTAAACAATTTTTTTTTATTAAAATTTTCGCGAGACCTATTTAATTATTGTGTTATGCAGTATAAACTCACGTGAAATTGTCAGGAACGGCCCGACGGACCCACGGGTCAATTTCACGTGAGTGTAAACCGCTTAATTTTTTTTTATCATCTATTTTAACCTCGTCCTGCCCAAGCATTTTTCGATAGTCATCCCGGTTCTGCCCAATGTTCTTAATTAAGTACATTCTAATTTATATGGGTTCTGCCCAACACCTTTTTTATTGAAATTGTTATGTTAAAGGTAAGGCAGATTTTTTTTATTATTTTTTAGGTTATAATGGGTATGTATTTGATAGACTGAGCCAGTTTAGGAGTCTATATCTTTTGTTCTTTTTTAAGAACATTGGGCAGAATTGCCTACATCGTATATTATTTTTTGTCATTTATTAAGAACATTGGGCTTAAAAATCTTGATTATAAAGTACTCTTTAATTAGCAGTTGCGAGATAATAAATAACGCAGATTTACATTTTATAGTATTTTAATAGTAAAAAAAAGGGTTGAGATTAATGAAAATACCAACTGACGACTTTTTAATAGCAGTTAATGGGCATAATTTCTAACAAAACATCATATAAAGTCCCTATTTTAACAACAAACTTAAAAACTTAACGTCGCACGGGTTAGTTGAGCTTGGAGTCCTCTGCCTTCACTGCATCTGCCACCACTTTGTCCACTACATATCCCCACGTCGACCACCACGTCTGCGACCGCGTCCACCACTGCCACATCTACCTGCTTCATAGATTGACCTCAGCGAAAATGGAATAGGTACTTCATCAGTCTCAGCTGCTGTATCTGTACTGGTCTCACTAGGGTTTATCAGGGGACGACGCGGCATCGTATAATATGTATCTTCTTCGCCGTCGTTAGTGATCTTCATCATTTTTAATTGCTATTGGCATAACATTTCTGATTATCTGACTTAACACACCTTCAATCCCTCGACTCGATCAATCAGTGCTATAACAAAAAACAGTAGTCAGTTCTGCCCAATGTTCTCAATAAATCACACATTTCGAAAAATGGACTTGAAAAATCGAAAATAACCTAAATTACAAAAATAAACTATTAATTATAAATCAGAACTATTCGGGCTTCAATTAATCTGGTATTTATTGAAAAAACATGCACGATTACTAAGATAAGTATGGATCAAACTTACCTCTTTAGCGAAGATGTGTCATCCTGGACGCTTGGCGTGACACTGATCGTGGAGTTCAAAGAACTTCGATGCAAGGCCTTGACCAAGTATTGGCCAATACTCTTACCAATCAGAAATAAGCAAATAAAACCGCAAATCACGAAAATTGTAGACTCCAGGCGCCAAATTTGAATATGTGATTAATTGAGAACGTTGGGCAGAATCCTGAAGTATAAATAAAAAACCTTGGGCAGGAACCACTAAGTCCAATGTGTTCTTTATTGAGAACACTGGGCAGGACGAGGATATTAAAAATATATAAAAATTATATTAAAAATCACTTATCAAAGAAAAGGGGTAATTATTTCAGGAAAATCTTAACAGCGCGATTAAGGGTTTGACAAACCCTTTGTATGGGCACGCGACGCCAGAGGTACAGAGCCATCTTCGACGAAGTTACGGGTACCTTCTATTAACTGTTGATTTAACTCTAGCTAAAACTAGGCTAGAATTTTCACTGTCTACCTAATTCAAAATATGACATGCATGGGCTTGTGCACAAATCACACGAGTTTCGATAGGGGGTCACGACAAACTCACGACAGATCACGTTGGGGGAGGGAGGGGTATTATGAAATGAAGACGTCACGTGAGATACTTTTTCTCGGTTTGGACAAAAATATTTTTTTACACGTTAAATACTTCAAAATAGCGAGTCAGGAATCTATTTCAAATAGGAAGAGGGGAAGGATTAAAAAGTAGCCGAAAACACCTCGCGAGATTTGTGCACTAACCCTATGTATAGCTTCTTCATTTCTAATTCTAACCATACAAAAACAAATTGGAACCCTTATTGAATTATTTTGTTTTCTCTTAATTTTTTTAGATCTCAGGAAATAATAGTACTAAACTAATAGATTTCATTAGAAAACTTTTCTATGTTTATGACAGCTAATTGGAACTAATTTCAAAGATGTTGTGAGCCAAGTTGGAGAGTGGGAGTGTCATGGATAAACTGCTCAATAGAAAATAGGGCGACTTGATATTTAGCGATTTTAGTATACAATCTTTTAAACACCAGTGAAAGGAAGCATCACAAATGTAGTAAGTTAAAAGTATGTAATTTCAAATGCCAAATTTAGTTTAGGAGTCTAAAATCAGCATTGAAATTTATTTTTTGCTTATATTTTTTTGGACAGTATTAGTATTACATTGGCACAAATATACTACTTGGTATTTGGTATCCTTAGTCGAGTTTAAGTATCTTTTCTTTTGTCAGATTTGCACTTGGCAGCAATGTTTATTTATTTTTGAATCTTTATAGTTCCAAAATATTATTTAATTTGTAATATTACAAACTATATTATATGTTTATTACATTGTTATTTGTTTGTTTTGTGATATTTGTATTATATTGTTATGACGACGTGTTTGGCTCGGTTTGTAGACGCCTGCCTACTGAGCCAGTGGTCCCGAATCTCGAACATTTTGTGTGATGAACTCGAATATTTGTGCTTGGGTCATGGTTGTTCTATGTATTTAAGCATTTATTTATCTATAAAATTACGTATATCGTCGTCTAGTACCCATAACACAAGCTTTCTTGAGCTTAATTTTGGACTAGATTGATTTGTGTGGGGTTGTCCGATATTTATTTATTTATTGCAAAATATTCCCGTATACTACCCGTATTGATATAATATAATTGCATAGTTTAGTATGTTATCTTTTTGTACCGATGCAGAGTTCACAAAATAACTCCTTTATATGTATATGTTTTGAATTTTTAGCTATCATATTTTAAATAAATAACTTGTTTATTTTAATAATATTTAGTAATTAAGATTACTACCATTTTTGCTGAGTAATTAATTTTTTGGTCTGTCTTATAAGCTGGTACTTGAAAGCAAATTTTAATTGTGTTACCTCTGAAACCTCAAGTGGGTCAGTAGCATCCTCTGGCGAGATATTGTCATCTATGGTCACCTCCGGGACCAGCGGCTGGCACTTAAAACAGGCATACACTCCATCCTTGCCCGTCTCAAACAATTGCTGTAAATAAGAAAGTTATTTATGAGTTAGTGCAAAAAAATATATCTATAAAAATATTATACACACATATTTATAGATTTAATCCTAAATATCAAACGTTGATAAACACGATTTTAGTATGATGTAAACTAAAATGATCAACTTCAAAAAATTACTCAAAAGATAATGAACGAAAACCAATATAAAATAAACAACATTGGAAAAAACACTAGTTGTTTTTGTTACATTAGCAAGCCAATGTTGGTTAATATCAACTGCAAGCAAGTCACTACCTATTCGTGCTCAGAAAAAAACAAGCTAGTCGTTTTTTATACGGAGCTGAGCCAGACGTAAAAAAACACACGGCCAGGTCAGGAAAGAAATAAAAAAAAATGAGCGGCGGGCTTGAGCTGTTTTTTTACGTTCATGGACAAAAAGAACTGCACAAAATGTGTTTTCTCTTCTATAAAACATATCATACACTCTTAAAAGCGATAACAGTGATGCTAAACCAGCAGAAAGTTCTTCTAAAGGCGTTATTTTTATAACAATCCAAAGAAAACAAAAAAAGAAATAATGGAATAACACAAAAGATGGCACAGAATTCGCAATCGGACACTTACAACTGCAGGCTTATTGCATATTCCACACTTGTCCATCTTGAAGATGCAAAATTTCACAGAAATCAAGTAAATAACACATAAAATCCGAAAATATTGATATTTTACGACAGCTCCTCTCAAAAAGTAGGCTATGGTCGAGCGCTGAGCGGAGCGGGGAATGAAGGGGGCGGGGCGCTGCGCTGTTCGGCGATACTTGAGTTGCCAGCCCATGAAGCGCTTTAGATTTTAATTGTACTTTTTATTGAAAATCAATACCATCAATCAATAGGTAATTCATTGTTTTACTTAATTCTCAGAAGTAATGTTTAAACAAGTAACCATCAATACAATTCTCGATATTTTCTGAAGTCTTGAACAGCGTTACACATCGTTAAACTGAACGCATCTATTTAATATTGTATTAAAATAAACATGAAATAAACTAACAGGGTTCTCTTAAGGGGCTTCTACACGGGCCATGCTTTGCTGCAATTTGTGGCCAGCAACTATGGCCGTCCTTCTCTGACACCCTACGGTAGAGCAAGATGCAAATAATGGCCGGGCCACAAATTGCAGCAAAGCATGGCCCGTTTAGAACCCCCTATAAATATTAAATGACATTACTTTTCATGTGAATAAGTCTGAGGGTTTACTCTGCTATTAAAATCTTATTGTGGCGATAATATTATGTATCTATACACATATGTTTATAGGTAGGAAACAACAACTGCATGTGATATGATCAATTGAACATGATATCTTATATATAGCCGGAGCTAAAATAAAAATCAAATCTATCTATAAAGTTAAACATACCTACTCCACGCACGGGCATATATATATACCTATAAAACCATAAGCGACACTCTTTGTAATCTTGTAATCAAAGCAACTTGGCAAAGTACGCAAAAAATGGATTACAATTGGAAATGCCAATGCCAATCTTACTTTTTGATTTATATAATTTCGTTTGCAAGTATACTGCGGAACCCTAATACTTTCAAATTCGATTCCAACTTGACACTTTATTTGTTGACAGTCCGTGAGGTCTGTCAAAAAATTACTCATCTCGTGTTTCCTGACTTTTCTGCGTATTTTGTATATTGTAATTGCGTTTTAATTTAAAAGCAAAAGAGTGCAATGATATTGAAAATCGGTGTTTGATTAAAAAATCGAGCCCATATGTGAGGTTATTATCACGTAACAGTGTTGTTGGTGAAAATGTCTGAAAAGCCTGACAAACCCGTGGCCAGCGGGGTGCAGCCCATCGTGAAGATTGGGCACTATACCCTGGGTGCCACGCTGGGAGTCGGGACGTTCGGGAAGGTCAAGATCGGAGAGCACCAGCTGACCAAACACAAGGTCGCGGTGAAGATCTTGAATCGCCAGAAAATCAAGTCTTTGGATGTCGTTGGCAAGATCCGACGGGAAATACAGAACCTCAAGCTTTTTAGGCATCCCCATATAATCAAACTGTACCAGGTAATTATACTATTTTGTAATTAAAAGTGCATGAACCTTATGAACGCTAAGCGTTAAAGCAATTGACCATGCCACTAACATCAGAGCAAAATATTAAGAAGTGCTTAAAAATCAACAGAGATTGAAAAATACTTGTAGTGTTTTAAATTGCAGTTTTTGATCATTGAAATATGGATGGTTGTGGTGGACATTAGCATCATTGACCAACTTCAATGTCAACCACAGCTCTTTGGCATTCAAAAGGTTAAAAACCCTATGAAACAACAAAAACAACATCATATCTAGTGATTCTTTTTTAGGGCATGCACTCGGCTCTGATTTTGTATGGCGAGAACTGGGTATACCCGGGTGTGCTCCCGGTACTAATTTTCTATACAAATCCAGTACCAAAACCGGGTATTCCCGGTTCTCGCCATACAGAACCGGGTGCATGCCCTATCCTTTTGTAACAATTGCAACAAAGTAAAACATAATAATATAAACAATAACATTATACCCAAACAAATGGCAGTTTTATCAGAAGATATAACCAAATTTAACTGTTTGTATTGTTATGACTATTGTTACTGAAATAGTGTATGTTTTGATTAGCCTAAATGTCAACATGAGTCATTCAAAATGTATGCAAGATTAGGACCATGCCCTCGAATATAAACAATCGGAAAATATTTAAATTTCTGATTGTTGTTGTGAATGCACTGCATCTTCGTTGACAACTTTATTTCTTTGTCAAAGAAGATGATCTTATTTAATAAATTATAAATTAGTGATTTGCTGATTTGGATCACCTTAGCTGAAAGCATAATAAAAAGTATTTTTATTAAATTTTGATGGCGAACAAGTCTATACTCTCTTTCATTTTAAGTATATGTATAATTTACAAAAAAAATACTTACTGTTGAGTTTATTCCAGCTTTCTTCTCAACAGCTCTCTCATCTTGTGAAATGCTGGTAGATTCAGACTTGTAAAAGTACCTTTGTGGCCTACTTTTGATCTTTTTGATTATTTGGGCTAGAATGATCCTTTACTGGCATGAAGCTTTCTGTCTCTTTTATGGATAAATGCTTTACATCGATGATACATATCCACATATCATCATGTTACCACTGTTACCAGGCCTGATAAGATGCACCAAATAACTACTAAATTATTATGATTTATGATAGATTAATAATTGGAAGTATAGGTAATTACTTCAAAAATCTGCTCTCTAGTAGTCTCTGTTTTACAATTGAATATCTACTCTTTGGTCAATAAATAAATAAAAAAATAATAAATTTAATAATTATAATTGTGTTTCAGGTGATCTCCACTCCCACAGACATCTTCATGATTATGGAGTATGTGTCTGGTGGGGAGCTGTTTGACTACATAGTGAAGCGTGGCAAGCTGCAGGAACATGAGGCTCGCAGGTAATGTCAACTGACAATATTTAGATGTCAATTACTTACATTTCCCCACCATCTTCAGGTGCTGTGATACCAAAAATATATTTGACCGAGCAAGCGACACAATGCGTGTCCATTTCAGCGTGGCCTAGAATGTTTTCGTATGTTTGGACGTTTGTCCGAATTTCCAGTATGTGCTCGCCTAAAGTTCAAATTTTTCAACCGATTCTCATGAAATTTTGTAAGTGGCTTCGATTATTTTGTTGATAAAAAATTTCGATATGGCAGAACGGGTTGAAAACTGAAAAAAGACAAATTACAGCTTACACTCACGGAGCCACTGCACTAGTACTCATACTTCTTCTTCAAAATAGTTTTATAATACAAATTCCAAACGTCTCTTTCACTATTTATAGTCGTCTATACACAACAGCAGCAAATAATATTTAAAATTAACTTTTTAACTCAACTTAAATAGGTAAGAAATCAAGAAGAAATGGAAAATACCGAAATTGGTAGTACCTACTCATAATCTCATACAGAACTGCTTGTTTCCAGGTTCTTCCAGCAGATCATCTCAGGTGTGGACTACTGCCACCGGCACATGATCGTGCACCGGGACCTGAAGCCGGAGAACCTGCTGCTAGACCACAACATGCACGTCAAGATCGCAGACTTCGGTCTCTCCAACATGATGATGGATGGCGAGTTCCTGAGGACCTCATGCGGCTCGCCTAATTACGCTGCTCCCGAGGTGGGCCACTCTGTCTCCTTCTAGATTCTTCCAGGAGACATCTGAAATCTCCTCGCACTGTCACATGACCGGACCGTGTACCAAGATCAGAAGCCGAGAAACTTGTTTTTGGATCATAACATCCATAACATGCACGTCAAGACCGCAGACTTTGGTCTCTCCAACATAATAATGGATAGCGATTTCCTGAGGACCATTGGCGTATATAGGGGGGGTGGCCGGGTGGGCCGTGCCCACCCCAGTATGGTCTAGTGCCCACCCCAGGATTTTGGGTTACCGATAGAAATTCATGGTTTCATCTCATAGGCCATGGCCAGCCCCCCCTTGAAAAATAATGTTAGATACGCCAATGCTGAGGACCTCGTGAATGCAGCTCTCAATGTAGGTTTACGCTGTCTCCTTCTAGATTCTACCAGCAGATATCTAGTCTAGCGCATAAATCTACAGCTGTATAGATACTTTTTTTGTTGTATCCTTCAGGTAATGTTGTATCCTTCAGGTAATATCGGGCAAGCTGTACGCCGGGCCGGAGGTGGACGTGTGGTCCTGCGGCGTCATCCTCTACGCGCTCCTCTGCGGAACCCTCCCCTTCGACGACGAGCACGTGCCTACTCTGTTCCGGAAGATCAAGTCGGGCATCTTCCCCATCCCCGAGTACCTGAACAAGAGCGTGGTCAGCCTGCTGTGCACCACGCTGCAGGTGGACCCGATGAAGAGGGCTAGCATCGAGGATGTGAAGAAGCATGAGTGGTTCCACAAGGATCTGCCAGGGTACCTCTTCCCTTCGCCTGTTGAGCAGGTAATAATGGTCCGTGAACATAGAGACTAAAATAATCTTTTAAACTTTCGTGAGATATCTCTAAAATTTATTAGAAACGGTTTAAAACTCATGTAAAAATTGAGAGAGTTATTTGCTGACCGCAGGGCTGTATGGTTAGTTCCATTCGAGTTAAAAACAATTTCCTTTCCTGACAATTTTTACGTAAGTTTTAAACCGTAATTATAAGGATATATAAAAGTTATATGTAACAGCAAATTCATGGCCAGCATCTTCCTTATCTGAGTACCTATTTGGACAAAAGCTTAATTCGCTGCTTATGTAACAACCTTTACAGTTTAAGGGACTTTCAGGACTTGATGTTTCAGAAACGAATATCAACCTGAAGTGGTGTTAACGTTCATATGACGTAGTAAATTATCTGCACTCCTTTATAAATAATTTTGTTTTACTATTGAAGTAAACTGATCGTCATTACTAGGATAAATACCCATAGGATACTCACAAGCCCTTTTCAAATAATATCTACGTCACCCTAGGCCGTAAGTGGAATTTTCTGCCAGCTACGCGGGGAGAAAATCTCACTTCCTGGCTAAGCCAAGACGTTAAACTTTAGACCAACCACGGGCGGTAATTCGTAAAGCTCCAGATCGCATATTTATGGCCCACCTGCGATTTGGGACATTCACGGATTAGGTAGGTATAGGTAGGTATATAATCAGGGTTCGGAAATTCGGACCGATATTTACCTAAACGTTGGCGGCGGCTTTTTAATTCGGTCGTAGGTATTTGGTCGTAGGCTTTGTTTGACGTATGAATGAGAGCAATAGGATTTGGTCAACTTTAGGTAAATATCGGTCCGAATTTCCGAACCTTGTATATAATATACTATTAAACCCATTTAAAGTCAAAGTTTTGCCCTCGTACCGCATAATCGACCCCCTATCGTGGAGATAGTGGGTATCTAGCTGGTATATTTAGAACCGCGTAGCTGGTATAAAAAAATTCAACTCCCTAATTCAATCAACAGGACAGCAGCGTGATCGACACGGAGGCTATCACCGAAGTGTGCGACAAATTCGGCGTGAAAGAGCACGAAGTGCACAACGCGCTGCTGAGCGGCGACCCGCACGACCAGCTCGCCATCGCGTACCACCTCGTCATCGACAACAAGCGCATCGCCGACGAGGCCGCCAAGGCAGAGATCAAAGACTTCTATGTGGCCAGTGAGTACTTACTATCGAATAATACTATTTTCAGGAGTCTCTGTAATAGCCCCCTTTTGTACACACATGAAGGTATGTAAGTTACATTAAGAAACTAGTGACATATATGGAACAAACTTGTTTTTAATTCGCGAAAATGCTATTATTCACCTAGGCACAAAGGCACATATGCTACTAGTGAGCAACAACCCTACTTATTAGGTCAGACAAATATGGTCATTTCTTATAAATTGAACCGTGCGAAGATTTGTACCTACTGTAAATACGATGCGATGGATACACAACAGCGTGTAAAGTACGAGGCTATTATGAAAGTGAAGGAGCACTCGCTGCACAACAAGATGAACAAGACCTTGTTCATATTGTTCTACGTCGCCAGTGGGTACTACAGTGTCACATAATCAAACATCAGGTGCATAACGCGAGTGACCCGTCCGTGACGCGTAGGTACCACCTCGTCATCGACAACAAGCGCATCGCCGACGAGGCCGCCAAGGCCGAGGTCAATGACTTCTACGTCGCCAGTGAGTGGACTCTCTGAACATAACATGACATAATAGTAGTAGCATGATCTCCAATACGTGCGATATATTTGCTTGATTCTGTCTGTCATCCATTTTTCATCATTTCAGGTTCAAAACTTAAAAACACGTATTTTGTTCCATATATGGAACAAATCATCGCAATATGGATCTTTATATCTTATAAAACTACTGTGAAAATATTATGAATACAAAATTATAGTCTTACCTATGGCATTTTAGATTACATATTGGTTGGGATTTACATTCTATTCAGCTAAAAGCACTTCTGAGAATTTAAAACATATGTTCCAAGGGGTCCCAAAAATAAACCACTTTGCTTGACAATACAATATTTATTAATCAAAGCACAAGTAAGTTTCCACAATATGTACAAAAAAGAAACATAAACTGGGCCGATGCCATTATTCCAAGAAAAATCTTAACAGCGCGATGTACGTTTTGCAGCCGTCGGTACAGCGCCATCTAGCGGATAATAGGAAGACTAATCTTACGAACAGTTGCATACGGCACTTTGCTTACATACTAATTACTATACGATTGAACAACATATATTATGAAGTTGTGTCACTCGTTCTCCCATTAAATGCAATCACCGCTGTCCAGGATAGAAACTTTGTTTTAAATAAAAAGATGACTAGCTCTTCAATGCAAATAATATAATATTACAATAATTTGGATCACTCAGTCCATACGTCCGTTCGTATGAAAAAATGTAGGCAAGTGACGGCGGTTGGGCGCGGGCGTTGACCGATCAGCTGAGCTTGCCCCCAGCCCCGCTCCTTCCCCGCGGTCGTCTGTGCGCATATGTGAAACGTACACAACCTCTTTGGTCGTACCAGTCGTACATAATATAACTGTTCTGTTATTATTTTTCTTAATGAAGGATAATTCGTAATTTCAGGCAACTCTCCCCCTGCAGTTACGGAGAGCGGGCGGCCGCACCCGGAGCGCATCGCCCCGCTCCGCGACAAGACGTCGCCGGCCGCCGTGCCGCAGCAGGACAAGGCGCGCGGCACGCCCGTCAAGAGGTGAGGGAGGGAGACGTGTTATATATCTAGCTCACCTGAGAGCGGGGGCCGCACCCGGAGCGCATCGCCCCGCTCCGCGACAAGACGTCGCCGGCCGCCGTGCCGCAGCAGGACAAGGCGCGCGGCACGCCCGTCAAGAGGTGAGGGAGGGAGACGTGTTATATATCTAGCTCACCTGAGAGCGGGGGCCGCACCCGGAGCGCATCGCCCCGCTCCGCGACAAGACGTCGCCGGCCGCCGTGCCGCAGCAGGACAAGGCGCGCGGCACGCCCGTCAAGAGGTGAGGGAGGGAGACGTGTTATATATCTAGCTCACCTGAGAGCGGGGGCCGCACCCGGAGCGCATCGCCCCGCTCCGCGACAAGACGTCGCCGGCCGCCGTGCCGCAGCAGGACAAGGCGCGCGGCACGCCCGTCAAGAGGTGAGGGAGGGAGACGTGTTATATATCTAGCTCACCTGAGAGCGGGGGCCGCACCCGGAGCGCATCGCCCCGCTCCGCGACAAGACGTCGCCGGCCGCCGTGCCGCAGCAGGACAAGGCGCGCGGCACGCCCGTCAAGAGGTGAGGGAGGGAGACGTGTTATATATCTAGCTCACCTGAGAGCGGGGGCCGCACCCGGAGCGCATCGCCCCGCTCCGCGACAAGACGTCGCCGGCCGCCGTGCCGCAGCAGGACAAGGCGCGCGGCACGCCCGTCAAGAGGTGAGGGAGGGAGACGTGTTATATATCTAGCTCACCTGAGAGCGGGGGCCGCACCCGGAGCGCATCGCCCCGCTCCGCGACAAGACGTCGCCGGCCGCCGTGCCGCAGCAGGACAAGGCGCGCGGCACGCCCGTCAAGAGGTGAGGGAGGGAGACGTGTTATATATCTAGCTCACCTGAGAGCGGGGGCCGCACCCGGAGCGCATCGCCCCGCTCCGCGACAAGACGTCGCCGGCCGCCGTGCCGCAGCAGGACAAGGCGCGCGGCACGCCCGTCAAGAGGTGAGGGAGGGAGACGTGTTATATATCTAGCTCACCTGAGAGCGGGGGCCGCACCCGGAGCGCATCGCCCCGCTCCGCGACAAGACGTCGCCGGCCGCCGTGCCGCAGCAGGACAAGGCGCGCGGCACGCCCGTCAAGAGGTGAGGGAGGGAGACGTGTTATATATCTAGCTCACCTGAGAGCGGGGGCCGCACCCGGAGCGCATCGCCCCGCTCCGCGACAAGACGTCGCCGGCCGCCGTGCCGCAGCAGGACAAGGCGCGCGGCACGCCCGTCAAGAGGTGAGGGAGGGAGACGTGTTATATATCTAGCTCACCTGAGAGCGGGGGCCGCACCCGGAGCGCATCGCCCCGCTCCGCGACAAGACGTCGCCGGCCGCCGTGCCGCAGCAGGACAAGGCGCGCGGCACGCCCGTCAAGAGGTGAGGGAGGGAGACGTGTTATATATCTAGCTCACCTGAGAGCGGGGGCCGCACCCGGAGCGCATCGCCCCGCTCCGCGACAAGACGTCGCCGGCCGCCGTGCCGCAGCAGGACAAGGCGCGCGGCACGCCCGTCAAGAGGTGAGGGAGGGAGACGTGTTATATATCTAGCTCACCTGAGAGCGGGGGCCGCACCCGGAGCGCATCGCCCCGCTCCGCGACAAGACGTCGCCGGCCGCCGTGCCGCAGCAGGACAAGGCGCGCGGCACGCCCGTCAAGAGGTGAGGGAGGGAGACGTGTTATATATCTAGCTCACCTGAGAGCGGGGGCCGCACCCGGAGCGCATCGCCCCGCTCCGCGACAAGACGTCGCCGGCCGCCGTGCCGCAGCAGGACAAGGCGCGCGGCACGCCCGTCAAGAGGTGAGGGAGGGAGACGTGTTATATATCTAGCTCACCTGAGAGCGGGGGCCGCACCCGGAGCGCATCGCCCCGCTCCGCGACAAGACGTCGCCGGCCGCCGTGCCGCAGCAGGACAAGGCGCGCGGCACGCCCGTCAAGAGGTGAGGGAGGGAGACGTGTTATATATCTAGCTCACCTGAGAGCGGGGGCCGCACCCGGAGCGCATCGCCCCGCTCCGCGACAAGACGTCGCCGGCCGCCGTGCCGCAGCAGGACAAGGCGCGCGGCACGCCCGTCAAGAGGTGAGGGAGGGAGACGTGTTATATATCTAGCTCACCTGAGAGCGGGGGCCGCACCCGGAGCGCATCGCCCCGCTCCGCGACAAGACGTCGCCGGCCGCCGTGCCGCAGCAGGACAAGGCGCGCGGCACGCCCGTCAAGAGGTGAGGGAGGGATTTTATAATGATAAGAAAAAAAATGGGTTAGGACTATATTCCTGTAAGTTGCCAACAGTTACTGAAATGTGACGTTAGACCTTAAGGTGCGTACGCATTTGAGCGGCTCGGCCTGAGGCACGCTCGCCCCGAGCGGCGAGCTGCTCGCGAGCAAAACTTTTGCACATTTTATGCTCGGGTGAGGCAACGCACTCGCGGTGAGCCGACTTTGTGCGTCGCATGCTTGCTCATGTTTAAATATTATCGATTTAGGTATGCATAGATCGTACCAGTACTCTAGAATGTACTAATAAGAGATCACTTGTACCTAGTATAGTCAGTGGCGTGCACCTTATAAAGACAAAAAGACACTGCCTACCCTAGTTGATTACAGGAACGAAATATATTATTTATTGTTACAAACATTACCTTTTTATAAAATTATATAAAACAAATGTACAAAAATAATTAATTTGCGATCCGCGCCATCTATCGAGTCGGTGCGCCAAAATTACGTACGTATTGGTCGATTCCGTGGAGATTGACTTGAACCATTCCGCGGCACTAGCGCCGCTGCGCGCCGAAAGCGGTAAAGACAGGCGATTTTCTGTCTAAATTTATATTTGTGTGCCTCATGGTAACACGGACCGCGTGTGTGTGCGTTCTTATAAAAATATTGCACACAATAACAAAACTCACGCACACAAATACAGAAGTAAGACACTGTCTCATGTCTTTTACTTCCTTACGGAAGTAAGATGTTTCCGACCCGCGACTCGATCGGCGAACAACATTCGGTGCGAGCGAGGCGCGAATACCGCGACGCCCGATGTTAAGCGAACAATTCCGAACGGGTAGCCTGTCTCGCTCTCTCGTTAGCTATTATTTGTAGATTCGATTTTCCGATGTTGAGTATGTAACGAATTTAAAAAGGCGCTTTTTTGTAACTTTAATTAGTGCAAAAACAGTACTATTTAAGTTTGTCGTATTTTTGTTGGTTTTGCATACTTGGATTGGACGCCATTATTGTTTGTTTTGATTATTACGTGTGTGATAGTGGTGACTAGTAAATAAGCGAATAAAAGTTTTAGTGTATTCTTAAAAGTTGTCTGAAATTGGATAATTTTAATTGTGGTGGTGTTTATTGTTTGCGGTCGTCAGTTAATAGAGGAAATTACTTAGAGATTTGCTTGATATTTGAGAAGACGAAGAAAAAAAACTGTCCCGCAGTATTTCTGTAAGTTATTAGGTTCTCAAAATTTTGTGTCTACCCTGTCGTAAAACTCTGTGCACGCCACTGAGTATAGTATTATTTAATCTGTGCGTGTACCATAACACGATACAACTGCGAATAATATGAAGTTATGATAAAACTGGCATTCTATTATTTTACATTCAGTACAGTCATAATGTAATTTCGTTTCCACAGAGCTAAGTGGCACTTGGGAATCCGGTCACAGAGCAAGCCCAACGACATCATGCTGGAGGTGTTCCGAGCGATGAAGGCGCTCGATTACGAGTGGAAGGTCATCAACCCCTACCACGTCAGGTACCTCATCGTCACTTCAACTCGGACAGCGACAACAGCTTAGCCTATTACCGCCCGAATGTACTATAGTACCCCCATTGTACTTTTCAGAGTATGGGTAAATCTGCGATATTTGAGATCGTAACAAGCGATGGAGTAAATTCCGTCCACAAATAAGGCCGTCCACAAATGGTGGAACCATGGGCATATATGGGTCAAAACACCTGTCATAATAAATAAAAAAAAGCTAGGTCCAGAATTTTGAAGCCGTAAATGATATCTTTTTTATCTGTCTCCAAGAACCTATAAAAGTACTTCCATAACGATTGCACGGAAACATTGATGACCATTATAGTTTCTTTTTAATGTGATATGATCATAATATTCATCAGGTTAGACCGCGCACAAAATTGTCAGCTGGCTGCACAGATTTTTTTATGTCGAGCCTGAAAAAAAACAGATGAGTCCGACTGCTCGGTATCTATAGAGTAATCTAATTCCACAGGGTCCGCACGCTCAACAAAATGACGACAAAACACGTGAAAATGTCGCTCCAGCTGTACCAAGTGGACTACAAGTCGTACCTGCTCGACTTCAAGTCGCTGTCGGGCGAGAAGGAGGACGCGGAGGAGGAGCTGGCGTCGCCGCTCGCCCCGCCCCCGCCCATGGCCCCGCCCACCGCCGCGCTGCAGCCGCTACAGCAGCCACAAGGACATCACACTATGGAGTTCTTCGAGATGTGCGCCGCGCTCATCATACAACTGGCACGGTAATTGCCACCACTATTTGTTACGGCCCGATGTTCCATATGTGGGCCAATTTTTATTTTGTTGTCGATTTCTTTTTTTTCCTAGATTTCAATCAAATTTAGTGAGTTCGTAAAGTTATCGTGAAATTGGATTATGGTCAGAATAAGCAACTATACCAACTTACCAAATTTTATAGAAATCTGAGGAAAAAAAAGAAATCAACAACAAAGTAATAATAGGTGCTATTAGGAACACTCGCCGATGATAATTTAATGAAAGGTAGTTGAACTACCATTTATTATATTTCATAATTTTATCCTATTGCTTACATATGACGCGATTCAAACGCATCAAATGTGCTTTATTCCTTAAATAATAAAGTGTGTGGATTATATTAAATAAAGTTTTATGAACTCCGCAAAAGGAACGAAGACAAATCCGTATATAGATTTAAGCCAATTGGGAAAAGACCTGTTCTAATATATTTTAACACTACACAATAGGTTTATGGTTGTAGTTTAATTTACGAAAATAAATATATTAATGTCATTTTCATTCAGTATTAAATTTAACCTTGTATATATCTTTGTGCTATTTCCCCTAAAAAGGTGTTTAATTAATATTTAGCTTTATAGTGTAGAACTATAGAACATTGAATCATACATACATTGTATTTTTATAAAATTTCTGTGCATCAAATACGTTGTTCCATATGTGACCCAATCTTAATCATGTTCAATAATATAAAATAATCTATAGCATTAACTATATTTTATATCCACAACGATCCGCTTTACATATTTAAAATTACGAGCATTAATGTGATACATAATATTAGATGCATTATTCGTTTGCCAAAGAAATCTGACAGAGGAAATGAAAGTGCCTTCGTATTTCTTAAGCCAAATAACCAAAGTGTACATTAACAAATATACTGCAGATTCCAATCGGCGTCTGTATTTGTCGAACAGTCAAATGACTTATTTCATTTTAACGTGTTCGGTGTTTAAAATCTTTAATTTGACAAAGACCACTAAAGTTCCATAATTCAAGCCTCATCGGGGTTAGATAGTTCAAACGATTGCAGTAAAAAAAAATGCAAAAAGAGGGTCATGGTGGAGGGTCGAGGTTTATGTAGGCGATAGGGGGTGCCTTACGCGCGTTGTATTTGTCAAAGTAATTGTGCTTTATTTCTAAATTACATTTTCAATGCCTTAGTAGATTTTTGACACTTTATGCAGTCGGTAACGTGTAGAGAATTTCAAGCGCTATCACCATACGATTTGCGGTGAGCAGGTTAACTATTCCACGAGTCATAACAGCTTCGACAAAGACAGACCGATTGCGCTGAATGGAATTGTCAGTGACAAATTGGTTATGAACGTTGTATAATATTCATATGTGGTGAAGGCAGCTTGAATAATAATAATAATAAAGCTCGTTTGCCGGATTGTACCGGTCATTGGCGGGATGTTTTAAATAGTACGAGTAAGTAAGGCCAGTAAGGTACCCCAAATCCAAATGAAAATACCAATGCTGTCACAAGGGAATATTAAATTTATCCTTCCAATCCAAATGTGCTAACGTGTTGGCCTTACTTTATTTTAGGGATCGTTTTTTTAGCTTTGTAAAATTGTTATGTACAAAATAATGTATTGTACAACTTTAACGAATGTATATAGTGCAATGAAGAATGCATTCTTCCAAAAACTAGTGAATTTCTGTGAGTCATTAAAACCTCTTAGAAATACTTGATTTTTTATTTCTACACCACGGGCAATTCAATATGAATAATAAAACGTTCACAATACTGTAATTTAATAAAGATCTATGTATTTATTTAAAGATGACTAAGAATTTCAAACAACAAGGGGATGCAATGAACAAGGTCCATACATACTATAATTAAATTACAATACATATAAAATAAACTATTAAGGACAGCGACACGCTTTTTTTCTAAGAATTGTCTAGAATATACGTCGTCATTGTGATAACAGTTATAATTAGTTAATATGCATCACATCAGTGAATCCACACAAGTGCGCCGAAAAATGAATGCAATTAAAATTATTGTATGCGGCTATCCCCTTGTGTAGGGTATCGCTGGTATTATATTAATAACTATTGGGAATATGTAATAATGGAACATAATTGTCATGTTATTATTATAACAAAAGGGAATTATTATATAGAAAACTGACTTAATATGGGATTCTAAAAATAATTTAACAATAAATATTGTTCAGCTAATTTATGACTTTATACAGCTACTTTAAACCGGAATTTCGTTTATCAGGTTTCCATATCTCAAATTGCACTACGTAAGTACAATTCTGAAAGTGTTATAGTTGAGTCACAATCACAATGTTGTTACAGTTCCGTTCCGTTTTCTAGCAATCCGAGAAGCAGAATAATTCAGACAAATTTAGCATGTTTATTTTTTTTGTAAATATAGAATAGAAATAGGTCATCTTTTAGAAGACCAGTGTCCCGAAATATAATGATTTTTATACTATCACAGAGTATTTAATTTTAACTTAATCTCAAGACAAGCAATTCTAACAAAGAAACCTTGAGTGATTTTCAGTTATTTATTTCTTCGTTAGATAAGTAAGCAAATTTGGAAGTTGATGTAACCGTTGTATAATCAAAAGTAATGACTAAGAAATATATTTTAAACGAACGGCATAAAACTAAATAACATCGTCTAGTTCTGCTTCCCTCGTCGCCAAGTATTGGCGCGTCAGGATGGCCGTGTCGGCTCACGCGGAGGGCGCGGGCGGCGCGGGCGCAGCGTCGTCGGGCTTGCTCTCCAGCGAGAACGGCGGGATGCGGCAGTCGAATGTGTAGCCGTCTTCGCGCTCCATGCGGAACGTCCCCCTGTACAAATAAATCATAACCGTTATCTATACGACGCGTTTGGCTCGGTTTGTAGACACCTGCCTACTGAGTCGGCGGTCCCGGGTTCGAATCCCGGCCGGGGCAAATATTTGTTCTTAGGTCATGGATGTTATCTATATATGTATTTATATATTATGTATATCGTCGTCTAGTACCCATAGTACAAGCTTTGCTTAGTTTGGGACTAGGTCGATTTGTGTATGATTGTCCCTAATATTTATTTATATTTATTATTTATATAGTTAGCCCATGGTATATGCCTAAGAAATATTTTTTCATAGATAATCTTTCCGCCGATAAGATAATGATGATTTAATACAAAATTTTACTGCCAGTGAAATCTTATGATTATCGAAATGGAAAAATAAGATATAGCAAAATGTCTAGCGCGTTTTGAAACGATAGCAACTTAAAATAGAGGTGTAAATGTCAGTATTCACTAGCGTGCATGTGTAATGTCTGATACTACAAACACATCTGCAATAAAAAAGGATTTGTTCCTGATTCGTCGTATGCCTGTTTCACCGGATTCCTGTTTTGTCGGATTCTGGTTTCGTCGGATTTTTTTATATCAAATGAAACAATGCAATACGGTATTTGATGACAGCTCAAATCAGCTACTCTTTATAAAATGTCAAAAACGATCTGTTACTGTTAGTATGAAGCTTCTATGATGATACAGGCATGTGACGTCATAAAAAGCAGTAGTCAAAACACGTCTTTTTAGTTATTGTACAATTAAAACATTAATACCTTGTTCAGAATAAGCAACTTTACCAACTCACCAAATTTTATTGAAATCTGAGAAAAAACTAAATCGACAACAAAATAAAAATTTGCCCATTACACCTAATTTAATTAGTTGTTCGTAAAATGTGTGAATCTTTCTTTTCGGATAGGTAGTCGTGTAAAAACGGTTAACTGCATTATCGATTGAATATATAGATAATTCCCAAGAAATCAGAATCCGACCAAACAAGAATCAGGAACAGATCATAAGAAGGCATGGGGAAGCAAATAGGCGCCAAGTGGTTAGCATACACTCGCTTTCTACTCACCACATGTGACCGGAAGGCGCCTGGAGACTGACGTGGCTGCTGTACTGGAAGGCCGGAGAGTGCCGCGCCAGGACGGGCTCCTGGCCGACCACTCCTCGCCCCCTCACGGTTTCGAGGGTTCCACTGAGCGAGAAGATACGCCAGTGCCGCTCGCGGAGCTGAACCGCCGCCGCGCCAAGGTTTTCTAGACGGATACAGTACCGCCACTGTACAGTTAATACTTATTTAATGTAGGCCCAGTTTCAAACTCAGAATACAAAACATTATTCCCTTAAAACATAGATAGTAACCACAGACAACTTAACCCTATAGACCCCGCTTCATAAAACTTTCTCTAGTATCTCATGTTGCCAAATTGGCGGGGTGAGGAGGGCAACAAGTGCTTTGTGATTGGCTAGTTCAAGGTCAGCGAGCAATGACGCATGCGGTGCAAGATTCGCGCCATTTTTGATAGTGATGGGACACACTCGAAAAAGAAACTGCAGAATGTAAGTAGATATGTTTTTAATTGGAATCAATTAATAATACGAGAATGGTTTATAATGCGTTTCAATTAAAAATATTAAATGTAAATCTACTCATATTATTATTATTAGAAAAAACAATAAATATGAAACCAGACATTATTGCCTTAACGGAGATGTGGCTTGAACCGCTTGAGTTTCAATCTATAAATCGAAATGGATACTATATAATGGATGATATACTCGTAAAATAAGTTTCTCTTTTGGTATAATGTTGATAGTTGACACGTTGACAGGCCCTGCACCATAAAATGTTTCTGTTTAGCCCAGTGGTTGACTGGTAGAGAATGCCCTATGGCATTAAGTCCGCCATTTGTACACTTTTTGTTTTGTGCAATGAAGTTTTAATAAATAAATAAATAAATACTGTATCGCAGCTGCAAGTTCTAGCCATATAACTAAGGGTCGTGTTACATTTTTCTTTATTAAAAGATTGAAATCTGATTCAACATTGCACTCTTGATGCAGATTTATGTTGATAATATCGAAAAAAATGAGAAACGTGTGGCTTGGGCGTAAATATAGGTCAATTAAAACTCCATGTAATTGTTCCTTACAGATGTCCTCAGTCAAGTGAAAAATCATTGCTCCATACTATCACAAAAATTTAATTTTAGATTTAAGCACCATTAAAAATACGAACGTCGTAATATTATGTGGCTATTTTAATATTGATTTTTCAGACAGACGACACAAAAGGTATCGATACTAAGGTACTGTTACAAATAGGTATTTCGCGAAGCATAAAATGAAGCCAACAACGGACTACAACAAAAACAGCTTCAACAATTGATAACTTTGTTACTGATAGCCAGGACATTTCAAAGGCTTTGGTAGACCTAACTCATTTTCTTACCATGATGCCCAAATAATATACTTAAATAACAATACAGCTATAAATAACTTCAATGCCGTAGAAAATGCTCACAAATGAAGGTTCACAAAAAAATAAAATATATGCTTTACAAATGCACTCGAATTGCTATAGATTGCTGGGATATTCTTAATAGTTTGAACATCAAAGTACAGCTTTTGACTTTTTATGACATTTTAAATAAACTACCTAATATTCTATAAGAACTACGCGTATTATAGCTAATAAAAAAAACCGGCCAAGTGCGATGCGGACTCGCGCACCGAGGGTTCCGTACAAACACTTTCCATCCCTAAGTGTTTAAGTTAAGTTTGCACCTGGTATGTATAGCGCCCCATATAAATTAGGTGCAAACTTGCAAAGTTAGGTATTAAAAAAAAACTACTTACTAGATCTCGTTCAAAACAATTTTCGTTGGTAGTTTTTATAGTAATGTACATCATATGTTTTTTTTAGATTTTTCATTTTCTTATTTTAGAAGTTGGGGGGACCAACTTTTTTCCACTTTGGAAGCGTCTGTCACGCAAACTATTCGGTGTAGAAAAAAAATATTTTAGAAACCTCGATATCATTTTTGAAGACCTATCCATAGATACCCCACACGAATGTGTTTGATGAAAAAAAAAATTTTGAGTTTCAGTTCTAAGTATGGGGAGCCCCCAATATTTATTATTATTTTTTTATTTTTGCATCAAAATCTTAATGCGGTTTACAGAATACATACCTACCAAGTTTCAACAGTATAGCTCTTATAGTTTCGGAAAAAAATGGCTGTGACATACGGACGGACAGACGGACAGACGGACAGACAGACAGACATGACGAATCTATAAGGGTTCCGTTTTTTGCCATTTGGCTACGGAACCCTAAAAAGGCATGTATTTAAATCGATATCTGTATATTCCCTGTTTTCGATCAAAATATTTGAAAGTTTCACCAAAAATACTGACTATTGCACACTAAATAATGCGAATTCAATATATTATTTAAAGGTATTTGCAAAACTGTTTTACTGGATATAAAAAAAAAAACTAACCTAACCTAACCCGGCCGAGTCGGATCTTAGTGTGCAGTGCGAGGATAATTAGTGTGCAAGTCAGTATTTTTGGTGACACTTCCAAATATATCCGATGTACGAACCATATTTTTGGTGTGAATTCGGTTAAAAAGGTCATCTCGTTTTGTATGATGTTAAAGTTTTTTTTTAGGACATGTTCAGTTAATCAATTGTGTTTTTTGCACAGTATTCGTTTTTCTGGTATGCATTCTGGTATGGATTTTTTTCGGCAGATTAATGAGGTTTCATCAAAATCCGTTCAGCCGTTTTCACGTGATGCGCGGTCAAATAAACAGACAAACAGATAAACAAACACATGGATAAAAAGATAAACAGATAAAAATTCTTAAAACTATTGGAACCTGTTCTGTTATGTATTCTAATAAGTATCCCCTCAGCTTATCAGCCCTATCAGCTTTATTTTATGTATAGGTAGATGTATCGTATTTATCCAGGATATTAAGTAGTCCTTCTCCAAGATTACAACTATCTGTTTTCTAAAATTCATCGAAAATCAGCAGTTTAGACATTTATGGTTTCATAATTGTACATTTATGTACTTAACATACATTTCGATTATTCAGAAATAAAAAAAGTTTATCTTCCATAAAAAGTTCAATATTGTTTAACGGGTATCGGTTACGTACCTACGTAAGTAATAAATCAGTCACATCACTACTAAAAACACTGCAAAGGTTAGACAAAGACGGAATTACAAAATTAGCAAGCGAAAGTAAGAGACAGTTGACAGTTGACAGAAGACATCAACGCGTCGCTAGGTTACCAACCTACATTTATAACTTATTACATTCTTTGTAAAATAGTTAAATATAGCTTATTTGTGAAATGAAATCCCATGGTTTTGAAGACTACATGTTTTGCTGCATTTTCCATACAATAAGGCATATTTTGAACACTTTATAAGCCAAGTAAGCAGTGGAAATATTGCATGTTACTTCGTCAACAGTCGACCGCGAACTAAGAGAGCGTTTGGGGGCGTGGTGAGCGCTACATGTTTTTTGAGCATTAGCTTGGCTTACCCGGGCGCCCTTATAAGCGGGGTCTATAGGTTAAGTGGTCTGTGATAGTAACCCTCGAGAGCTGCTTGCAGACCTGCGACAGGTTTTACACCAAAACGCTTCGGAAATATGCCGTTATGTAAAAAGGAACCCTTTCACCATACTTTAACAGTTAGTTATTGACGGCTAATCTAAGTAAAATTGTGCAATAGCAAGGCGTGTTACATTACAGCAACTATATTTTCTGAAACATGCAATGAAATGTCGTCATAACGTGCGTTATAGCAGGCTTCGAAGTATCACATTTCGGGCGGAACAACTCGACCGAACTGTAAAGGAATTTTTATACCAAACTGAAGGCCTAATCCGGGAAGTAATTTTTCTTTAACAGCGTCTGTGTTCATGAACAGGCTAAACAGCTGAATTATATATTTTTTGAGTGTGGTATTGTTTTATTTCATTGAATATGTTTGAGAAAAGCCCTATACATGCCTAGTCGTAAGGGCTTGCCGGCTTCGTATCACTATCGTATCGTCTATACTCACTATCATCAATTACCACATAAAGTAAAGACAATTCGCAAGGTTTAGGAGTTATTTCACCATGCTCTGACAGTTATTTCTGTTGATTTTGCTTATGAAATTGAAAGGCGTGGTCTCTAGTCAGGTATGACTGCCACGTGGACTTGCACCCGCATTTCTATTTTATTTTTTATTCCATATAGCCAAGTATTTGATTTTGATCACACCTGATTTTAAGTGACAATAAGACCTAAGAGCATAGTTGCCTAGAAGATGATTATTCACTCAACTTGAGATCCAAGTTATACTTTTCAGGAAAAAGGTAGCGCAGGAAGGTAGTTCCACTCTTTCGCTGTCCTGATAAGAAAAGTAGACGCAAAACGTTTCGTACGAATCACTGGTATATTGAAAATATAAGGGTGCAAGGCCGCGCCGAGTACTGTGATGTCGGAACGGACAGGGCGGATTCAGTTCATGCATTCCTATTGCACGCTCCAAAGTGTATCGTGTAGAAAACCGATAAACAGGCGAATCTCCTGCGGTGTTCAAGGCGCTGTACCTAAACTAAGGCAGGGTCGCCAATGAGCTTCTTCGCGCGTTTGTCAATTTAATCCGCGGTAGCCATTTGTTATTTAACAAACCCATCCCAGAGATGGCAACAGTACTCCATGCATGATAGGACTTCTTTTCACCCGTATTGTATAAGCAGTACGTACCCAGTAGACGGCGCAGTTTTGGCTTTCGCGACTGCCCATGTAGAATGGAATAACGGTGACTCGCACTCCTTCTGTGGTTTCTCGGTGAACATCGCTTAATTCCAGCCAGGGGTGGTTCTTCTTTTGCCACGCCCGAAGTGTCTCTTGCGCTATGAACGGCGGATCTGCAGACGTGAAATAAAAATAGTTCGTTTTATCATGTTTTATTCACAATCTTATCAACAGGGAGAAATCGTTTGTGTGGATGATGAAAATATTAATTTCGTACATTACAATCTAACCTAACCTAACAATTTAGTCTTTCATGTTCAGAACGCGCGCTCGACGGAGGAGGAGGGCATGATCCAGCATCATGAGCGTGCAGCAGCAGCGTGAGGGCGCTGGACCAGGTTCTGGACCTCATTAGCAAATGGGGTTCTGTTAACCTGGTTGAGGTCAATGCCAAGAAAACTCAGGTGTGTGCGTTCACTACCAAGACGTCTTCGTTCCTCCCTACTCCTAGTCTCCAGAGCACTCCTCTTGGTTTGCGTGATAGCCTGAATATGCTAGGCATGGATATACGCTGCAATCTTAACCTAAGCGAATACATCGAGTCACTGATTACCACAGCTATATTTTATTTTTAAGCGCATGCTACGCAAGCATCTTTCTGATATATATGTCTAAAACAATTGTTTTAAGATGAATTATTATTGGTTTGATGTTATCACTGGGTACATGAATCTATATGTATGTAGTATATTATAATACACCTGCCAGCTTGCGATGTCATCGCCTCACCGTGGAGAATATTCCCACACGTACCAAGAAGTTTGGCAATTCCTTCATCTGCTGAACTATTAAAGTATGGAACTCCTTGCCGACTCATGTGTTTCCTCCCTCTTATAACTTGGGACCCTTCAAGCAAAGCGTGAAGAAGCATCTCTCAGGCCAGCATGGCAGTGTCAACTGACTTGGCACCGTTGGTTTCTCGTCAGTTGCCATTGCGACTTGGGCTCCCCTTTTTGCTTACCATCAGGCGAAGTGGAGCCACTATGTTGTGCCGTTATAAAAAAAAAAAATATGTCGTCATGGGCCACGTAGTCGAGCCCCGGGATCAGGCTGCGTGAGGACCCTGGTTGCCTAGCAACACTCTGCAGACATGTGCAGACTGACCTTTGTCTGGGTTGTGCATGAGGAACTTGTCGAACAGCTCGTGCTGCAGCGGCACGCGCTCGACGGAGGAGTAGGGCATGATGTCGTCATGGGCCACGTAGTCGAGCCCCGGGATCGCGTACAGGCTGCGTGAGGACTCCTGGTTGCCTAGCAACACTCTGCAGACTGACCTTTGTCTGGGTTGTGCATGAGGAACTTGTCGAACAGCTCGTGCTGCAGCGGCACGCGCTCGACGGAGGAGTAGGGCATGATGTCGTCATGGGCCACGTAGTCGAGCCCCGGGATCGCGTACAGGCTGCGTGAGGACTCCTGGTTGCCTAGCAACACTCTGCAGACTGACCTTTGTCTGGGTTGTGCATGAGGAACTTGTCGAACAGCTCGTGCTGCAGCGGCACGCGCTCGACGGAGGAGTAGGGCATGATGTCGTCATGGGCCACGTAGTCGAGCCCCGGGATCGCGTACAGGCTGCGTGAGGACTCCTGGTTGCCTAGCAACACTCTGCAGACTGACCTTTGTCTGGGTTGTGCATGAGGAACTTGTCGAACAGCTCGTGCTGCAGCGGCACGCGCTCGACGGAGGAGTAGGGCATGATGTCGTCATGGGCCACGTAGTCGAGCCCCGGGATCGCGTACAGGCTGCGTGAGGACTCCTGGTTGCCTAGCAACACTCTGCAGACTGACCTTTGTCTGGGTTGTGCATGAGGAACTTGTCGAACAGCTCGTGCTGCAGCGGCACGCGCTCGACGGAGGAGTAGGGCATGATGTCGTCATGGGCCACGTAGTCGAGCCCCGGGATCGCGTACAGGCTGCGTGAGGACTCCTGGTTGCCCAGGAACGTCACCGCCTCGGTCTGAGCGCGCTGCAAAATAAGGCATTCTCCTTAAAGGTACAGGTATTATTCAGTACAGTCAACTCTGAAGTAATACAATCCCGTAGCATATATTTTTGTATGGTGAGGTGCAAGATATATTAATTGTTTGTAAATCACTTAGTGCTTAGGTATATTAAACCTAAATTGCTTACAAAGACCTGTTATGGGATTCATAGAGAAAAGTAAAATTGAGTTAATATATTGGTTTATAATACCTTTATAATGTAATAATAAATTACAAATTAAAATTTATTTCAAATATGATTACAAAAAAAAATTAGTATCATAATCATTATAACACTTTCAAAACAGTAAATTGGAAAGTAGACTGACTGAGGGTTATCAAATCTAATTGAAAACTAGGTATACTGACTAACATTATTTCCACCAAGAGTAAATTTTATTATAGTATTATTTATTTATATTTATATCATTTGAACAGGGCACTTCCGTGCCCCCAAATGATTAACCCTAAAAGTAAATCAGTCAAAAGCACATCAAATGCAACACAACATTTAGTAAAAACCAACAATTATAGTAGTTTATGTGACTGTACATAATGAAGGGTATTAAACACGAGTGTGGGTTTATGAAATGAGCCGAAGGCAAGTTTCATAATAACATCACACAAGTGTTTTAATGCCTAATTATATACAGTTACATACACTACTTTATCTATAACCCACATATCATAAGTCTCCATGATGCATTCAGGAGCCGCCCATTATGACAAAATCTTACCCGGTAATGGCGGTAATGAAGTTTTCTGGCAGCTATATTAGTTTTTTTTTAATTCAGAGACAAACTAGAGTCGGCCTTTGTTTTTCAGAGATGTTCGAAATTTCAATGAATAATATTATCGAAATCAATGTTATTATTTAGCAATAATAACATTTTTACAGATAAGAAATTTGTTCTAGCAAAACAGTCTATTTTTATTGTGGTCATAAGGTGCGGTTCTTGAACGCATCATGGAGGGTTTATGATATTTGGATAGATAAAACAATTTAGGCAACAGAATAGTCACTAATGTAAAAGTTAAATAATGCTTAACATTTTTTGTCCGAGGCACACTACAGTTATAAGCAAAAGCGAATGATTAACGCTGTCACAACCAACAACCTGCCTGGTGGGCGCTTGTAACTTCTACTCAGCTGCCGGCACAGCTCGCCAGGTGGATAGTACTATAAAAGCGCCCACCTGGTGGGCTCTGTCAGTGTCTGGGGCAGATTTATTTTTATACCACATTGTAAAAGTGGACCTGCCATAAGTTGAATCAAAACATGTCAAGCAGTAGGCAACTTTCATATTGTTTATTACCATTCAGTAATCCAAATATGTATGGTTGTTTTCTAATTAGATTGTTAAAAATTGTGTAAGGCAAAACCACATAACAATAAGCTTTAGTTAATAGTTATTCAAACATTTTGACTAATATTCACTTTGACTAGTACCTTCTTCTTCCACTCAGGTCTCATGTCGATGTTTGTTTGCACAGCCAAAAAATAACAATTTAATATTGTAATGTAAGCCAAACACCAACATTTATAATTCCCATATCTACAGCCTGGATTTTGAAGGAGTGTTCAGAAGAAATTCATTTTACATAAGTAGATTTGTGTACTTATACAAATGTAAGGTATATTTGAAAGAAAATAATATAGAACTTGGCATGGCTGGATACATGGAACTGTATTGCTTAGATTATAAGACCTCATTTGTAACTACCTGTATTCTAGCAAATAAATGATTTGATTGATTGATAGAAACAAAAAATAGGTAAGCCTCAGAATATTGCCTTTGAGAAAAGCTTCAATATCTCAGGTTGTTCTAAAAAATATACAAACTAGCCTTGGTAATTTTATCCTATGTGCATGTAGGAACAGATTCCCAAAATGGCAAAAATTATTTAGGTACAATACTGTACTACTAATTATGTTTTACTACAATACAATAAGAGATACAAGCTTCTTTTGTAAATAGAGATGTAAACCATTGAATGAGGACTTACATAAATAATAACGCAACCAGTTCAAAGCCGTGCTAAAGGGATAATGCCATAAGTACAGTAGCAATGTAAATAGACTTACTATGTAAGGCGCATCCCTTGTGTCTATGAGCACCTGGTAGAAGGTGTGGGTCCTGCCCTTGACCTCTTTGCCCACATTCGAGAGAGTGTCCCCAGAAGCTTCTCCGGAGCCCGAAGCTTCCGGATTTTCTTTCTTATTGGACGCATCTCTATCATACACTCTAGCAAGCCAAGGAAACAGTATCACTCCTCTGTATCCGAATACTTTATGTAAAATTAACTGCCCGGTGTCATATTTGCCTGAAGTCTTCGGGGCTTCGAGTTTTCCAACTTCAGCCAATCTAAAAATTAAAAATGAGAGGTTATGTACGTAATCCTTGGATATTATAAAAACGAAAACGAACAATAATATGCTCACCTAGTGTAATGAGCTACTTGGTTTATTAAAAGTCTTGATGCGGTTAATCTTATTGGATTTGTTGGTACAAATCTTAATAATATCTCCATTATATCATTGTAAATTATTATTTTTTTCGTGTTATCGAGATGTTTTTGTTTGACAAATAGCTGACGGACATTTGTGAATGTTGCCTACGTAAGAAAAGTTGTCCTTCAAGTGCAAACGATTGTTTCCTTCATTTGTACAGCATCCATTTTGCAATAGTAATGATAAAAATAATCAATAATAACTAAATAAAATTATCTAAATAATTATACCTACCTTGACAGCAAAATTTCACAATTTCATGTAACCTGCCGTAGGGTTGCAAAGTAAAAAAAAAAACAATAACTAACAAGAGCACATACATTTTAAAGTTTGCTTGTAACAATCAGCATTATAACTGTACAAATAAAGCCTATAATTATTAATTCAGAAATGATTTTATATGATCTTTATATTTGATCCAATACAATGTTATAAAGCTGACGGAAGAAAATTAAAAACATTTAGACTGACAGCTTCAAAGAGTTCAAAGTACTTTTTATCATTGTTTTGTTTTCGTTAACGTTTAGTTAAAATATTGTTAAAATTAATAATTGATTGAAATGTTGAGCGTGTTAGCCAAATCGGTACCTGTATTTGGTAAGTCGTTAAGTATATCAGTCAAGTTTTTTCTGAACTCTAAACATTATTACGTGCATTTATTTGTAATCGTAATCATTATTTCTAGGTATATAATCCTAAATTAGTTTTTCCTAACTAGTATTTTAATATGTAATTGTAGCTCCTATTCGGCAAACAAGATGTATAGCTTCGCTGTCAGCTTTGTCCGATACGTACCAAATGCTACAAAAGACTTGCCGAGACTTTGCGGAGGGGGAATTGAAACCAAATGCAGCTAAATTCGACAGAGAACACTTGTACCCAGGAGATGCCATAAAGAAAATGGGCGAATTAGGTCTAATGGCCATAGCAACACCAGAAGAGCTTGGCGGTGCAGGCTTGGACTACCTCGCGTATGCTATAGCACTGGAAGAGATCTCCCGCGGGTGTGCGTCAGCTGGCGTTATCATGTCTGTCAACAACTCGCTATATCTGGGGCCAGTGTTGCACTTTGGAAGTGATAAGCAGAAAAAGGATTTTGTCACACCATTCTGTACTGGTAAATCATCTTACTTGTTTTTATAATTTTGGGGGGTTTTGCCATAATCATAATGAAAATGTGTAGAGAAGTTTGGGTGAAGCCTTTGTCCAACAGTGGACGTCTATAGGCTGATATGACGATTATTTTTATTATTATGAGGGTTCTCTTACAGCTTTGCCTGTGGCAACATGGTGTATGTGCACATACACACTTCCAGATAATTCTGTAAATCTGTATTTTTTTTTATCAATAGCTTTCTTTTGTATAAATTAAATCAAGTCCAGCAAATCTATATAAAAATTGTGACATTGTGACTTCTCTGGCGTTACAGGTGTCTATGAGCGGTAGTAACCCGTTTGCCCCAATGACATAAAAAATAATCGTTATTAAAAATAATATTTTAATAATTTTAGTTTAAATTTTTAGGTGATCCTGTGGGCTGTTTTGCCCTATCAGAGCCTGGTAATGGCTCTGATGCAGGGGCAGCCTCAACGACAGCCAAAGATGGTGGTGACAAATGGATCATAAACGGAACCAAATGCTGGATAACCAATGGATATGAAAGCAAAGCTGCTGTCCTCTTCGCAACCACCGACAAGAGTTTAAAACACAAAGGAATCTCAGCATTTTTAATACCAAAGCCTGTCAAAGGCTTAGACTTAGGAAAAAAGGAAGATAAGTTGGGTATCAGAGGATCCTCAACATGTTCTCTAATATTTGAAGACTGTGCCATCCCGAAGGAGAACTTACTGGGCAAGCCAGGCATGGGCTTTAAGATTGCCATGATGACTTTGGATGCTGGAAGGATTGGTATTGCCTCACAGGCACTTGGTATAGCACAGGTACCTAATCACTTTCTAATGTAACATTTTATGTTAACGTTTAATGGATAGTTATACGTTTGCTTACCATTATGTTTCAATGTCCTATAGATTGAATAGCCTACTAAATATTCATAAAATTAAAATTGAAGTAATTTTAATTGTTTCGAAGTAGATAAAATTGATCATATCTAGAGACAGACGACCCCAGGTATCAGGTATATAAAGCCGAATTGAGACGCAGCATCAACCAACTAAGCTAACCACAACACATTCTTACAGGCTTCATTAGACGTTGCCATAGAATACGCATCAAAGCGGATGGCGTTCGGCAAGCCAATAATGAAACTACAGGCTATCCAGAGCAAGCTGGCGAACATGGCTCTCCAGCTTGAATCGGCGCGTTTACTGACATGGCGCGCCGCGTGGCTTAAGGACAACAAGCAACCGTTCACCAAGGAGGCCGCCATGGCTAAGTTAGCTGCCTCTGAAGCTGCTACGTATCTATCCCATCAGTGCATTCAGGTTCGTAAGACGCCAGTTATACGCTGAGTCTGCCAGTAGTTCAGTGCATCAGTCTGGTCAGAATGATCTGGTGAAAATAAACGTCTACGGCTGGCCACACACAGTTTGAATTCAGATTCGGATTGCGGAATTCAGACTGTGTGTGGCCGGCCTAAGACATTACACGCTCATTCTGGCGTTAGTTTATTCCATAATTCTGGACTGTATGTTTGCCTTCATACATTATAATTGTCACCAGTCCAGTCCGGGCCGTCAGTCAGAGTTGGTAGGTTTTATTTGTGTACGATCCATTTAATGGCACGTTATGCCATTCTGTCTATTGTATTGGTCTTGTAGGTCATTATCGTCCGTCATAAAAGGGAAGCTACCTGCGTAGATAAAGATTTCATGCAGCGGATTATCAACTCTGGGGCCTTTGCCGGTAGTTAAAATTGCTTTAATTGAAATATAGAGCGCCTTAGACAGTATTATGGATTTAGGGATTATGTGCTTTAAGTGGATCGTACACAAGTAAAACCTACGAACTAAACATGATCATTATTTCGTAATATTCTGACTAGACTGAAGGACCGAACTTGGACCTAGTTTATTACGATAATAATAAAAAAAGTATGTGATCTGCTTTTGTAAAATGTTGAATCACAAAACCAAACTCAGTTTAACAGACGGACTCAGACAAAAAAGTAAGACATATCCCAGAAACCGGCCGAGCCGACTTTTATAGCATCAACCCGGCTACCGGGTTGGCCGGCATCTGAACAAAGTTTACGAGCGCCCGGCCTCCGCGTTGTTGGTGTCGAAAGTGTTAAATCACATTCTGCATACTTTCATATGACTGCTATTTGAGCTATAGTAAGATGGTTGGCAAGAGTGTCTTGTGTGGTTATGAAATAAATTAAGTTGAGTTGAGACTGGGTCATGATTATGACATGATGTAATAATAATAATGAATAATGTTTTTTTTTTTTTCAATTACTCTCTTCAAAGTAGGTAATCTTCGTAGTTTGTTATCTTTATGTATCCACCACGAACTCGGGCACATACAACACTTTACGAAAACATTACATTAAAATGTAACTGCCAACACGATTGTCTATAAAACGACCGATGGCTTGTCACGAAGTAATTGAGTTCAGAACATATGGAAAAGGCTTCTTTTGTAGTATAAATAAATAAATAAATATCGGACAACCTCACACAAATCGATCTCGTCCCAAATTAAGCTCAAGAAGGCTTGTGTTATGGGTACTCGAAGACGATATACGTACTTATATAGATAAATATATACTTAAATACATAGAACAACCATGACCCAAGCCCAAATATACGAGTTCATCACACAAATATTTGCCCCGGGTCGGGTTTCGAACCCGGGACCGCCGGCTCAGTAGGCAGGTGTCTACAAAGTATGATTTAGAACACTACTGCCTTTACAATGATGTTTATGTTGTTACTACCTGGTCAATGGAGAATAGATGTAAAAAAGCCTTAAATTTTTATAGATAGAAAACCCCCCTCATTTCTAGAAAAGCTAAGCTTTAACAAAATAAAAAGAGGTTATTTCGCGCCATGTAGATATGGGTCTTATACATTACCTTGCGGTGTTCTACAGAGCCGTAATAATCAAAACAAAAAAAAATCGACACGAATTTTCATCCACTCCCCATTCACCTAGGAAAATTGTAGTGTAACAAGACGAAGTGTGTAACCTTTTTGTCCCACATGTTTCAGATCCTCGGCGGCATGGGTTACGTATCAGACATGCCTGCGGAGCGACATTACAGAGACGCAAGAATCACTGAAATTTACGAGGGCACATCCGAAATACAACGGCTCGTGATAGCTGGGCAGCTGATCAAGGAATACGGACTCTAAACTACCTCAAATAAGCAGGCCCCTCTTTCCCACTGGGGACTCTGGCTGGGCACGTGCCCAATCTCACAAGGGCCCCCAGTCTCACGTGGGGGGTCCCTACCATACCTAGATCTTTATTGCTCTCATATAGTGTACAGAAGTCCATACCTGACACCCTGAAAGGGCATTGCAGTATTTACAGAAACAGCTTAATATCTAAGTTATGTTAAACAATATCACTGAGAAGAAACAATATCAAGAAAGATGACGTCTTTCTTAACTGTGCAATGAGACCCTTATTTATAGAGTGCCCTTAAAAATAAGTCAGATAACTTTATAAATATTAGGTTTAGACTTAAGCTTCACGATTCGTTAGAGTTTTATGTAAAAAATATTAAGTAACAAATTTGTTTATAAAGTTGTTTAGGAAGCTATCTGTACAAGGTATTAAAGTCAATTATCTGTATTGAATGGTTTTAGGACTGAATAATAATGAATTAGATATAGCCAATAAGAGCACAAATCAAACAAAGCATATTGGATTCAGTATTTTTATTGCTATAATACTATTCAAGGATTTATAAGAAAATCATGTATAAATTAAGTTTCTATACACTTTTTATACAGTAAAAATAAATGTGATTAAAAACCATGATAAATGTAACATAAATGCTTATAATTATTGTGAGTAATTAAATTAAATGTTCAACAGTAGTTGTTGTTTCACTGGCCAGGGCCGGAGAGAGACTTGTCCATGAATTTCCTCTTTGCGAAACAGAGCCACCACTTGCTGGGCTTGCCGTCTTCCGTCGCAAATACCTGGAACCATATTTTTTAATTATTATCAACCTGTTTACCGCCAGACATCATTATAATGCAAATTTTATTTTTATTTATTTATTTAAACTTTATTGCACACAATACACAAGTAAGAGTACAAATGGCGGACTTAATGCCATAAGGCATTCTCTACCAGTCAACCATATATATATATTTTTAAGTGTATTGAAACTCTAGCCTTGGTATTCCTACCACAACCCCGAATGTTTCCTATCTGTTAATAACCTAAGGGCCTGGACACATGTCGCCGGTACGGTGCCGTCTACGGTGTCACGGCGCGGCGCCGTGGATTTTTACGGTGTCCGCGCATATAAAATCACCGTAAAAATCCACGGCGCCGCGCCGTGACACCGTAGACGGCACCGTACCGGCGACATGTGTCCAGGCCCTTAGACGTTACCGGTGCCGGCAAACTTCTAGAGCATAACCTTGACTGCGCAGTAGCCGATTTACGTACAAATGTACATGCGCAGATCCGCCATTTTTGTTCAAAAAGTTTGCCGGCAAATATACCTATCTGAAACACTAGTTTTTGTTTCCCATCTGTAACGGTTTGCCAAATTTTCATTTGCTCGAATGTATTTTTCCTGAAACCCGTAATATTTTCAAGATTTTATAAACATTGTTTTAAGGAACCCATTAGGTTAGGTTTCTATTATACCTAAATATTCGGAAAAATTTAGTTTTTGAAAAAAAGTAGCTTTCGGATAAGTGGAAATTGGCGGCGGGAAACAAACATGAGCGTTTCAGATAGGTAACCGTAAGTCTTAGGTTATTAAGATTTTGAGCGTCAAAGTCGGCAAATCACGTTGATGGAAAATTGTGCCACTGACGTCAAAATTTCATCAAAAACTTCGTAATTTTAACCGTTAAGTATTTTTCAATCCTTGTTGATTTTGGAGCACCTCTTTATTTTCTTGAAATGACGTCAGTGGCGGCATATTGCTTCACCGCTTGGCGTTCAAAAGGTTTTATTATACAAGCATTGCTTGGACCAGCTATTTTGGGACTAGACTAATTTGTCATATTTTATTTATTAGTATTTGGGTCCTATATGTGACCAATAGGACAAACGCCAGTTGGCCACTCCAGGTCTCACTGGATAGTTGTTCAAATCAGATCTGTGCAACCTCCAAGTTCTGTGACTGGGGGAAGTGGTGGGACAAGGAGCGCAAACTCATATTGGAGGGCAAGACTTACTTTAGGTTATTGAGATATTAAGTATGTATTAATTTACTTAAATCCTAAAATCATACCTTTTCACAGACTCTAGCTCCAGTCTCATGTCTCAGTTGTTGTAAGTACTGCCTCATCAAATCTGCAAAAAATAGCCTATTTAGCATCTTCATACAATTATTGTAGAATTCCACATATTAACAGACAATTACAATAACCTTACTATATTTACCTACACTGAAATACACCTTATGCACCTTCATACAAAGGGAGTAGTTTATGTCAAGTCATTCTATAAAATCATATATTCTTCTATATAATTTTATTTGTATGCAATCAAATCAACATTATTCTATTTATATGTGAAAGTAGCAAAATGGTAGTAACGCATTCATCTTAGTATTAGGCCCCTGTGCCCCCTGAGTTCTGGGTGCCATGCCCCTATGTGAGTTTTTTTTATTAATACGAAAATTCCAATGCCCCAGATTGTGCCTCCCTTAGTGTGTGCTTATTTTTATGGGATTGGGATCCCGAGTGTAGTCTATAGCACTTATGTATATACTGATTTAAGCTGACCTGATTTTCACACTATAATTAAACGGGACTAGTGATGGGTCGCTACCGGTAATATTTCTAAAGTGAGTATTTTCCCAGTAACGCTACTAGTAATATTACCAAAAAACGGAAATATACGGTAAGATTCACGATTTTAATTAAAATTCAAGGTTTCTTTTTATTTAATACTGAGAATTAATAGTATTAAGATCATTAATAATGAAAAGAAATGCACGGCTCTCTCCAGAAAGTAAATTACCAATCTTACCAGTAACTTACCCAATGCTACCAGGTATCTTACCAATGTTACTAGAAATATTACCGCCTCGTAAATACTACACTACATTCTGTAAAATGAATATACCAACACCAAAAATACTGGGAAGACATAGGAACGTGTAGACAGACGAAAGAAATTCTTCCGAATAGGAACCACAAACTCACCACAATCTTAATGAGAATCCACAGGAACCAACTACGCAAAATAGTAGGAATAATAACGGGACATAATACTCTGAACAAACACCTTTTCAATTTAGGGATAACAGACAGCCCTCTATGCAGGGCATGCATGGAAGCAGAAGAAACCACCAAACATATTCTACTAGATTGCAAACAGGTAGAAGTATACAGGACGAAGTACCTAGGATCCCCAAGTACCGTACACGACGCCACAAGCAACATTAAAGCTTTGATAAGGTTTGTCGAGGAGTTGGGGTGGTTGGAGTAGCGCTACCCCCTTTTCACGCAAAATAGGCACGTTTGGATGTCGACTTGCGGAAAATGCCCAGCGCAACTAACTAACTAACTCTGTAAAATGACAAAACACTACTTCTAGGTTTCATTGTGACGCATAAGCCGGGTACTCATTAGCGAGCTGTAACCGTTGCATGTATTGTAACCAAAAAAACATAGTGTGTACGTGGTTCGCAAACCTGCTGCGAGCGGTTTGCAGCGAGCCGACCTTTACAACGTACTCATTTCTGGACCTGTAACGTTGCACGTAACAGTAACCGTTACTGTTACCAAAAACATAGTGTGTACGTGGTTCGCAAATCGCAAACCTGCTCCGAGCGGCACGCGCGCGGCTTGCGGCGAGCCGACGTTTACAACGTACTCATTTCTGAACCTGTAACGTTGCACATAACTGTAACCGTTACTGTTACCAAAAACATAGTGTGTACGTGGTTCGCGAGCCTGCAACGAACGCTACACGAGCGACTCGCAGCGAGCCGACGGTTGTCGGTTTTTGCCGCGAATCAAAGGGCGCTCGCAGGGCGCTCGTGGACGTCAATAGAGGTTGTTACTAGCCGCTGCAATCCAGCCATACATTCATTAGATATTCAGAATCAGTTTATCATTCTCGTGAAATTATGTTGTTGATCGTGAATCGATGTTGGTCACTTCGTTAATTGCGTTCGTCAAAGCCGGCCGCGAGCATTAGCGAGCCGTGACCGTAACATGCGTGATACAGTAACGAGGTTCTAGTGTGTACGCGTGTTACAGTTTAGGCGCACGACGTCGCCCGAACGCTGTCACCGAGCGTACTCATTTTGCGAGCTGTAACTGTAACCAAACAGATACAGTATCAAGGTTCTAGTGTGTACGCGTGTTACGGCTCAGGCTCACGACGTCGCCGGAATGCTTTCGCCGAGCGTACTCATTTAGCGAGCTGTAACTGTAACCTTACAGATAAAGAAACGAGGTTCTAGTGTGAACGAAAAGGCCACTGAAAAGCCGGATTATTCGCAGTTTTGGTTTGAAACTCCACGGTGTCGACGGTGTCGGACAAAGTGGCTTTCGCTTATGCAGCATACAAAACTTTATAGTAAAAATTATTTTTCTTGAGCGAATCCACTTAGCTTTGTACCCGATGAACAATACTCATTACCTGTATTGTTAACTGTGGCCACAACTGCCACTTCGAAATGTAAGGCGTTATAAGTGTTAACTACTTTTACACTAAATTAGTCTTTAAGTCAAACGAAATAAGGTTTACTCTTAAACAAAGAGAACACAGATGTTGGTCACTTCGTAAGTGAAAGAGCAGTGAAGTTCGTATTCTTCACTCACAACGCAATACAAATACGTGCACTTTGAGTCATTCCATGGTCCGAACTGAGCCCTACGGCCTAGCCAACTGACCACGACCCGGCATCGTAAACGTGAAACTGAGTGCGGCACGTTGCCGTGCCGTGCAGATGTACAGTGCCGTGCCTTGTTGAGCGGATGCACGGTACGGTGCCGCGTCGCGTAAAATGCACGGCGAGGCAACGTCGCAAAATCCTTTTCCTGCATTGTTTTCGATATTTTATTGTCAGTTTGTACTGTGTTTTTATGCAAGATGGTGGACAATATAAATGCCGATTGTCTCGTTGGTAAAATAATTAATGAAAATAAAAATAAATATTTCAAAATAAGTGCATCGTGAGTCACGATTCGTGACACAAGAGAAAGATATGGGTTCAGCACAAATCTTCTTTTTCTTCATGCGTCTTGTTAACAACAACAAAAGCAGAATACTTACGTGGGATGAAATTTTTGACGCTGCCTGAATAATTGGATCATTTAACTTCCAGTATCACGGCGCGGCACCTTCGCATGGGCCTGGTCACATTTCCACGAAACGGCGCCGTCACCGTGAAACGGCGCGGCGTTGTGAATTTTTACGGTGTCAGTGCATACAAAAACCACCGTAAAAATTCACAGTTCCGGCGCCGTACCGTGGTGATGGGGCCAGACCCTAAAATCCACGTCGCCATGCCGTTTTACGGTGACCAGGCCTATTCGTACCCATTGTCCTATGCAAGATGAGAAATTTGAGCGAAAGAGACAAAAGATTGTTGCATAAGGTTTATTGAACTACGCAAATAACCAATAACTTAAGTATATTTCATTACTTTCATTAGTCTCGTATCTTACCACCTTTTGGGAATCTTACTGGTAAGATCGGAAAGTTACTAGTTGTATTACCAAATAGAATGTTTCTGGTAACCGGTATCTTACCGCGACCCATCACTAAATGGGACAATTGTGTTCAGAGTGTTTATTTACTTACCTAGACATTTCAAGGTGATGTTAAGTTCATGGTCTTGAAGGGATGAGTCCCCAATTAAATAAACACTTTTTGAACGTGATTATGTCCCATTTTGTTATAATAATTACAATAACTTCACAGTAACCATTGGTTGATTAAGGTTGTCCACCTTGATATGTCATGACTCAAAAAATGAAATGTATTTACAATATATCTTAATTAAATTGTTTTAGTTTATTACTGCTCTGCTCTATAATCCAGATATTCTAATAAAAATAACCAAATAAATACACACCAGCTTCCTGAGGGCTGCCTGGCTTGGCATACACAGAGTTAAGCGGGAAGCCAGCCTCCCCAGGAATGTCGAACTTGGATATGGCGAGCATGTACATCTCCTGCTGACCCTGGTTCTTGTTGGAAAACTTCTGGAGACGCTTCAAGCATTCCGAGATGTACAGGGTGAGGTAAATCAGCACCCGGTCTGCATCAGACTACAAAAAATACAGATTAATTATGTTTTTATTTGCAAACAGTAAGTGACAGTGTGTCATATACCAAGAAAACTTCATGAATGCTATGAATTGGGGGTCCATGTAAATTTTTACAAATGCTGACCTAGAGCTTTTTCTTTGGCGGGAGACATTTATTTTTTTAGAGCTTGCATTAAACATACAAACTTATGTTTTACACCATCATAGATGGACTTAGACAAGTTACTTAGTAAAATTAGAGGATAAAATATAAGTATCTTACAGCAACAATATAACTATATCTGTTAAGTTAAAAAAAAAGCTTAGAAATTGTAGTAATATAAATTGAGAACATTAAAAAGACAGCAAGACTAACCTTGACTTCATAGAACCTAAAAAATACATTGGCCTTAAAGTAATTAAGTGCTTCATCTATAATATCCAGTTCCAACTTAGCATTGGTCGGGGCGGGTCCGCGGGTGGCCGACCGCAGCGGCAGCAGGGCTAAATTGCCGATGGACTGAGTGTAGTCTGTTAACGTCGAGTGATACGCCTGTAAACCAAGTTCACAATGAAGACCTAAGGAAACACTAAAAACAACAAAATTTTAATGCATATCTGTAATTCCAACACGACATACAGGCATTTTTGTAGTTCCGTATCGTTTTCCTTAAATTCAATTGTCCGCAAGAAATAAAACCTTCTCGTTATTGCTAAAGAACGATTTCACACTTTCACGGCGTTTCAGCAATTCACTTTTTGAAGGCACTATAATTATAAAGATCTTGAGTAAATTTCTGAGAGATTTAAACCGATATCACAAATTTATCAAAATTTGTGTGACAGACAGACAATGATTCATATTCATTTGACATTTGTGATTATTTTCAATTTCATACGTTCAGAAATTTCCGATGATATTGTCGTTTTACACCTCAATTACCTCAATTTTTTGATCAAGCAAAAACACCTTAGCAATCCTTGAATATCATCGATTAAAACTGTGACTTGGACACTTCTCGCTTGTCAGCTCAGCGTTGCCAGATGGTTACATTTGTTACATTTTTCGTAACTTTTGACCCTCTCTCGTAACATGTAAGTAACTTTTGATTTCTGGGGAATTTTCGTAACTTTTCAATAGGTTTTGTTAAAAATACTAAAGTGGGAACATTAATTTAGATTCTGAATCCAAATAACATGTACTATCGGGCTAAAATATAACATGTGTACCACTGAAAAAAAACTTAATGAAAATTTCGATAATGTGTTTCAATTTTTTCTCAAATAAGTACCATTAATGTAATAATCCAGTATATATTCGGAATCAGCTTACGAAGCCCTTTCATTAGATACGCCACAATGTCAATTTGTAAATCCGTAAATTTGTATTTATATAGCAAAAAGAAGCAAACAAATTTTTGTAGAGGTTGGAAAGTAAACAACGGATGGATGAGTAAGTTCGAGGGCAAAAATGAAGCCCTAGGTAATACTAGTCCAACTATTGCACTTTCGGCCAAGACACTATAATATTTAGTAGTATGTATTTGATGCTTTTAACAACTAATAAAATAAATATTTACACAATATCGCAAGATTAACATTATGTTTCTCCCGTCAGTTTTAATTTTTTATCTAACGCATATTCGGTGCACTATCAGTGCAGATACCAGTAAGAATTTTGAATTGGCTGCTTTTAAGCCTTTAATACAAAGATCAAAGCTTGAAGAAAAATTAAAAAGGAGCTACCTGGCTGCTTTTATCAAGCTACACGAGTCGCTTAACAGACTGTATTAGCGAGTACCTAAACATATTAAAACTGAGGCGTTTTCCTTGATTTTTTTAAAGTCTGATTTTTAATTAGCCGGAATAAACTGACGCAATTTTTTACGAGCGCAATTCAATTGAGTTTTATTTGGTTTCAACATATCACTTTTTATCCATAAAAGTCAATCTAATATCAGCAATTACGTGTTTTCTCATTCATTTCTGAATAACGAAAATATAAATTACGACATCTGGCAAATCACTTAGGCTAATTAAAAATTCAGAAACTGAATGAGGGCGGTGCAAGATCGATCGTTCTGGAGAACTTTGGGAAGGCCTTTGTCCAGCAGTGGACGTATATCGGCTGATATGATGATGATGAATTAAAAATTCAACTTTAGATATAAAACTGTTGGCGGATATTATGCGTTTTGTAAAAAATACACCTAAAATTATGCATTCTCATTGGTCAATTTACTTTGACATTTGTTGGTCAATTTACTTTGAGATTTGTTGGTCCAATTGTCGTTTATAACTCGTCAACAAGATTATTGTATATATGGACAGTTTTCAACACTATACACAGCTTCACGTCACACCGCGTACCGGAACACGTAGCATGGAAAGCATTGGATGAGGGCGGCGCACGACCGATCGTTGTGGAGAAATTTGGGGATGCTTTTGTCCAGCAGTGGGCGTATATTGGCTGATATGATGATGATGACATTGATGATACATTTTTGGGTAGTGACGATTATATTTTTTGATATTACAAACTTATTTACAGTAAATATTATATACTTTCATAGTTTGTACCTTTGGAACCCTCGGTACGCAAATCCGACTCGCGCTTGACCGGTTTTTTTATTAATATTAAAATGTAACTTTCGCAGCAAAAATGTAACTTTTTGAGGAATGAAACGTAACTTATGCCACAATGGCTCTGGCAACACTGTGTCAGCTGTCAATCTGGGCAATGGACGATTCTCATTTCTCACGTCACGATTCTTTTGACTTCTTTCATTGCGATTTCCACGTGTGTTTATTTTTAGTTGTAGTTTATTCTACGGATATTTACTAATATTGATGGTATAAAAAGTTTTCATAATGGCCCAAGCAGTAGAGGATCAGGTTTTTTCTATAGTTCAAAATTTAAAGGAAAGTCACGAACAGCAACCTGAAACCACAGATGATAATGAAGCAACCAAGTCTTCGCCGAATCCGGCTAAGAAAGAAAAAAAGAAAGCGATAAGGGGCCTTCCTAAATCTGGGCGATTTTGGAAAACGCAGAAAGAAAGGTATGTTATCTATATCTGTTGAGTCTATAGGTCTGGTATGTACAAATTTCAAAAGAACTCCACAAATTGTGGTGTTTTGGTTTTTATAACCAGTGGCTTGATTTTTGTGTGTGCTCCTTAGTAAGAATAGTATGGGATGGGTGAATAGTATTTTTTATTTTATTTGGTTACTAGCGACCTGCCCCGGCTTTTCATGAAGGGGCTTCTAAACGGGCCATGTTTTGCTGCAATTTGTGGTCGGCCATTATTTGCATCTTGCTCTAGCGAAGGGTGTCAGAGAAGGACAGTCATAGTTGCCGTTCACAAATTGCTGTAAAACATGGCTCATTTAGAAGCCCTTTGAGTGCAATGCCGGTAAATTATGCATGTATTATAAACCTTCCTCTTGAATCACTATGTATTAAAAAAACCGCATCAAAATCCATTGCGTTGTTTTAACGATCTAAGCATACATAGGGATAGACAGACGGAAGCACCTTTGTTTTATACTATGTTGTGATACTGATCTGATCGCTTACTTCTTTACTTTTCTAATTCAAGCTTTCATTGTAAAATTGCAGGTTCGCTACAGTAAATAAAACAAAAGGGCTAACACAAGATTTCCAAAAGAAGACTGCTCTTCGCTTAGAGCTGAAGAGGACTAAAGAATTATCAAGACAAGTTCTAGAAGAACTGAAACAAAAAGAGACCGCCAGAAAAGAAAGGAGAAGAGAGAACATCAAACGATCAGCTGAGAACAAAGCCAAAGCAGAAGTGGTCCAGGTGATCACAAACTCAGCCAAGTTGAAGAGGATGAGGAAGAAGCAGCTGAGGTTCATCCAGAAAAGAGACACCAATAAAGAAATTGAAGCTAATAAATAGATTTAACTAAGAAAAATACAAGCTTTTATTCAATGTTATCTGCTCAGGTTACCTGGAACTAAATACTGATATTCTTAACATAAAAAATGTTGACATAACACCACAAAAACTATTAACTGCTTAATTGGTCAAATATTTGAGTTCCATCATATTTATTGTACGGTCTGATCAATCTGAGGCTGATTAAAAACCAGTACATATTTTTTTAAGGCAATCTGTACCCATATTTTCCACTACATTAAGTGAATTGATTTTATTTTTGGCTCTCCCTATTGATCGAGATACCTCTTAAATAATTATATCAAATAACTGCAACATAGGAAACCCGTGTGTTCTTAACGGTCGGGCGCTAGTACATACAGCATTAACGCGCGGTTAATAATAACCTTGAATATAATGTGGATGTAAACGCGCATTGAGCGCCCATCGGAACTACAATATTTAACTCACAAAACAAGAGACTTGACAAATTCAGAGCCTGACACACTGATAAGAAGTTGATGTTGATCCTTTTGCTAATCTTTTGCTGCACAACCTAACCGGTTAGGGCAATATGGTAATTCGTCATCTCTACTGTAGCCTTATCCAATAGATCAGTCAGCAGCGGAAGTGATTTTCTTTCTATTCTAGTCCATGTGTATATTTTGAGCACTTGGCGTGCATAGCAAGTTTTGCTGCTGACTGCACAATACTTGCATGTCTTTAGAGATATGTCGATTCTTAGGCTGGTTTTAGTGTCACGCGGACCGTCCGCGCGGATCACGTACGATGTATTAAGCTTAAAGGAGCGTTTTAGAGTAATGCGGACGGGTCCGCGCGGAGGCGCCATACATATGGCTCCGCGCGACGGCCCGCGTTACACTAAAACCAGCCTTATCCTTTATACTTATAAGGTAATGTAGAATAAAATACTTTATTTATTTCCATCTAATATTTTTATTAGGTATTGCAGTCGATATTCTTTCACAGTACTTACATAAAAATACTAAATGCATTTTCCCAATTTTGTGGATACTGAATGTCAATTTGGGCGTTATTTACATTTGTAGTGCACCTCTGAAGAGACGTGATACTTGATACAACATCAATCTTTATAATAATATGTTCGTATATACATCAATGGAAACTCTGGATGATACTTTACACAATAAAATCTAAAATGCACCAAAATGGTTAATTACTCTTACAAAAGACAAAACATTGTTACTTTTAAACATTCCGTAGAAACAATTTATTAGCATTTATTTAGTTTATCATAACCACTAATACGATGCAAACAGACAAATTGATGCTTCTCGAATTCATATTCCATAGTTATGTAAGCCTCAATAAATTATATCACTTTTTGTCATAATCAGAAAATACTGTTAAAAGTTTATCTCCACATTGTAAACTTATTATTATCAATATCAATTACAACTACTTAAAACATTTTAATAAAAGCAAATGAAAAATAGAGTTGTAAAAGTCATTCAAAATCAAATCACACATCAAGTATATACCTTATGTATCTTATGATGTAGTGTCTTACATAACATCGTTCATTAAATTCAATTCAATCAAATAATTTACAACAACAATACAGTTGTCTGAATAATAACAACATTAGACGTAGCTTACACCTACTCCCTAACGGCATGCTTACTCCCTCAACACATACAACTCCTAAAATTTATTGAAAACATCAGTCTAAGGCAGTGACAACAAAGTTTGATCTTGGATAACCAAAATGGCATTTACAAACCGACGAAGGTCGGTCGGGAGAACTGAGCCAGCGGAACAAGTGCAAATACCATATCGAAACGTAGCGATATATTACTAACGCAGTCTTACCATACAACGCAACAGTTAGTTGACAAAAGCATGGTATAAAAAATAAGGTATTGCACTCCGAAATGACAAGCGAGACTTTTGACGTCATCACGCTATGATTCTGTCATTTTTTTTTTTAAATTTATTTCATGACCATGGAATCAATGTCCTTCAGTCGATGATTCTGTCAATCCGTTTCTGTGTTGCCAGTGATGTATCATAATACTCCCCGATTCCCTTGTTACCTGTATGAATCTCATAAAATCGTAAGTGTTTAAATCAATTATTACAAGATAAAACTTAGACAAAGAACATGACAATCGTAATGCATTATTATCATTTTTTATACGACTGGCGGCAAACGTATTTTTTACCACCTTATAATTATTTTGTTACCATAAAGCGGCAACTAATCAATGACGTAGAAAGTCTCACTAGCTGGAATTTCATACCTTTTTCTTATATTCTCTTATCTCTATTTTTCGATATGGCATGCGCGCATGCTCTGCTGGCAAGCGCACTAATCCTGACTAACCTTACAAGTAAACATTTGCAAATAAATCGTATGCTCGACATACAACAGTTTGAAGATCCCAACCAACACATTCGTGACACTATATTATATCAAAATATATCAAATCCATAGATTAGCTAAAGAGATTCTTAGAGAGATCTTTGCACATGTGCAAATTCTATATATGTATTTACTTAACACTGAGACATGTTAACCCCCGACCGATAGTTCATTTGGCGTTATTCACATTATTTTGGCACCATTGGCTTTGTTTGATCACTCGCACGCCGAGGGTTACATGGCTAGTAATACAAGATGCATTGCGAGTAGCTCTTGATAGTTAACATAAAAAAGCTGATTAAATTCCTGCAAATGCTTCCCACTGAGTATTGTGATGTTAAATGTATATCGTTGTAATCATTGAGTATGGCTGTGGGGACATAAAATGAATGGTTGTTCTGGATTAGAGATGCATTGTTCTTTATAATAAGCGTAATATTAACACAATCCAATGCCAGTCACCGTTGCATACATTTGAAGGGATTCGGATATCTATCATAAGAAAATACGTAAAGTCAAAGGCTATGAGAGAAGCGAACTTCTCAAACTATACAACAACGTTCTTAGACCACTGTAATTCGATCGTATTTTTTGTTTAAGATACACACCCATATTTTCGCAACTTGCTTATGTGATCATTTCTATGAATGCAAGTTGGAACACCTTATTTTATCCTTTTCAATGCCAATTGCATATATACTAGAATTATACTTAAAGTACTTATTTTCGTATTAGATGTGACATTGAAAAAGTTAAATTAGAAAATAGATACATTTACTATAGTTAAATGTTGTGAAAATCTCTGAACTAGCCAAATCACTGCACATACAGTGCAGTAACATGATGTATTCCGGGATTACAATATGAATAACCCCTGAATTACATACTGTAATGCATTTACCAAGAAACGTATATACTACATTGGTTGTAAGTTTTAAGGCAATTATCACTTGACGACAGACTTTTTATGGCCTTAATTGAACTGACGATTTGGACATTTTCCTGTTAGAAACATTTGAATGGTGTCTATTATATCTTTATAGAAACAGTACAGTCTCGATAATCCGACAGTGCGGCGGACACAATTGCGCCGTCTTAAATATATTTGGAACATTCGGATTAGTGGAATATGGGATGAGTTTAGTATAAACTCGTATTTATGAATGCATAGGCCGCGTGTTTAATTAATCGCCAGATTACGCGTGGACTCAGTGAAACATAGTGCCGGATTATCGAAATTAAACTGTATAATGTTTACAATAACCGTACCCCGTGGTTTTCGGAGCACGAATCATTTGACGCCTACTGCCGACCTAGTGCATATCAATCGTGCACCCAAAAACCCCGAGGTATGAAAATAACCTTAATGTTCTCTTTTGGCTCACTATTAATAGTATTATGTATGAATGTGGTCTTCGCTAGCGGAGCAAAATTAAGGCAGCCTGTCTACTGGAGCAGAGCTGTGTAAAATGGACCAATCACATCTCTCAGATTTAAATACCGTCTCCGCGTCAGTGGACAGCAGCCTTAGGCCGTTAGAGACGGTCACTCAAGTGATTGGACAGAGGTTAATTATAAACTAATGAAATATATAACGTCTCATTATTTTTAATATCAATATAAAGATCAAAGAAAAATTGGAATGCGTAACCTGGCGGAAGAGATCGGGAATCGAACCCGGTACCTTTAGATTAGCGGTCCACCGTGTTAACCTTTCTACCACCCTAACGCTAAATAACCTTTCGAATTTTTCCTTATGCTTTGTGTGTCGATCTTTGCATTGTTTATTTGAAAGGCTTTACACCTTAGCCACCTCTATGTGAATACGTTAATATTCACATCTTACCGCACTACTTTACAGCAGTGAACGAGAAAGCGAGAGAGGCCGCTGTTATTTATGAAACATGTAATGGTCTCATTATGTTTAATGTGTAAAACAAAATAATATAATCAGCATTCCATTGTACTATATACGTTTCTTCGCGTTAACCAACTGAATACACAACATAGCACTGGTCCTGTTTCCTTAGCACTACACGAGAGGTGTCAAAGTTACCCTGTGTAACTTTCCATCTAAACGTAATTAATTATAAACCAAGCGTATCAGCTAGCCTAATGTACACCTTATAATATGTCTTCACTTTATCGTTTATGCAATTCACTTCTTACAGCCAGGTAGCTCGCGCGCCGAGGATTGAGTGCCATAGACTATTTAAATCGTAAGCATGTAAAACTCAGTGGCTTTCATCAAAATCAGAATTTTAAAAGTTATGCACTTCTAATGGATATAAAATTATCAAGATATTAAAATAGGACGGTAGTTTGAACAATGTGAATTGATTGTAATATATTTTTCCCTGTGATTGTTAATATATAGATTCTAACAATATGCCTACATTTTGGAAGTCGTTAATTATTAATGCCTGATTAACGGATGTTTGCCCCGGGACGGCATATGAAACCGTTAATAACTGACAGAGCGTGGTGAGGTCGGACCTGAAGCACTAAGTATTAGTGAAATTAAGAAACAGGCAACCTCGCATTTGTTTGTTCATAAAATATTTTTCTGTAGAAAATACTACTTTGACCTAGCAGTCAAGCGATTACATTTTCTAATAATAATACGGTGAATATAGACTAAAGTACTATGTGTGACCTTACAAACGGTCCGGTAGTTTTGAATTTTTGATATGTTGTCTAGGATGGTTAGTCAGTGTTTAAAATGCAAAATGCACAATTCCCCCCCCCTCCGCGCCCGCCGCCATATTAAAAAAACCGGCACTTTTTTCATATTTTTGCTCATATCTTCCTTTAGAAGCATTTTAGCTAGAAGAAAGCTTCAACAATGTTATAGAGAGTTAAATTTACTACATTCTCCATTTTATATTTTTTTTCTACGACAGATAGTTACGGAGATATCCACATTTAAAAAAACGTAAAAAATTGCAATTTCCTGCTGAAAAACAAACTTCTGGATTATATCTTCGTTTAGGAGCATTTTAGCTACAACAAAGCTTGGGCAATGTTGTAGAAAATTAAATTTACTATAATCCAGAAGTTTGTTTTTGAGTTGGAAATTGCAATTTCTTAAGTTTTTTTAAATGTGCATATCTCCGTAACTATCTGTCCTAGAAACACAATATAAAATGGAAAATGTAGTAAATTTAACTCTCTATAACATTGTCGAAGCTTTCTACTAGCTAAAATGCTCCTAAAGGAAGATATGAGCAAAAATATGAAGAGAGTGCTGGTTTTTTCAATATGGCGACGGGCGCAGAGGGGGGGGGGGGGGGGGGGGGGGGAATTGTGCATTTTGCATTTTAAACACTGACTAACCATCCTAGACAACATATCAAAAATTCAAAACTACCGGACCGTTTGTAAGGTCAAAATCCTTTATTCACTGAATTATAAACATGTTGACATAAGTTTTGCGTTAACACTGAGCAATCTATGGCCTCAAGTCTACTAGCGCGAGCTAAAGTACAGATTGTGTCCTATATTGGTCGAAAACCAAACAAATAAGACAGTAGTTTCAGTCAAGTCGAACACTAGACGTACTAAACGGGAGCAAATCGTACGTAGATCAAACTAATAGCAGATTAAAACTACTCTTAGAGGACCTTTCCATTGGTAAGACTGCCATTAACAAGGCGTTTCTCGCATAAAAAATGAAATGTTCATCTCTGGCATTGATTTAGCTAATAAATTAAGTAGGATAGGATGTATTCATTCACCCCTCTTATGCGACGATGAAAATTCGCTTATCAAATTGAAACTATCTTATATTTTAACGTAAGTTTCAAATGGCTCGCTCAGATCCATGCCTAAGCATACGAGGAACAAATCAAGGTTTTAATCCAAAGTAACTGACGAACCCAAAATAATTGCCAGACTGAAGTAAATAAATCTTACAACCAACAACGGCTAGGTAGGAACGATCACGAATCTTTGGCGACCAGTCAAGTAGTCAGTGGCATCGCTATGTGATCAAGGATCCACGTGCAAATGACACATTGGGGCCTGTCGACTTAAAGCTTGTTCCGGATCCATAGAATCGTCATGGATCCATATGGACTTAGCCAAGAGTTACTTTTAGTATGCAGCCCCAGTACAGCCCCGGTCACCCGGTATCTACGCCACTGACTAGCCCTACCCTACCCTACCCTAACCCTGGTGGACCCTAGCTACAGCTAGTACACGTCTAACCAGCAGTAGACATTGTGTGGGTGATGGATACTTTTACGCGAGAAAATAGTCAATATACCAATGGTCCAGGTGCCCTTGGTGCGTAGGCGTGTGTGTGTGTGTGTGTGTGTGACTACACGTCGAAGTCGGCGCCGCCCTTGGGCGGCGGCGCTATGAACGGCTCGCTCCACATTCTGCGCAGGTCGCCCTGGAATATAAAATTTTTACTGTTAAAATAGATCGAAATTCAATTAAATAATGTAATAATCAATATTTTCATATAATATCTAATGCTATCATGACATGTGAAATCGGCTGCCTAGACTTTCACGCAGACAAGTGTTTTTGGTTTTTGAGTATATACATTTTACAAGTAGCGTCCATTTTGGATATCAAGATGGCGAACATCACAGTTTTAGAAATAGTCGTCATGGGTGTCGTCGTTTGCTAAGTTTCAAGTATGGCGATTCCAAAAATGGCATCCGATTCTCTTCATCTTCAATATGGCGTCTATTTAGAATTTCAAGATAGTGGTTACCACTTAACGAAAAAATCAACATGGGTGCCGTTTTCTAGGTTATGCGTGAGTCTCACTGGCGTAACGTTATTATTGTAAGCTTATGATGTCCCACTACTGGGCAAAGGCCTCCCCACTCTTCTGCCATTGCTCCCGGTTTCGACTTATTCTCCGATCCCGGTTTTGGGCTTTTTCTCGCCATTATTTTATCCGGGCATAACATACAGTTCTAAAATGACCAAGTTAGGTCATTGGACATAGGCCATCGTCAGCAGGAAGTAGCCCAGCAGCGAGCAGTGGGAGATGGGTGTTACCTTCACATAGGCCATGGTCAGCAGCGGCAGCAGCGTGAAGGGCACGAGGTAGAGCAGCGCGGGCTGCGCCGCCTTGAACACCTCCGCCGACACCGTGGCCGTCAGCAGCCCCAGGAAGTAGCCCAGCAGCGAGCAGTGGAAGTACGTCAGGCGGGAGCCCTGGAACCGACGGCAATACTTAACACGTACGACAACAACTTTATAGATTAGAAGCCCGCGAATTTTGTGCACGTGGACTTTCTAGTCATAATTGTTCCGCCCGAAACGTGCTACTTCGAAGCCTGTTAACGCACGTTATGACGACATTTCATTCAGTGTTGGGCATTCAAGAATAAAATCGTAATTTGAATAAGAATTCGTAAGAATAAAATCATGTTGATTTTAATCCCGTCAAGATTATTCAAATAAATTCGTCGGGAATAATTCGTTGCTGAGAAAATTGAATGAAGATAACTTATTCTTAATCAAATAATTTCATTCATGATTTTTTAATTCAAATAATATTCCACGAATACGAATGTAAGGGTTGGGGTACCTGGATTATTAATATGACTTATTAGGTATAGGTAGAGATAGTAGTATTTTGTCTTACCAAGCCCACGCTCGAGGGGTATACTAGTAGCCATTGATTGAAGAGTTCCATCACCCAACTCCTGACTCCATCATCAGACTAACCTCCCCAATTGTAATGTATAGGACTCATAAAAACAAACCAAATGAGCCCATACTCGAGGGCTATACTAGTACCCATTGAAGAGTTCCGCTGTTCAGTTTCTAGCTTCATCATCAGATCATCATCAACATTTGGAAGATACCAAAAAATACCTATTGTCATAAAACCTACTTAATTTCACATAAATCCAAACATTAAAACTTAGTAAAGATCAACTTACAAAATAAAACCGATTGTATAACACACATACTACAAATTAACGTTATTCAATTAACATTTTAATCAAATAAAATGGTATTTAAATTATGCCATTTCTAAAATAATTATTTATTTTTTTATTCTTAATTTAAAATAAAAATTACATGATTTATTCACATTAATTTTATTTGAATTACGAGTACAAGAATTTATTCTTATTCAAATCGATTTGAATAAGAATACAATTTCTGTTTTTATTCTGATTCTTATTCAATTAATTTTTGCCCAACTCTGATTTCATTGCATGTTTGAGAAAACTTTGACGGTTTGTCTAGAGGCGTTGTCCGATGGCCACGCTTACCATGGAGCGGGGCCCCGGCACCTGCCCCATCTGGCACACCAGCGTGGCCTTCTTGTACGCGTCGTAGCGCAGCACGAAGCACAGCAGCAGCCCCGGCATCACGATGTCACCCAGCCCTACAATAAGAATTCATCAATACATGGACTGTGATAGACTAGACATGAACAAAACTGAAATTTGTGAATTCGAACAATAGTAGCGCAATACTGAATTTTATGACAGCTCAAATCAGCTACTTTTTATGAAATGTCTAAGACCGGCCATACGCAGTTTGAATTCCAGTCCGGTTTCAGAACGGAATGATGTTAGCAAGCGAGTCATCGCACAGACAGACAGAGACACTTTCTGACGTCATTCCGTTCGGAAACCGGATCGGAATTCAGACTGTGTGTTGCCAGGGTAAAAAGATTTTTTAGTATGAAGTTTCTTTGAAGATACTGGCTCGTGACGTCATAAAAATCAGTAGTCAAAACACGTCTTGTTTTTAGTATTAAGGCTGCGTTTCCACCAGTGCGAGGATGCGTAGCGAGAGCAAGGGATGTGTTTTTGTTAACCAATAGAATCAGTTCGCGTCGCGCATGGCTCCGCCCAGCTGCAGCCGCCGCCCACCACGTATGATATGGTCCCGGCCGGCTAGTGTACTGACCGAGCATGGAGAAGTGTCCCTGGTGGTGCATGGACGGGAACACGAGCTTGGCGGGCAGCGACAGCTTGGGCGCGTCGCGCATGGCGCCGCCCAGCTGCAGCCGCCGCCCACCACGTATGATATGGTCCCGGCCGGCTAGTGTACTGACCGAGCATGGAGAAGTGTCCCTGGTGGTGCATGGACGGGAACACGAGCTTGGCGGGCAGCGACAGCTTGGGCGCGTCGCGCATGGCTCCGCCCAGCTGCAGCCGCCGCCCACCACGTATGATATGGTCCCGGCCGGCTAGTGTACTGACCGAGCATGGAGAAGTGTCCCTGGTGGTGCATGGACGGGAACACGAGCTTGGCGGGCAGCGACAGCTTGGGCGCGTCGCGCATGGCTCCGCCCAGCTGCAGCCGCCGCCCACCACGTATGATATGGTCCCGGCCGGCTAGTGTACTGACCGAGCATGGAGAAGTGTCCCTGGTGGTGCATGGACGGGAACACGAGCTTGGCGGGCAGCGACAGCTTGGGCGCGTCGCGCATGGCTCCGCCCAGCTGCAGCCGCCGCCCACCACGTATGATATGGTCCCGGCCGGCTAGTGTACTGACCGAGCATGGAGAAGTGTCCCTGGTGGTGCATGGACGGGAACACGAGCTTGGCGGGCAGCGACAGCTTGGGCGCGTCGCGCATGGCTCCGCCCAGCTGCAGCCGCCGCCCACCACGTATGATATGGTCCCGGCCGGCTAGTGTACTGACCGAGCATGGAGAAGTGTCCCTGGTGGTGCATGGACGGGAACACGAGCTTGGCGGGCAGCGACAGCTTGGGCGCGTCGCGCATGGCTCCGCCCAGCTGCAGCCGCCGCCCACCACGTATGATATGGTCCCGGCCGGCTAGTGTACTGACCGAGCATGGAGAAGTGTCCCTGGTGGTGCATGGACGGGAACACGAGCTTGGCGGGCAGCGACAGCTTGGGCGCGTCGCGCATGGCTCCGCCCAGCTGCAGCCGCCGCCCACCACGTATGATATGGTCCCGGCCGGCTAGTGTACTGACCGAGCATGGAGAAGTGTCCCTGGTGGTGCATGGACGGGAACACGAGCTTGGCGGGCAGCGACAGCTTGGGCGCGTCGCGCATGGCTCCGCCCAGCTGCAGCCGCCGCCCACCACGTATGATATGGTCCCGGCCGGCTAGTGTACTGACCGAGCATGGAGAAGTGTCCCTGGTGGTGCATGGACGGGAACACGAGCTTGGCGGGCAGCGACAGCTTGGGCGCGTCGCGCATGGCTCCGCCCAGCTGCAGCCGCCGCCCACCACGTATGATATGGTCCCGGCCGGCTAGTGTACTGACCGAGCATGGAGAAGTGTCCCTGGTGGTGCATGGACGGGAACACGAGCTTGGCGGGCAGCGACAGCTTGGGCGCGTCGCGCATGGCTCCGCCCAGCTGCAGCCGCCGCCCACCACGTATGATATGGTCCCGGCCGGCTAGTGTACTGACCGAGCATGGAGAAGTGTCCCTGGTGGTGCATGGACGGGAACACGAGCTTGGCGGGCAGCGACAGCTTGGGCGCGTCGCGCATGGCTCCGCCCAGCTGCAGCCGCCGCCCACCACGTATGATATGGTCCCGGCCGGCTAGTGTACTGACCGAGCATGGAGAAGTGTCCCTGGTGGTGCATGGACGGGAACACGAGCTTGGCGGGCAGCGACAGCTTGGGCGCGTCGCGCATGGCTCCGCCCAGCTGCAGCCGCCGCCCACCACGTATGATATGGTCCCGGCCGGCTAGTGTACTGACCGAGCATGGAGAAGTGTCCCTGGTGGTGCATGGACGGGAACACGAGCTTGGCGGGCAGCGACAGCTTGGGCGCGTCGCGCATGGCTCCGCCCAGCTGCAGCCGCCGCCCACCACGTATGATATGGTCCCGGCCGGCTAGTGTACTGACCGAGCATGGAGAAGTGTCCCTGGTGGTGCATGGACGGGAACACGAGCTTGGCGGGCAGCGACAGCTTGGGCGCGTCGCGCATGGCTCCGCCCAGCTGCAGCCGCCGCGCCACCACGTTCATGGGGTTCTCGGCCGGCCTGCACACACAAACGGACATCACCAACCTGTGAGCAGTCCACTGAATAAAGACTGCTCAACACACCATTGAGTTAACCTCTTGCCCGCTCAGCTCGTCGACGGCAAACTGTGTCCCACACGCCAAGCTGACAGCAGTTAGTATGGCATTGTATAGCGGCAAATGACGTCGTGGCGTCTGGGGCACAGCTTTCCGTCGACGTGTGTTGCCGTCTTTGACGCTCAAAAGGTCAAACACGATCTTAAGCCACTTTCTTCTAGCTGCCTCCTAGAGAATTACTTGTATTTCGTTTATCGAGAGATAGACTGCACTTTCTTCATCATTAGACAATGTTTAACTGCCAATATACTACAACAACTACATATATTCCTTGGCCGCATGTGCATGTGAATAGCATTCTTGAAGTATAGCGCATTGGTTAGAATTTCACGTAGATGCATGCTGGTTGGCACTGACCTGGTGGCCACCTTGACCATGACGTTGGTGGTGAAGATGTAGGAGGAGAAGAACACCCAGAACACGTCGTAGAGCAGCAGCCCCGTCAGCAGCAGCGTGGACACCTTCAGCGACGGCAGCCGGATCAGCGCGATGAACGTCACGCAGAGACCCATGCCCATCGCTGAAACAGAAAGATGGAAGCGTTATAGATTGAACTATTGAAAGTGAGACTGGTCTAAGTTTATTACTTACAAGGTCTAGAAATTATCGCAGATAATGATATATACACCGCGTTTAGATATCTGATATAAATGTTTGTCTTGCTACTTATCTCATTCCAACAGAATCTAGGTGGCATGTTGTGTTGTAAGATTTGTGATGAATGTCAAATACCATGCTTTGTTTTAAAGTCAGAGCTGTTGGAAAATGTCTATATGTTGAAGAAATTGGTTTTCTTACCGGATTTTAACTGTTTAGGCTAGACAAGCCAAACTTTGTCAAAGTCGCCATCATATCCATTCGCATCACGCGAAGCTGGATTGCACGACTTTAATACAGCCGCGTGGAATCGACATCAGGTGGATTTCATAGTGGGTTACTCCTGAGGGTGAGCAGCACGCGACAGTCGATTAGCCGCGACCAAGAGGCTTAAACCTCAAGCATAATTGCTAACACTCACCGTCCATGAGCAGCCAGTGCCCGGTGAGCACCCACACGGCGACGATGGCGGCGGCGATCAGTGCCGCGGCCAGCTCCGGCGCCGAGTAGCGGCCGCACACGGCGCGCGACCCGGTCACTCCGCCGCCACGTACTGGCACAGCACAGGGGCACACACAACACACTCACCGTCCATGAGCAGCCAGTGCCCGGTGAGCACCCACACGGCGACGATGGCGGCGGCGATCAGTGCCGCGGCCAGCTCCGGCGCCGAGTAGCGGCCGCACACGGCGCGCGACCCGGTCACTCCGCCGCCACGTACTGGCACAGCACAGGGGCACACACAACACACTCACCGTCCATGAGCAGCCAGTGCCCGGTGAGCACCCACACGGCGACGATGGCGGCGGCGATCAGTGCCGCGGCCAGCTCCGGCGCCGAGTAGCGGCCGCACACGGCGCGCGACCCGGTCACTCCGCCGCCACGTACTGGCACAGCACAGGGGCACACACAACACACTCACCGTCCATGAGCAGCCAGTGCCCGGTGAGCACCCACACGGCGACGATGGCGGCGGCGATCAGTGCCGCGGCCAGCTCCGGCGCCGAGTAGCGGCCGCACACGGCGCGCGACCCGGTCACTCCGCCGCCACGTACTGGCACAGCACAGGGGCACACACAACACACTCACCGTCCATGAGCAGCCAGTGCCCGGTGAGCACCCACACGGCGACGATGGCGGCGGCGATCAGTGCCGCGGCCAGCTCCGGCGCCGAGTAGCGGCCGCACACGGCGCGCGACCCGGTCACTCCGCCGCCACGTACTGGCACAGCACAGGGGCACACACAACACACTCACCGTCCATGAGCAGCCAGTGCCCGGTGAGCACCCACACGGCGACGATGGCGGCGGCGATCAGTGCCGCGGCCAGCTCCGGCGCCGAGTAGCGGCCGCACACGGCGCGCGACCCGGTCACTCCGCCGCCACGTACTGGCACAGCACAGGGGCACACACAACACACTCACCGTCCATGAGCAGCCAGTGCCCGGTGAGCACCCACACGGCGACGATGGCGGCGGCGATCAGTGCCGCGGCCAGCTCCGGCGCCGAGTAGCGGCCGCACACGGCGCGCGACCCGGTCACTCCGCCGCCACGTACTGGCACAGCACAGGGGCACACACAACACACTCACCGTCCATGAGCAGCCAGTGCCCGGTGAGCACCCACACGGCGACGATGGCGGCGGCGATCAGTGCCGCGGCCAGCTCCGGCGCCGAGTAGCGGCCGCACACGGCGCGCGACCCGGTCACTCCGCCGCCACGTACTGGCACAGCACAGGGGCACACACAACACACTCACCGTCCATGAGCAGCCAGTGCCCGGTGAGCACCCACACGGCGACGATGGCGGCGGCGATCAGTGCCGCGGCCAGCTCCGGCGCCGAGTAGCGGCCGCACACGGCGCGCGACCCGGTCACTCCGCCGCCACGTACTGGCACAGCACAGGGGCACACACAACACACTCACCGTCCATGAGCAGCCAGTGCCCGGTGAGCACCCACACGGCGACGATGGCGGCGGCGATCAGTGCCGCGGCCAGCTCCGGCGCCGAGTAGCGGCCGCACACGGCGCGCGACCCGGTCACTCCGCCGCCACGTACTGGCACAGCACAGGGGCACACACAACACACTCACCGTCCATGAGCAGCCAGTGCCCGGTGAGCACCCACACGGCGACGATGGCGGCGGCGATCAGTGCCGCGGCCAGCTCCGGCGCCGAGTAGCGGCCGCACACGGCGCGCGACCCGGTCACTCCGCCGCCACGTACTGGCACAGCACAGGGGCACACACAACACACTCACCGTCCATGAGCAGCCAGTGCCCGGTGAGCACCCACACGGCGACGATGGCGGCGGCGATCAGTGCCGCGGCCAGCTCCGGCGCCGAGTAGCGGCCGCACACGGCGCGCGACCCGGTCACTCCGCCCGCCACGTACTGGCACAGCGGAGTGAGCAGGAAGGCGAGCGCCGCGCAGGCAATTACTGGAATACGATAACACGAGATCAGTTTACTTAGAATCGTAAAAGAAAACTGGTGTGTAGCACAGGTATCACCGTATCGATATTACCACGGCCGTATTTGTGCCATTAGGATGCAATTACGCCTGTGTCAAAGAAGGGTTCGTAGCAGTCAGGTAAAAGTCTGACCTTCCTTTGAGATTTGATGCAAAGCTCGTCTAAGCCACTGAAGAAAATGTAAATGGAGTAAGGGTTAAAAGTCACTCTTAGATGGGTACCAGGTCACTCCGATATTGACGGAAGTGAACGAGCAGATAAACTCGCGAGAGATGGCGCGGACAAGCCCCTTGTCGGCCCAGAACCGTACTGTGGAATCACAAAACGCCAGGCTTATTCTCTGCTCAACGATTTACACAAATCTAAGGCGATCGAGATGTGGGTGGCCGTGAAAGGACTAAATCACTCGAAAACCCTTATAAAAGGCTTTGTTCAAAAGTTATCTAAAGAGTTACTACAGCTCAAAAGGTCAAAAGTCTGTGCGGTGACTAGAACTCTGACCGGTCACTGCAAGCTGAAAAAACACCTGTTCCTAATGGGTATGGAACAGGACGCAACGTGCAGGTTCTGCCAAGAGTCAGAGGAGACAGCTATGCATATCCTCTGCTCCTGTGGACCACTTATGCACAAAAGAAGTATCCACTTAGGGCAACACTTTGTGCCCCCAGAGGAGATACAACAACTCACGGCCCAAAGAATCTGGGAATTCCTGGACTCAACGGGCCTCAGCAGTGAGCTTTAAGACAGGGCTGCCACAAATGATCAATTATGGTCGATGCGGCACACAAAAGACCCAATTGATAATAATAATAAAAGAGTTAAAACAAAGGCTAATTTACGAATCTGCGGCAGCTTGCCCAAGACAATTATAAACAACAGTCGTTCATGTGCATGGCACTGCTTCTATTTTCTACACTAACTACGTTAACAGTTAGGTATAGCAAATATTAAATGTATGAAACAAAAATTTCTTTATGAAATTACAGTAAAACACAGCATTACGGTAAAAACCAAGGCACTGTGAACTACAAAAATACAGTCGAGAACAAGCCGGTGGACATAGGAAATACTCTTGAATGATTCATCTATGGGGGCATTTCACCAAAATGTTGGGCACAAGACGCCATTCTTTTCATACTTCTAAGAAAGATAGGACATATTTTTTTATAATGTCAACTGCTTTTGTATTGGTAGTGACTTCTTGGACTTTCTATATGTTTTTAATGTGGCTACGTCACGTGCCCGACCAACTCGACGTTCTGGTGGAATTCCCTCGACTGTGCATAATGTTTGGCTTTATACTTACTTGCGGTGCAGATGGCCACTAGCGTCTGCATGGAGTCGAAGAAGAAGAACATAATGAGCAGAGCCACCGACGAGCCCAGCGGGAAGCACAGCGCTTGCATTGTGTTCAGCGTTTGCACATCTAGAAACGGACATTTATAATTATATTTAAGTAATAGAAGATGCTTGCAACTTCATCGGCGTATTTTTTTCTGTACCATTGACCCATTACCTTCCTTGGGTGTCTAGCTATCCCTGTACCAAAGTTAGTTAAAATTTGTCCAGACGTTTCGGCGTGATGATACGACAAATAATTGTTTGCCAACAGATGACGCTGAACGACAGGCGCCGCGCGCTCATACAAATTCTGCACCGCGCTATATAATTTTTCCTAAAATAAAACGGAATAGCAGCAAAAATTGCTTGCATTCGTTTGACGTCGCTTGTCCAGCAAGGGTAACTATTCAATTCACTGCCGCTTTTGGATCACTGGGTTCTGTGAGCGGGTTTGGTTGACGCAGTTCAAGCTGATTTGAAGTACTTTTATTCTGTGTGTGCCTCGGTAACCATGTATTTCCTAGGACCTAGGTAAAGGGCAGCCTATGTGGTAGTGGCAGACCAACCCAACGCGACGGACCAACTTTTTACTGAAGGCAAACTGGGACTGCCCAGGTGACGTAGCGCCTCACTCATGTTTGCAGAGGCCCGGACGGACGGCTTTTCAGCGCTTATGCTCAGAGGAAGCTCCAACGGCATCCTGTGTGTCATTGCTGACAGGTTTGACTCTCCTATACTGTCAGCCAGAGAGGTAACATTCTTTAGAGTTAAGTGAACAGTTGTAAGTTTCATACATATACTAACATAGAATAAGATTAACTAATACTTTTCGTAATAAACTTTCGGGCAAATTCGGAAATTTCTGACTTCGTTCGAAATAAAGATTTATTTAATTGAATCTAATTTCAAATACCATTCCATGAGGCCTTCAGGTTGGCACCGGACCGAGTGCGCTGGCGCCAGCTTGTCTAAGACTACAAACTATGGGGTCACGATCCTTAACACTCGAGGGACAACCTAAGGAGGATGTAAGTGGTAATAATATAATACTCACTACTATTAGCCTGGCTGGGCGGCGGTTTGGTACCTCCTAGAAGGGACGCCTCACGCTCACGCTCTGCGCGTTCTCTCGCCTCTCTTTCCATGTTGAGCGAACGAAAGCTGCCGTACACTATGAGCAGCATTGAGATCAGGCACGCCGACACTCTGTAATGAGAAACAAGTATCAGCGCAGGTTCAAGTACATTTGCGTAAGAGTTGAATGGGAGTCAAAGATGCGTTTTTTTTTCACCTTCCTCGCGTGATCGATACTGAAATGAAGAGGGCTAATGTCCTGGAAGTAAATTATTTAATACATGCATCCTGCCAGTGTTAGGATATGGAAGTGAAACATGGGCTCTAACTAAAGACATATCAAATAGACTCTCCATATGCCAGCATGCAATGGAAAGGAGTATGGTAGGAATCAGAAGAATAGATAAAGACAAGACTAAAGTTCAGGATATAACTCGGAAAATTAGAAGACAAAAATGGAAATGGGCTGGACACATGGTTAGAGGAAAAGACAAATGGAGCAAAGTAGTCACGCAATGGTACCCAAGGAATGGTAAAAGGAAGAGAGGTAGACCACTGCGACGGTGGGATGACGACATAAGACAGGTCGCGGGAATAACATGGGGTAGAGTGGCCATAGAAAGGCCAGAATGGAGAAGATTGGAGGAGGCCTTTGCCACCTGGCAAACGGACATGCAAAAATTAAAAAAAAGGGATATATACGAATAAAAAGAAAAAATAATGAAACAAAAAAAATAAATGGAAATAATCATTGGGGAATATATATAAAAAAAAAAAAATGTCCGATAGAAGGCTTAAATAAATAAATAAATAAATAAATAATGTCCTGGACATCGGCTAGAGCCAGATTTAAACGGGAGTGCGCAGGCACCGATGGTCGCTGGGACAGGAAGGTTCTCTGCTCTCTCGAGTGAATCAGACGACACAGATAGGGTAGTAAGAGCCCTATTGATAATATCAATAGGGCTCTTACTACCCTATCTGTGTCGTCTGATTCACTACAGAGGGCTCCCGGTATCCGTGTTACACGCGGAAACGTGTACACGGGTCCTTAACACCGGCGGTACTAACAACCCGATCTACACGAACCGGCTAGGAAACGTTTCCTTCGGAAACGGGTCGACACGGACCCGCTAGGAAACGTGTCCTCTAGGAAACGTTTCTAAGTTTGGATCCGGATCCGCGGTTCGCGCCTTCACTCGGGTATTGAATACACGTCTGAGCGACCCGCCCGGACCAGTTATTATTTGAGTTGAAGTTGAAATGAAACGGATAATTTGTTCATTATTGAATTAAAAACTGATTTTATATTATTACGTACGGAGGAAAAAAGATCGAATAACGTCATATAAAATATTTTTTTCTGCTTTTTTATAATCACTATTAGGGTACTGATCAGAGATGGGCATTAATCGATTAATTTTTTAGTTAACTAATCAATCGATTAAAAATATCATTCGTAATTTTTTATCGCGATTAATTTAGTTGCGATTAAATAAGTTGTGAGAATCTTCGACTAACAATTGAATTAGTTTTAGTTTCAATCGACTAAATTTCACGATTAAATCAATATTAAAACTACGCAGTCGCTCGTTTTAGCATTTTTATTTAACTTGCAATATGTAACTACGAGTAGGTACGTACATACATTGTAGGTACTCGTATGTTGTATCACTTGTATCTATGTTGGTTTGGGTAGAATCTTGCAACTTATTTTGAAGCAGATATCTTCAACCGATTGAGCTAAAATTATGTATATATTCAAGTTTAATTTGTAACACTTGAATGACAATGCAATATTATAGGCCATATTAACAATATTATATAAGGATAAATAACGAAAAACTGCAATGTTTACAAATCGCAAACAATATAGTAGTTGGTGCTCTATTAATATTTTGATACTTAAAGTACTAGTTCTAACGAGTATTGTAAAGTCCTATACGATACTGAGTAAATTATAGACATAGATATTATCAATATTTTGCTGTCTGTGTCATTAGTACAACTCTGTTTAGTGTCACGCGGCGACAAAACAATGGGATAATCCTACTTACCTGGAAGTTGTTTGTTGCATTTTGGTGCAAGTGCCGACGAATCTTCTAAAAATAACACGTTCTATTGAATTAAACATCTGCATGTTGTTTATTATCTATTTTGTTGTGGTCTATTTTGTTATCACCGTGTGGTCATTTACAATATTTAAACCTCTTTGTAAAGAAATCTCAGCATTAACTATTGTACATTTTCCTTGCGTCATTCTACATTTAAATATATCAACATGACATATTTTATTTATTAGCGCTATTGCCAATATATATATTGGAGCGGCAGCGAATTGATCGATCAGGCTATTCCATGTAAGGCTCATGCTTCATAAATTCATACTCATAGATGTTTTGAGGTATCTAGGTCATATTATATTATATTCTAGATTCTAGGTTCTGTCATTTTAGATTCTAGGTGATTATTACTTATTACGATGCTCTTACGATTATTACAGCAAATATAGGTAAAGGTTTAAGGGCACGGACCCTAGGTAAAAAATAAGAAAGAGAACGATGTACCTATGAAGGAGGAAAAAATATACCTACTTTACTAATCCATTTTATAGCTTACATAGACATACCTACATTACATTACATTAACATAGACATACCAAGTTTTTCGTTCAATTTGCTTCTAACATTAGTCGTGGAAAAATAGTCTAACTAATTAGTCGATCACAAAGTTTAGTTGTCCGAAATCAATCGGCAACTAAATTAGTTGCACTCTATACAACTAAGATTGATCAGTCGTCGTTTTCAATCGTCAATCACAATTAATTATGTTAATTTTAATCGTTAGTTGTTAGTCAATTACATTTTGCCCATCTCTGGTACTGATTAATACCTAACACCTTGCATAATGGATGTAACATTATGGTGTTAGGTGCAAAAAGTTGTCATACCTACCTACCTTCTTACGTTACCTGCTATGGCGACTTTTTTTAAGATTAGATATGAATAGGATTAGGGTTGCACTGCAGCTGCACTTGCAGATAACGACAATACCCATTGTTTATCGTCATAAATTAACCGCGACAATTTTACTGATAATACTTACAAGTTGTTTTGACATTAGGCCTGGAAGACCTTTTATTCGTTAAAGTTGAAGGAGAGGCCGCTTTCATTTAATAAAATTAAGCAACAAAAAATAAATAAATTAGCGTATTAAACAAATCGCAAATACAGAAAATATTCTCAGAACATGTTAAGCCCAACCCAATATGCATAATGCAATGAAGGATTAATTTATTATACATATGAGGAAATATCTAACACAGTTGCAATAAATCCTTATATCAGATTATAGTTCATATTTATACCCTCCGAAAAATTTGAGGAATTTACACAATTTTAATGACTGATAAAGTAAAAAATATCGTTTTATTTTTAACGATAACGTCATATTACATAAATTTAAAAGTCAATTCTATTATACACGTCGACAAACTAAAGTCGCTGTCGTGTCATTTGACGTTATTGCACCAAAAATGCTAGAAAAAGTACGATCCCTGATTATTATACTCCATTTCTTCTTTCTCTCCACAACACGTCGACGGCGGGTCGGACCCGCGTGTGATTGAGATCCGTGTACACGGGTACACGGGTACACGGGTCTTAATTACACGGGTCTTTATTACACGTTCCAAACGGGCCAGAAACCCGTTTCCGTGTAACAGAGAAACGGGTACACGGAAACGGGTACACGAAACCCGGACACGACCGAGAGCCCTAATTGATATACACTGGTGATTTGCGAGCGAGTTGAAAGCGAAGCGCGCTGAGTGTAACATTTCTACGCAGCGATTTCGTTGTGCGCTCGCCTCGTTTTCAGCTACACTACAAATTGCCAGTGTGCTAAAGCCCTAAACAATGTGGATCGAAGATCTAGTCAGGGTCGCAGGAAATTATAAGGGCTGCTCGCGATTGGTTGTGGTGGAGATCTTTTGGACCCTTTGTCTAGGAGTGGATGGTTTTTAGTTGATTATGATTCTGATGATTTGTTATTTCCGTTTTTACAAATTCATAAAAAGGTCAATGTCATCATTAAATATTACAGGCAGTAAAAAAGTTCACCCAGATGACGATGAATTTTTACGTTTCATTAACCTATTCTTTCATGGTATTTTATTTAGCGTGGGGTGTTATTGTTGGTTTATCCCAATTTAGAGCACCATGATATAATTCGACCTTCTTTACGCAACGTCAAGTACCTAATCGTTCTATGTTACAATTTAAACGGTTGTTAGTTCACAATAAAATTAGGTAATCGTCGATATGGTAGTTTACCGGAAAGACTGTCATTACGTAACCGCCGTTCATACTGTTTCCGACTTACGTAAATCATCGTACGTCAAGACCGTTGAGATGCTTTGATGTGTAATTAAAGGCAATTTGAAGGCTAATAAAACTATGCTCGTTGTAACGGGATTCATGCCAATAGAAGATATTAACTTATCCGCCGAATACATATGTATACATACGAAAACACTATGTTATATCAGTTATTTACAGTGGTGGGCACGGACGGTGCAACACCGCGAGATTCCAATCCAATAGTAGTTTTAATATAGATATATCATTATAATTACGTGCTCTTGTTCTAAAAACATATGTTCTATTGAGTTTAATACAATAAATATTTTTTTCAAAAATAATCTAATTTTGATGATGACTTTTGATAGTTGTGATTAAAGGTCGATAGATGACAATATGGTTTTACTGACAGCACTGGCAGAGGGAATGACCAGATATGAAGGTTAATAAAATGGGAATGTGAAGTCGATCAAAACGGCTCGCGTTAGGGCCTTATCACACTTGCGATTGGCGAGCGAATTGTGTATGAAGGCGATCACGCAGCGAGTTCGCCGCGACGCTTATTGGTATACAAAACTCGCTCGCAAATCGCAAGTGTGATAAGGCCCTTAGGAGCGTGGTCGTGCGAGGGAATCCTCACATTGGTATTTAACAAACTATTGCCGTCGCGCTGCGCCTCGGCAACTCCATAGGTGCGATAGAAACGACTACAACTTAGTCCGCTTTTACCTATAAATACTTTAGCGGCATGCTTACTGTTGACCAAGGACCATATATGGTCCTTGCTGTTGACCTAGGTTTAAAAAAAACGTTTGGTCCATAAGCATAATTCCGGAATAGGTATACAATCTACAATTGTAAGCAAAAATGCAGCTCGGCCACGCTCTTAAATATGAATCATTAACAGCGCACAACTTAACACTTGAGTGATAGCTAACGAGCAGATTGCCCGTGACACGATATTAGCTGCTCTTGACGAACCCTGCCTTCAATTAAAGCAGTAAATTATGCGGGTCTCCGCTTTTCATAATTAGTTTTATAGCAGCCATGTTCTCTAGACGTAACTTTAATATATTTTAAGTGAGCCCGTGTTTAAACTTGCTTAGAATGAGATAGGGGGTGGTCATAGTTATAACCATCAATTTAGGTTAATTTTGGTTGACTGGGCAATTCCACGAACATGTAACGCTAGTTACCATTTTATTGTGTGTGGTTTTATTTATACGCAGTGCCAATTTTGAGTGTTAATTTAGCTCTAGATACGAGTTTCCCAGATATATTAACACTTCAATATGTGTCATAAATAAAATAAAACAACACGCGATTATGGTAACTTGCGTTACTCTTATTTTATTTTTACCTTAATTGCCTGATGTCCACGAGAGTATAAAGTGTTATATTGCGTTACTCTCTATCTTGAAATTACCCGATATATTACTAGGCTAAAACGCCAGCAAATACTGGAAAAGGATTCTGAAGCGTATCTATTTTAATGATTGAGCTATCTATATTCTTTAGAACCTCTTGGATTTTGTTTGTGCACATTCACGGATATTACATGACCCGTCCCTCTCGAACAATACTGAATGGACAGGAGTAGATGATATTTGTCGCACTCGCGCGAAAAGCGGCCGACTGTCAAAGTTGTGCCATAAATGCTGTAGACGGCTACAAAAAAAAGCCGTACAATTGACAGTAGTCATAGTAATTATGTAGCCTTATTTAGAGTCGAGTTATTTGTATGTATAAAAAGTCGTCTAGACTTTAGTTTCATTGGACATATGTTACAAATGTGTAATGTGTCAAAATAGCTTAACTTATGTTGCACATCGACAATGGGACATTATTTTTTTAATCTGCGAGTCTTTCCAACTATTGTTTTCGTCTAGGAATAGTCACAGTCAAAATAAACTTCGATTTCACTGACCTTTCCAAAACAGTTTCTAATGTGTTATCTACTGGTCATTAATCGAGCATCGCGTGCGAGTACGAGCATTCAAACTCGTTAATTGCATCCCGAGTATGTTATAACTGTTATAAGTTATAATAGTAATGATAGCTAGTCGACGCAAAGCAACAAACTCGATTATTTATATACGGAAAATGCAATCGAGTTGTGTCTAGCCACCCAGTCTTTTGGTTTGGAAAATCATATAAATTACATATTGACTATACTTTCGGAGTTAATACCCAACGGTAGGTAGTGCCATTTTCGTTTATAATTATTTAGTAAATAGTGTATAAGAAGCAAATGAAAAAAATTGCACCGGGAATACATGGAAATTTAACAAGTCTTTCAGTGATAATAAACTATCGTATCAAAATGATCGATATGTTTATTATACCTATGTACTTCTTTTTCTTTGACCTTCTTGGCCCGTTTACCTCTCAACACCCAAGCACAGCGGCCGTTGCCAATATACTCTTGGACGATACTTTTGTTTAAACCAGAATTATTTGCCCTATTCAACCTTAGTGAGCCTTGAACTATCCTGACATCCTTTACGTTGACAATTATCCTTGACCTTCGTTTTTTGACATATAAATATAAAGGGTTAAGTTTTTCCGATAGCAATTAACATCTTGATGCACTATTTTTGAACCTACGAATTAAATAAAGTAAAGAATAGACTAAAGCCCGGTTTAGATTATCTTAGTGTTTAGTTTTTTAGGAGAGTGATGTAGTAGAAACGTGTAAACGCTACTCGCTTTAGAAAAAAATGAAGCGAGTAGCGTTTACACGTTTCTACTAAAGCACTCTACTAAACACTAAGATAATCTAAACCGGGCTTAAGCTCCAGTACAGGTAAGTGACAGCACTTGCCATGTTAAGGTCCAGCGAGTTGACACAATTTCATGGTTAATAATTCTGATTATAATCACGGAAAAGAACCGTTCGGTCCGGCCGTTGTCGCTAAAACGATTCCAAATGTCAGTGAACACTGAATGCATTCATGATCATGACGTACTGTTTCGAATAGTTGAAACAGCCAATTGTTACTTGCTAGCTACTAGAATTTTAAAAATGGAATAGGTTTTTAGCCAGTCTAGTCATGCTGCCTTCGCCGGGCAGGAGGGATAAACACAAAAAACGTTGGCTTGATGTTGCCAAGGACGACGTTTGCGCCGACAGTCTCGCCGGAGACTAGCCAAACCATGCGAAGTGGACAAGGAAAAGCCGGAAAACCGGCCCCGGGCTACAAAGCAGCAGCTGGGGATGCAACTCAGATGAGATCTCTCTCTCCCGAGAGAGACTCGTCGCACTACTGACAAGATCCTACCAAAGTTCACGTTTAACAAATTACGCTTTGTGAGATTATCTTAGAAGGAAGTAACCGACAAGATGACGAGTAACAGGGAAGAATGGAGGATGATAACATGCTGAATCCCCAAATAAATGCAATAAGGGCAAGGGAATGATGCTTTGTGAGACTAACGTCTCTGTCAAGGAAACTTTAAAAATGACACCGAGAAACGAACCATGGGCCATTGGTTGAATGCAAGCTACGTAGGATTACAAAATATTGTGGCATAGTTGCCAGTTTAGTCCCCCGAATTATAATGTCTAACCATCGTTACGTAGTTGTGCAACATTTGTTTTTTGGTGAGGACATCTTAGTTCTTTGGTAACAAAGTTAATAAAGTTTTTTCATCAAACTTGATCGTAAACAAGGGTTTACATGCTAGAAACGCGGGCGGTAAGTCGTAAATTACGCCCTAGAGCAGCAAGTCATTTTGGTATTGACTACTATTTATAACATTTGTTCTATTTCCTCCAAAGTGTGATGAAAAACGTCCTACGTGACTCTAGTGGTAAAGGAATTTCAAACTCGTGTCATTAAAGCCCTCGCCTTCGGTTTCGGGCTTCTAATAGACACTCGTTTGTAATTCCTCGTTTACCACCCTTGTTACGTAATTTACTTAATCATCATGTATGGCATTTAGAGTTAAGTATGTAGGGAATTTCCGTTTAAGTAAACAGGTTTTCTGCAATACCACTATTAATCGAATATTTCATATTTTTACAGGTTATAATATAATAGGCGTTACAGCTGTCAAATAAATATAACACTGTACAGTCAAGTGCAATAGTATGTATGTATCGAGTTACTCCTCTACCAAATCTTTATTTCGGTGATAACTAAATAATCATCATCATCCTCCTAGCCTTTGTCCCATATCTTTGTAGAGAATGAATTCTCAATCGGGGTCGGCTACCTAAATCCCAAGATGTGACGTAGGCACTAGTTTTTACGCAAGCGACTGCCATCTGACCTTCCAACCCAGAGGGGAAACTAGGCCTTATTGGGCTTAGGCTTAGGTGGTTTCCTCACGATGTTTTCCTTCACCGAAAAGCGAGTGGTAAATATCAAATGACATTCCGTACATAAGTTCTGAAAAACTCATTGGTACGGGCCGGGTTCGAACGCGCGACCTCCGGATTGAAAGTCGCATGCCTTAACCACTAGGCTACCACCGCCACTGGTGATAACTAAATAATAATAATCATTTATTTCAAACGATCACGCTAATATTATAAAGTTTGTAGGTGTGTTTATGTGTATGTTTGTTACTTCTTCTTAAACGGCTGGACCAATTTTGATAAATTTTGATATGAAGGTAGCTGACACCCTCCATAACACATAGGCTACTTTTTATCCCGAAAAATGTAGTGTTCCCGTGGAATGAGCGGGTAACACCGCGCTACGCAGCTATAGTTGTCCATAAAATGAAGAGCCGAGAGAAGAGCACTGCACATATTTTTGAGAAGGTTGAGTTCACCCATATTTTATACTTGAATGTATTACGACGTAAGTTTACCAAATATTACGTGAGTTGTTTGGTACACTCCGAACAAGAGGCTGTATTAAAGCAATATAACGTAGTTCACAGTTCACAATGACCCGATTGCAGAAATCAGAATTGAAACTGTGCCTGGAATTTAATAACTTTGAAGTGCAATCAACCCGAAAAACTCTGCGAGCTGTAGACCTCGCGAATCTGTTTGGGAATGGCTGAAATATGTTTTTTATTTTACGTTATCAACCCTCCTAAATATCTCCGCAATTTTAAAAAACATCGATAAACTGACTCGGCAAAATCGAAGTTTCTAGTTATCGAACCAGCTAACAAAATTTCTCGAGAATCGGTTTAAATTGTGGCATGGTACCCAAGATGCTGGCTGCGTTACCCCGCTGTACCGCAAGACTAATGCGTTGAGCGAGGTAACTGCCAGCTCTCTGGTCACCCGTTCCGTATCTGAGTCTCTTCGATAGGTCTCCGAAAAGAGTGCTAGGGCGCCACGGACACGGACTAGGGTCTTGACACCAAACGCAATAAAACTGTATTCAGCACCGAAACCACTATACTTCCCCTTTTTTGTATATTCCATTCTAAATAACCTGCACAAAATGTGAACAGTTGAACAATCTTAAAATAATTTGTATGGGGAAAGAACGTTCTCGCGAGAATATTCCCCATACAAATCCGGAAACGTTCTCGGAATGGCACATCTTTAGCCATACATTTCGGAGTACTGCGAAGTGTAATTTAGGCGTCGCGTCGCTATGATAAAATGTTCAAATTTCAATTCATAAGTCAAACATAGAACCCTTTAACATGTGTTTCATATGAGATCCTATTTTCAGTAGTGTGCCATGTCCATGTGTTGTTGTCTGTCAATCATTATTATCGTTATGCCAGTCACAGAACTGTTTTATGTTGTATAGAAGATACGTTCTTGTGTACATCAAGGCACGTAGTCTGGTACAGCCGCTAATGATCAAGCCATTGATTGATATCTAGTCGCCAACATATATACAAATGGTAGAAAAATAAAGTACGTTCCTTTGGATTCGATTTTGAACACCCCAACAAAAGGTTCCGTGGCATACCTACTTTAATATTCCTGTATATATCTTTCCACGAGATAAACAATGGTTTATAACAGAATCTTTTTGGCGATTCCGTTTTTAAAGAGGAATTTCCAAATTATTTTTTTAAATATTGACACAAAAGCACAACTGCACTTATAAGCATAAAAAAAACATATGACGCAGAGGGCGCTCTAGCAGCGTACAATTATGGAATAAAAGACATGGTGTGACGTAACGATGTGATAGCTCAGTTGGGAGAACAGTACGCCGGTTCGGAGGTTCGAGTCCCCCTTACATTACAGTGGATCACATTGAATTTTTCTTTCATAATTAGGTACCCTTTGTGTCAATAGTTGAGATAAACAATGCCAAGTGGGTGAGTGAGTGAGTGAGTTATTGTTACTTGTAAAAAAACCCTTACTTGGAGGAGTCCATGATTGAGTAGGCCCACTTGTACTCCTGGTACTCCATATTAGCCCCCACTTGAGCCATTGTGAGACGACGAGGAGCGCTGCCGGGGCGGGATCGCTCTGCAAACAATATTACATACTGTTACAACACACTCTCACGAACAACCCGCCTGGTGGGCGCTCGTTACTTCTACTCAGGCGCCGGCCCAGCTCGCCGGGCGGATTATACTATATAAAAGCACCCGCCTGGCGTTTTGGCTCTGTTGGTGTCGTTGGATTGCGACCACCTAGCGGGTTGTGTCGATTTCTGGGGTAGTTTTAATTTTATGAAAGTGTTAAAGGATATCACAAGTGTCGATTAGCAGCGGCTGGTACAGAGGGGAGGCTAAGAGCCCTGCTAGTGCCACACTGGGACTGGTTCGCCGGCAACGTCATAAAATGTAGTAGCCTAGCGTCGCAAAGTGAGTTAGCTAAAGTATGTTCTGCTGGCGGAGTCAGTATAGACGGCGACGGTGAGGCAAATAAGTAATGAGCCCAAATATGAGATAAGTATGACGAAAAAAAACTCTGAAGATTCACCCTTTTAGTGCTTCTTTTTGTGGGAAGTAAGTGAAAAATAACGTGAAATTATGACGTGTCATCGGAATATCACGACTTTTTCATTATCAAGTCATTATCTGTATCCTGAAAGTTATTCTATTGTAGTGCTTTAGGGTCATGGCAATACGAGTATGTTTCGCAATAACTGGAATATTATAATGTTGACGCTATTTTAGCCAGTAAGAAAATTTTAGGAAAACTGAAACGTCAAATAAATAATAATTGAACCTTCGCATAAAATTCACGTAAAATGCGAACAGTACGCGAGAAAAGCCGGGAATCTGGACATCCGGATATGCCTACGAAATCATTTTATGCCTAATCTGAAACGGCAATCGGTTATTTTAGTCATCATCCAGTTCATCCACCGCATCCCATGTTTTATGTTTTTAGTTTCTAGTCCCTCGATAGCAATTATTAAATGTGCGAGAATATTATAGAACCCCCCGAAGTGGCGTAGCTACCGCCGTATCAATGATACGGGCCCCCCAGGCCCCGCTGTCTTGTGCCCTCGCCCGTCGTCGGGGCCTCCAGAGGTATTTTGATACAGGGCTTGTCTACGGCTAGCTACGACATTAGCCTCCCCCAGACCAAAACTCACTTAATAAAAAATAGCAACTAAGTATCTCAGTAACCGATACTGACACGAGCTTTGGTTTGTTGCGGTGTGATACGACGTTTTAATAATAGTGACAGATTTTTTATCCATTTTTGTTATCAGACAATAATACAAAAACTTAATAACACAATCAAACAAGCTGTGTATAATACTACATTACATTACACTGAAGGTTGTAAAGTAATCAGCTATTTGACGACAAAAAAGACGACAATTGCATTACGTCATTCATAACGCTTTGCATGTTTCTTCCAAGTATTAGATAAAGACAGAAAATTGCTACTTTTAGCTCATATTATGTAAATATAAGTTTTGTTAAGAAACAAAATATTTGTAGTAAAGGTCAATGGCCTTGTCCTCAAATTCCAATAATGCACTCCATGTAATTTGGCCTAACTTAATAATTTGTCTGAAGCATCCAGTGACAATAACATAATTAACACAGGACTTGCATAATCGTCACTGGTGGCGAAAGTGGACTAAAAATATATAATTGCATTTTGTCAAGGTGACGAATGTGTACTGGATCGAATTAACGATCAATGTATCTCATGCATAATATTATCTCACTTACATCCTAACAAATCCCACACCTGTAGTAAACTAGTAAACCAGAATCCGTTTTGCAAAACCAGAAACAATTAGGGTCATTTCTTTTGTGTTTGATTGAAGCTACTGTAGTTATCTTGCAGGACATGCCATTATAAATGATGGTACAATTGAGCAATTGATACTGGAGGGAAAATAGGTAGGATAGTAAGATTACTATAAATTAAGAAAAGTTGTGTACAGTATTTAATTTACAGTAAAGCAGTTATTTAGGAGCATGTACATTGTATGTAAACATCAAAACATTTTTATTTATTCAAAGGCCTAGTTGACATGAAGACCAACTAAGAAATTGAAAATAGACCATGCTATATCCTATTTAGATCCTTATTTTAAACATGATAACTGTACCTGTTGTCCACTGTTGAGATATATTTTAATAACAACAAATTGTTTTAGCATCTAGCATCCTTCACAAAGGTGAATCCTGGCTGAATAGTGTCATGTTCCAGTGTTTCTATGGACTAAAAACTCACATCAAGGACTTGCACAGCACTTCAACAAAAAAGTGACCTAGTATATTTACTGTAGTATTTGTCTATGAGCCATGTAGCCTAAAATAAAGAATTTCAACTTCAATAACTTTAACTTTATTAGCATTAAAGGAACATTATTTCTGCAACACCAGAATCATAACATATGGATCTGTAGTGGCGATGGAAGGATAATGATAATATTGAAACAATATATTTGATCTCATAACACTAATGATATTTGAGAGTATTTTGTTAACAATATTTTAATAACACTACTCAGGTTGAGAGTATAATGTAATGCTGGTTCTCAGTTATGATTATGATCACTTTAATTTCCTTGTTTTAATAGTATTTGTCAATTTTCTCTATATGCCCTGTTCAGAACAGTATGAGAATTTTCTTACATGGGGGTCAAAAATGGGCAAAATTGTCCTTATGTAATTAATAAACATATCTCCACTAAGTAGGCTAGTAGACCCAGTTTTGAAATATATTTAAAATGGTTAATAATGATCTTACTAGCTCTGAAAAAAATGTCTTGTATTTTTGAGAAAGCTAGAAAGCTAAATTTTATCAATTGAAAATTAGAAATTTCATGAACAGTCAAAAACGCCATCCACCATTTTTGCCTTTTGCTAATCTGTGGCGTGACGTAGAATTACCTGTAAATATTCGAAATTCGACCGTCGTATAGTGCCATTCCGCTCACTCCAATATACTTTAATAGAAGATCGAGAGAGATGGCACTATTCGAAGTCGTCAAAGTAGACTTTCAGTTATCTTTACAGGACTGATGACGTCACTATCATAAGCGAAAATGGCAGACAGCGTTTTAAGCATTTCAAAATACAGATTAAAAACCATATTTTCAAATTCAAATTTTTCAGCCATCTTTCACTTTTATGAATTGAAAAATATATATTTAGGTTTCCTTTGCTAAATACTAAACGGAATAAACATTAGTAATTAATTACAATTTGACATGAGTCAACTAGCCTATTTACTACCATTCATAGAATATAGCAATACTGCAACATTTTAATAGTACAAAGCAATACTTGTGTAGATTCAGAGCAATATTTAAATGTGACAGAGTAGGCAACAAATTGATTACTTAAGTACTTTTGATGAAAACATTATATTGTGACAGGCACTCTTGATGAAAACATTATATTGTCACAGGATCAGAGAAAAAAATTATGTACTGTAAATATTATTGAACTTAAACTGAGAAAGTACTTCAAATGATATACATAATATATTAATGAAATGCAATTCACACACTTGCAACTTTTTTTGTGATACTTATAATTAAAATCACACAATTTCACAGTGCTTCATGCACACAGGAACAATAGTCTTCTAAGGGGCACAAGGATGAACACAGATGTATAAACTTGAATATTATAAAAAAACAACCTGTCAATAAATATGAATAGTTAGTAAAGGCTAAGACTGAGTGATTGAATAAACACAGATTAAATGCCCACACCTGTTTCCAATCAGTGCCTGCTTACTAGTGCATAGAAGCCATTTCAGATAACAGGGCATTGCCCTGCTAAGAATAGGGCTTCAAGTATAGTAAGAAATGTTGAAGCTAAGGATATTACAAAGCATCAATGAACATTAAACATTTATATATATGTACATATAAATATAGTCACATTGTTTTGATATATATATGTAAACTATTAAATTAATGTACTATCTTTATCAAACAATACAGTAATTATAAATATTATGGCATAATAAATAGTCTTTACATAATAAATTAAGTAATCACTTTATGTGCATTTAAAAATAGAGTCAAATAACGAGAAGATACTAAGGTTTACGACCAAAATAGTCTGATAAGGCAAAGAAAATCTAAGTAGGTCAGTTTTAGTGTTAAGTTATTAGTTTACAAGCTAAGAGAAAATTGACACAAAATGTAATAAAACATCAACTTTTTGGAATAACTTTGAAAGGAAATAAGTAGCTGAATGCGTCAGTTGTCTCCAAAAAGATCAGAATAAGTAGAGCACGAAAATAATGTACAATAAAGTGAAAGGGTAAATACCGAAACGAAGTTCCAATATGTCTCGGTCAATGTATTGTTGGAGAAAACGACCTCAATTAAGATACATTATCGAGGATATTAGCAACTATAATTGTTGATTATTGATCAGTTGTTGATATTAAGTAAATAAAAGAGAAGTCTTCCAAAACAATCCACAAAAGCGTACTAATTACTGAAAGGAATAGAAATTAAATACACTTACTAAAGCCGGGGACTGCTTTAAAATGTATCACTGTCAGCCCCGTGATCCCATGCTTATGAATTATTACTTAATATTAAACCCACATCAAGTGAACTGCTATCCACAAAATTTATTTACATAAAAGCCCTGCACTCGGTCGACAGCCAATCGACGGCCATCATAGATAGCTAGTGTTGTGCAATAAAATAAGATACACACAGTAGCGTAAATTTAAGTGAGGAAGTTCATGTTCCATGGATGTATATATCATGGGTGTGTCAAATTGTAAAAAAATATTTATTTAAATAAAGAATATCATTTGCAAAATTTTAACATTCAATAAGAAATAAGTTTTCTGGGCGTTAGTGATGTACTAAATGAGTTACACTATCTGTCAGTTGGTATGACTGATTTAATTTAATGGTCAAATATTTAGACTCGGCGGTTTTAAATATGTCTGAAATAAGACTACTTGCTGTCACTGTGACATTGACAGCTGCCATCCATTCTAACCTCAAAAGTGATTCTAATTCTTTGTGAGACTCGCAATACTCGCATCATTTAATACAATAAACGAAGAAAATGAAATTAACACAATTTTTGTTACGACGTAATCGTCTCCCCAATGGCCACTTATTTAGGGGTAAAGATCGTCTTGTGAAAAAAGTGGAACCGGTACATCTCCGTCGACTTGCACAAGATTTTGAAATTGAAGAGCAAAATATGTTGTATTTGCGATTTCCCTATCTCACTGAGGTTTGTATACTTTTTTACGACGTGTATCTATGTTTAATTTTTTTAAACTATGGTAGTGTCATAACGACTGCTTGCATATATCACCGTTTTGTAAAGAAAGTACTTTTGTTCCCTATTGACTAGTTGTTATAAAAATGTAACCTCTTCATTCAAAATTACCTCAATCATTTATATACACATGTAAAACATAAAATGAAATGAAATATTCTAATATTGAGATAGATTGTGTGAAAGATGATATGAATAAGAAAGAATTAAAATATTTGGGCCAAATATTGCAATTCTTGATTTAATTTGCAAATTACCAAACAGCCCTTTGGGTGCCAGATAGGATAGCTTCACCTTACGGAACTTGATTAGCCTCTAATATTTATTCTTACTTTCCAGGCTGAGAGCGCAGGTCACGCTATGGCATTGGGAAATGCCCAAAAAAAGAGAGAACAATTCAAGGAGAATTACAGAAGGATGTTCAAAAACGATGTGACATTATACGAACGGCTTGGACACCTTCGCATCAAGGAGTCATGGGATTAACAACACATTACGTTACAATAGCAAAATAGAAGTGCATCCTGATAGTTTTTATCCAAGTATTGAATGGGTTTATTATTATGTTGTTGACAATACAAATATACAACACAAACAAGAAACAAATATACTAATATAGAACATGTTCGTTGATATTTATTCGAAATCCCATTAAAATCTTGTTTTAATTGTTTATATGTTAATTTCTTGTTTCATGTAACAGATTATATAAAAGACCCTGCACCATATAAATGTTTCTTGTTGACTGATAGAGAATGCCTTGTGGCATTAAGTCTGCCATCTTTACGATTACTTTTGTATTTTGTGCAATCAAGTTTAAATAAATAAATCAATCTTGTAATAAAGTCGAGTCTACTCCCTTTACACTAGCCTACCAAAGAAAGGAATGCCTAGCAACATCATTTTAATGCTCGGTATTCTATCATAATTATTAAGCTCTGTGTCATGACATACTTTGAATACAAGTGTCAGGATCTACTTGTAATTTTGCTACATTTATAGTTATATTTAATTTAGACTAATATTTAGTGGATAAATTAGTGATCAACATGCAGTTTTTTTATGTGACCATAAACGGTCATTGGTAAAATTCATGTAATTTACCATACCATAGACTAATTAAACACATAGAATGTACCACTTATAATATCAGGGCGCATAGGGAATGCTTGGTTCCAAGGTTTACTAAAAGATGGCCCTAGATTTTGCCACAAAATGCAGGATCTGGTGATAAGATAAACATCATTTAATTTCCATAAATAACTTTATTCAATGGTAATCCAATATCACATTCAGCATTCTTACAACAGATCTGTGATTCTTAGTTGGACAAGCCAAATTGAACAATAAAAAACAATATTTATTTTGCAACTATTGTAACCATTAATAATTAATATAAATCGTTTAAATAAAATCTGCAATGTAACTAATACTGTTTGTAAGACAAATTAACGATAAATATTAAAAAACCAAACTTTAATAACTATGTAGTACTAGTTTATTGAACATTTATAACATATATGCTAGACATCCATCTGTTCCCAAGTTTCCAACATCACACTTCAAGTATAATAAGTACCTAAGTTGTAATATATCACAAATAACTGCAGTGTTGCGCTCAAGAAGAGACTACACATTTAAAAAATAAGTTAAATGTACATATAGTATTGCAAGTTGAAATACAAAACTTGGTGTTGTACTTTTATCAGCAGATACGATAAATAAAACAAATACTCTTAAATAATTATCAAGCTCTCCAATATCCTGAATGTAAAATTAGTTAATAGGTTTGGTCCACGCATAGGCGTCGTCTTTGAGATCTTTCTTGTACAACGTTTTCCCTTGATGGAGGAACTCTGCAAACTGGGAGACGATCGGATCTCTAGTGCATGACGCTACTGCGATCACCTTGTCTTGCTCATCGAAGAAGAACATAACGAATTTGAGTCCAGCGACATCGCCATCTATCATCGTACTGGCCGGGCGGCCGCAGCCAGCGTACCGGATGGATTTACCAAACACCATCGTCCAGAAGTAAGGCACTGTCCTTAAAGGAACTTCCTTTTTCAGAATGTTCAAAGCGGCGACTCGTCCGTGGTACTGCGACAAACCAACATGCCCGATGCTCATTTGTTTATTTCCGTAGCTGTACACTGGCGCGTACGCGATATCGCCGCCGGCATATATATTTTTGATATTCGTTTCGAGCTTATCATTGACGTTGACTGCACCGTTGGGTTCCAAAGCGATACCGGTATCTTTTAGGAAATCTGTGTAGTAGGTAGTTCCCACACCCAAAACGAGCATATCTGCGGGCAGCGTGGTCCCGTCGGCGAGCTCCACTGATTTGATAACGCCGTCCTCACCATTGCACTTTACAATTGTAATTTCGAAGCGGAACTGAACGTTGTTATCCTCGAAGAGTTTCTGAAGGCTCTTACCTATTTCGTTGCCGAACACGAGACCAAGCGGCGCGACGTCTTTTCCGACCACCGTCATAGACTTAGCCTTTTTGACGCAAGACGAAGCGATTTCCAGCCCAATGAAACTCAAACCCAATACGACGACATTCTTATCAGCATTGTCTCCTAAAGTGCTCAAAATATCCGCAGAATCCTGGAAGTCTCTGACAGTGTAAATGTTCTTTAAATCTATTCCAGGAACATCAGGGACGCGAGGTTTGCTTCCGGTAGCTAAATACAACGCGGTATACGGTAACTTGTTACCGTCGCTAAGATGCACAAGTTTAGCATTAGGTTCTACCTTCGTCGCTTCGATTCCCTTGATTACATCGATGTTGGACTCTTTGTAGTAATCGCCGGTTCTGACTTGGAGTTTCTCTATATCAGTAGCGACTCCGATCTTGGAGACTTTGATCCTGTCGTAGGGGAGAAAGTTTTCTCTGGTGACGAGAGTGATGCGGCCGCGGAAGCCTTCGGAGCGGAGGGTCTCGGCGCAGGTGGCGCCCGAGGGGCCGCCGCCGACGATGACCACGGAGGAGTTGTCGGTGTTGGAAACGCAGCCCAGGTCCTTGATGCGCTTGTTGTTCTTCAGATCACTGATCTTTGCCCGAACCTGAAACGTAAAAAATTTAATTGTTAGACCGGAAAAATATTAACAATTTACTAATCTAAATCTCCTGGTCCTTTATTTGAAAGTTTTGAAACAAGGCAACAAAGCGCACAGGGAAAATAAACATGACTAAACTACAGCAGATATAAACATATCGTAGGTTTCTCTCGAAAATTAACCGTTTAACGACAGCTTCCGAATTCCCTCCTTTTTGTGGTAGAGATACCTACCCAATTGTAAAAAAGTCTTAAAATAACGATTTTTGTGGGATTTAGCTCCGCCCTACGGACTAGCAGTATGTACAGTCGAGTTCTTAAATTTATGAGTAAAAATGTGATCAATAATATCTGAACACGCCTACAGCTACAACGTTAACAATAAAGGCGGGTTCACATTATGTTTAATCAAATCGACTGTACTTGTATGTCGTTCTGAACACGAGTGAGGTAGTCACTCCGTAGATGTATGGAAAGTAAGTAACCGTGCAGCCACGACTTTGCGCGACCAGCGGCAGCAGCAAGCGGCGAGCAGCAAAACCAAAATCATACCGATATATTATATGAAATACCCCGCCGCGCGTGGTACCGCTCTAGCGGCAGCGGTGAGCAGCGCCGCGGGAACAAATGTATCGGCGATGCGACTAGGAAATATGCCATGCCCATGCCTTAAGAGCGGCGCGTGCGGCGGTTCGAGCAGACGCATCGGGCTGTATCTGTGGTATCGCGCTGCCCGCCGTGCCACTCGCTGCTAAGACCGGTGACACACAGTCTGAATTCCGGTCCGGTTTCAGAACGGAATGACGTCAGAAAGTGTCTCTGTCTGTCATATAGCGAAGTCGCGGTTGCTGACGTCATTCCGTTCGGAAATCGGACCGGCATTCAGACTGTTTGGCCTGTCTAAGACCGAAGTCGTAGCTTGTCCGTAAGCGGTAATATTGATGATTTCTCGCTGGCTACCGGAAATTGGACGCTCTACATCGAATGCGTGGAAATGTTCCTTAAAGCGAATACCATCGACGACGGTCTGTGGGTGCCGGCACTGCTTGCTACTATTCCGGACGAAACGTACAAGTTATTGAGGACCTTGACTTTTCCTCTGAAGCCGGCCGAAATGAAGTATACGTATGTAGTGTAAGGATAAAGGACCATGTGTAGCCTAAACTGTACTTCATGAATCATGATTGAGAGGGCCCGTTTTCGACAAAGACATCAGCTCGACGGGGAAGTATTTCTCAATAGATAACGAACGATTTTTTTAAGTGAGCGTGCTTTAACCGAATCTGCTGTCTGGTGCATTGATTATGTTAGTTGTTTTATTTAAATTAGTTCTATTACACTTAGTTTGTAGTCACAGGTAGTTGCGATGTTGTGCATTGTGCGAGCACTTTATTTTTGTATAAAATGTCACTACCGGTGGGAACCTGTAATTGGCTTTCCATTAACTATTTCTAAGAGCAATATATTGTATGTAGCTGTTGGTTCTCCTAATAAATAATAAATAAATAAATAAGTACGGCACCCAACCCAGTGGACATAAAATTAACTTCCGTGGGATTTTGCACCGCCCTACTGACTACCAGTATGTCGTTCAGCATGTCTTTCTGAACCCGAAAAGTGCGGTAGTCACTTCGTACGGGCATGGTAAGGGGAAGTATGAAGGGTCCTTCAACACGTTCACTACATCCGCATACTCAATTCCGGTCGGCTTTCGAGGGAAAGTCAGGGTCCTCAATAACTCGTGCGCTTCGTCCCCAATAGAAGCAAGCAGCCGGCACCCACAGATCGTCTTCGATGGTATTCGCTTTAAAAAACATCAGCATCACGCATTCGATGTAGAGAGTCCAATTGCCGGTATACAGCGAGAAATCGCCAATTTTACCTTTTTTTATTTTTATATTCAGAGGAAATTAGAGCTAATGTTTGTCTTTCATTATGAGACGTGCGAAAGGCTGCATAGCTGAAGTGTAACTGACAAGGTGCGAAGTAGGTACTATAATCTAATTTTGCACCGAGTGTTCAAGAGAGCATTACGCATTATTCACCGATACTATTCAGTCATCTAGATATTTACATAATTATTATCATCCCATATTAATTCAACGTGATGTTGCCGATTGGCGATGCGATTGTGATCGCATAGAAGTGCGACCAAATCAGCTGATTTTGTGAGTAGGTAGGTTCGATAATATTTTTTTTTTGTTGTTTTAGTTTATCGTAATTTTCATTATTCAAAATGGCGGAGAAAGCGGTTGAAAACGTAAACAATTACAAACAACGGTTTCGAAACCCGCGAGGACTACAGCTCACTGTACCCTTACCATGAGTTTATAGTGACGCTAAAAGCGACGACAGCGTATACTATTTGTATGGAGAATTGTAGTTTCTAGAAAAGTACCCCTAGGGGCTCTATAGGTACTAGGTATTCTCTATACAAATCGTTTACACATCGAACACGGTCACGTTAACTATGGTAAGGGTACTGAGCTCACATAAATTATTTGCGGTAGCCAACTCATTCTGTAAATTGAGTCATAAATTCATAGCTGATGCATTTGCCCGGAACTAGGTAAACATCTCACACGGAGCGACAACATGTTGTGTGATTCAATAATACTGCCGTCCTACGTTAAAAGGTCGTATCTTTGTATGGATTTCATAGTAAGATACTGCTTTTTACCGTAACGGCAGAATAATTAACGACTTCAAGCATGTTTTGCTATGCCGACTTTATTTTATAATCGACCTTGGTTGAGTCACAGTTACCTACGTTACCGGTTTGACCAATTACAGCGCTGCACTACCAGACGGTCACAGTGACCCTGACCAGTGACCACCATTTATCGAGTTTTTGACAGTTCTCATTACAGAAACAAATGTAAGGCATATTTACCGGTCTATCAGAAGGTGAGACAAGTGCGTGGTTCTAATCCAATACACTTTTACGTTCATATGAACATAATAATATTATAACGTCGTATCCTAACGTTCAAAAATCATAATAATACCTTGATTTGATGATTCTATTATATACAGTATTAGGAATGACACTAAAGCAGAAAACACGCAGGATAAACCATTTTCGAAATTCCATTCCAATACCAAATTGGTTACGGGGCTAGAATGACGAGTGGGACTCAGACTGAGATTCACACAGATTTTTAAAATTTTAAATTAGGTAGCATATAATAATCATACCAAATATATTTAAATATATGTATTAGCATTTTTATGATAGAGGATCTATTACAAGATAAACATTGTTCTCTTATTTGGGAATTCCCCCTATTTTTTTATTAGGAACCTACTTATACTGGAATGCCCCGTTAATACCACAATCCGGCATCAAAACATTTTTGGTCAAATAATACAACCTTTGAAGTAAAGGTTGGGCATACACATATACGCTACATTTACATGTACCTAATCGAAAGCTAGAAAACCCTACGTTTTCTTTAAAAAAATAGTCGATTATGACATTAGTGACACATATTTTTAACAACCTTTGAAGTAAAGGTTGGACATACACATACAATGCAAACGTAAACGCTACATTTACATGTAATCGAAAGCTACACAACTCTACGTTTTCTTTAAAAAGTAGTCGATTATGACATTAGTGACACATATTTTTATCATTCTTCAAAATTTCATTAGAAAATGACGTCACACACAAATCAAGGTTTATTGAGCGAACGGAAATAGGATGATACCTAACATTTATAACAAAGAACAATGTTGCATCGCAAGTCATCTCCTAAATCGTCTGCATATACCTACAAAGCATAGCGTAGGTATGCGAAGCATATTGAGTATTGACAAAACAGGCAAAGTTCTGAAATTGACGTGTCACATTGAGACTATGACAAGGGAATACAATAGGTTAACTGGCTGCTCGTGTAAACAAAGCGCAGTTTTGGATACAAGTATGTTTTTTTCGTGCAAAAATGTATGCGATACTGTAGTATGCGTCGCGTAAAAAGAACATCCAAACATTCGGACACACGTAAGAATTTCAGGCCAAGCTGCAAACGGAGACGCTTCGCTCGCTCGGTCAATTAAATATCTACTTGCTAAAACAAAAATCGAGTGACAAGCGAGGACTACAGACCTTCCGGAAGAAATGGGTTGGGCACGCCTATGAAATTCAGTTTCAGACGACTTTAGACCTATAGACACACTGTGTTAAGAGCTGTATCATTTTCTAGAAAAAAATACAGATTGAGATTACATACAAACATGACATCACTGTCTACAAAAACCTGAAGAATTAGTCATTCTGTGAAGCACGCGATTAGATACCACACCACATACATGAATTGCTAAATATTTACATTGAAGATAGATACATATTATTTTGGTATTACAATACAACTGTCGTCCATTATCGTGTATAAATACACGGTTACCTTGTGTTGGTAATGTTTCGACGTTTCGACTTAGACCACTTCGTAGAAATCGCGGTCATTAGTAACGGTTAGGGTAGGGACTTAAACTAGATTTAGCCGTAGGGTGTCTGGTTTTGGCTTAACATCCTCTAAACTTTAAACGGAAAAGGTATTTTTTGCTGGTAAGGTGAGTTAATTAAGAGTGCTTTCAGCTACGTAGATAGACTATTCAGTCTATAGATTATAAGCATATTTTTATTGCATTAGTCAATAATTAAAATTAAAGCTTACTGCACATTGTAAGGTACATATTGAAACAGATACAATATATGTATATTTAAAAATAGACAACATCCATAACCCTGAAACAAATATTCGAGCTCACCACACAAATCTTTACCCTTGTCGGGATTTGAATTCAGAACCGCCGGCCACGTACGTAAGCAAGGTACGATAGACTACCTATAGTAGAGCTACCACATCGGAAAATCACGAATTTTTTTCAAGGTGTGTTGTGTCGGGGTTTTATCGCTCCAGACGATTACAATAATTATCAGTTTATAAGATTAGGTACGTGTAGTTAATATAACAAATGTGACACGAATAACCTTTTTTCAATTGCAAGATTAACTTCCTAATAGGTACTAAGAATTAAGATTATATCCTACGATTAGATTGTCTTTGTTATTCATCAATCATCATCATCATTGATCGCATTGATAAGTAAGTATTGACTAAGTGATCGAAGCATTTCAGTTTGGTCCAAAATGCTTTCGTATGTCTGAATTCCGGATGTCCTTTCTAGCAACAATGCCACGCGATTATTCTCGCGCAAGATATACTATCTATCTCTTTCTGTACAGTACTGTGAGAGAGTGACGGGTGATAATATGCGACACGACACGCGAGGCATATTAGTTGTGCTAGACGGATCTCAACCGATTCGCGTGAAATTTTGTAGGCACCCCGTTTAGCATAACTACGCTTCGCGACTCTTGTCGCGCAACATAGCGCCACCCGTCACTCTTTCACATTACTACACAGAAAGAGAGAGGTAAATATCTCGCGCGATAAATAGTCGCGTGTAAAAGTTGTGCTAGAGGTGCAGGTGCGATAATTACATAGTTTTTTTGTTGATTTAGTTTTTCGAAAATATTCAAAATGCCGTAGGTATATATAAAACATATTTCAGCCATTTCGAAACAGACGACGGCGCATTACAGAGCTCACAGAGCTTAGTTTAGAGAATTATGATTTTCATAGTTTTCCATGGGAATACTAAAGGATGCATTGGAATGGTATGAATGTTCGGAATTGCGGTGAACGACCCGCGTCAGCTTTAATTAAATTCCACGCAGAATTCTTATTTCCCAGGACCATAAAGCGGGGTCGGGGGACTATTCCGAAGTTCATTTCGAACCGCTTTTCTCGTTCAATACTTATACACAGAGGACTTAGTCATAGGAGTTTAAGTGCGCGGATCGATATGATCGGGTAATCAATCTACATTTGTTTTTATCTCCCGACCACAAAAGCGTGTGTGTATCTGTGTGTCTCTCTGTGGAATAGTACCGTAGCTCTCAAACGTATGGTCCGATTCGAATGCAGGGTTTTTATAAATCGAAAGCCTTTATAATAGTCTATGATACTTAGCTTTTGTTGGACATTTACTGACTAACGGATGCAGCCAAACTAGGCTTCCGGCGTCTCAAGCTAAGAAAAATAAAAGCTTTGGTTGGATCGGGGGATTTTTAGTTTCAGTTATTGGGGGATTGAATTGGTGTCATAGTGTCAGGTATGTTGTTTTGTAAACATCCCTTCAATTGACTAAGTAATCTTTATCTATAGAACCGAAATCATTTGAGCGCCGAAAACCCCGCGGTACGATTATGACTGAGATTATCAATGAATCAATTAAAAGGGATTATATTGTAAGCTAAATAAATTCAATCAACTATTATTATATTTTAATCATCTCGCTAATCAATCATTTAATAACTAGGTATTCAATTGCAACTTATCAAGGCTTAATGCAATTGCGTAGATAAATGGGTTAGTACCAAAAAGTTGGATGAAATTAAGGCTTACAAAACGAGGAAATGAAAGCGATTGGAATAAGTTCCGTTGTGCGACAAAAATTAACGATACAATAAGGAACCTTAAAATAGACCTTCAGGTACGTTATTGGAAGGTTAACTGTCGTCGCACAACGGAGACTGATAGGGGAGAAGTGGCATGAAAGAGCCAGTTTTCTTTACGGAGGAAAAAATACAACCTACAATGAAAAGAAATATCATTTGTTTTTTGTAATTTATTCTTTATTTATTTGAGTATGCAATTTGGTACAAATAAATCTTAAACAACATACATATATCAATGAAATATGCATTTCAAAAAAAAGTGTCATTTGGCTCTTTCATCACTATTCGGTATTGAAAGAGCTGCTACAAGTTTTGAAAAAGCCGGTTCATATTACAACGCGTAATTATAAAAATTATCAAAAACAACAATAAAGGCCACATAAAAAAAACTCAAATACATTTGTAACAGACTTTTTAAGTAATTAGTACTAACATTGTTCAGGATTTTTTATTCTATCAGTAATTTTGAGTAATCCTTACAAACGCTTTAATTTTAACATATTAATTAGTCACATATACCTACTATATAATCTAACATACAAGCGGATTTTTTTTTATTAATAACAGTCTTTAAAATAAATCTAATAAAAAATAATATCTTCTATCAAAAGTTAAAACCAACATCAATAAATCCTCAAAATTTTAAAAATAATATTGCTAACTTTGAGCTTTCGGGTCTTTTTCTTTTTTTTGGACCAGCGTTCTCCATAATGCAATATCTGAAGCAAATAATTTAATAATATAAAAAAAATGCGTTTATAGTATTACATTATTTTATTATGAAAGAGCCGGCTCTTTCAATGCCCATTCATCCGGCTCTTTCATGACTTGTTCCAAAAACAAATATAACGTTCAAAATAACGACAATATCAAAGCGTTTGCAGCTAAGTTTTTAAGAAGCTGCAAGGCCAAATATATGCTCAAACTGAATCTATAATCCATTTGCCTATAATTGTTAACTATAAAATATCAAAAAACAAATAAAATGAAGCAAAAAGCTTACTTTTGAGTTCCCAAAACTTTGACTCGATGTACCGGCGTCTGTTGGTTTCGGTGAACTGTCAAATGTTTGTGGGTGACGGAAAATCAGTGTTGCCACCTAAAAATAATATTGCCAACCAAATCTGTACTCAAACTACCGAAATAATACAAGTGGCTCTTTCAAAACCTGGCTCTTTCATGCCACTTCTCCCCTACAAATATTAATTGAGTGAGTTAAGGTGGTAAACTTTTTGGTCTTCACCCAGATAGCTATATGAATACAACCTGTGAGGTAACATATCGATTTCAGTGAATAATTAAAGAGATAGACTCTATACAACCGCCAAGGTTCTTAAAATTCTATTGTGTTCAACTACAAATCATAAAGAATAGGATCGAGACGGAGAATGATTGGTTACGTTGTACAGTCGAGTTCATTTACATCTACACACTTACGAGAACAAAAATATCTGAACAGGACCCTATTGTCAGGAGCATAAAGTCGTGTTAAATGAACTCGACTGTACTATGGCCTTATACGAAATTGCGCTTTTATAAAAGACATCATAGAAGGATAGGTTGAAGGCAAGCGATTAAGAGGAATACCAAGGATGAGCTAAAGTCAATTATTTAACAAACGCGATCAACTAAGGTGCTAGAACTAAACATTCTAACCAAGGGCAACAATTATTCAAGGCAAAACGTGGCAAATCTCGTTGTTAAACTAATGCTTATCGCATTCAATAAGCTAGACTTCTGAGCAATGTCACGTAATAACATAAACGGATAACTACCTTTAGCCGTATACAGGAATCGCTTAAATGGATCAGCAAGGCCAAAACGACAGCCAGCCTAGCACAATTATTGGCGACTACTCTTGTTGCGCGTCAACATGACCAGTTTTCTGTTTTTTTTTTCACTATCATAAGCCTGCAGAACTCATGAAAAGTACTTTGACCAGTATAGACATAAAATTTGCTATATAAATATGAATTTTCTTACCTTGACTTCTCCTTTTTCGGAAACAGTAACTTTGTAGCATGGCAGCGAATCAAAGCCAGGGAAGTCTTCAATATCCCCCGTCGTGATGTTGAAGCAAGCCCCATGCCATGGGCACCGAAGCCGTCCGTCTCCAAGAGCCCCAGAAACCAGCGGGGCTCCGTAATGGGTGCATTTCGTTCCAAGTGCGCTGAATTCACCCTTCTGTTTAACGAGGAGAACCTTTCCTTCATCCCCTATGTCGAAGACTTTCATCTCATTTTCTTTGAGGTCATCTTGCTGGCAGACGACAGCTTCTACATAATTGCTAGATGATTCCAAGCGTGAAATTGTGTCACCTGAAATAAATTTACTATGTCAATTGGGAATTAGCTCCATAGTGACAAGTTGAGTGATGATTTGATGAACTATGTATGGATGACACACTTTATTGCACAAACCATGAAATACATAAATAAATTAAGGTTTCGATTGTAACATTTTTCTTGTTCGTGTGTAATAAAGAATTGTTGTATTGTACATTTTAAAAGATAATGTGTACGAAGGCGAACTTATCCCTTTCAAGGGCCTCTTCCAGTTAACCTTTGAAGTGATGATAGAGTTCGCACTTTTTTCGCGATGACATGACATCATAATACTAACAATAGGAACATATAAATTGACCACTGTTATTGACATAGAATATTATTGTGCATTATGAATAAATGACTAAGGAGAGTAGAATGTGTTATTTAATACGGAAACTTAGTCTATTTTTCGAACATTTCGGAATTGAATTCTTTTTACCTATTTTTATGTTGTAATCAAGATTTCAGGATACGTGAAGTGAAATTAACGGTAACGTCAAACAAAATTCAAATAATTTTATTATTTTTATCAAATCAATTTGATGAAACTAATAAAATTATATTGATGCACTTATTTGGCAGTTAAAGTAGTTAAACAACCAAACAAAGAGGGTACCTACCTAGCTACTGCTTCAGTCTCATATTTATAATGCAAGTTCATACAATTAAGTTGCATTTCCAAATAATAATTTAGAAAAGAAACTTTTTAAATTAATACTTTTTATTCGGTCAAACTACAGTAGTCTAAGTTTTCCCTATAATGAACACCATTTACTCCTCAAACTATCCCATCGTCACGTCATCGCGACAAGAGTGCGGACTCCTGTAATTACGTAGATGCTACGACCAGCGGCGCGGCGAGCGGTTGGGCGAGATATCCGAGCGCGGCGACCATACGAGTGAGCGCGACACACGTACCGCGCACCGCTGCCACTGTCGGGGCATCTCCGTTATGGAATTTAGAAGTGAAAGGACAACTATCTCTGTATTATACTGAATTACTTTCTTACTGAATAAATACATATTTACTTATCGTCATTTATATCCATAAGTGTCAGATGAAAGGCATTATATTGGTGATTAGATTCGTTTTATTTATTTCATATAAATGGTGGCGGTACTGTAGTGAATAGTAGGTACGTTACTTAGCAACTGTGTGTTCAAACATTTTAAATAAAAGTCATTGGTCATTGTGAACTAAATTAGGTATATGATTTTTCTGGTCACCAAAATTTTAACTTGACGCACATATCTCAGTTGTAAACTTGCTGTATTTTTATTTTATTTCTTTTCGCTACTCTAACACTATTGTCATCTATTGTGGATGGCTTTAGTACTATTTACTGCTTACCGTTGTACACATTTTTAACATATTCTCCCATACAAGATTGTGCTATTTCTACACTCTATATCTTGAGCACTTTACCATAACAATGGAACATGCGATAAGATTTATTTAAATCTAAAAGTGGATAAATTTCATAATGGCTATATTACTGCTCAACAATTTCATCATTTCAAAATTATTTGATGCTAGACCGACAATAGGAGGCAAATCATTTGTGCACTGAAAACCTCAGGGTAGCATTCATAAGTGACCAGGGGATTAACAGAGCATTCTATGGAGTAAAGAGTAAATATGGTGTTGTGAATAGCTCCGTGATAGACACATATTTATAATGCAAACAAATAAATAGACTTCAACTTATCAAGCAAGTATGGAAGACAAATCTGTGTTTTAGAGTTACATATATTTGTGTTTTCCTAAATAAAATAAATTAGGGTCAATTTAAAAAATCAAGTATTTACATGAATAAGAATGACATACCTTCATATTAATTTTTTCTAGTACTTACAGACAATTTCTAATTAATTGAAATTTTCAGGTGCTGAAGACAAGCAGTTTTTGAATAATAAAAGGTGATAGTACTGAGGAGGGGATCACATTGACTGCTCTATGATGATGAAGCACTTTTGACGCAAATAAGTAATTCAGTTCATCGAATAGTTTTACCAAACTGAATAGTCTACACCCATATGTGAAATTTTAGATACATCTATGCGTGGAGGCCATATAATATATGTGATATTCAAAAGTACTTACGTCTCTCATTGGATTCCTTACTCGGTGTAGTATTTATGTTACAAGTTCGTGAAAATTTAGTGCCCATTTTATTAACGTTAGTGTCTTTAAATGAACCTGCGAAAGAATAATAAACTAATAACAATTTGAATTTCGCTCTTTTTTAACAAGATAAACATAACAGTTCTCCGTAAACTTAAAACATTTTTAACAGTAAAGTTTACTAAATGAAACACGTAGGTAGGTAGTAGAAAACAATTTGTCAATTCATTTTAGGGAAAGGATTTACCTTGAACAATGCGTCTGACGACCTTGTTCAAGAAACCGCTTCTACAAAATATGAGCATATTAAAAAAAAACAAAGAATGGGCACGAAACTGTCAAAGTTACGTCTGTCAATCACAGTTCTAATAATACTCTTATCTGTAGTCAGTGACTGTGACTGACAGGCCAAAGGGGCTGCCAAAGTAATATGAATGCCCTTAATTCAAGGATTTTTAAATGGACGATATTGTATAATTTCTTATCTAGAGGAGCCAACTATTGGGGTAAATTTACTGCTGGGGAATAACTTGGCTATAATTGACTTACATGAAAAGTGAAGCACCACACTGAGTAATTAGTTAAATATTGTTAATTAAGTCGCTTTTAGTAATACAGGTGCATTTTATTAAAATAAGAAGTCTAGTGATGTTTCTCAAAAAAAAGTTACATTAAAATAGCCTTTTGTTCGTCATAAGTTTACATAAATAAATAAGGCGTCGTAGCGAAAAAGTTTAGGGGTAAATTGAATAAGTTTGCTGGCTACATTACTTATGAATGCATTCAAGTTGCATTTTAACACTTACAATTTTACTACACTGAACGCATCGAAATGATATGTTTGAGGAGCGTTCTATTACCACTTTTCAGAATAATTTTTCCTTTTAACAAAATTGTAAGCAATCATGAAAAATAAAACTTGCACATATTTGAAAGTGAAATATGTAATACATACGAATTCTAAATATTTATTACGATTTCGGTGACTAATGTCTATAAATTACTGAACAATTTATATTGACATTTCTTCCTGTACGTTCATATTCATAATGTAACCCAGTCTACTGATTATGGTGGACGTGGCCTAGGTGGTGAATATTTTTTGTTGTATTATGTTTTTCTCATCATAATATAATAAGGAAATGTCTGAAGCGATTGTGCCTAAGGGTCAGCCGACTCCCGGCGATCCTGAAAAGAAAGGGTGGTTGTTAAAGTGGACAAACTACCTGAAAGGTTATCAGCGAAGATGGTTCGTGTTATCGAATGGATTGTTATCATACTACAGGTAAACGATATAAATTACTATTTTCCCATTTCTCTTCATTTTCAAATCTATTTGAAAATACTAATCGGATAGTTGATAAAATAAACATTGTAGTTAGTATGCGGAATGTTTGCAGTTTCCGTTTATCTTTTTCGCTATAACGACGCACTGATGTTTTTTCCTATTTTTAGATAAAATGTAGCTAAAAGTTGACAGTTGTGTAATTTTCTGTATATCGCTGTCCTATAATGCGGCACTATGAGCACCTGCAGTGATTATCTCTGGACAGCTGTTATCAATAATAGATATACTTGTGGGAACTATTGCAACAGACTGTTGGAAAATTTACAAGATTTATAATTTATTGCGGTTGGATGGCTCCAACAGGCATTGTCATTATCACTTTGTTAACGATAAATCATTCTAATATATTCTATGTTCACATAGTATGGTCTTTTATCAAATATTTTTCAAATTAAGTATGCAAGGCAAACACAATATTAAATATTATAATTTTATCTTATTTGATAAGATTTTTCTATTTAAGAAGCTTTCATTTATGAAGTAAATTAGGCCACTTTATTTCTGAGCATTATCAATTTTAATTATCAACACATTTTAAAGTTTATTAGACATAGGAAGGCTGGGCAATTGGTCAATAACTCCTAACAGATAATTAATTCTTTGTATAGGTACATTTATTTATTTAACTCCTTAAATGCTTAGGCTAAGATCCATGCGGGACATTTAAAGCTTACATTAAAATATCAGTTAGTTTGAATTCAATAAGCAAATTTATGACATCTCACATGATGAGTTAAACTTGGGTAACTTAATGCCTTGAGGCATTCTCTACCATCTTCATCATCATCATCATCATTCTCTACCAGTTAACCACTGTACATATTAGTAGTATTAAGGCTGATTTAGACGATGCCAATTTTGAGACGCCTAAATTACGGCGCCAGTGATTACCGCACAGCACACCTCCGACCGTTTAGACAATGACTATGTTCAGCCGCCTAAATCTCGCCGCCAGTCGTGTTTACACAGTGCTTTTTTTCAGTACCAGTCATTAGTGGCAGCGAGAGACGCGGAGGGGGGGTCACTGGCGCCAAAAAATAGGCTCGTGTTCTATTCCGCGCCAGCGCTGGCATGCGGCGAAAAAATGGCGCGGAAAGTGTTTATACGGTGCCTTTTCGAGGCGCCGTAATTTAGGCGTCTCAAAATTGGCATCGTCTAAATCAGCCTTTATGGTAATTAGAGTATGTAGGTACTTAATTTTTTCCTGACTAGGCAGATATGAGTTAAGAGTGCACTAACTAATACTCATACAATTATAAGTATTTTCTAGCATTGTCCAGGCTGGTACATTTTAAAGATACATAGATGACATCATAATATTTCCTAAATTTTTAAAGCAGCCTGTGAAGATTTCAGGTGGTGGTACATTTCAAATTTAAATAAAATGCGCATAATAGTTTCTTTTCTTTTTAATAAGTGGAGTACAGAACTTAGACACTTAATAAATAAAATAAATAAATAATAAATATCAGAGAACCTCACACAAATCGATCTAATCCCAAATTAAGCTCAAGAAGGCTTGTGTTATGGGTACTAGACAATGATATACATACTTAAATAGATAAATATATACTTAAATACATAGAACAACCATGACCCAAGCACAAAGACTACACATAGTTTTTTGGGCAAGGATCTATTATTTTGGCTTATCAGTTTTGTAACCCTCGCTGTAAAAAATTCATTGAGCTTAAATTTAATTGTTAACGTTTTCACATAGCTTATGAAAGTTTTACATACAAAACTACAGTGAGTCTCAGAAATATTAAAATACATAAACGGGTTTACTCACATTGTAGAAGTCGAATAACGCTTGTCATGTTTAGAATCGGTACATGATTCATCATTAGGAGAGACAATCAGTTGCGGCAGCGGCCAACCAAACACTTAACCTGTGTTGTATTTTAATAGCTTATGAAAGGTTTGAAAATCAAAATATTTTATTTGTGAACGATATGTATAGGTACAGAGGTACACACATATAAAATTATTTATTTATGTTGGATAGTAAAAATTTATTAAGGTTCAACTATGTTCTGCCCTATTTAGGGTGTGTAAAATTATACATATGTTTAATATTGAAATTCGTAGCTTCAATATTGGCAATGTCTTGGAAACGGTTACATTTATTTTGACCTAACATAGCTAAGACCCAACTCAACAGAGGTCGAATCGGTCCATCCGTTTGGCAGCTACGATGCTACCGACACAGATACAGCTGCCGGCAAACTTTTAGAACATAACCTTGACTGCGCAGTAGCCGATTTACGTACAAATGTACATGCGCAGATCCGCCATTTTTGTTCTAAAAGTTTGCCGGCAACTATACACATGTTAAACTTATAACACCCCACTTTTTTCGTCGGGGTTTATGTATAGGAAGATTTGATCAGGTGAAATCTTGGAGTTACCAAAATTGTCTATTTATAACATTTTATCTTTATCTTATTTAGTTTGGCTCCAGTGAGCTAAGATAAAATACGATGAGTCACTGTTGCTCGATTAACTCTAACAGACGCAATTATGTAACAAAGATACTCAAATGAGTAGATACTAATAATGTCGTGGCATTGAATAAAGTCCATTTGTTATGTGTTAAATACATAGTAAGTTTTTTTTTATTTATTGTTTGTGATAGTTGTATAAAGAAGTCATTATAGCATCATCTAAAGGTTATCCTCATGACCTGATTTAACGGGAAGGGTTAAAATTATTATCACATCTTAATTCCTTCTTGTAAATGCGAAATTATTAACTGCCAAAAAGAAAACAAGAACACTTTCACTTGCCAGCACCTTGCATCTTTTTAGGGTTCCGTACGTAAAGTAAGAACGGGACCCTATTACTAACACTCCACTGTCCGTCCGTCCGTCTGCCACTAGACTGTATCTATCTCATGAACCGTGATAGCTAGACAGTTGAAGTTTTCACACATGATGTATTGCTGTTGTTACTATAACAACAAATAAAGAACAAAATAAAATAAATATGTAAGTGGGACTGCCATACACGTGTCGGACGGACAAACGAGATGCGGTTGCGTTAACTTTGCACCTCATTTGTATCCGGCGCCGACATACCAGGACCAGGAGCAAACTTAACCCGGCTAGTTATTTAATTTGATGGTACGAAAACCTTCGTGCGTGAGTCCAACTCGCACTTGGCCGGGTTTTTTAAAAGGTAAATAGATAACGTAAATAAAGAAACTTGCACGGGCATTAGCTGTATAGTGGATACGCTATGATTGGGTTCCAAATAAACATAAATAGTTTGTCTTTTCACACCAAAAAAAATAACTTTGATGGGAATTAGAAGACACTTAAAAGAGCTGCATACGGCACGCGAACTGCGGGTTTCCGACCCCTGGATTAGGTTAGGTTTGAAATATAACAATCCCAAAAATTTCAGCTTACAGAGAAAAAAATATTTATGGCAAATGAACATTATGACTTGAAACATTATGCCATATGAAATTCAAGCACACAGCACACGATAGACAACCATGTTTCTGTTATTGTCATGGTAAACGGGATGCTAATTATGATAATGTCTACCACGGTTGTGTTAGCACTGAGAGGAATCTGATCAAGTTTTCGTTGTCAGACATACTAACAATGCGTGCTAAAGATAACATGATTGGGTAATAATCATTCAATATTTACTTTGGGTTGGTACGATCGTTAATTCGTTATTTAATTAGGTAACTAAAGAAGTCATCTTATGTACTACACATAATATGTAGATGATGAACTTAAATTGAATAACTTTCGATGTTTGGAAAATTATAGCCAGTCGTCTCTTTTTGCGACTGCGGTAAAAGCTATGTCAACGAACGTACGAATTTTTAGTAGTTTATTATGTGTCACGAGTACGGATAGGTAATCGGGGGTAACTTTAGCCCTTCCGTATAAAATTGGCCCAGCTTTTTAGCTGTTTAAATATATTAGGTACCTATCTATGCGCTGTAGCAGTAAATGTTATACGGAAGGGCCAAAGTTATCTCGACTGACTGTACCTTCTAGCATAAATTAATAACTGTGTCACGTGACTCTTCGTCGCGCGATAAGCAATAAGTTATACTATACAGACAGCAAAAAAATGTATTTGTTATTTAAATTTTTGGATTTTTTGTTCCAGAAACCAAGCAGAGATGGCGCACACATGCCGGGGCACCATCTCGCTGCTGGGCGCTCTCATCCACACGGCGGATTCCTGCACCTTCGTCATCAGCAACGGCGGCACCCAGACCTTCCATATCAGGGCGTATGATGAGGTGGAGCGTCAGAGCTGGGTCACGGCGCTGGAGCTCGCTAAAGCTAAGGCCATGTTAGTACTCTATATGTCCATGTTAGGTCTGCTATGGCAACATGAAACGAAATGACGACGCGGTTGGGGCAATGGTAAAGCAGCTGCCTACTGAGACGGTCCCGGGTTCGAATCCCGGCAAAGGCAAATATTTGTGTGATGAACACGAATATTTGACCCTGGGTCATGATGTCCTATGTATCTTTTTATTTATATAAGTATGTATATCGTCACCTAGTTAGTACTTAGTACCCATAAACACAAGCCTTGAGCTTAATTTGGGACTTGGTTGATATGTGTATCAGAAATGAGGAAATCCGTAGACGAACTAAAGTGACCGATATAGCTCACCGGAATAGCAAGTTGAAGTGGCAATGGGCAGGCCACATAGCACGCAGAGCAGATGGCCGATGGGGCCGAAAAGTGCTCGAGTGGAGACCTCGGACCAGCAAGCGCAGCGTAGGACGTCCACCTACTAGATGGACAAATGACCTTATAAAGGTCGCCGGAAGGCGCTGGATGCAGGTCGCTTCCAACCAGTATATATGGAAGTCCAAAGGGGAGGCCTATGTTCAGCATTGGACGTCCTATGGCTGAGATGATGATGATGATGATATGTGTGAGATTGTCTGATATTTATTATTAATTATTAACATACTTTCTACATCCGCGCTACGTCACCTATGGCGTTAAAGTACTGCAAACTGGAGAGCTTAGCGGCTATTACTTTTCCTAAATTAGGCACTGTCGAGAGGGATGCATCAATATGTGAAACGCGTATGGAGATAATTCCATCTTACTCCTTTGTATTGCTGCATCCCTTTCGTCAGTGACAAATTTACGAAAGTGTAATAGCTGCATTAAACCTTATAGGTGCTTTAAAGTCTTGTACAATTTGTAATAGACAAACTTGTGGAATCTGACGGGTACTGTGGTCTGCTATGATAGCAAGTAAGATTTAAAGAGACTGAGCTGCCCAAATGTCAGTAATTAACTCGTATGTATAAATAGATGTTACCAATATACATTTTTTTTTATATATCTGGAGAGCTCAGAGTCAGCTCCTGAGCCTCAGACCTGATTAGATAGGTGTTTTAAAGTATTATAGACAAACTGTAGAAACTGATGGGTACTCTGCGTGGTCCGCTATTATGGAATGTAAGATTTAAAGAGACTGAGCTGCCGAAATGCCATTAATATATGTATAAATAGATGTTACCGATGTTAAAAATGTTTATTTTCTTCTCTCCTGTTCGGAAAGTGTCATTTTCATGAGTAGATAGCCGGGTGGAAAATAGCTTTTCCATCCCTAGGGTGGAAAGTAATTTTTTTTTAATTGCCACGGAGTCAAAGATAATTGCCTTCTAGATGCATGTCGTGACGTGACCAACTAAATTAGGTACAATCTAGTCGGCCGTGGTAAGTGGCATTAAAAAAAGGTCTCCAAAGGTTAGATATAGGCAAGCCTAATTTATTTATTCAAAGTTCAAAGTTCAAAGTGCTTTATTTGTAAACATAGGTCACACTGAATAATACAGAGGTGTTCGATACAATATAATGGTCCACTATGTTTTGCCAGTTGGCGTACAAACTAAGGAGGTTTCTTAAATACTAAGCAAATTAATAATTGATACATGAAATTAGGGTGCGCAATGGTATGTCAAATATATAAAAAGAAAAAAAAAATATAATTATGTACATAAAGTGTCAATATTTAAATAATCGGAAATTGAATAAAAGCATTTATCTAACAGTAGTTTGATTATGGTGCGTTTAAATTGAGGCGTGTCTAATTGTTTTAATTTCTGTGGTAATTTGTTGTACACCCTAATTATGAGCGAAATGGCACTTTTTCGCATTAACGCTGTTTTTGAAAAAACTGCACATATGTTCTCAGCCCGTTCCATATGCCTGCCAGTCACATTCACTTTTTTAAACATTGTTTGATTACTTTTAACAAATAATAGAGCTTCAAGAATGTAGAGAGAAGGCATTGTCAAAATTTTCAATTCCTTGAAGTGTGGTACACAGCTATCAGTTTGCTGGAGACCACGCATTGCTCGAATGCATCTTTTTTGTGCTTTGAAGACCTCTTCTTTACTTGAGGAATTACCCCAAAATATGATTCCATAGCGCAGCGTTGATGCTACAAAGCCGTGATACGCAGTTAATACGGCATCAGGGCTCGCTCGCTTTGATAACTTGTGGAGAGAGTAGGCATATTGATTGAGTTTACGGCACACCTGTTCAGTATGGGCTCTCCATGACAAGTGATTATCTAAGTGCACTCCTAGAAACTTAGTGGTTGAGACTGATTCAATATCCGTCTCTTCATATCTACAACAAATAGGCGGTGGAGGTTTACGCTGGTAGAAATGCATAATTTTTGTTTTGTCTAAATTAATTAATAAATTGTTTGCGTTAAGCCATTTAACAATGTCATCAATGGTGTTATTAATTTCATATTCATAATTTTCTACATTATTACATTTTATAATTACAGTGCTATCATCAGCGAACAAGACCATGGGGTATTTAATATGCCTAGGAAGGTCATTGATATACAGTAAAAATAGAAGAGGTCCGAGAACACTTCCCTGAGGTACACCGTATGTGATACGCCTCTTTTCAGATTTAAAAGTCTTTACATGCTTAGTGCGCAAACAGATTTGTGAGAGTTCGGTGTATTGTTCTCTATCACTCAAGTAAGACTTAAACAGATCCAAGATATAATTATTAAATATAAATTTCCCTTATATTCATAACACATGCATATAATTCGGTCCCACATTTATTGATAGATCGTACATTTATTTAAAAAATAAAAATTGAGACCATTGGTTTTTTTTTTACTTTTTAAATGTTGGCGGTACGTATATCTTAACTTTTTTTTATCTATTAAAAGTAAGAAGAATGAAAGTTTGTAGTAGAAAAAGCAGGAACACGAGATTAAATATAAATACCGTGTCTTTAATTGATTATTTGTTAAAAATGACATGGACATTAATATAACTCACTCTCGACATTTATGTGCGTGTAGTATTTTATTTTCCTCGCAGTCGAAATGAAAAGTAGAGTGTTTAACTCGGGTGAAATTACCCATTTCACCCTCGAACTATTGGCGCTCTCACTTCGTTCGAGCGCCAGAAATATCTCGGGTGCAATGGGTCACTTTCTACCCTTAGTTAACAATCTACTATTTACACAGCTTTTTTTTTTCATTTTTTTTCAGAAGAGCGCAAGAGTCAGATGACGATGAGGACCAGATGTCGGGCGCGGCGGCGGCGGCGGGCTGCGAGGGGGACGGCGAGGACGCGGGCGGCATCGCGCGCGAACTGGCTGCCAGGTGGGTTTAGAGCATTTTTTGAAAGCTTTTATTTAGCTTGCATGGTATTTTTTTTTTTTTTTTTTTTTTATGTCATAGGGGGCAAACGAGCAAACGTATCGCCTGATGGAAAGCGATTACCGTCGCCCATAAACACCTGCAACACCAGAGGAGTCACAAGTGCTTGCCTACCCGGAGGACGAAGATAGAATGCCTCTATGCTAGTAATTTCACCGGCTATCTTACCCCCACACCGGAACACAACAATGCGAACATTGCTGTTTGGCGGTGGGTTAGCAGGCAAGATGGTAGTAATAATCCGGACGGACCCTGCACGAGGCCCTACTACTCCAAAAATATGTATGTTTAAAGTATGTATGTTCGGGTGAAATTTTGCAACTCAATTTTGAAGCAGATATCGTCATCCGATTGAGCTGAAATTTTGCATACTTACTTAACTTTGATGACAGTACAATAATATGGTACCATGGGGCTGATCTGATGATGGAGCCGGAAGGTGGCCATAGAAACTCTATAATAGAAAAAAGCAATCCTACCGAGCTTGGGCTCTTTAGAATCGTCTCAGTGAGCATTTGATGGATATCCAAAGAAAAGTACAGTCGGCTATAAAAGCTTGCCACTAAAATGACATTTTTGACAGAAACTTATTTCTCTTTTTAAGTCTGCTGTCTCCGTACTAAAATCAGATTAGTTGGGTGAGGGTGGTATGTATATTTACGTCACCTTAGACTGTAAGTGGAATTTTCTGCCCGCTACACGGGGAGAAAATCTCACTTCCTGGCCTGGGGAAGACGTAAAACTTTAGACAAACCACGGGCGGTAATTCGTAAAGCCTAAGATCGCATATTTATGGCCCTCTCCTTCGGTTCCGGCCACAAACACCTGCGGTCTGTGAATTCACGAATTCACCGCTTAAGGCATGTAATATACTATAACGTCACCCTAGGCCGTAAGTAAGATTTTCTGCCAGGTACAAAATCTAGACGTAAAACTTTAGACAAACCACGGGCAGCCATTATTAGAGGCCGGGAAATAGTACATTACATACCTAGGGCGGTGAATTAGTGAATGTGCCAGATCGAAGGTGTTTGTGTCCATAAATATGCGCTTTACTAATTAGCGCCCGTTACCTTGTCCAGGAAGCGAGATTTCCTTCCAGCGTTCAGTAAATCCCACTTACGGCCTAGGGTGACGTAAATAAAGGGGTTGCGTTTCAGTCTTAACCATACTGGCATATTAAACTATTGACACAAAGATATGAAAGCTCAAAGAAAAATTGAAATGAGTTACCTGGGGGACGAGACCGAGAATCAAACCCAGTACGCGCTGGACCGGAAATCCTGAGTTACCGGGTTCGATTCCCGGTCTCGTTCTCCAGGTAATTTCAATTTTTCTTTGAGCTTTGATATCTTTGTATCAATAGTGTAATATGAAAAAAAATGGTGTGTACCCACATAAAAAAAAATGAGACTTACATGTTTATGTTTCATAAGTTCATACTGGCATAGTTAATAACAATTTCGCTAAGTTGAATGAGGTTTCAGGGACTGGGCATATCAAACATATTCATTATCTCCAGTCTAGACCGTCGGTACGTCAGGCCGAGAGGGTTACACGATCATTCCCTTGTCATTCTGACTCTCACCACATCAACAGTCAATGGACTGAACTGACGCATCACCAAAAACCTCATGCATTGTGTCGCTTGTCCATGAACGAGGCCGAAGTCAAACAATAAGCGGTTTGTTACGAAAACACGTATTAAGAGACGCGAATTGTCATCCGATCACACCTTTACCCTTAAAGCGCAAGGCGTTCGTTCCTACAATTTGCCGCCTGATACCCAAAGTGCATGAATACATTATCATTATTCTGCAATGTATCATACTGATCGGGGTCTACTATATTTTTGTTAAGATTAATATACCTAATCTCAGGTAGAAAGAACTCATTGTACAGTAGTCATTTATACTGCGCAATGAGTTACATAACGCACTTTTAACCTAAGATTATGTATAACGGTCAATCGAATATGTGTTTTTCTACTCCAGTACTTTTTTCTGTCATTTATATAATTACTAACTCTAATATAAAGACATAAATTATGGAAGTCTGTAAAAGTCTCTATTGCCCAAAAAAACACTGCTAACCGATGTTATAATGTCGCCAAAAAAGCATTACTTAGTACCACAGATTACAAAATAAACAGCTGCATTCACACAAGTTACAATTAAAAAAAAAAAACTTTTTGTACTAAGGCATTGCTGCCAACTTAAAAAAAAAAGTTTTTTCTTCTGTGCATGGATGTATAGTATAGTACCTTTAGGTATAATTTCATATTTTTTTGACAGATGCACGTCAATAAAAAAAAAGTATTTATTATAGAGACTATTTTTTTTTTATTTTGTTTGTTCCGAGCGGGAACATGTAATAATTTAATTTTTTGTTTATTTGCATTTTATTTATGAAATGTCGAGTCGTAGAAAAAGTATTGTATGCAACGTTGTATAAGTAGGTCAAAAAAACGCTCGTGGCATGTTTCTCTGCCACTCGCGTTTTTTGCCCCTTCTTAACAGTCAAGTTCACTTACATCTACACACTTACGAGACCAAAAATATCTGAACACGACTTTATGTTCCTGACAATAGGGTCGTGTTCAGATGTTTTTGTTCTCGTAAGTGTGTAGATGTAAATGAACTCGACTGTACAACTGTTGCATAAAATACTATATCGTACTTTTTCTATTTTATGCTTGACCTATATAATATGATTGTTCCAGGTTCCACGACCTCCGCACTTGTTCGGAGCTGGTGGCGCGGCACGGGGCCGCGCTGCAGCGCTCGCTCGTGGACCTGGAGATCCCGCCCTCGGACACCACCAAGCAGGTCTCAGAGCGCGCCACGCTGTTCCGGATATCCTGCAACGCTATGATGAATGTAAGCACTTTAACCTTTTGAGCGCCACAGTCGGCTGTGGCCGTCAACAAAAAATCGTGCCCCTGACGCCACGTCGGCCACAGCCGTCCAAATTTCAATGATCAAAAACTTTGTAATTCTAACCGCTACAAGTATTTTTCAATCCCTGTTGATTTTGGGGCACATCTTTTTTTTTTACTCTGGCGTCAGTGGCACGGTAAATTGATTTTGGGGCACATCTTTTTTTTTTTACTCTGGCGTCAGTGGCACGGTAAATTGCACTGGCCAATATGTTACATAGGTGGGAGCGGAAGGTCTCTCGCTCGCTCCTATGGCCACCGCTGGTCGCGCGAAGTCGTGGTCGGGCCGTAAAAGGCTTAGCTCTTATAATATAAGTGTACTACGGGTAGTATTAACATAGGCCAAATAATGCTGCAAATTTTAAGCCCTTCCAGCGACCGCTGTCGCACCTACTGTGATCTTGAATCAAGACAATCGGCTCACCCTTTTTAGGTTTTCGTACCCAAAGGGTAAAAGACGTGACCCTATTACTGAGACTCTGCTGTCCGTCTATCTGTCTGTCACCAGGCTGTATCTCATGAACCGTGTTGACTAGACAGTTGAAATTTCCACAGATGATGTATTTCTGTTGCCGCTATAACAATAAATACTAAATACAGAATAAGATAAATATTTAAGGGGGCTCCCATACAACAAACGTGACGGGTTGCGTTAATTTTGCACCTCATTTGTATGCAGCGCCGCACCATACATACCAGGTGCTAACCTAACTTAACCTGGCCAGTTAATTGGGAAGTGTTTGTACGGAACCCAAAGAGCATATAATTCAGTTTTGTAGGCAGTGTCGCTGGACTGACGGAACCCTCGGTGCGCGATTCCGACTCGCACTTGACATGTTGTCGGTTCTGTAAAACTGATCCAACAATATCTTTGTCCAGGCGTGTTCAGAATTCATGAGCGCAGCGGCAGCATCGAGCGCGCGCATGTCCAGAGCGCTCCAGCACGAGCGCGACCAGAAAATGCGGCTTCAGGAGATCGTGGAACAGCTGGCGCGGCAGCATGACAACCTGGAGAAGACGGTCACTGCACGCAGTACTACAGGTCAGTGCATTAGGATCCACTATTATGATTCCCTAACCGTCCTGAAAAAGTTTGGACGTCATCATCATTGATGAAAAAGTTCATCCGCAACGAAAATTTCATGGAGCGATTGGTAGTGGGAAAGTGGAAGGCCAATGTTCTCGCGATCGATCGCCTACTAGGCGGACGGATCTCATAAAGTCCACGACGAAATGTTCCCTAACGGAGTGTGCGCAGTGATACAAACAGAGAGAGATGGAGAAAAATTGCAAAAGCTGTCATCAATCCATAACCTACGAAGATGATTATGATACCTATGATTTAGATACCCTGGAACCTCCCGGTTTGGGTTGATAAGTAAGGAGTTTGGAAGCTTTTGCGGACATCTTGAAACCGCCACTCTTATCCAGTGGATAGATGGATCAGAGTCAATTACAGACAGCGCAGCTGATTGGTACATTTTTAGAGTGTGAAGTTTCGGTGGCCTCGTGAATGATGGACAGATTAATTCGGAAGGCTTGAACATAGTTTTTAGCTATAAAAAATATGGCTTTTACTTATTTCGGCCATATAAACTGTGGCGGCTGAAACGCTCTGAATTTGACTTAGAAACAAGCAGGTGTATGTCTATATGACAACCTGTAGAAGACCATCACTGCACAGCGCGCAACGCTACAGGTCAGTTACAAAGTGCACAGGTATAGGGCCAACTTTAGAGCGTATTTATTTCTGAATTGAATAGTATTTTAGAATATTGCGTAGGTAGTTTGTATCAAAATTGTTAACAAAATTTACAGTCACCCTAACTTATAGCGGTTTAAGTTGCTTTGGGTTGGAATGTTTTTTCTTTCCGTGTTCAATGCCATTTGATGGCATCCATCACAACCTGTGTTGCGGTAGGTCTGCTGCTGTTGTGGTGTTAATTCATTCTCACCAGCACAACCGCGACAAGGCGGTGTATTCACGGAGCACTACAAAACAAAATATATAGCGAAGACAATATGCACTACACAGCTATGTGGAATGGACGTTCTGCCAATACTTTTTCAGTAGGCTGCAGTAAGTGTGAAGCAACAGCTTAACTATGGGAGAGTAAGAGCGGGTAAACAGGATGTTAAAAGTCGGCCATACAGGCGCGAAACTTCTAATGTTGCTAGCGTCTATTCCATAGATCATGCCTACTTTGGAGACGAACTATATTCTAGTTAGCGTTAAACGGCACTCCTCCCAGTTGACTTTGACAAATGCAAGACTGTATTATAAACAGACACAGGCACCGGGACAGGCAGCGGTGAAACGAAATAAGAGCATGTAAAAACGAGTTTCCGCCAAAGCGCTAGGCCGCAAATAAGGCTAGGAAAATGAAATGTTCAGTCAAAAGAAGTCTCGCGATGAAACGCAGACAAAAAATGGGCCGAGAACGCATTGCCGTCGCGCTCTATTATTATACGCTTTTATTCTACGATACATTAAGTATGAAAATTCATTAAAGGGGCGACGCGTTCTCGCCCTACGTCTTTTCTGTGTGGCTTGCTCCTTAATGCCCAATTACACGGAGAGATAAATATCGCATTGAATTGAATCCACAATGTAATGAAACTCGTATGCGATTGACGCTCCATTTAAATGGGCCTTTGCACCTCGCTTCGCTCGGCCAATTACTGACAGAGGCATCTCTGTAGTAGAGTTGCTAAGCCGCGAAATTGTGCGCATCGGGTTACAAGCATGAAATTTCTACCACACATAGAACGTTCCACGGTGATTATTTTCAGATGTGGAGGGAAGTCAGATTCGTCCCCTGTGTGGTGGGAGAGCGGGGTGAAGAGGAGCTTTTTCTTTTTTTTATTACTGATCAGTTAAGGCTATTAGGGCTTGTGCGACATCGTTTTCGTGTAAAATAGATATCAGCTATTAATTTTTCATGTTATTTAAGAATAGTTTTATATAAAAATTTGGGTTTATTGCCGAAAAGGTAAAAATCACAACAAGTTTTTTTTATTAAGAACGATAAATTAGTTATCTATTCTGAATATTTACAATTTAAAAAAATATAAATAAACAGCAAATTTAATGTTGTTTTTAAAAATGTATACATATTGGGCACATCTGATACAAAAAGTACCTTGAAAAAAATGTTGATGTTAAGCCTAGCCTGCGTGTTCTAGTACATTTTGCTAAGTCGCGAAATTGTGTACATCGGGATACAACCACCAAATTTCTACCACAGATAGAGTATTCTGCGGTGATTATTTTGAGATGTAGAAGGAAGTCAGATTCGTCTCCTGTGCGGCGGGAAAGCGGGGTGAATAGGACAAAGGAGTCCTCTTTTTCTTTTTATATTACTGATCAGGTAACGCTAGTAGGACTTGTGTCGTATCGTTTTCGTGTAAAACAGATATCAAGAATTTATTTTTCATGTTATTTATTCATAACACCATATAAAAATATGGTTGTATTTGCGAAATTGTAAAAATCACAACAAGTTTTTTTTATTCAGGGAGATAAATTAGTTATATTTCCTGAATATTTACAACTAAAAAAAATATTGCAAAATAGCAAATTTAATCTTGTTTCTAAAAATATATAAATATTGGGCACTCTTTATACAAACAGTAACTTAAATAAATTGTTGATGTTGAGATTAGCCCGCGTGCTCGTGATACATTAGCAAAAAAAAAATGTTTTAATTACATTAATTTGTTTTTCTAGGACGTATATAGTAAATATTATATGTGAAAGCATGTTAATAATCATTATTTAATGTATTTAATGAAGCGAAATAGGATGCGTTCGGAGATTTACGTTGGTTACGCCGACGTAAAGATATATTTTCAGCTACTGTTTGTATGAGAAGTGCCCAACATTAATATATTTTTAGAAACCAGAATAAATGAACTTTTTGAAATAATAATAATAATTTGAAAATGTTCACGAAATTGAACTAATTTACCTCACTGAATAAAAAAACTTGTTGTGATTTTTACCTTTTCGGCCATTACACCCATATTTTTATATAGAACTATACGAAAATAACATAAAAAATGAATTTCTGATATTTGTTTTACACGGAAACGACACCAAACACGTCCTGGTAGACTTAACTGACCAGCAATAAAGAAAGAAAAGAGGGATACTTGGCCGTATTCACTCCGCTCTCCCGCCTCACAGGGGACGAATCTGACTTCCCTCCACATCTGAAAATAATCACCGTGGAACACTCTATCTGTGGTAGAAATTTCATGCTTGTAACCCGATGCGCACAATTATGTTAGAAAACAGCGGCTTAGCAACTCTACTACTGGCCCGTGTAGCGTCCGTGTGCATATGCAAACATTACCCTAGCACTCTCTAGTAAGCGCGCGGTCGAAATGGAGCGAGCGGCGCTCCGCTCGGGCGCCCCCTAGGTCCGCTGCGCCCGTGTAACACCCCCTGCGTCATAGGTAAAGACGCCTCTGATTACTGTATATCGATTAAAATTGGTATGGTGGCGCGAACTGGGGAAGGCCTATGTCCAGCAGTGGACGACTCCGGGCTGATGATGATGATGATGATTAAAATTCGTTGGTGCTTTATCGCTTAATTGCTATGCCCCACACCTTCACGATGACTGCGATAAAAATGTCTTTAAGATTATAATGCGATCACAAATCGCGCCGTGCAGTGATTTGTTGTGTATTTTATGCAGTAAATATGTTGTCTATAGTTTTCTTTATTTGTGTGTGGTCATAATATAAGGATATTCACGAATTAGAAATGAAGAAACCGCGTATTTCTACATCATGAAGCAATATCATTTTTGTTGTGAAGTTAAAGCCGGGTCAGCTTATTTTTCTGTTTATTTCAAAAAAAGTTATTTTTAATACGATTAAATATTTATTTCAGAAGAAGGACAAAGGATTGAGTAGTATTCCGATTAACAATGTTACGAAATGATTTGTCGACATACCTACAGCTAGTGCTCGCCACTATCCTAGAGCCAAACCGCAACTTGTCAGTTCCTCGCAAGTTCTTTATTCATTAGGTATGCACCATGCACTACGCGCGACGCATAGTATTGTAACTGGAGTATCAATGTTTACTTGTGAAATGTGATTACTCATATGTTGAAAAAAGGTCTAGGTCGAATGCCTGTTGCGGTTGTGGTTTTGCGCTTGCAGGTGTACTTGTTTGTACGCAGAAGGCAGATCAGAATATGAAGTATCACTAGGAACATAACAAAGTCGCTTCCTGCTGTCTGTCTGTCCCTATGTATGCTTCGGTTTTTTTAATAGATAGTGATTCAAGAGGTAGGTTTATGTGTATATTACATGCATAAATTATCAGCATTGCACCCGTGCGACGCGGGGCGGGTCGCTATTGATTTTATAACAAAGCTTGCACCCATTGAACAAAATTCAGCCCCCAGGTCCTATTCTAATGCCAGTGTACACATTACGTAAATAGACCTAAATGCATAGTCAATAGCAATTTGAGAAGGTTCGCGGGCAATTAACGTTACATAAAATTGCCGCGTTAAGTAACTTACATTTCATTCATTGTATTTCGATTTATGCGGTTGAATCTATTAGCCATGTGGGACAAGGATATGTATATTTTTTCGGGAGTTGCTGGGACCCCCACGTGAGATTGGGGGACCCCGTAACGTGAGACTGGGGGCCCTAGGCAGGCACGTGCCCAAAGTGCCCAGTGGGAAAGAAAGGCCCGGCCCGTGTTTCGGTTTCGATTGTTCAAAATAAAATAAAAAATGAGACAGACGTTCCTTTTAGTATTGTGATCGATCAAAAATAAAACCAAAGAAAATTAAAACACTTTGAACGTGTTGTCAACATTACACGTTTCAGAACGTACCCTTGCATGCGCATACTTCAAACGTGACTAACAAAACGCAGTGTATCGAAACCGTCACTTTGCTGCGCATTAACTGCATTAAACAAAACGCGACGCTGTATCAGTGTGTGACAGTTATACACTTATCTATGGTGGGTGACTGAGTGAGTTGAGTGATGTGATATTCAGCGGAAATTCTGGGCGAATAATAAAATTAAATTTCATTAAATGTTGTAAACTCCAAGATTTTATTACATTGTAGTTGATAAAAAAATTGAAAATGCTAAACGTTTAAATCTCGGTACGTAAGACAGCTCGGCGAACTAAAATGTTTCGTTCCCAACGCCAGATTTTCATTTTAAGTTTTTAGGTGATCTCAAGGTTGCTTCAAGAAGAACTTCAATTGGTTGTTAATATGGCGTATTCGTTTATCTAATTACCGTCTGCCGCATTAGACGTGTTGTCTTTTGGCAGCCGCGTCTTTCGTTCGTTCGGGTTCGAGTGCCGTATTGTGATCTGGTTCGTTTGGTTTTGTTTAGTGTAGTGCTAGTTTCTCAAATAATCACTTGTTTCCGATGACTAATTGAACTGTGCTCCGTAACAGCGTCATGGCCGGTAAGTGAGCGAAATCACAGAACCGGAAAAATCAGCATTAGTCCTATCATTGTCATGCCAAGGTTGATGTTCTAGTCCTCCTAATATGTGGAGGAATTCACCTAGTAGCCATTTGAATGTGGTTGTATCACATGTGCGCGCGACTGTGCATGATAACGCATTGCACTGCTTCGGTTGATCAGTCATTGGTTGACTGTTAAGGCTGATTTAGACAATGCCAATTTTGAGACGCCTAAATTACGGCGCCAGTGATTACCGCACAGCACACCTCCAACCGTTTAGACAATGACTATGTTCAGCCGCCTAAATCTCGCCGCCAGTCGTGTTTACACAGTGCTTTTTTTCAGTACCAGTCATTAGTGGCAGCGAGAGACGCGGAGGGGGGGGTCACTGGCGCCGAAAAATAGGCCCGTGTTCTATTCCGCGCCAGCGCTGGCATGCGGCGAAAAAATGGCGCGGAAAGTGTTTATACGGTGCCTTTTCGAGGCGCCGTAATTTAGGCGTCTCAAAATTGTCATCGTCTAAATCAGCCTTTACATTCTGAAAGTGTCATTCCATGATTTAACTCTACCGCTTTGTTTGGAACACATTGTTGTTTATAAGATAAGACTGTATGTTGCTTCTTAGTTATCAATGGAGCAGGTGTTGTGGAGTATCATATCAAAATAAACTGATAAGAAACATGTGTTGGTTGCACTCTCGGCTAATAACTTTTCATGTATCCTACATTACAGAAATGAATGTTTATACACTAATATAGGACTACTCTGTTACCAGCTGATCTCATAAGTAAATTAACACTTTTGTTGATCACAGATGGTTTTAGATTTCACAGGCTAACTAAGTGTTTAATGCATCACTTACTTACTTACTTCGCTGGCTCAGTGACCCGAAGTGGATCTTGGCCTCCGACACCAAGCTACGCCATCCTACTCTATCTTGTGCTGCTTGTCGCCAATCGAAATCGGCCCCTTGAAGCTGGCACAAGTCTTTCTGGACTTCGTCGAATGCATCAAAGCTGATAAATTCTTTAGTTAACCTGAACACCTGATCTTTGTTTGCAGTGTCTAGAAAACTAACACAGACAGCCCTTGAGAAATTTAATACTCTGTCTATGTTTTTATAGGTCAAAATACAAGCCTACACTAACAGGAGATGAGTAGTTATGTTGCATGGCTGTTTGATAATATTAAACGGTTTTTCTTTGGAGATGGGCAAAGTGATGTACCTACCAACTATACTTATGATGTTATTTAGGAAGTAAACAGTTACAATGTTTGATAATAAGAGTAATTAGAATAAGAATAAGAGTATATTTTAAATATATGTTTTGCTATCAATATTTAGATAGTTTTCTAATAGATGTATCCAATTTGTAACTATCATTAGAGATGCGGAAGCAAATATTAGTTGTATTCATTGTTAAACTTCATTTAATTAGTCTGATTAATCTTAGTTATCCTGTCATTGTCGTGTTGTTGAGCTAATTTATTGTTTGACTAGAAATAATAAAACAATCATTTGTATCCAGGTGGCAACGGCACTGGACAAGGCAATGAAACAGAGGATGAAGATCATGAATTCTTTGATGCCATGGAAGATGGAGTCAGCTCCACAGACGACAAAGCACACAATTCATTTGTAATGAAAGTACCTGTAAGTATTTTTTTCTAAATCCACTGCAGCATAAATACTTTGTTTAAAGTCCTTGGCTCAACCCTGGGTTTACATAAACTTGATGGATTGCATTCATTTTAACTAACATTGATTGTTATGAGTATCAAAAGTCATATTTAACAATTCAATTAGAGAATGCATGTAAACAATTGTTAAGCATATCTGTGTAAACTTCCTTCAAATGGTTAATTTTTAGAATTAATATCAAATACAGAAAAGGCCTAAATAAATCCATGTTGATGCATCAGTGTTTTGATATTTATAATTTGCATCTATCAAGTTTTAAATGAGACATAGTCTTCTGATAGTTTATTATTATTTATAATGAGGCAGGCAGTTTAACCAACTGATAATGCCTATATTCAGTGATCTGTTTCTTAAGGTCATTGTTCAGTGGTATGCTTGTCTAATTTGTTAAAATTTTACAGGTATGTTACTTGATTATGTGCAATAAATCTCTGTTTTCTTTTTATAATATTTTGCTCACATCCCCTTAATTCAAATCTACTTTAGTTTTGTTTCTGCGATGTGTTACGCTAGTCCTTGGCGTGTGCGTGAGATATAGAGATTACTGTCAGCTAAAGAGTGTTTGGCATTTTTTTTTAAGTTATATAGGGGTTACTTTTTTCTGCAGCTTTATTGCACACAAATCCCATTAAGTTTGGAATCATTGAACATTTATTATTTTAGTTAAGTTTCCCATTCACAATTGAAGTTGGTCAGGGTAATTTCACGACAGAGAGTAAAGCAAGTATAACAGCGTGTTTTTTTATGCATGACGCAAACGTGTCTATATATTTAGGATAAAAAGTAATACTAATCTAAAGATTTTGTGTTACTTTTTCATCATAAACACTTAAGTTTGCATCATAATTAAAAGAACACGCAATGTAATGGTAACTTGCGTTACACTAGCGTGTAATTTCCCATCAGCGTTCACTCCATGTGTGTGTATCCTTGCAGGTAAACAGAAAAAACAAAGTAAAAAGCGGGGAGAGCTCCGATGACTCAGAACCTGAAATTGTAACAGAAACTCAGCAGGTTGGTATTGTTGTTTACTTTTATTTTTTTACAATAGTAATATGAAGTTCAAAGGCCGTCAATCGTGTAGTAAAGGCATGGATTGGTTCATGTTCAGTTACAAGTTATGGTTGCCATGACTACATGCCAGTAATAACATCACCTATGAAATTGGCAACAGGTTTGATCCTGATTCTATCAGGTTTGATAATTTTGATATTATAAGATGCTTGGAGAGACATGACTCCAATATTTATAAATCATAACATAAATATCTTTATTAGTAGGAATGATTACATAGGATACCTAACATTTTATTACCAGTTATTCAGTATTTGAGTAATTACTAGACAACTTTCTTCTTGTAGTATTAGGTCTGAAAATGAATTGTTTCCTACGACTTAGCATGGCCAACGTTTCTCTCTCACTGCGCCCACTTCACCCACACACCGGGAGGCCGTAATGCCCAGTTTGGTAACATGTAAAGGCCCATTTTTTATCGCAATGATAACAATCACGACCGTTGTTGCGTGAAAGAAGGCCGAGACAGAAAACACTGATTTTATGAGTAAGTATTAGCTTTCGTCGAACCATGAAGTGACTAGTTTGTCTGTCATACTTGATAGTGCGTGAAGACGAAAACTATTATTATTGTGAGCTGTGTTTAAACAGCCTGAATACGTAAGAGACGAACACATTCGTTCTGAAGTTAACATTTACATAACCATAGCTACGTGTATACACTATATGTCTCTTATTGTGTTTGGGTGAACTGGAAGGCAGCGCTGTTTAGTGATAAGACCGCTTCGTTTACCACCCTTTACGCGTTAACCGTTTTTAATTTAAATATGTGAATACGTTTCTCTTTTTGTGAGGAGTTATTATAAAGTGTTGTATATTGATTGTTGGCATTGTTGTAAACTAGTTTACTTTGTTACTGTGATTTGTGTTTCTACAAATATCACGTTGGTCTCGTGTTTATGAAGAAGAAGGAAAAAAGTATAAAATTATAGTTTTGATCTGTGACAGTAGATATTTGACAAAATTTAAGTGAGTAACTTGGTGGAAGAGACTGCATGAACCAGGAACCTCTGGATTACCGGTCGAACGTGGCAACCACTCTACCACCCCAACGCCAGGAGACCTTTCGAATTGTATGCTTTGTGTGTTGATTTTTCTACTGTTTTATTTGAAGGTTTTACACCTTTGCGATTTCTATGTGAACATGCTAATACTCATAGTAGGTATTTGTTTATTGAGGAAATAACAAACCCGCATACTAGATCGTCATCCGTTTTGATATCCAGTGTCCTTGCCCTGCGTAATACAAATGTAAAAGTGTATTTTAGGTTTCTCCTCCTTTGCGTTGAAACTATTCAGTGTAATTTTATAATGAAACAATACAGTCATTGACTCTGGTACAAATAAACTATTTCTCATCAAGAATAGAGTTAAAATGAAACTACCGCGTACTTTTAAAAATGTTTAATTGATCAATAAAAGAAACGAAAAAGAATTTCAAGAGAAAGATTTTACTTTTCGGAAAAGTCAAATCTTATCAGAAACATAAAATGTACAAAGACGTAAAGATAATAAATAAAGACAATTTCGACACATTCCCGCACATTGCACTCTTCAACAGAAGTAAACATACTTTGATAACTGAAATTACATAATAATTAATAACCTGGTCGTGTCCAACATAAAATTCACTTTTCAAAACAACGTCAGTACTTGGTTGGGAAAATAATGTGGTATGTAATGTAGCTGTACCTAACTTGGCACGGGCGTTTTTGGCAAGCGGCGAATTAATTTTGGTAGATTACTCAGTCAGCATGAAGCTTGAAGTGAGGAGAAAACTACGTTGCTATGAATGGAGTTTATTTTTAGGTTTTCGTAATGTATTAAAACTACATTTAAAACTCAGATATAATTCGTGTGCTGCTCTGTGGCGGCGCCACCATAATGAAAATCAATGAATTATATGGTGAAATGATGTACCTTGAAGGTACACCATGTACATATTATGTTTTTGGCTGTACTTGTACCAGGGAACGAAATAATTGACATTTTTTGTGGCGCCGCTGGGGAGCATACTCTGCAGCGGCGCCACGGAAAACTAATAGATAGAAATGACATTAGCTATTATTTTCTTATAGAAATTGATGTACTAATGCTATTTATTGTGTACGTATTGATAAAAATCATTATTAAGAAGTGATTTTATTTATTTTTAATGATTCCGCGTTCTAACCTACCACTTCGATAAACTTGTAAACATTCTGACGTTTATTTTTTTACAAAACAGTAGGGACCAACGAAAACTAACACGAACAGCCAAGTGAAATAAATTAAATTTTATTAAATTACGAATTAATAATGTCAAATTTCCATACGTACACAATAAATAGCACTAGTACATCAATTTCCATAAGAAAATAATAGCTAATGTCATTTCTATCTACGAGTTCTCTGTGGCGCCGCTGCAGAGTATGCTCCCCAGCGGCGCCACAAACAATGTCCATTATCTCGTTCCCTGGTACAAGTACAGCCAAAAACATGATATGTACATGGTGTACGTTTAAGGTACATCATTTCACCATATAATTCATTGATTTTCATTATGGTGGCGCCGCCACAGAGCAGCACACTATAATTCATTTAAAAGCGACACCACCATGACATTCGTTCGTGAAACTTTGAATGCCGATACTCAATTGTTTTTCTTTTTCCTCATACGTTTTACGGCTAGTAACGGCCAGTATCATAATTAGGGGTGCGTCTCATTTCATAGAAAAACAATTAACATATTTTCATTAGACCGAATATACGTTTGGTAGAATTTTCAGATTGTATAACAACGTTTCATAGAATGTTTATTTCATATATCGTTATTTCGTAGAAGCACAATTGATAGAAAGTCATTTCTTATAACAATCGTTTGATAGAATGCACGTTTAATATAATTCACTTTTCTTATAACAATAATTTCATATAATGTACGTTTAATAGAATGTACTTTTCATAGAATGTACGTTTAATAGAATGTACTTTTCATAGAATGTACGTTTAACAGAATGTATTTTTCGTGTAATATACTTTCGAATTCATAAATTACAAAATTTGAACAAGCGAGCGAGCGAAGCGAGCGAGCAAAACCTTTCACAGCAGATCCGACGTGGCCGGGTTAGGTTAGAAGGTCAGGCGGGAGCGAAGCGTAGCGAGCTCCCGCCTGGCCTTCGAGGTTATTTTTTTTTTGCGTACCGAAAAAAATTTGCTTGTATTCATACTGTTTACATAGAAGTACAATCCACCCAACCACTTCCAGGAAAGTATTAAGTTTAAAGCTAAGGCCGAATACTGGCAAAAATAAACAAGTAATTGAATTTTATACATTTTAATTCATAAGCGCGTAAATAATACAAAATAGTCACTCTCTCTTGACAAAAAATCTATTAAGTGTGTGTTATGTTATTTGTTTATTCTATTAAATGTTTATTGTATGAAATGTTCATTATTATTAAGTATATATTATGTTATTTGTTTATTCTATTAAATGTTTATTATATTAAATGTTCATTATATTAAGTGTTGATTATTTTTAGTGTTTATATACGAAACAAAAAATATATCAAGTGTTGTTATAAGAAATGAAAATATATGAACTGATTTTCTACGAAATGATAATTCTATCAATTGATCGATTCTATGTGTTGAAATTATATTATATGTTATTCGATGTGATGAACGTTATACCATTTGTTGTTCTATGAATTATTACACACCCCATAATTAGTTGTTAAAAAAAGCTAGGTTGTAATGTAACGGTGACGTTAATACGATGATGGATGACGATTGCGTGGTTACGGCTCTGTAGTGATTAGCTAAGGTCTTCAGATAAATATATACATACAAATGTTGTAACTGCGAAAGTGGATTTGTTTCCGTTTCATGCTATTGTTAAGTACTGGTACTAATTTCCGAATTTATATATTAATTCTTACGCCCTAATCCCAATACTCGAACCAATATTTGAACCATATTCGATTTTTTAGTCTCCTGAGGTACCTTCCATTTACTAATGTTTAATGGTTGTTGTAGGTATACTTCGTGGAGGAGCGACCCGAGAGCTCCATGGGAGGCGCAGACACGGTCGTATCCACTAGCAAGCCGCCGGCTGACTCCAAGAGCATGGACATCACAGTCTGGGTGAGTACCCTAAACATTAAACTTAGCAAACAGTACCTACTGAACCTACGCCGACGTAGGTTTACTTCGTGGAAGAGCGACCTGAGAGCTCCATGGGACGCTTAGGTACGATAATTTCCTCCAGAAAGCCGCCAGTTGACTCCCAAGGTTATGTACACAACAGTCTGGGTGATACTTAGCGTCACGTGATCATGTGACATGATGTATGGCGCGACCCTCGTCTGGCTTCACCATTAATGCACGAAACTTACCAAAATGAGTCGTGGGGCTCATTCACCGATTCATGAAATCGGTGCAGATCTTTTATTAACCTCTCCATCGCTCAGGTTTTTCAAGCACCGTGTCTTTCAGACCTACTAAATTACAAGTGACATTCTGTAACCAAACTAAACTGGGAGAACTTGTTAACATGGAAGACGCTAAAAACCTTTTTTCTCATCGAATACTTTCGGAAGCATGTGTAGCACTTCGAACGCTGTCGAACCTAAGTGCAAGGTGACATCCTGATAACAAACAAAATCGTACCGTACAATTTCCTGTGTGATGACTGATGGTACAGTTTAAGTAATCAATTCACAGCGGACTACAAATAGCAACAGTAAATATTTTATGACTCACATTTACGGCAGAACTACGAATAATGGCATTGGTTAACGTAAAGCATTGAAAGTAATCATTGTTGTGGAATTCTCGCGCTAATTTTACTGATTTTAGTTATTTGGTCGAAAATGGCGAATATAATGCCGCACTTATAATTTATGTGCGCATAAAATGACAGTAAGTTTTTGCGCTGATTCATTTCGAGGAACGTTTATTAGTTAGTGGTTCCAAATTTTAAATTCGTTTTATGTTTAAATTCATAAAATGAAAATAAAAAAGTTTCGATTTCATAACAGGCACATGCACATGGTTTTCATGGTTCATGCGGTGGTCACATTATGCTCCCGCAGACGATTTAAATACTCGGTACTAACCAAAACTATTTCACCCAAAACTTTTTCCTTCCTCAAATGCCCAATATCCTAACACCACGCTTTTCTCCTTGACTGAAATTTTTGCTTCGCAATGTACGAGTAGCATGTGGAATCGTGTAATTCATAAGTATCTCAAAGGGTTATTTCCCTAATATCTAACTTTTTGTCCGAAACCGTCAACTTTTTTTATATAGAACAAAACTATTCATCCTTTAGTATATTATGTGATTGATAGGTATTACGTCATAATTTCGCAGTCTTGTTTCCTGCAGGTTTGCATATTCAAAGTTATGTCAATGGTATACTAATATTGCTTCATTGTTCTGCAACAATCATGCATCCCAGATAGTTTTGTTTTTAGTATGCGGAAAATCTTTTTCCTTTAACCTCATTTTTAATCGATACCGCAGTTTTGTTCAAATCGGTTAACCACATTCTCCAATCCCAGATAGTGTACAGGGTATACCCGTATTGATATGGTTGTTGGTTGCAGCCGCACGTGTCCCAGGTGGTGTCGATGGTGGACGGGCACCCGCGGCGGACCCGCGTGCCCGACAAGCCCAACTACCCACTCAGTCTCTGGTCCATCATGAAGAACTGTATAGGTATTGTAACTCACTCACAACTGTCTTGGTTTTTCCTGATTTCCATAATTTACTTGAGCCTACCGAACTATATTTTCGGTCGTCTGTCTACAATAGCTGGTTAAATTTTCACGGAGTGCCACAAAACAGAGAGTGATGGAGAAAAATTGCAAAAGCCGTCGTGTAAGGGGACAATCCATAACCACGACCACACTGACAAGAGTGTACGATTAAGAAGAGACATTTTCAATAACTAAAAAAAACCCCTTGAAATTCTAGAAACTTCTCTCTTAAATTAATACTCTTTATCAAAACAAAAGCATGTTGCATTTATGCAAACATGAAGGCCATCTTCATTTTGTTCTTATTGTTTCTTTAATTTACAATAAAAGGTCAACTGAGCATGATTATTCTTCTCTCGCTTTTCAGGCAAAGAATTATCAAAGATCCCCATCCCCGTGAACTTCAGCGAGCCGCTGTCCATGCTGCAGCGACTGGCGGAAGACTACGAGTACTCGAGCGTGCTGGACGAGGCCGCGCGGTTCAGCGACCCCGCGCAGCAGCTGGCCTACGTGGCCGCCTTCACCGTGTCCTCGTACGCCACCACCGCCTGCAGGTACGGACTGGTGCTACAGTACTCGAGCGTGCTGGACGAGGCCGCGCGGTTCAGCGACCCCGCGCAGCAGCTGGCCTACGTGGCCGCCTTCACCGTGTCCTCGTACGCCACCACCGCCTGCAGGTACGGACTGGTGCTACAGTACTCGAGCGTGCTGGACGAGGCCGCGCGGTTCAGCGACCCCGCGCAGCAGCTGGCCTACGTGGCCGCCTTCACCGTGTCCTCGTACGCCACCACCGCCTGCAGGTACGGACTGGTGCTACAGTACTCGAGCGTGCTGGACGAGGCCGCGCGGTTCAGCGACCCCGCGCAGCAGCTGGCCTACGTGGCCGCCTTCACCGTGTCCTCGTACGCCACCACCGCCTGCAGGTACGGACTGGTGCTACAGTACTCGAGCGTGCTGGACGAGGCCGCGCGGTTCAGCGACCCCGCGCAGCAGCTGGCCTACGTGGCCGCCTTCACCGTGTCCTCGTACGCCACCACCGCCTGCAGGTACGGACTGGTGCTACAGGACTACAGTACTATAGACTAGATGATTTATAGTTATAAAACCTGACCAGAAATATATGAGGATTGTCAAGAGGGCGCTATTTATAAGATTTATATGGCAACAATTTTGCAACCAATCGCAACCCACTATAATGACATTAGTTTAAATACCTGTCAGTTTCACTATGTTAAACTCGTAATATCATTTAATGGAATGCACTCTTTTCCTGACTGTTTTTCGTGTAGTAAACACGTGACACTTTATTTATAATCTTACGTTCACTATTGTGAATGTTTTTCGGCATTTTCTTTGGATGATTTTAAATATTTGTCTTTTAAAGAAACCATCACGAATGACATTGACATTGTTGACAAACCATCATAAAATCATTGCCAGTCAGCGAACGAATAAAACATAGAACACGAGCTTCATACAAAATTACAATCAAAAACCGGCCCAACAGTCGAAATGCGCATGCTCACCGGTGTACCAATCACAGCCACTCAAATGTTTTCAATTACGCATAACAAATAAATGTGATTCGTCAATTTCCGAATGGCCAGCTGTGATTCGACAAAACGCATGACATTTGTCTATGGTAATATGGCGGTGACAGTGAAAACTCATAATTGGTGAATCGTTAATGCAGTAAAGAGCCATTTTTGTTTCCTTCATTATAAATCTTGAATGTTAAGGTTACATACGAATTTAAAAAAAAAATTACATCTTTTAAGGAATCCTTGTTTGTTCCTTGTTGTTACTAATACTTTGAATGATTATTATTAATGCGTGCTATAACTGCTGTATATATTATTATTTCTCCTTCTTTGTAATAACTAATATTTTACATGTAAAGTCGATACAATCTTTGTAGTGAAAAAATATCAAACATAATTAGGAACTTATACGTTTTCATACCGGACTGACGGAAAACGTATAGCCTTTTAGGGACGGTCTTATACAAGCACAAAAGCCCGGCTTGACCTAGTAATATTAAAAAACAATAAAAAATTATTTACTTGAAACATATAAAATTGCGCGTAGTGACGTGTTTCATAATTTCAAATTTTGTCGACGCCGCGTGGTTCAAAATTTGTCCGCGCTCAGACCGCGCCGCGCTAGCTGATGGCTCGTCGCCGTTCTATGTCACCGCTAGTCATCTCCCTCGCACGCGTTGGCTTGCAATCGGGCTTCATACCGCCTACTCTTACACATGGAAGTAACCTATGTAGCAACATAACTATACGTGGCTTCAAGTGAAGTGAAGTGAAGTTAGATACGGTACGGATCGGCCACTTGCAAATTTCGCGTAAACGGGAGTGATTTAACTTCACGTTGTTTAGAAATATTTAGTTAGTGTAGTGTTTGTTTGAGCGTAGTAATAAGTAGAAGTAGCTAATATTATAGATAGTGATCGTGTTTTGATTTTGTTTGTTGTTGTGATTACTGTGGCTTTAAACAATGGAAGGAGTTGTTCCGTGCGATTGTGAGGAGTTAAAGTGTGCAGGTATTTTAATAGGCGAAGGAAAGGTAGGCACTCTAACTTTCGCACAGAAAAAACAGCTCATATTTTCCCCAAAACCCACGCCCGACCTGTGTATTATTGAAATTGTACTTTGAACAGTAATGCGGCAATAAAATGGATTTACCCATAAGCCTAGGCACGCCACTGATTGCATTACTTTTTTCAAACATCGTATATAAATTAGTCATATGGCATAACACCATCCCTATACAAAATCTGTACACCTAAAGAATTAAATTAATATGTGTACGGCTGTATTTACGTATGAAAACTGATACCATCTTTTTTTGTGTTTTTCTGAGTGATTAATACACCATTTCACTGAACATTATGGCATATTTTGTTACTTTGAGACTTCATATATGTCACGTAATGCAACTGTTCGGCTGCGTCGCCATTTGCAAACTAGACAGCCGTTTGACACAAAATTTACGCCCCGCCTTAACTGACACAAAATCCGTGGGGCCATTTTCCGACGCTAGTTAGGCTTCTATGTTTTATTCGTTCGCTGTTGCCAGTGTAAGAAATTAGTTCCAGTGAAATTCCGCAATATGGCGCATCCTCATATATTTCTGGTCAGGCTTTACTGTGAGTATCTCGATGTTTTTATTTGTGTAGGTCTGGATCAATAAATCAGTCTTAACTCGGTATTGCTAATATTAATAAATTTCTCATACATCTCCCTTGACACATACCACTTATAATTATAACATGAATTGGCCACAACTACCAAAAACTGCTAACATACAAATAGTATTGGCATTCGCCAGTTCGTATAGCGTAACGGGTGATAACAAAAAAATGAGAATTCGTTCAGAGGTGTAAAAAAATACTCGTGTATCTTTTTAGCACAATTTGATATTATTGGAAAATATGTACATAGAAACTATTTACAAAATCATCAATGCTCATTAGAATAGGACTCGTGGTCAGCTGTTCCACTCAGTATGACATTTTCCGCACACATGTTTTAATTCTTTATATCAGTTGGGTACAATTTTCAGCTCTCCAACTATTTTTGTATACTAAACTGCTCAAATAACTGAAGAAATCTTCAATCGGCCGACATTGTGCAAGGTTTATGGGGTTTCGGATTTACGGTAAAATGGTATATTATTAGCGTCTAGGAAACGCGTCGTTTTTTTGGCGTAATGCGACGATGCTTTATCCGACCAGAACATTTTCTCCATCTGAGTTATGTTTGCGAATAAATGCTATCAGTATTTTTTTCAAGCATTCGCTCTCATATACTTTTTGGTAGACCGCTAAACCACTCGGTTTGAACGACAGTTTCGAAAGACCTATGTCGGATATAGCCACATAAAGCATAACTTTCTGCTCAAACTTGTGCTTATACTTGTGTTTTATATCGTCTGGTGTTGTAAAATTATTGCTGGTGTAGTATCGGTCATGTCCAGGTATATGTGTTTTACTCAAAGGAAAATAACTTTCATCGTCCAAAATGAATGATTTTCCTTTGTAATTTCGGATCATCCAGCGACACTGTGATATAGTCAGTTTTTGCCGTTCAGTGCATTCCGGTGCTCTCACCTTCTTGTGGCATTACAGACCTATCTTTTTCAAGAACGAACAAGTGCACGGTTGGGAACACTTTATTTTTTCTCGCGGCATCTCGTTGGCTCATAGGATTATTATCGTTAAAAGTGCTATGGAGTAGGTTCATCCTTCTCTTGGTCATTATCTTCGCTGGTCGCCCGCTACCACTTTTGGGATCTATCGTCAAGGATGCAAGAATTCTATAAATAATGGAGACTAAGTACATATTCTTTACTAAAATGATCTACAGTAGACTTTTTCCCCCAGTTATAGTTTGAATTATAAAAATGTTCAACCGTTTTCGCAGCGTTTCTTGTTTCGACACCATTTTGACAAATATTAATGCTTGAAAAACAAAATCAAATGAAGTTTAAGAACCTCAAAAGAAGTAGTAACAACTTCATAAACAAAGTTTTTTGTCTAAGTGAATAGTCTTGTTTTGAGGTCCATAGAAAGTTATTCTCATTTTTTTGTTATCACCCGTTAGTCACAGTGTGAAATTTTAATGTTCTAGTCTGGACGCCATAATACTGAGAGGTTACGAGTTCTTCATCAAATCATCATTCCTTGTTTCGGCAATCTACTATTGAGTTTATTTTTTTATTGATTATAAAAATAATATCTGATATAGGTCTTCTTTATCAAATCAATTTAGACTACAACTTGAGATTTGTACCATCGGAACATTGATTTCAACATCGACGTTTCGTGACTTAGCTCTATTAAGCGGAGAACAAAATCCACTACATATCGCCTATTATTCCAAACCATGGAATACTTCTATTACAGATTCTAATGACTAAAGTAACGAACATGAAACAAAGATATAACTTTTTATAGGCTTGTTATAGGCTAAGCTATACTAGATGCGTATACAGCATGTTTGCGTTGTAAAGTATGAATCCTTATAGGAGATGACACACCGCACAGTTGACAGCGGCGGCTACGTGTACGCGCCGCAGACAAGACGTGCTGCGCGCGCAGCTAGTATGGTTTGGCCTTCATTTTAGCAGAAAAAAACAGAGGAGTGTTCAAATAATATTAACTTCACCCTAGGTCGTAAGTGGGAAGGTGGCTTATTTACACAAACACCTGCGATCTGCGTCATTCATTAATTCACCGCCTTCGGTATGTAATGTACTATTGTTGTTTCCAGAACAAACAAACCATTCAACCCTCTGCTCGGCGAGACGTACGAGTGCGACAGAATGTCCGACCTCGGCTGGCGGTGTATCTCCGAACAGGTAATTGTAATTACGTGATTAAGACTAATTAATGATGAACGGGCTATGATGATTGCGCTTACTTTGCGTCAGGTTAATGATAAAGCAACTGTCATTTTCAATTTCACATACTTAATTTTTGCTTGACGGAAAGAGATCTTCTTGCAGGTATAAGTTAGCCTTTGTACGTTTACTACTTGTTTATCGGTTTTATGTGCAATAAAGTCTTAATAGTCTTGCCAGAAGGTGACTGCTTTTTTGTCATCTATGTATCGCGTGATAATTTGAATATAATTGGCCTGAAGCTATAAATTTAAAGTTGCAAGTTTTACACATTATGAACACAAACTGGACTTAATCGAGGATTCATTTGTAAATTTACGTCTATTATAACAACGCGATGAAATCCTATTTTCAACCGACTTCGAAAATCTCATCAATTCGACTGTATGTTGTTTTTTTTTGTATGTATGTTACGCGATCAATTCGTCAATTAATTTTATGATTCTTTTTACCAAACTTCAGAGGTGGTCCCATATTAATTTTATCTAAAATGATATAGCTCTTTTTGAGAAAGCAACGATAAACAGAATAGGTACTCATTTTGCTCATTGAAGTCGTATTAATATGTCATAATCTAGTAATGATAAATTGATGCCTGGCGCTTTTGTAGTAAAGGATTTGGGGGGTGGGCAGGGGAGAGGGGCGCCTTATTTGACCATATGATAGTTTATCAACTACTAGATTTGTTTTCAATTACCCTTCTCCCTTGGACCGCCGCTGATTGCGACACGGTAAACCGGGAACAGTCTGATTTATAGCTATTAAATTATCTATTTACCAAAAACTACAGAATTTCTTTATTGCGGTTAAATTAGGATAATTTCATTGTTTTGATTTTTTGATTTTTTATATATTTTGTTTGTTTTAAGTAAGTTTAGCTGAATTACAATTTGAAATTGGCAGAAACAGGAAAAATATTTGTTTTGGTATCTAAATGTTTTTCTTATTTTGAGCCTAAGTTTTATTTAGATTGTCTTTCAGTTTTTATTATGTGCCTACTTTTTCAATGTTTTTTTATACCTTTCCCTTCTCGTCCTCGCCCGTTTTTCCCTCCACTTTCGTGCTCCGCCGTCGACTCCTTTCTACCCTCCCAGCACTCGCCTCCCAATCCTTTTCCGAAATTCTCTAAATTATTAATATACCCTGCACTGACAAGTTTATTGCCGTTTAAATGTCATAAATTAAAAGCAGTCACAATGCATTAATGTTATATCGAAATACGGTTTCGATAAATATAAATTTCCAGCTGTAACCGTGGGCATATGCAACATTTAACTGGCAATAAAGGGTACGTTTGGAAACGAGTATGACTATTTATCAAGAAGCTTAGCTAGCTTCACTTCAAAGTAAATTGATTCGTTTTGATGCATCCAGAAAGAAAATGCCTATAATGCGACAATGATGAATTCACAGACAACCCCCACTAGACGGAGCATGTAAGGCGCCCCGCGCGCACCAACGATATGGTACGGCAGAACATTAAAGTATCAACACGGCGGCCACCGTTTAGTTGCGTCCTTGTTTATGATCCATGCGCACGTCAACGAAAAAAGAAATTAAATAAATAACATGGTAAATTGTAGTGTTAAGTGGTGTAGAGAGACCTCATAAACATGGACGCAACTAAACGGTGGCCGGCGTGTTGGTACTTTAATGTTCTGCCGTACCATATCGTTGGTGCGCGCGGGTCGCCTTACATGTGCCTTACATGCTTCGTCTAGTGGGGGTGGTCTGTGGATGAATTCCATCTTTGTCGCTACCGGTGGACATAGCTCGTTTCTGAACGTCCCTCGTGGCACTCGGGTCAGTTCGGGGTGTGTTGTTAACCGCGGGTGGGGCGCCGGCGCAGGTGTCGCACCACCCGCCGATGGTGGCGCAGCACTGCTCGGGCGCGGCGGGCTGGCAGTGCTGGCAGGAGTTCACGATGACCACCAAGTTCCGCGGGAAGTATCTGCAGGTGGTGCCGCTCGGCGCCGCCGCCGCCTGCTTCCCCAGCCAGGGGAACAAGTACACCTGGAGGAAGGTACATGCGCTGGATGCTGATGCCGAGGACGGTTGCAAGGCTCTTTGTACGGGATACATTCAAACATTATGCAAAAAGACATCTTTCGCCCTCAGGATATGACAATTCTGGACTCATTTAACGTGTAGAAGAAAAATTAATCTTATTTAATAAAAACAATTTAAACGGATTATATCGCGTATATTTATACAATACGATACAAATACGAAAAAATTATATTTATACAATACGAAAAAAATATTGCACACCTTAAATACACAGGGATACAAAACAAGAGAGATATATAGTAAAAAATATACAGAGGTTAAGAACAGGCGGACACGTTTATTATTTGAGCCTCCATGACGTTTCGGTAACTTTCCAGTTACCGTTGTCAAAGGTTGACTGAGAAAAACACAAATTAAATGTGTGACAGTCGCGGAAACCGAAGAAAATAAAATTATTCTCTCCAATTATCCACACCAACTTTCCGGGAATATATCTGAAAGTGGCGAAACTTACCGGGGAATATATTATTAATTTATTAAAATCGGTCCCCAAATTGGTCATATTCTGAGAGATTATAAAATGGGTATTTTAGTTTTCAAAGATTGTCATGTCACTCGTTGTCCAACGTGTTAAAGATCCGTGCAGTCGAATTTCCTCGGATTTTATTTTGACCCTAAATTAGCACGGCAGCATCGTAGCTGAAATCGAATGCATCACACCACAGACGTACGGAATGGTAAGGGATGAACGGGTGGTGGATTGAGACAATATAGGTAGGTATCGGGTGAGATAGGGTCTCGTGCCACACTGGGATGCTATAGCAGAGTCGCCAACTACGCACGCATACAAAATGTAGTAGCCAAGCGTCGACACAAGTGTGTCGGCTTTCATACTTTCCAATATGATTTGTTTGAACTAGAGCTTCTGATATCCGTGTTACACGTGGAACCGTAGCTCCGTGTTCTTAGCACCGGCGGCAAGTAATTATTGGCATTATTCTGACAAAGACACACATAGAGAATCTTCACTAAACGTCACGGACGGCTCAGATCCGCGTGTGATTAAGAAACGCATCTCCGTGTAACATGGAGCTACAACGGAGATCCGGCTACGGTTACGCGAAACACGGACACGACCGCGAGCCCTAGTTTGAACACGGTAGCTGGCGAGGTGTGTGTAGCGTCCCGGTGAGGCGGGCACACAGACAACCCCACTAGACGGAGCATGTAAGGCGACCCGCGCGCACCAACGATATGCTACGGCAAAACATTAAAGTATCAACACGGCGGCCACCGTTTAGTTGCGTCCTTGTTTATGATCAATGCGTACGTCAACGAAAAAGGAAATTAAATAAATAACATGGTAAATTGTAGTGTTAAGTGGTGTAGAGAGACCTCATAAACATGGACGCAACTAAACGGTGGCCGGCGTGTTGATACTTTAATGTTCTGCCGTACCATATCGTTGGTGCGCGCGGGTCGCCTTACATGCTCCGTCTAGTGGGGGTGCTCTGTGTATCGGGTGAGATAGGGTCTCGTGCCACACTGGGATGCTATAGCAGTCGCCAACTACGCAACGCATAGAAAATGTAGTAGCCATGCGTCGGCACGCTGACACACGTGTCTCTTTCATACTTTCCAATATGATATGTTTGGAGACGGTAGCTGGCGAGGTGTGTGTAGCGTCCCGGTGAGGCGGACAGTACAGCAGGCAGGTGCCCTGAAGCAGGTGGCGCACCACCCGCCCGTGGCGGCCATGCACTGCGACAACGCGGCCTGGAGCTCGGTGCTGGCCTACTCCTTCTCCAGCTACTTCCGCGGCCAGATCATCAACGTGCAGCCGCAGACCTCCAGGGACCTGCTCTTCAAGCGCAGCGGGAACCTCTACCGGTGGAGCAACACGGTTACTTGTCTTCGCTATTGTGTCTAAATACTTTGATTTGGGAATTTGCTCGTAGCCTTGATTCTACATTTTTGGCAAGAGTGATGGGAAATATACCCGGCGGGTATAATATCATCTAGCAAGAGGACATAGGTAACTGATATGGTAACCCAAGCTTTATAGAACATTGAAAATGCCGTTTGGAAAAAGAGGTCCCATGACCTTTTATATTGTCTATTGACGAAAGTTATTTCTTTTGTTAGTCAATATTAGTTAGACAATGAGTCTTATCTATTTTTAACACTCTGAAGTCGTGAGCGTCATTTAAGAACTTTCTTCTCATTTATTAAGTATCTACTTTTCATTTCAAAACGTAAATTCCCATACCCTTGCCGAGTAATATCGAGCATTTGTGTGGTACAGGTGACGACGACGGTGCACAACATAATCGTGGGCAAGCTGTGGGTGGACAACCACGGCGACATGGACATCACGGGCGAGGCGGGCGCGGCGGCGGGCTACGTCGCGCACCTCAAGTACCAGCCCTACGGGTACTTCAGCAAGGACACGCAGAGGAAAGTGACCGGCGTCATCAAGGACCCCAACGGTGTGGTGAGTGGACTCACTGCACTGACGACAGCTACTTCAGCAGAGAGGTGAAAGGCCACTGGAGTTAGAGACATTAACACATTAATTTCTAACAGGGCTAGTACATTTTGCGGCGACTTTGATCTTCGTTTCGATTCAATATCCCTATCCCCCTCTGTCTCGGTATTGTAAAAAAAGCTACGGGCAATGTTTGTTGCTCGTCAAAGAGTCTCGTGTGACAGTTGTGCATGAATAGTCATCAGGGCATATCGTGTGATGATGATGAGCCACACGATATGCCCTGACTAAAGTCGAACTCGCGACTCATCGTCAACTGTCTTGCAAGCACGTTGTTAGAAAAGTCATAGGTAGTATTTATCGCGTGACAAAGAGTACAACCGCGTCACAGTTATGCTATACTTGTTAGATGTGCAGCAAGGGTAGCAAAATATTATAAACTTCATATTATTAACTTCAGAAAAGCCTGAAAAAAATTACTATGGTATCGTATTGCTCTGTAGTCATCCGTCGTCATGAATGGATCGATCTACGTTATGTGTCTGTCACCTTCAATGTTCTAAGTGAGTGATGTGTGTGCAGCCGCGCTACGTGCTGCAAGGGCACTGGGACAGCCGCGTGGAGGTGGCGCCGGTGACGAGCGCGTCGCCCGACAACACGGTCTGCAAGACCGGCAAGTTCGTCGTCGCCTGGCAACGCGTCGACGCACCGCCAGACTCCGACAAGTACGTATTTTATACAATGAAACATGTAATGTCTCATTTTTTTAATGTGGGCAGGGCCGTCTTAAACTAGGCTGGGGCCCTAGGGCAGACAAGAATTTGGGGCCCTTTTGGAAAGTAGAAAAAGCTAATTATAATAACATTTTTTTACTAAGTATGACCATTTATTGTGTGAGAGAAATTGTCGGTCCTTCGGGGCCCCCTGAGAATGGGGGCCCTGGGCACCGGCCCCGTGTGCCCTTATGGTAAAGACGGTATTGAATGTTTCTTACACACCACAAATTTTATATTATACCATTGATACAAAGAATAAAGCTCAAAGAAAAATTGAAATGCGTAACCTGGTGGAAGAGACCGGGAATCGAACCCGGTACGTCTGGATACTAAGGCTAAGGTATAAAGCCTTTCAAATAAACAATGCAAAGCATAAGGAACAGTTCGGAAGGTTATCTGGGCGTTAGGGTGGTGGAAAGGTTAACACGCTGGACCGGTAATTCAGAGGTACCGGGTTCGATTCCCGGTCTCTTCCACCCGGTTACGCATTTCAAGTTTTCTTTGAGCTTCTTTGTATCACTGGTTTATGTATGTATATTTTTTTAACCAAGAGACTGTATCGCTCAATTTGAATTATAAAGTCTTTCCGTACATGGGTGAATCAACTTTTAATGGTTACGCAAAATTTGTCCCTCTGACAATCTAAGCATTTTTCTATGAAACAGTATGAAGATTTCACTTGGACAACAGGGACAGAGTAAACAACACAAAAAAGTAGATTCACCCATATAGTTTAACATTAGTTTATGTAGGTTCTCACTGATGATTACGGATGTGTTCGTGTCTTAGATGGTACAACTTCACGCTGCTGGCGGCGCAGCTGAACGAGCCGGAGCCGGGCGTGGCGCCCACCGACTCGCGCCGCCGCCCCGACCAGCGCCTCATGGAGGAGGGGCTCTGGGACGAGGCCAACACGGAGAAGGTACTCGTCTCATCTCATCATTACACCTTACCGCAGACCACCCCCACTAGACGGAGCATGTAAGGCGACCCGCGCGCACCAACGATATGGTACGGCAGAACATTAAAGTATCAACACGGCGGCCACCGTTTAGTTGCGTCCATGTTTATGAGGTCTCTCTACACCACTTAACACTACAATTTACCATGTTATTTATTTAATTTCTTTTTTCGTTGACGTACGCATGGATCATAAACAAGGACGCAACTAAACGGTGGCCGCCGTGTTGATACTTTAATGTTCTGCCGTAGCATATCGTTGGTGCGCGCGGGGCGCCTTACATGCTTCATCTAGTGGGGGTTGTCTGTGCACCTTACACAACATACTAGTCTTAGATTAGACCAACATAAAACAAATGTGCCTAAACACGACAGGTTTATCATGACTGGTTTAGGAGACGCTATGGTCATATTCCCACCTCTATTATCAGATGTACTCGATGGTACTATAAAATTGCATCGTCAATGAACTTTTAACTCGGTCTGGAACCGGATAATGGGTCAAGTATAACTTGAACTATTTGGATATATACAGTTACACTGGGACATGTGAAGCTCGTCTTCCTGCGGCGCTAGAATATCTTGACGCGACTTCGCCTGTCGCGTGACTTAATGTCACGTGCCTTGCTCGACAAAGAGTCGCATGTCAAAGTTATGCTAGACGTCCTAGTTCGACCACGATATGATCATCAAGATCATGAGATTTTAAAAATGTAAAAATTTCTCGTTTTGGTTGTGCTAATATGTCACCAACCCGAGAATTTGAGCCTAATCTGTTCTGGACTTATATTATGTTAAACATTTAGTAACCACAGCGTAGTGCCTCTCGCCAGTGATGCTTATAGAAAGGCATGTTGTGTTTGCTTCATCATTGGATAGACACTGGCATGTTATGGACACATGTTTTTCATTGTAATTTTATATAGTGTTGTATCTGTTGCAAACCTTTTAATAATAGTATTTTATGCAACAATTGTATACTGCCGCTTCCACATGCTTGGCAAACAGCGGCTAAAATACAGGACGCAGTTATATGTTAGAGTGAGCACGACGTAGTTCCGTCTCACTCTAACGTATAACTGCGTTCTGTAGGTTTGCCGTTGTTTGCCAAGCATGTGGACGTGGCATAAGAGGGGTCAAAAAACGCAACTGGCATGGGTTACGATGTGAGCGTAGCTATAAGAAAATTTCAGAAAAAAGTATTGGTGTAGAAAAATAAATATATGTTATGTATGTATCAGCTGCGTCTGGAGGAGAAGCAGCGCGACAAGCGGCGGTCGCTGGAGGCGGCGGCGGAGGCGGCGGCGGCGCGCGGGCTGCCGGCGCCCGCCGCGCCCGCGCCGCTGTGGTTCACGCGCGAGGCCGCCGCGCCCGGCCAGCCGCAGCTGCGCCACCTCTACAACGACACCTACTGGCAGACCAAGCAGAAGCAGGACTGGGCGCGCTGCCCCGACATCTTCTAGCGCGACACACACACAGTCGCAGACAGCCCCCCCTAGACGGAGCATGTGAGGCGACCCGCGCGCACCGACGATATGCTACGGCAGAACATTAAAGTATCCGCGGCCACCGTTTACTTGCGTCCTTGTTTATGATCCATGCGCACGTCAACGAAAAAAGAAATTAAATAAATAACATGGTAAATTGTAGTGTTAAGTGGTGTAGAGAGACCTCATAAACATGGACGCAACTAAACGGTGGCCGCCGTGTTGATACTTTAATGTTCTGCCGTACCATATCGTTGGTGCGCGCGGGTCGCCTTACATGTGCCTTATATGCTCCGTCTAGTGGGGGTGGTCTGTGCAGACAGTAGACACCCTCCGGGCCCGCGGGCGAGTGACAAGTTTCGACGGGCCTGCGCGATCCGATCGCCTCGCCTCGTGCTCGTTTCCCACATAAATTTTCGTCTCATTCCGTGCCGCGTTGTGGTCGTTTTCTAATTTATTGTTGTGTCGAAATTTTGAGTCGTTTCGACCCGTGTACATATACGTTATTTATAGACAGTCCGACTTACCCGATATCCGCAGACTGCTGAGGCCTAATGGGTTTGTTTATCTCTTTTGTCGCTCGTCTAGACGGGGCGAAACTCTATTTAAAATTAAGAATGTTATTCTGTTTAACTTGAAATCGTTCGTAAAAGTAAGGTTGGACCCCTTTTTTAGATAAGCGACATTCTTATTTCGGCTGCCCAGCGAAAAACGAAATTATTGATTAATGTTATCTAATCGTTGTATAATATCAGGAACCGATTAAAAAAATATATATATATTTGTCAGTTATATCGTTTTTGACTGGGACGCCGGCGCAGACGGTCTGCGCCGACCACTGCCGCGCGCCCGAGCCGCTGACAACGAAGTCTTCACGCTATACAATCTTATTTTAAGAAAACATAAGTGACTTTGCTGGAATATTGTATTAAAAAATCGCAAGTGCTTTGTAGTATAATGAGGTAAATATTACATTACATCGTTCGCTTGTTAATATTCATGAAGACTGGTGATAAGAGTTAAATGTATTGTAAGGTCAGATTTTCTTGCGTGATCTTGATGTCTTCGTTTTCTTTTTTAATTTTCTGGATACCTCGCTTCAATTCCAGACACACGGTTAAGGAATAATCAATGAGGGCTATCATGCTTGAATTCGCCGCTGGAGGCGCTAGTGTCGAGTGAGTATACACACTTCTGATGTTTACGGGCTTTAAATTACTCATGATCATCGTAAATATTGTGCTGTCCTTAGTTAATTGCTCCAGACCTACAATACGGGTCTAGGGGTCAATTAATATAAAATACAGGAAATAAAGAAAAATAGGTGTCAGTCATTTAAAAATTAATTAATCAATATGAAAAAAAGGCACATTTATGAAATGTTAACACATGTAGATGTGTGTTCTGAAAAGCAATGATTTGTCGAATATACGTCTGCATTGTGCAGTTTTGATCTGCTGTGCTGACCACTCGACTGTGGCGCCAACTGGCGAGCACAGAAACGGTAGCCCTCATTGGGTCATTGTAAAGCTTCGCGCTACACGACACAGGACAGGGAGACATGTGCAATGTATGTAGTCGGCATTCAACCTAGCTCTTTACGTCCCAAATGGGAAACGAACTTGTGAACTAACTTTAATGCCTTAACATAGATAAATAGGCGATATCTATGTAAGTGTTAAACGAATGTGAGGTGATATCAAAGCATATTCCAGTATCTCAATCGATAGGTAAACAGTTGGATGTGCTGTTGACGCCATCTCGTGGTGGTCTAGGATATTTTGTAAGATCTATTACAAATTGTACATTGTCAAGTGGATGTAAGATAATTTGTTAATATTTTTATTATAATAGAATGATATTTGAATACAAAGCCATAACATCTGTATCATGTTGAATATAAAATAAAATATATAATGTCGCAAAGTTTTTTGTCAATATCTGCGATATCCCCCTACCTGTGGAATAAGGCTCAGAATATTAATTCACATGCCAGTACTCGGGAACTTTTATGAATGGGCTAGTTTTAAACCTTAGTACCATAGTAGGGGTGTAACGAATTGCGAATATTCGCAAGTTTTTGAATATTCGCATTCGCATTCATATTCTCAAGAATATCTGCGAATATTATGCGAATATTGCTCATACATTTCCAGTCACTAAAATGAATAAACAGAAGATAAAGACTGCTAAACGTGAGTCATATTTGTATGGGGTTGGGGTTAAATATGCCCACATATTACTACCTACATTATTTAATTTTATTGGCTACGTTTTTTTTTATTTAAGAGATTACGGTGTCCCACTGCTGATGTTGGGCAAAGGCCTCTCTCATTTTTCCACGTGTCCTGGGCTAGTTCTTATGGAAGACATTCGTGTCATCTCCGTCGAGGTCTGCCGGAACGCCGCACTCGTTTGGTGGGACTCACGTGGTCAGTAGTCACTTTAACCCCCAAGTCTTCCGGCATGCAACAGATTTATCCGGCCCAGTTCTATTTCGGTTACAAGTATATATAAAATATAAGAAATGAATGATTTCTTTAGTTAATGTATTACTTAAAATGAGTTCATCTAAGACAATGTGTTTATGTTTTTAGCTCAAGAATATAAATTCCAAGCAAACTAACATTTTTCAAGCAAGTTCTTCGTTTTTTGTTCCGTTTGATTTTTTTTACTGACAAAATGGGCAATTTTCGCATTCGCGAATGTCAGAGTCAAATATTCGTATTCGCAGTCGCGAATGCCCATAAATCAACATTCGTTACACCCCTAGACTACATAGTACATTACTGCAGAAGCCCAAGCCAATGTCGTCAAGCCGAAACGATGACTAATGGGGAGTATACTTCCCAATATCTTACTAAGATTTTCGTGCTGGAAATCATGCTTCGCTACAAATGCAGAACCGATGACGCACATTGGCACAATAAACCTTTTGAGGGCCAAAGACGGCTGTGCCCGACAGCTAAGTCGTGTCACTGACGCCACAGCCGTCCAAATTTCAATGATCAAAAACTTTGTAATTCAAAATATTTTTAATCCCTGTTGATTTTGAATCACTTCTTAATTTTTTCCTCCGGCGTCAGTGGCATGGTCATTTGCTTCACCCCTTGGCGTTTAAAATAAGGAATTTTCTGAAAAGTTTTTCAACGCCTCAGCCGTTCTGTCACGACATCCTAAAATTGTGGCACTGACGATAAACGTCGCCTCGTGACGAAAAAAATGAACGATCAAAGACATTCTAATTCAAATCGATACAAGTTTTTTTCAATCCCTGTTGATTTTGGAGCACTTCTTTATTTTGCGGTGCAACGATTGATCGGTGACGCTGGGATGTAAGTAATTCCACTACAGAGAGTAACGCAAGTTTATCATTTAATTGCGAGCTTTTATTTTTTATGATCACGTAAATTAAATCGTTTATTTGCGTAAATTGCGGTACAGAGTTGAGATCGAAATGACATATAACAGAACAACACAATTTTCCAGTATAGTGGCATGCAAATTTTTCAATAATTAATAATTACTAGTACCTATTATTTATAAATTATAATTTTCATACACATACAACTCAATACATTACAATTATTACATATTTGCAGCATACGTAACAAAATGGTAACTCGCGGTATAATTTCCTGGTATTACGTGGTATTACCCTGGTTGGGGCGGCCGGTGGCTTTCTGACCGGGCATTCTGGCCAGACTGGAGTTTTCATTCTAGCTCTCCGTAACAGAATGTGTAGGTCTATGGCCGGACTTAAGAGCGTGGTCGACATAGAGTATATTGAATGCTGCGCCCGAGCAACTGAACTATTTGCAATAGAGACGACTGCACCTTAGTCCTATTTTACCATAGTATTTTACCTAAAAAAACTACAAAATCTACGCTGTGTCTATATAAATGTTTTGTATCAAAATGTATAGTTAACTTCAGTGTTCATAAACACTTCCATTGCATTTATAGAAGGTAATTTTATTTTTGTAATTGTTTTTCGAAAAAAAAAACAATGGCATGCCTATTGTCAGCAAAGGTTTTACAAAACTAGCTGCGCCGCTTAGTGTCTTCCGCTCATTCCACGGGAAGACTACATTTATAAAGCCTGTGTTAATCCAGAGCGTCAGCTACCTTCATACCAAAATGTATCCAACATTGGTCCAGCGAAGAAGTAACAATCATACAAATACACTTGTAAACTTTCGCCTTTATAATATTAGTGCGATTGGTCTATACAAAATTCGGGAAGAAAATAGGAGACTACAATTTACTGAAAGGCATGAAATAAAAGTTATAAATTATATTTTCAACATTTTTATTAAGAAAACGGAAACAGTGAAAAAGTACATAACTGTAAATTGCAGCTGGTTACAATACCGTTATATAAACAAATCTTTTACAGTTAAATTCTCTCCATTTTTGCCCTGCCCATGTAAACATTAAGTTACATAAAATAAGTAGGTACCGAACAAAAGTATTGTATTTTCATTTCAATCTGTTGAGTGTTGAGAAATATATTGTTTTCTTGGTCTGCAATGAAACTGTTATAATGAAAGCTGTTAAAAAAAAAGAATAAGTAATAATTAATAAATAAGTAAAACTTAATAATTTGTACACTTTGCGAATAACGGATACGCAAGCCAGAAAGGCTCTTGAGCTGTCCATAATTATTTACTGAATGGTGGAAAGTGGCACATTCGTTTAGTTAGCGGTTTGAAAAAAAAAAGTTTCAAAGCAGTAAAAACACGTTTAAAAATAAAGACAACAGTATTTTAATTTAACCTCAAGTAAAATTTCAGTTTGGTTTAGCTTACTAATCGTCTTCAGTTCCTTTGGTAAACCGAACACGAGCAGAGCGAAAACGCAGATATAAAGAGTTAGATGTAAAAAGCAGATAAATAATTCCTCATATTGATAGATATTATGATACAGATCAATTGCCTCTTTGCCTGAATAAAGCGTAATTACAAAAACAATAACTATGGCCACTGACAAAATATGCAATGGTGTATTCGGGAACCAAAATGAAATCATCTTTGGGAACAAACTCGACTCAGGCAAGGAGACACTCGTAGCCTTACGTCGCAACATTAATTTATACATTTACACATCGCCAAATAGCTTTTTTTCCTAAGTAATTGTATCACTCCAATACCTAAAAAAAATAATTACATTTATTTTCAGCTCCGAAATTATTACAATTTAGCTCATCCATTCTTCCTTTACACAGCAGTAAGTAATATTTAGATCTCGAGGCGTTTCGCGTAGAACAATAAGCTTTATAAGTTTAAAGAAAGTGTGCAAGTACACATTCACGCATCCCACACAGGCGAAAGTCCGCACTTCACTCTCAGCGCAGCGCGCGACACCGCACTGACGATTCGCAACGCAATGCTGCTCCCTCAATAGCAGCATTGCGTTGCGAATCGTCAGTGTGCCCTGTTCCCAAAATTAATTAAGTTCGGGCCCCTATTTCCTACTGGCACTTGTGTCCGCGGCCCCCAACCGCACGCGTGGCCCGAATAACCATGGAATAACCTTTATTTTACAGTCCTCATGGGGCTTCTAATTATGAGTGCCCTAGGGCCTCGACATTCTTTAACACGGCTTTCCAAAGGACATCTTAGCTAGGCAATCTTGCAGGGGTTTGCTCTTAAAATTAATTACGATATTTCGCATCACAGCGACTTGGCATCGTGCCTGGGCCCTAAATAAAGATCTGTTACTTAGTATCACATCTTGCCAAACCCCTATGTGGCTATGCTACATTTGAGCCCTCAAATTGAGAAACGGTCACACTGGTGATCTTTTTGTATTTTCCCCATCGAACCTTAACGAGGCTTGAACTATCTACGATCGTTTATTTTTACCAGATTCAAGGGTTAAGGCGACGGCTCGATTGCGTTCTTATGAATGTCTTCTGGTACGAGTATTTTGGATAAGCGTACCGGCAACGTCCTGCGAACGCTTCTATCTCAGGCCATTTTAAGCAGGCTTAGCTGAGTACATTATCTGCGTTTAATAATATCAATTAGCAGCGGTCTATCAAAATTTAAACGAACCAAACCTAATGCTGACTACGAAACGTAGTATTAACAAATTCTAAATCAGCTCAGTCTAGATTTTGATTATTTACAAAATAAAGACTTTTCGAAAGATTAATCGCATACTATGTCATGTTTAGAAAGTTCTAAGCATAAATAATGAAAATAATTGGGTCTTTTTTCACAATGGCGCACCGAATGTTGACCTGCAACTAAGCCCACTATCCGTGGACCTTGATGGCGCCTGTGGCTTGGTTTAACACGCAATTACACGTTATAACTAGATAATAATCTTATAAATTTAATTAAACTTTTAGATCAGATGGTGTACTGATGTACTCTCAAATGGTATTATTTAAGTTTAAAACTTGGAAAACATCGTTGTACCCTTGGTTTTACCCTGATATGAGTCGAGTACCTCCTTCAACGCATAACAATATACATTATCCCTTGCACAACGTTAATGGAAACGTATTATTACACTTTGAAAAGGCTATAGTAGTGATCCATCACAAAGTTATAAGGTAACGGTCGCGCGCTGCGCTGCCCTCAATATTGTCACAACATCCAAACCCAGAGATCTTTCACCTACAACATCTAATATGCACTAACGTAAATCCAATATTTTCTGCACATCTATTTACATATTTTACAAGGGAAAGAAATAATAAATAATATTTCTATACCTTTGATATGAGCGTCCTTTCAGTACAATAAATCTCAACAAAGCTATCAGAACTTATACCACATTAAAATTAACCGGCCTCGACACGCGTTATTTACAGTAGGCATTGTGGCCACTTTTTGTTACATTATAGGACTAACACCTAACTCCAGGATTTGCTTGGTATAAACGGCTGATCACGCTTGTTAGCCATCTAACTGGTTTAATCAGCTGTTAAACGGCTTTTAACAGATCATGACGAAATTAGGTATCATCTTCTGACTATACATGCGGACAAACCCTACTCATGAAATACTAAGATGCTTCTGCAATGCTTTGCGATATATGTTCGACGTCTTAGTCGTGATATTGGTAATCGTTACATGTAATGCAGTAGTCTTAACATAGTTTAGTCGCAGGGCTATTAGTGACCTGAACATTCTATTTATTTTCCAATGTATACTTCCTTACATGGCAAAGGACAAGGTACCCAATGTATGAACATTCGCATGAAGACATGTTCTCTGAGTCATTCCCAAACCATTCGAGAACAATCAACGTTCTGACGGAACATGCAAAGTCCCATACAAGAAATATTAAGCTCAATCACATCAAATGTAACATTATCGAATAGCATTTTAAATACTTAAAATTAATATTAAACTTTACACATAACATTGGTACTGTTAGCAAGCACTATTATCCGACAATGGACCGCAGGTTGTTATTTCAAATACAGATATAGAACTGACTAGGATAGTGCTTGTCGAGCAATAACCCTGCGACGGCATATGATCTATAGGAACAAACATAAAATGATTATTACCTAGTACTATATTATCGAAGGCGATGTTATCCAGCGGGCTGTAGCGGGGACGAAGTTCACACCGAAACTGGCTGCAGCCAGTGGCGCAGCTAGTGGCGTTGGCGGAACCCTCAAACTCGTAGAAGCCCTAAACTAAGTTAGGGGACCCCAGGCCCCAAATTTTCTTTTGCCCCGAACTACCTTGGTCACCTCACTACGCCACTGCTCACAGTCCGTATAGAAAGCTCTCGTCCATTACTCTTAACGTAAATGCGAGTGTGCGAACTTGCGTAGCAGTTAGACAAACGTATGTCTATGTACAATTGTATCATTAGATTAATACACGGCTTGGTCAAACCTTCAAACACAATAAGGTTAACTTCCACATTCGTAAATATATATCGGTTAAGATTGTTATTCATTCACATAAGATCCATTTAAATTTATATGGCTAGATACACCTTATAAGATCTTTATTTTATTTACAATTTAAAACGGTGAAACTTAAAAATACATAACAAATCAGACTGTCGCGAGTTCTACAGTGGCTAGTTAGAGAAAGTCTACCAAATATTTGTGATTACATAACAAAATCAAGCATAATAATAAACATCAACAGAAACAAATCACGCTCTCCCTCGAACCGAGCCCTCGTTCTCGACGCTGACTTCGGGACTCCGGTACTCAACACAAGTCTATCAGAATACGGTCCCAACATTCCATCCATTTCCGGCCACATTTCGAGTGCAAATCGAATGCAGTAAATGCTCAGAATAGATCGTGTACATCTTATTTACAAGCGAAAATAGAGTCACTTTTAAATCACAGCGAAAACACTTAAGATACGCTCGTATTGGACCGGCCGCGCGCGGCCCGCGAGGCTGCCTCGCACTTCACTTAACATTACCTCACTCGGGTGAGTTCCGCACGGAATCATGTCACTAGTCACTGCACGGCACTACTGGCGGCTGGCGGCACTACCGGCGCACTGCGGCACTACCGGCGCACTGCGGCACTACCGGCGCACTGCGGCACTACCGGCGCACTGCGGCACTACCGGCGCACTGCGGCACTACCGGCGCACTGCGGCACTACCGGCGCACTGCGGCACTACCGGCGCACTGCGGCACTGCGCGCCTCACTCGCTGAAGTAGCGCACTTTGCCGCCGCCGCACCGCACCACGTCCTCCCAGGCTGGAAACGACAATAAGAACCGTCACAATATAACATCAACCGCAATTGCTATTTGCATTGAAAATAGTAAATTAGTTGGAACAATTAGTAAAATCATCAACATACCTGTGCTAACTCGGGGCACTGATACTTAAGTAATGTAGCAAAATAATTTATCGACAAATAAATGATGTTAGTGTCCACATCTAAATGTTAATCAACATATTTTTTTTTTCTGTTCATTTCAGAATAAAAACAATAAACAAATTAAAATACGTATTTATTTGTTTATTTTAAATATTTTTTATAGTAAGTATGCAATCAATATTTTTTCATATCGGTATTAAAGATTGCCGTCTAGATGAAAATATCCACTTTATCAGACATCGTACCGTTTTATAGTAATCGAGAACTTTAAATTAGACATGTATTAATATATATATCGACATCGATATCAAATCCCTAGAACGTGCCCCGAGTTAGCATAGGTATGACCATCAAGTAGGTTTTTCGAAACACAGGAGTGAAATAAGGGGCATTTCATTTGAAGCGGACAGGTAAAAAAAAGTGAGGTCAGGAAATTTGTTCATATGCGGGTTATTTATACATCTATTAGGTATGAAAGCGGACACAGAATATTTTTTTTCTACGATGTTTATTTTTAAAGTTATGGGCCTTTGAAAAATAATCAGAATCAAAATTCCGATTTTTTAGATTTATAAGAGTGATGTTATAGTTTGTATGTCTGTGTGGCATTGTATTGCTCAAACGCTTGCATCCGAGTGCGGTTTGCTTTAATCGAAAGCTGTGTGTGTCGAGATTAAAGTCGGCTAACTTTAAGGAGAGTTGGACCAGGCATTTACTAAAGTCGGCTAACTTTAAGGAGAGTTGGACCAGGCATTTACTAAAGTCGGCTAATTTTAAGGAGAGTTGGGCCAGGCATTTACTAAAGTCGGCTAATTTTAAGGAGAGTTGGACCAGGCATTTACTAATAATGCTTGTGAAAAAAAATAACAAGTAATACTAAACTCTAAGCTTTTTGAGCTTAAACTCGCGTGAATACAATGATGTGATTACACTTCATATACCTGAAGTAAATTAGTATGAAACATCACACTCAGTACATTAATTTACCTATCTCTCTACGTAATGGGCATTCCACTATGAAACTCATAGCGTATTATAAATATACCTTTGGCTATATTTCGGTTAAAAAAAAAAAAAATGGTCGAAGTGATAAAAAAAATACTTTGAAAATTTCACTTCCGGTTTTATACATGTTTTTTTGTATTAATTTAAAAAAATTTTTTTTTATAAAAAATAGCATGTAAAAACCTATACAAAACACTAAGTTTCATATTCATTTGTATTATTTCCCCATTCGAAAAACTAAATCAAAAAAATCGGAATTAAGATTCTGATTATATTTCAAAGGCCCCATAACTTTAAAAATAAACATCGTAGAAAAAAATATTCTGTGTCCGCTTTCATACCTAATAGAGGTATAAATAACCCGCATATGAACAAATTTCATGATCTCACTTTTTTTTACCTGTCCGCTTTATATGAAATGCCCCATAAGTAAGATAAAGTAAAGAGATAATAACTTTCCGCTGAAGTCCGGGAGGACTATAAGGTGGGGAGGATTTTCCGTGGTTTCGTTCGTTTATCTTTATGCAAATACATCGCTCGAGCTAAAGCGGGTAAGGTGAATTTGACAAATATTGCGAAGACCGCTATCTAGCCTGTAACATAGTGTAGATTTATAGAGAATATAGACCTGTGCCGACGTAATCGACGATCTGGTGCAGATGGTGGTCGTCGGGCGGCGGGTCGGGCGGCACGTACCGCAGCGCCGCGCAGCCCGCGCGCACCGCCACGCCCTCGCGCCGGCGCGCGCCGCCCAGCAGCTGCTCGTTCACGTCGAACCCGAACGTCACGCCGTCCAGGTCCCGGCCGCGCGCCGCCGAGTCCAGCAGGATGACCGGCGGCCGGCGGTCCGCCACCACGTCCGGCCGCCGCGCGGGCTGCGGCGCGGGCCGCGCGTCCCGCCCGCGCCGCGGCCGCCCGTCCAGCGCCGGGTAGCCGTCCGCCAGGCCCGGCGCCGGCGGCAGCAGCTCCGACGGCGGCGGCGGCGGCGGCAGCGGCTCGCCCTCCCCGTAGTAGTTGCACGACTCGATCAGGTCGGGGATGTTGTGCTTGGTGCGCGCGATGTCGGCGTAGCTGGCGGGCGGCGCCGGCCGGCAGGGCAGCGCGGGCAGCGAGTGCACGGAGTCGAGGTCGTCGTTGGAGTCGTTGGAGCGGTCGGAGCGCGCGCGCGGCGACGGCGGCGAGCGCGGCGACGGCGCGCGCGGCCGCTGGCGCTCGCGTTCCGGCTCGTCCGTGCGGCGGCGCGGCTTGCGCTTTTTAGTGACCGTCTGGAAGTCTGTCGGCTCGGGGTCCGGTTCGGGGTTGGGGTCCCGGAAGTAGAACGCTTGGCGCTCGTCGCCCCAGGAGCGACGCTCGGGCTTGGGCGCGGGCATCGCGGGCCGCGCGGGGCGAGCCGGAGGCGGCGCGGCGCGCGACAGATCGTCGAGACTCGAGGCTCGAGGCGCCTTATCTTTGCGCCGCTCCGCCGACCGCTTCTTCTTGTCGTCGTGCCGCTTGGGACGCTCGGGCTCGTTGGACTCGATGAACCGCAGCACCTCGTTGAGGTCCTTGTTGCCCTGGTAGCCGTCGATGTGGTGCGACTTGATGACGGTCTCGTTCTTGGACGACTTTTTTCTCCGCTGCTTCTTCTGTTGACTAGAGCCCGATTGGGGCGAGCTGAATCCCTGCACGGAGTTGCCGTTCTCGTCTAGGGACTTCTGTAATAGAATAAGGGAAACTGTGAGTCGAAGCAAAGAAGTACCGTAAGGTATGGCTATTTGGAACACGAGGGGCTATTAGGTCATCTGCAAATAAAAGGTTATATTTAAGTCCTAATATAAATTCCCATCGGAATAGTTGAAGAATAGCCTTATACCTGAAAACATATACGTTGGATAATCAGGTTCTATGGAGATTTACACCGATGGAACAAAGATGTAAGAAATTTCGTTAATCCATGTGCCTTTCATAAAATAACTTCTAACAAAAGGTTTTAGTACTTTTATTAACTTAAGTATTGATAAGCTGTTTCAAGCGATAACATTCATCATTCCGGAATTATGAGTATAATAGCTATTTGGTCAGTGATATTTTCGTTTATCTGTCTACGTGTTCGTAGCCTACGGCGACCCTGAACTCCCCAATGGCGGCGATGCTAGCTAAAGGTGGGCACAATATGCAGCAATCCCAAATAATGTTAATATGTTTAGCGAGAACAGCGTAAAGTCCGTGGGGGATTAGAGATACGGGTTTGGGTAAAAACTGGATCGCGTAAGAGCGAGCAAGGCAGGTATAAATACTCGAATCACACACTGTTAGCACACGCACCCGCACGGTATCGTGTTGGTACGACACGCACCTTGAACTCCTCGGCGGCGGCCTGCGCGACGGCGGCGGCGGCGCTGAAGGCGGGCCCGGCGCGCGGCAGCGGCACGCCGTTGAACGTCGTCGCCGCCAGGCTGCGCGCCGGCTGCTCCCACACAACACACGTTTAATACACACACAGACAACGGACACATTCGCTGTGCTGTTCTGGGGGCCTCCGAACTGGTTAGGGTTTAGCACAGACAACCCCCACTAGACGGAGCATGTAAGGCGCCCCGCGCGCACCAACGATATGCTACGGCAGAACATTAAAGTATCAACACGGCGGCCACCGTTTAGTTGCGTCCTTGTTTATGATCCATGCGTACGTCAACGAAAAAAGAAATTAAATAAATAACATGGTAAATTGTAGTGTTAAGTGGTGTAGAGATACCTCATAAACATGGACGCAACTAAACGGTGGCCGCCATGTTGATACTTTAATGTTCTGCCGTACCATATCGTTGGTGCGCGCGGAGCGCCTACGGGTCGCCTTACATGCTCCGTCTAGTGGGGGTGGTCTGTGGGGTTTAGGCAATAATGACGATGATCGCGTTCACGCGTTCACAACAACAAACAAACGATAAAAAAATGTAGTCCAATAGAATCTCCCAATTTACAATAGACTTCCAAAACGAAAACATGTGTCTGGGTGTTTTATAATTCATATTATGAGTTTCGTGAAATATAGTTGACACGAATTGTCTATAAGTTTGAGTGTTATTATCTAGATTTGTGCGGTCAATCTCTCCGTAGATTGTAGTTTTGCAGGAAGACATGCTGAATAAAGAAGATCGGTCTTTGTTTCGAAGTAGTGTTTAGCCGTTGCTCCACTATCCTTGGCATTGCGCAGTCGATAGGAAATCTGACTTCCAATCAGAAAATAAATTTTCGCTGTTTGGAGACCCCCTGCTGTTTTTCATAATACATATGTACACGATACAATCAAAACAGTGACGTTTACGCACCGATTAATTTAAATACTGTAAAATCCAACTTAGGGCTAGCTTTGGATTTTTGAACATAAAAAGCAAGTAGTATATATAAACACTGACCGTTTAAAAAAGTTCTTGCCAACGGTACAGAGGGGGGGTTGGGCGATAAACTGGTTAGAGAGCAGTAGGCGGGGTAGGCCTCTTACTACGCACCTGCTGTAACGCTGGCGAGAACATTTAAACACTAATCAAACTAATGCATATCGCCGAAGTAGACCGGATCCAATATTACTTATGAGCTACTCTTCGCAGAAAAACTGGAACGGATGATGGGAGTTCTGCTGAACGATAAAAATAGCAACGTAGTGAAATGAACTAGTGGGATTAGGTGTATGCCCAATACTGGAAGGTTTCTTTTTCAAATGTTTACAAATTTTCAAGTAAAATGACGATAAAATACGAATGTAAAATGCGCCAGAAGACGAAACGTATGCATAGTACTATCGCCGTATGGGAGTCTGATAGTGCCTTATGATATCCGTATTTTCTCGAAATTCTACCCGATGATCAGTGCGTAACGCTTTAACGGGTCATATTAACACGTCTAAGTAAATAACTTATAAGTATATTGCTTTAAACATACAGGATTTACACGAAAACAGTACTTAACTACTACTAATCTGAGAAAAACATTTAACAAAAAAATTGCAGGTTACATTATTTATATGAAAAAATGGGAAAACATTGACATTCGTTTAGGCACATTATATAGATCTACCAATATTATACAAACAAATCAAAGACATCGTATTGACGAACTACTTTAGCAACTTAATATACGCAGAACGCTCAGCGAAAGAGATCTCACACATTTTCACACCATTTACATACGTCAATAAACTGTACTAGTGCATGGCTTTACTGGGATTGGATTCTGTAAGGCGTATGGATATCGACAGAGATAATATAATTATAAGCGTAGGGCTGTCTTTTCACTAGAGATATAGCTACGTAGCTAAGCGGCCACTCCAGAGTGTGATCCTAGTTAGATCATAATTATTTAACACGACTGGCTCTTCCCTTGCGGTAATAATCGTGAAAAAGGAATGACGCTAGCAACGCGCGGTTAGAACGCTCGGAGAATAACCCGACTACTACTATGATGTTATTAGGGTAATTCCGGGGTAGATGGCCATAAGGAAGAGATGGCCCGTCGAAATAATTCCTGAACCGTTGGCTAGATGGCACTTGTAATAGTTTAGTTCGCTTGGCGACGCGCGTAGAAGCAAGGGTACGTGCAACTTTTTGGCGAAAAAAAATCAAAAAGTAAGTAAAATCTTTGTTATTTGTTTTGTGAAGCGGAAATATTTTTCAGAGGGTTATTGTTTTAGGTGGTTATGATATTAGTTTCGTAAAATAATGGTTATTTTTGGTTTGGTTGCAAAGTATACGAGTAACAGTTTGTTCTAACCTCAAAATTACTCGCATCGTGTAGTGACTTATTTTTTTTTTAGTTGTGGTCATCTCTCCCGGGAGAAAAGGAGAGATGGCCAGTGTTAGTCGGTATATGATAGCCATATGGCCATCCGAAGAAAAGCTGTCCGTTGACTATCTGATAGCAGTAACGACGTCCCTTAAAATTGATAGCAAATTAGAAAACGGAAAAGAAGTTAAATGAAAGAGATATTTGCCGCGGATGTGGAAAAAAATATTATGAAACCCTTCTTTTCGAGAACTGGCTTCAATGAATGGTATGCCAATTTTGGGTACAAGAAAATTGCACTGAATTTGAAGACATGTGCTCTGATCGTGGTGCAGAGAAGAAAGGCTTTAGTAAAAAGGATATAAGACCGACAACTATGTAACAATTAGAATTAAGGATATGGCCATCTTACCCGCTATGCCATGGTCATCACACCCGGACACCCCGGGAGAGATGGCCAATCGTGAATTTTAAAAAATACATATTTTTTAGGCTATCCTATTAGATATTGTTATTTTTGTTTCTATAATTTTAAAGTCGATTGTTTAAAGTTTAATCACAAATAAAGATTTCTATAATAATATGTAAGATTTTTTTTTAACAGAATTTAAGAAAAGCTATGGCCAACTACCCCGGACTTACCCTATTGTTGTACATTGTAAATGTTTTTATTTTTTATATGTTGCTTAGAATCTGACATGTAAAAGAGCTCTTGTAGCCTACTTGCACTTTGCAGCATAAAGTTTTGAATTTGAATTTGACTGCCGACGGCATCTCCGTATCCAGTTGGTTCCGAGCGTACTACTAACCTGCGGTCTTCCGCTCGCCGACACGTCGCTAGTTTCGAGTTTCGCATACTACAAAAGGGTTTTCATAGAAACCAGTAGTGTCGCTGCGAAATGTCGTCTGCTACTGCACTACATAATTGTGACACGCGATTCTTTGACGCCGTCACTTTCCTGACAATACTTTTCGAGTAAGACAGGTGAAGCTGAGGCGACAAGCGAAGTCGCATCAAGATAAATGCTACGCTATTGTCGAGTAGCAACTTATACAAATACCGAGCGACGTAATCTTGTTGTTAGATTTAAATCTCGCAAGCCGCTTGTCTGAATTATTTACCCCTAGTGGAAAGGCAGCTTTATTGTAACAGTGTAGCTAAGAAATAGTTTTACAATTGGATGGTGGCACCATGGACGGTCTATTTGTTTAGATCAATGAATTTACAAAGAGTAAACTCATAGTAACGTCATCTATGCTAGTTAAAGCGATCACTGTCAGGAGGCGTGGCCTAGGTACAAACTTGTATCTCGGTGAACGCATATATGCGTCGCTGGCAGTGAATGGGTTAAGCATTTGACTAAAGTTAATAAATAACCATGCAACTCCTGCTGTAATACCATTGGCTGAATGACCCGAGTCATGTAGTTCTTTCTTTAAATTTATTTGAAAGTCTAAACCAACAGTGCATAATTGGGAAACTTCTTAAAGGCTCATATCCTTCTTGAACTTTAGATATGATACCTACTACGTCTATCTCCAGAATCACTCGCATATAACAATATTATCAATATTGTTTACCAATCATCAATTTGGGCCAACAAATAGTGTTTTTTGTTAGCCCAAATTGATGTTTAGAAATGCAGTTGTTACGGTTATGATCCTTTATTAGTTTTGTAACATAAAATAAATGTTGGTAGAATTAATAACGGTCGTATAAAATATACACTATGTTGGTTTTGGATTATGCGTGACATATCACAATCTGGTAAACTAACTAAACAATAAGTAATATGTGTTAGTATTGCTATACGTTTCCAAATAATTAATAAATGGATTGCTTGGTATTAATCATTATATTACTTGCTAGTTTTCAGCTAAGCTATAAATAATTAAATATTTGGAGATATATCCACATTATTGCGTGCAATAACGCCCATCCGTCAGACACTAATATGTATGACAAAATAAAACGAAGGGACGGTCAATTGCCATATTTTGGAAAGGCGAACGGCATCCTCGTTTTATTTCGTATTCCTTAACTCATAATTATAACATTACATCGGTTGGTAGACACCTGCCTACTGAGTCAGCGGTCCTGGGTTCGAATCCCGGCCGGGGCAAATATTTGTGCAAAATATTTGTTCTTGGGTCATGGATGTTATCTATATATGTATTTATATATTATGTATATCGTCGTCTAGTACCCATAGTACAAGCTTTGCTTAGTTTGGGACTAGGTCGATTTGTGTAAGATTGTCCCTTAATATTTATTTATTTATTTATTTATTAATAAAATTGTAATTATTCTGTCCATTTTGTCGCCATCTTGTGGTTTTGTGGTGGCAAAACCAATGAAGGCGACAACGTTTAAACGTCCAGCATCCATTCTCATATTTAAAGCTCCTAGTCACGCTCGATTATTATAGTTTGATCCTATCATATATTATTTGACCATTTAACGTGGATTTGCTTGATGACTAGTTGACTACGAACATATTCTGATTTTATACTATAATTGCGATAGTACATTGACCTAGTACCTAAAATAAAAACCATTTTCAATTCACATTTGAGGCGGCAGATTGCGGAAGTTCTTTCAACATGATATTGATGAAAACCGAAAGGGCCTGAATTAGAAAAATAGGTACGTAACACCAAGTGTCACCAAATATGATAAAAACTACCAACGAAAATTATTAAAGAATGTGTGACGGAAGCAGATCTAATGAGATGAATTCAACTTGACAAAAAACGAACGGGACGACCCAAGCCGATGCCTAAATTTTGCATCATTGTGCAGCACAAACAGGAGTATCGTATGAAACTGACCAAACTCAACAGCGCGGTCGTTTCTCGACCTCGGTCTGGTGTCGGTTTAGCCTCATGCTTTTGGTCAATGAAGGGTTACCCCTAACAGCTTGTTGTTCCTTGGCCCTGCCTGTTGGAGACTAGCTAGTCAGCTCGGGGCGGGCACGGGCGGCGGCTGTACGGACGAAGGGTGAGCCACTATTGTACGCGTGTCGAAAGCCTGTCTGAGCGAGCTCCGACGATTTTAAGACCGAACATTTAAAATGATTCCTTGCCCGTTGTGAGGAATTCTCTGATGGCCGCAGTGCCATCGCCTGTATGTTTGGATAATCTTTCTATAGTTTTCGGAATACTGCCCTTGACAGGGACACGCTATTTCAATCCTTGAACAGTCTGAGCTAGAGTGTGATTTTTTGTCGAGTTTGTTCTTTGAGATATCTAAACCGCAACAAAATAAATAAGTAGAGAGTTTACTAAATTTAAATTGTAATAACAGATTGACAGTCCACGTGACAATTCAGGAGCATCTTAAACGCGTTTTCGCCTTGCAATATATGTGCAAATTGCAAAAGCCGTACCTTTAACATTGATGAAACGATACCATAAAATGTATTGCTATATTTTATTACTATTTTCTCCACTCTGCACAAATAATTTGCTGGTGAAATAGAACAGATGCACAAATTGCTGTTAAAACCATAACGCCTGACGTTATACACTTCAAAAATTCCGACGGCACAAGGGTCAAATTCAAATTACACCGCAATATTAGGCGCGGAGAAAATTGATTAAAAATAGTATCGACCGCATAGATCCTACTCTTTCGCGGGAAATGAACATGATACATGCGCGGGTGAAATTCGCGAATGGTACTGTAGCATGCTAATAATATTTGTCGTAGGAATGATTGGCATCGGTACTGCAGAAATTGATCGGCGAAAACGCAACGTTTCACACCGTAACGCGACACGACAGCAACTATTCCACGAATCTCAAGCGATGATGAAACCATGCCTATCAGAAAACTGTGAAATTTCAATTAAAATTTGAGTAGTTGTTTACAATATTATCGTAGTACGCATTTCGTTTTGTTAGCGATACTGCGGCGTCGCATACACAAGACACAAGAAGTTGTGAGCCTCAAAATCCTACTCAGTTTCGAGTTTTAATTGATGAAGCCTTACGTACAATGGATTGATAATGTGTCGTTTTAAGTGTGAATAAATGCGAGAATACGCCTAAAGTCATCGAAAGTATGCAAATGGTGTGATGTAGTGTGAGAAGCGTCGCATCGAAGTAGAGAGTCACCTTTGGGTCGACGGCCACCGCCGCCTGCGCGGACGCCGTCGTCGTGCAGCTGGCTACCACCTCGGGAGTAGTGATGCAATTAAACGGTATAGCGGAATCGACCTGTGAACACACGGCACACTTAGAACACAGCGGACAACCAAAAGGTATAAAAACACTATTGCGCGAATGCATTACCTCTTTCGTGGTGGTCGATCCGGCAAATGTACTATCGCTTTGCGTTATGTTATCAAAAAAAAGCTTTTTAAGCGCGATTCTAATGATGTCTTTCTTCTTATTGGAGTTTTCGTTGTGCGGCTTTCTGGACAGACGGGCTGTTATTTTGTCTTTTTTCTTCTTGGCCGGCTTGGTGGTGGTGTCGGGCGCCGCCAGAGGTTTGATTTCGACGGCGGGTTTTATGTCTACCGTGTTATCTATGTTACAGGGAGATGTAAGTAAGCGTTTGTAAAGCGTTAGGAAGTAGGAAGCGTTGCCGGACATCTCTGCTAGTTGTGAGTCAGATTTGAAGTCTGCTGTCCTCTTCATTTCCACCATTTCTGTGCCTTGAGTTTCAGAGTCAGTGTCTTCGAAACGATCGAGCGTTCTCTCAGCCACTGGTAAAAATGGATTTTCGGTTTGTCTTTCCACGTTATCTCCTCCCTTGTCTTTGTCCTTTCGATCTATATTTTCTGCAGTCTCAAGATCACGACTAATGTTTAGTTTCTCTTCGTTGCGGTTATTCGATTTTATAGCTCGCATTAATCGATGTTGATTTTCTATGAATTGTGAAAATTCAGTTGTTGATCTTTTTGTTTTGGATGAACTTTGCAGTGGAACCGTTTCAACAAGATCTGAATCATCCCCTGTTTGGTGGTCATCATTAAGGCGCGTTTCTTCAGTGGTATCTATTTCGACAAGTTCTGTGTCGCTTTGAGGTTTTACGTTTATTATTATCATTTCAACGAGGTCTGAGGCTTTCTCATGGGTGTCTTTATCATTTAGATTTTTTTCTTTTGTGGTTGTAATGTTTTCGAGGTCTGAGGCTGTTTGAGGTTTCGCTTCTTCTCCTCGAGACTTCTCTTTTGTTATTATCAGCTCAACGAGCTCTGGGGCTTTAGGTATCGGATCATCATTTTGAGATTTTTCTTTTGATATTGTCATTTCAACTGGGATTTCAGATTTCGCTTCAACTTTTTGGGACTTCTGTTTAGCATCAATCTTGATATCTTGATCTTCAGTTTTCTTTTTCGTAGACGAGTGAGAGCCAACTTTATTATGCGGCGAAGGTGACCTAATTTGATCTGCGTTACTGCGATTCTTTTTATTTCGACTATCTTGTTTTTTATCGGCGGGCTTGGCCGGTGCCGGCTTATCAGTGACGACATTGACATTTCGCGGATTTTTATTACGCGAGTTACGAATTTGTTTATCAATAGCCTTATCGCGGGCATCACTAAAGCTAGAATTTTGATTACGTTTATCGGTATTTAATTGGGGCAGCGACGGACCTATAGACATACTCCTAACGTTGCTGGGATTACAAGACAACAGAGACGGCGCGATTAAATCTTGCCCTACTCGTTCCCGATAAGCCTTCCGAGCCATAGCCTCCTCTACATCTTTAACATCTAATATCTTGCAAGGTTTCGCAGCTTCAAAAGCATCACTAGTTACAGGAATGATATCGTTACATTTAGGAACTAAATTTAGACGAGCCAAGTTTATGATAGAAGTATCAGGTGGCACTTTTAAAGGGCTACCCGGCGGACCCGTTATATTTATATCGGGTCGGAGAGAGAATTCGTCGACGTTTCGGTTATAGATATGATCGCCGGCGGCGAGTATGTTGTGGCTGATCCGATCCAAGGGCGAGCCGTAGGCCTCCAGACCTCGATACCACTTGTCGACGCACGCGCCGTCGTCCCAGAAGCCTCTCTCGCGGGGCTGTCGGTGCGGGCGCTGGTCGCGCTGGTCGCGCGGGCCGCGCGGTCTGTCGCGACTCTTACCTTCGTCTGTGTGGCGGGGGGTACGCACCTGGTTGGAGGCGGTGGTGGTGGTGACCGCGCGGCCCGAGCACACGCTGCCGCTGCCGATCTCCAGCGTCGCGCGCGCCGTGTACATCGGGAACACCGGCTTGCTCCGCCTGCAACAACGCAACCCACCACTCTTATCGTGCTCATATTAATACTGCACTCGAAGCGTATACCTATTGTATGCCGATGAAACGAGTGGATAGTTTTACCCGAAGGTCCCTATGTCGAGATATGATCAATGTGCCCGTACCGATTGATGCCTTTGCTAAAGTGTTCAGTGATGTACCCCAAAGCCTAAGGACGAGACGGGTAGGGTGTGAGTGTGACCCGAAGAGAAGCCGGATAGCCCTGTGCACCACCCCTAACGACGAGCCGGATGTTGTGCGGCACACCGGTCCACCGACGAGGACGTGTTCGGCAGGAGCTGACCTGAGCGCGTCGGTGTCGGGGCAGGGCGCGTCGCTGGCCGACACGCGGCGCTCGGCGAGCGGGGAGGGGTTGACGCAGCGGACGGTGGCCACGTACTCGGCGCCGCCGGACGCGCCAGCGCCGACCACGCCGCGCATCGGCTCTTCGCTCAGAAGAAACGCTGTGAACGACAAATTACGATGTAAGGTCTCTTATAATCACAATGCATTTACAAGTTCATGTCTTATTTGGCATGCCGAACGCACTAGTAACATAATAAAAAATAGAGCAACCTACAATATTAGCTTTTCAGGCTCTTCAAATCTCCAAATGCCCTCAAGATATGTTCTTTAATTCGAAGTGCTACCGCTCCCATCAGTGATGACTGATGAGTGTATTATTACATTGCACTGACTTAGCAACATACGATTGTACTTAGTCGCTATGTAGGTAGGTATATTTGATATGCATGAAGGATAATTCGAGAATGTGCTGCATTAACATGGTGTTAATTTCCATAGCTCCTATAGCGAGTAAACAATAGGTGATCGGATATAGGAATGATTCTAACCTAACGCAATCATAACGTCGGACATTACCTACATCTAAAATAACAAATATAAGTCGATTAATTGAGTGAAGCATTCAATTATTGTATTCAGAAGCCTTAACCATTACTGCAATCTTAAAGCAAATGGCGGTAACTCAAAAATCACTATTTAGTTATTTATACCATCTTTGCTTTGAACTTACAATAACCGTCAAGAATACATCCTACAATAGAAGATCACATTGGTAATGCCAGGTTACCTTTAAATTTACACTTGCGTGAACGGATTCCAGACTCATTTCGAAATACTTCAAAAGAAGAACTAGCATTTGTTGCATGATGATAGTTATAACGTGTAATGACATAATGATACATTATGAGTTATGTCATTCCACATTATTTATGTTTCTGGTCTCTTATTATTATTAAATACTACTAAATTCGTGGTTCCCAACCTTTTCTTGACTGGAGATCACTTAAATTTCATTGTTGTTTCTGGGGACCAAATGTAAACAAATTCTCCTTCTGCGACGGAGTCTGTGATGATTTTCACCGTCGCACGCGAATTTGAAATCGTTCGCGGATCAATTTTGGACTACTCCGGTCCGGACCACTGGTCAGGAACCACTGTCCGTTTAGCACAACTATGCTTCTTCGTCACTCTCTTACAGTACTGTACAGAAAGGGATAGGTAGTATATCTCGCGCGAGAAAGAGTCGCGTGTCACAGCTGTGCTAGAGCTGCTGTACTAAATAAGATGGATGTCGGGCAGTCGCGTGGCCGCTTACGCTAAGCATAAGGACTGTTCAATTTACTAAGCGGACATACATAAGTCAATATAGATCCTTATATTAAAAACTGACTGATATGTACTGGCTGGTTATAAAATAAACATAGATAAGTCTATCAACTGCTGTATACATTTTTTTTATTGTCAAAATATTTTTCACGATGGAGCGAATTCATAATGGTGATCGGAAATTAATCTTGCAAAAATGGTGTACAGGCCAATTTTCAATGCGGAAAATTGCGAATCAGTTGAAATGTTCCAAATCAGCCGTGTTTCAAATAATAAAAAAATTTGGGGAACATCATACGCTCGCCGATTTACCAAAATCGCGGCGAAGAAGTGGGCCGGCAAACCCGAATATGGAAGAAAATGTCGTGCGGCTGTTAAAATCAAAAAAATACATGTCCGTTCGTGAAATTGCAAAAAAATCAGGTACTAGCGTAGGCACCGTACCAAGAAAAGAAATAACATACGGACACATAAAAAGCAAAAAATGCCAAAGAGAAGTGCCGAGCAGCAAATACGGTCCAAAAAAAGGTGCCGCAATTTATACGATATTTTGCTGCAAAACAAATCTCGATGCATTCTAATGGTCGACGAAACGTACGTGAAGTTTGACAGCAGTACATTACCGGGGCCTCAGTATTACAATGCAGTTATAGGAGAAAATGTTCCAGATTCCGATAAAGCCATAAAACTTGATAAATTCAGGAAGAAAGTCCTTGTATGGCAAGCAATTTGTTCCTGTGGCCTCAAAAGTTCGTCTTACTTTGCAACCGGTACAATTGGTGGCGAAATTTATAGAAAGGAATGCATCACAAAACGGTTATATCCTCTGTATAAAAAGCACAATATTCCCCCTCTGTTTTGGCCTGATCTGGCGAGTGCTCACTATGCTGGTGAGACAGTGACGCTACTAAATTCAAAAAACATCGATTTTGTTAAAAAAAGACGACAATCCTCCAAACTGCCCGGAGCTCCGCCCCATCGAACGATACTGGGCTACCGTAAAGAGACACTTGCGGAAGGATGGCCGCGAAGCTAGTACATTGGCAGAATTCAAACGGATGTGGTTTGCTGCTTGTAGAAAAGTGTCAAAAAGCGATGTGCAAACACTCATGCGACGAATCCGAGCTAAAGTCCGGAAATTTTACCGTTCTAATTAAATGTAGTGTTCTTGTGTAATATATTATTTTATTTTAATGTTGTTAGTAGTAAGCATTCACCGTAAAAAAGATATATTTATAATAAGAAATCCTTAAATGAGCCTATTTTTTATGTCCGCTTAGTAAATTGAACAGTCCTTAGTTGCAAGTGTTCTTATGTAACAGCTGCGACCACCTGTAGACGGTGAAGGTGTGAAGGATGGTTAGCTTCACACGAAGCTCATTAGCCGATGAGCGACTTGAGCTAGGCGTGTTAAGTAGGATCTTGTTCCACCGACGAAACATATATGCTATCGACATTTGCAAGTAATGGAAAGTATTACTCCATTTATACTAACTTACCAGGTGATTTAAAAGAGGATCGCTTAGCACCTCAGTGCATACGATAAAATAAGAGAAGAGACGACGCTCTTGGGTAAACTGATATTTTTAAGTAATTATATCCGTGACTTTTTTGTATTAGTGTCTGATTTGAGTGACATATTTGTGAGTATCTATTAGATAATCTATTAGATAATCTGTTTTATAGCGGGTTTTTCCGAGCAAACTGTAATCGCAAATTATGTACGATCCTTCGTGTGATGTAGGTTTGACGTTTACCCGTTAAATGCCAGCTGTAAGACACTTAACCGGTCCGTTAAATGTTAAATACGGTCAACAAAATGTATTAAAGCGTCTGTTATCGCAAGTACGTCAAATTAATGAAATATTTAAAATTAATCATTTTTCAATGCGATAATTTATAAAAGATGTTAAAGTAATTTAAGGATGATCCTATCAAATTACGTCTAATAATTCATTAAAACCTTGAAGTACGGTATGATTAAATATTAGGAATGGCATCAGTACGTTAAACATCTAGATACAACACTCCCTCATATCCAGTTGCTTAAAATTACCTATATATTAACTATAAGTAAGTTTTGTCCGTTATATCGACTCTTGTCACTTATTGTTGTGTTGTTTTGTGTACTAGCTGTTCATCATCAACATCATCATCATCGCATCCGATTTCAGCCACGGTGACGGAACGCTGACTAACGAGAGCGTCGCTCATGAGCTCTCAGGTGGCTGACGTAGCCAATATTGGCAGCAACTAGGCGGTAGCAGAGATCAGTACGTGTACGTCCTCACTCTCCCACTCATACACATTCACACACTTTACTTGATCTTTTTTCCATATACACTCCTGCGCACTCATACTCATACTTAGTAATAAATAGGTAAAATTAGACTTATTTTGTAAATACTTTATTTTTCTGTTTAATTTTTGTTTTGTACTTTATACACTACATTATATTACTTTGCGCCATGTACGTGGATTTGTTGACCTTTCGCAATTTAACAACGCATGTCAATTTTCATTTTGTCTTGGTTATCTGCGAGACAGGCTGTGCCTAGTGCAGAAACCAATATAATATTTATAAGCATAATATATAAGCGCTTGTTTAGTCGTAAGTACCTAATCTCTTTTCTATGTAAACCTGTGTAACTATACATGTGCTTGCAAATAAACTTTACGTGTACGTACATGTGTCGACGCCGGAGGGCAGGCTGCCGCCGTGGATGGCGCGCGCGGAGACGGGCGCGGGCGGCTGGTTGTGGCGCGCGCGGCGCGGCGCGGGCTCCGCCGCCAGCGCGGCCACCAGGTCCTGCAGCGAGTTGGAGTGCGGCAGCGCGCGCCGGCCGCGCGCCCCGCCGCGCCGCGCGCGACCCCCGCCCAGCCGCGCGGCCGCCTCGCACGCCTGCTCGTCCTGTTCGTCCTGCTCCACTTCTTCGAGGAGCTCCTGGAAATTACACCATATGATTTAACAACTGATTGTGTAACGATAAGGCCATGTTCAGATGACAAGCGCTCAACGCGCGTTTTGCTAAGGCGCGCTTATGGGTACGTTCAGATGACAAGCGTTCAACGCGCGTTGAACGCGCGCAAAATTTTTGTATAGTGTTCACATGACACGCGCTTGCCAGGCGTTGAACGCGCGTTGCCGCGACCGCCATGGTTCAGTCAGTAGAGTTCTTTTGTCGAAGATGGACGTAGAAACAGTTATAGCGATGATATTATACCGACGGTTGAAACGACGCAACAGAAGACGGAGATATTGGGTCCACCCAATTTTGTCAACCAGGCTGACTGAAAGCCAGTACATAATCTTGTATCCTAAATTAAGGCAATTCGGACCCAAATTTTTAATTAATAATTAATTCCGTATTAAAAACTTCGGTTTCCATTTCGGATGATTTCTGGACGACCCGATGAACCCTAAAATACGTCCATCCGCGTAAAAGCGCGCGCTCAACTGAACGGAAACATGGAAAACCAATGATCTCAAAGCGCGCGTTGACGCGCGCTGACAACAGTCGAGCGCTAGCGCAGCGTTCAACGCGCGTATTAATAAAACGCGCGTTAGCATGTGTACGGCCTAAATAAGTTGCTATGTAGTTGTAAACGCGCGTTAGCAAAACGCGCGTTAAGCGCTTGTCATCTGAACATGGCCTATAACTCCATACAAAAACACGCGTTGGCATGTGTACGGCCAGAACAAAATGTACTGTAGTTGTAAACGCGCGTTACCAAAACGCGCGTTAAGCGCTTGTCATCTGAACATGGCCTAAATGAGTGTGATAGTCTTCGAACCGATTTAAAAAAGAACAGAGAGGAGAACCAGTTCATGAACATAGCTCAAAAAGTTACACATCTTTGGTAGAAGTGTGCATGATATATTGCCGTCGTAAAAATGGCTGTAAAGCTTGAACACGCCAAAACGTGGGCACACATAAGTGCTTATATTTTTTTAATTCGCATAGTATACAAACGATTTAGTACTAATTTCATTAATTTGATAGTATGATGAATAAAAAATATTATGATAGCTTCCCATTCCTTCATTTGTTTTCACGATGGCGAGCTCCGAACATGAGCAGCGTGAAACAATTTTGCTCAAACACACAGAAAATCCGCATTTAAGCTATAGATCTCTAGCAAAATCCTTAAAATATCCGCAATCCACCGGATGTTCCGTCTTAAAAAAGTTTTGGGGGCGTTTAACGTCAGAACGGAAGCCAGGTAGTGGAGGAAAGCAAGGAGTAAAAGACAAAAAAAAAGGAAGCCCGAGTAATGCAGCTTTTTTCAGCAGATCCGAAGTTATCATCACGTGATGTCGCAAAAAAGGTACAAATGTCGCAATCTTACACCCAGAAAGTTAAGTCAAGGGCCGAATTAAGATAGAACAAAGCCCAAGCTGCACCTAAAAGCGATGCTAAGCAGAATTTATCCGCAAAACGAAGGGTACGAAAATTGTACGACGATTTTTTTCCAAAATTTTAATGCGTTGTATTACATGACGAAACGTACATTAAACCAGATTTCAAACAGATACCTGGGCAAGAATTTTACACGTGTACGAATCAAAAAAACGCTCCAGAAGATTGCAAGAAGAAAATGCTGTCGAAATTTCCAAAAAAGTTCATGTCATGGCCAGCTAGTTGTAGTTGTGGCGAACGAAGTCGTTCGTTCATCACAACAGAGACAGTAGATGGTAAAATATACAAAAAAAAAAGTTTGCCAAAGCGTGTTTTTAACTTTTTCAAGAAGTCATAACTCACAACAATTATTTTGGCCTGATCTTGCGAGCTGACACTATTCTAAAGAAGTGACGAAATGGTATGAACAGATTGTCCTGAACTCAGGCCTGTCGAAGAATACTGGTCATTATGGACCAGCAAAGAAAAGGATTTAAAAAAAAAACCGACCAAGAGCATGTCGGGCCACGCTCAGTGTAGGGTTCCGTAGTTGCTCATCCTTCACAATAAACTGCTGTTTTAAGCCCGAGGTTTAGGTTAAGAATGATTTTAAGCTCTATAAAAAGGTCGTAAACGCCCTAGAAACTGTAATCACTTATTACCTTCTGGAAGTCAACTTACGTCCTTTTAAAGAAAATATATGAAATTTGGCGATAACTCAAAAACGGCTCGACCGATTTTGTTCAATATAGTTTTCATTGAAAGTACTTATGAGGCTTCATTTACATGAATTTTTCCGAATTTTTTTGACCCGTGGTTGAAAAGTTAGGGGGGTGGGGGCACTATTTTTTTTGTTTTTGGAGCGAATATTTACAAAACTGCTAACTTTATCAAAAAATTATGTTAGAAGACCCCCATGATATTTACAAGACCTATTCAACGACACCCCACACACCAGTGTTGAAAAGAAAAAAAAAATCACCCCCACTTTAGGTGTTCGAGAGGTACCCGAAAAACATAAAAATTTTGAATTTTTATTTTACCGTTCTGTCGGCGTTATACATACACATGCTTATACCAAATTTCAGCTTTCTAGTACTAATGATCACGGAGCTAAAGCCGCGGACGGACAGACGGACAGACGGACATGGCGAAACTATAAGGGTTCCTAGTTGACTACACGGAACCCTAAAAAGAAAGGCGGACGAGTTAAATCAGCTGCGGAGTTGCAAAAAAAAACGGACTTGGGCCAGCAAAAAGTACACCGATACTACTGTGCAAGCCCTTATGAGCCGCATTAGACGCAAAGTACGCATGATGGCGTATTTAAAGCATAATTAAACATATGTATTATTATTACAATCTACATTAACATTGTATATAAACATGATAAAAAAAATCTTGAATTATAGTTTATATTGTTTTTATATTATTAATATAAGTGCCCACGTTTTGGCGTGTTCAAGCTTTAGACTGTAGAGGCTTATTCTTGAGAAGCCATCAGCCACTCCAATTCCGCAAGAAAGCGGTCGACGAGGGTACCGCACGACCGGTTGATGTAGAGATTTTTGGGGTGGGTCTTTATACCGACAGCAGTGGACGTCTGTCAGCTGATACGATAATGATTACTATGTTAAGTACAGAAATCTCGTCTAGACTCGCACGTCCGTGAGTTTGTTATCTCTCTATCGCATTAAAAGTTTTTTCGAAGAATAGCATGCAAGTAGTGATACAGAGAGGCACATTGTGACACGGAGTGCCAGCCCTTAAAATATTTATAACGTACATGAGATATTCGAGAATTGAGTATACGAATGTAATGATAACATGGCACAATGTTTTTTTAAGTTCTCAATTGAAAGTTAACAACTGAAAGTACTTTAAACATTTTTGCGGTAAGGTCCGGCAGAGGGGTTAAAATTTCTTGCATGATATGCCACCGTAATAAATTGTTTGATATCGTGCTAAAGGACCTAACGAATTAATCAATTTGCGATCTGTGCGGAATAGCGGATCTATCCATCTTTATCACGAACACGATTACTTACCTCTATTCAATAAGAGCTAGTCACACTAACCGCATTTAACGGACTAATTAATCTTAAAAATGAAATTGGCCGTCAATGAAAAAACGTTTGTTCTCGAACAATAAAGTTTTGACGTTTTTGTATTGGTCACTTCTAACACAGTCGGGTAATCGCAGTTATTGAAATGCAAGTAGCATATTGTTGCTAGATCCTTATAGACAACCCGTAATGTTACCACATTTTAACCAAATGACACATTAACGTAGATAATGTTTTACGGTTAAAGTTAAGTACCATAATGATGGGCACAGTTATTAAGATAAAATCAATTAACACCGAATGTGTGGGACCACTGTTATTTACTTTATCGACTACTACTGACAAGTACTGGTAAGGATAAAGAAAAGGACGGCAATCGAGCAGATGTAGCTGTTTTTCCTTTTTTTTATATACAACATATATATAGTTTACGTTAGCAGACGTTACTGCTTTAATAAAAATAAGTAATTTGGGTGTATCACATCGTTACTATCGATTCTCAACAAATTTGAGACGATGGTGCCGACGATAAAGTTTAAATCTTTACGGTAGATGGCGCTACGATGCCACCCTAAGGCATGTCGAAGCAACTGGTTGAAAAATTCAATGGCTCTGACATCTGATTCGGTGGTCCAATTGGGAGGACGCCCGTGTTGGCCCGGAAAGCCGTTGGAAACGCAGGTTCGAATCCTGTCCGAATCATTAAATTTTTCAATTTTCGCTTCATTTGTAAACACAACATATATGGTTAAAAACTTTTAAAGGAAAATGTAACTTAATTCTTATCGAGAATTACGCAATATTATACAGTTCCGACGAAAATTACATGGCCCTATCTTTTTTTGAGCAGTATGTAATCTGGTAAACGTACTAACGGGGGGAAACGCCGGTGTCTCCTACAATTCGTCAGGAATAAAAAGTCAATTATTTCATCATGTTCCCATTTTGGTTAAAATATGATAAATATAACGATAGTAGTAATAGTTTGTCTTCAACTAGGTTAGGTTGTGATATCTTCATGTGCCGAATTGATTGATTGTGCAAATCCCTCAACTTGCACGCCGATAAGGCACAACATGCCTGGATGCTACAAACGTAACATTTTATTCACTCATTGTTACATTTTGCCGGACACGCGGCATTCGCAGAATAAAACGCGCGGTATAATTTCCTAGTAATGTACTTGCGTAAGCTGGCGCCCATTTCGTGTACCTACTAGTGGATTTGGCTTAGACGGCGAGATAGCTCTAACCTTTCGTAACCTTTGCCGACCGGAACGCCAAATATGTGACACTCTTAGTACAAGCTTTTATCAACGTTTGGGATTGGCAGACTGATGTTATTTTTCGCAAACTTTTATTTAGGTACTGAGTTTATTTAAAGCGTAGTCGGAATCTTCAAGAATGGAATAATAATTAATGATGTGTGTAGTGTTCTAATAATTAATGAATACTTACTGATAATGATGAGGTGGGCGAATAAAGGGCGTCACAACGTTCCTTTGTCTAAAAAATATTTCATATTCTAGTCATTGAAAAAGTGTTATTTTGGTGAATCTGTCGCTCTCCACTCAAACTCGATAATAAACGTATTCATAAGGAGTGAACTCAGATTACAGAAAACAATAATATGTTAGCGAGTTTCCAGTTTATTTCCCAGTGAGCATGCCAAAGTCAACAAAAAAACCATAAAAACTTTTTTACATGACAATCAAAGCGCAGGATAGTTTTGGTGTCGCTTTCACAGGATGCCCTAACCGCATACCAGACAAAACACATTATATTTGCCGCAGACATAAAAACAAAACTCTGTTTTTTTCGAGAACTAGGTATTTTGTTGCGTGCCAATTTGGAAGTAACCCGCCGCGGTATTCCCACTGCGCTAACATGAGGGTTTTAAAAGGCATGAAAGAGGTCGTACGGTCTGTGACATATTTGCGATCGTCTGGCTTTATATATTCGATACGCAACGTAGAGATATAAGACTCTCTTACGGTTTCTAGGGGTAATCTGTTGCTAAAACGTTTCTAGAAGACGTATTTGTGCAAGTCAAGGATGAAGGTGACTAAAGCAATAAAGTTTTGAAAAATTACCGTAAAAAGCGCTCCAGTTATTTTAATTTATTACAGGAAGTAATAAAATCTTAATCTTGACTGGTTATTTATTATCCCTAGAACGTCCAAGTCATATATACAAGGGTCGATTTCACGTTACGAATTAATATGACACTTTTTGGTGGATTTTTAACTCCCTTTTTTTTTACTTCCAACTGCTTTTACTGACTAGTCTAACGCAGTTTTAAATTCACAGCGTAAAATCATAGTGCTCGTCACGATATATTAGCAGAAAATCGAAATTTGTGTGACACGAATGAATTTATTTTTACACTAATGAAATTCGTTTGATTACGAATGAAGTGTTGGTGACACTAATGACGAACTTTTCAGATCACGAATACCTTCAGATCCGCATATGTTTCTCTTGGTGGTTTCTTAAAAGTATGTAGTAAAGCTAATGCAAAGCAATGCATCGAACACGCGTAACACGTCGCTGTTGAAAAATGTGACCTAGTTTAGTTACAATACAATACAATAATTCTTTATTGCACACCAACAAGAAAAATGTTACAATTGAAACCTAATTTATAAATGGTAGACAATAGGCGGTCTTATCGCTAAAGAACGATCTCTTCCAGACAACCTTTGGTTAGAAGAATAAGCAAAAATAAACAATGAAGGAGTAGGTGGTGCGATAAAAAAAAATCAGCAACATAAATAACATAAAGTATAAGTCATACACATACTTAAATAAATATATATAAAGATAAACATACATATATACAAATAATATACATACATATATATATAATATAGGCAAAAATACACATAAACACAAGAAAAATAATAAAAACATCACAGCTGATATCCAACTTAGCTAGGAAAATTACCAATAGCACACAATAAGCTATGGGAGGGACAAGTAGTAATCTTTTAATTTAATCTTAAAAACAGATAGTGATTTAGCCTTCTTCAGATCCCATGGAAGAGAATTCCACAATAGAATGGCTTTAAATGTAAAATAATTCGAATAAAATTTAGTTACTTATGTTTTTATTATTTTAATATTTAATATGTATGTTAGATTGTAAGGTATTTATCTATGGGCCTTTGATGCCTGAAATAAATAAATAATAATTATTAATGCTAATGTTATAAAAATAATTAGGAAAGGTATGAATACAAATAGAAACAATATTTTGATTAATACATTCACTTGTATCTTAGATGCTTTCTAAATGATTAATTTTCTTCTCTGCACCCTCTGTTTAGCCCTATGGTTGACTGGTAGAGAATGCCATTAGGCATAAAGTTCGCCATTTGTTTGTACTGACTTTTGTTTTGTGCAATAAAGTTTAAATAAATAAATACATTTTTTTTAATGATCACAAGTTTTTGAACATACATATTCCTCTCCCTCTCTCTCGTAATTAATTAGTATATATATAGTAGATAATAACCCTTAATTAACAATACAATTATACCTATTAATATACAGAATTCGGGAGATGCGAGTTAGATTGTTTATTTTATGAAATATACTAATACACCTTCCTAAAACAATTACGTTAAAAAAATATATAAAAAAAACCGAATTCAAAAAAATCTGTTATTATAGGCATTTAATATATTATAGTTTACGTGAGATTTGGCACTGACTTCAAAAGGTGATTCAAAAGCAATCTGTTCTTGTTGGGTTATTTTTCGCTTTTTAGTTTCTTTAAGTCGGTTCTTTTTTTGTTAAAAAATATTTATTTTTATTTTTAGTGATTCATATAAAATATTTATGGCGGGGTGATCGGGAAGGTCTTCAAGGCATGCACCTCGTTTGAGTTCTCGCCTATCTCCTAACCGTCAAGGAGTTATATACCGTCCATCATCAGCTCAACATAGGAAGATGATGACTATCAGCCACAAATTAAAACTTTGTTCATTCAAGATTAGGTTGTCCAAGATTATAAAGCTGTTCGTGAACAAATTCATAATCGCCGACAAACACACGTACTGTATGCGAGTCAATCTGTGAGAACCACTTTTTTGAAGTCGATTAAAATACCAAAACCTTCTCCTAAGTGTAACAAATACTATTCTGAAAACTGCATCAAAATCGGTTCAGCCAAACGCGAGAAATTCGCGGACAAAGATACTTACAGGTCAAAATGTTTCATTCGTGTACAATTGTTTTTCATTAGTGTTACTCGAAAATTGACACGAATGAAGCGACACGAATGAAGTTTTGATCAAAATGTTAAATTTAAATAGTAACGGAATTTTCCAGAAACTGCCGCAAGGACACAATAATGCGTGCACATACTTCCTTATTATTGCATATTTCATTAAATCTCTAGTTAAAATATTTATTGATATACCACTTGGAACACGAATGATTGGTTTTTTGGCGAATGCACAGAAATTGAAGTAAATATCAATTTCTCACCATAATCCGAGCTCGCACATCGGCCATCACCAAACGTTCGTGGGCTACCGGGGCCCCTCTGTGACGCGCGGGGAAAAGGATTTCACTAACTTAAAGGTTAATACTTATTTGTGTGTGTTTTGTATACTCGACACTAATGATGGTCCATTTTTGTCTATGAAATGAAACCTAAAGAAATCGTATTATTCGTTTTGAGATTTAAAACCTATAGATGCCGGTTGGTTTTATTGTTATTCTCGCGTAACCGAAAGACAAAAGATTACAGTTTCTTCAAGTGTTTTTTTTTTATGCACGTTTATTTATGAATAGTCAGGAATGTGACCATTACCACGAATGAAAAACAGACACTTTTTTTGCAAATACTCAACAATGTTAACATAATCGCGTAATCTTTATTGTTGTTACAGATAAAGAAGTATCATTATCATTATTTCTTGTACAAATTATTACGGTTTTTGCAATATTATAGAAATTATTTCACAAACCAACTTTTGACGTTACGTCTGAAATCGACCCACAACTACTGCAACAATTTAGCTGAAGTATGAAAACCCTATTTCAAATCGAATACTAACTTACTAAAGATTGACAGGTTTTTACCTTGAACAGACTGCTCTTGCCCTCTCGGTCCTTGGGGCACTTGTAGGTGATGGCCTCATCCAACAGCGCGCGCAGCTGCCCGTCGTCCAGGGTCTCCACGTGCTTGTTGTTCTGCAACAACGACATAGCTCAGCTACAACAGTCGACGACACGCAAGCTGATGCTGTGTTGTTCATGGGAATATTCCCCACGCAAGAATGTTCGCCGTATCGCAAACAATTACTTGATCTTGATCGTGTTAGTTACTTAAATATACGTATTACGTAATAGAGTGTAATCCGCGTTAATTCGTCCCTAGTTGTAGTGGTACGTAGTCGGACCAGACGTCAAAATATTAAGGGAAGTCTGAACAAGCACGCAATTAAGTTAGTTGTATATGATCTGTATGGCGGTGGTGTTAGAAGTGTTAGAACTTAATGATAAGTGCGCTTACCCCATGTGGCGCGCTTGTCTTACTGAATTTTGACAAGTTTTGTAATTAGGTACGATAATGTATACGGCGAGCGGACACAAATCGCAATGCTCGTACATTATAAATATGCGAGTTGTGGCTACACTACCCAGATATTAACTTTTGAAGCTGACCAACAAGTGGCTAAATTTCACATGAAGGCACACATTTCGATGGTAGGTAACCACATTTTACTCGCCACCACGGTCATATTGACAAAACGTCTCGCTAGTATCAAGGTCATTCTGCAATTAAGTAAGCGATACAACATCGATAAAGCACTGTCCACGCGTATGTCCGCGGTAAAACGGCAATAAACATTAATGTCAAGGCTAGAAAGTAATCACGACTGTTATCAAATGGACCGGCGTTCACGGGCACGCTCTCGTTCAGTATACGTCCACTGAGTTTGCATATATTTGCAACCCAAATCTATATACATTTTTCTTCTCTAAATGTGTTGCTAAGCGCAAAACTCGGGTACGGGTGGACCAGGTATTTTATGTAGAGAAAAAAATGAAATAAGGCCCTGAGAAACGTAAAAAAAAACACTTTTTTTGTGCATAGACAAACTGTCAGCTAGTAGTGAAATAACCTTCCGTACCTATATCTGAAAGTGAGAAACGATTCACCTATAATTCTACGCGGTACAAGTTGTATGTAAGAAACATAGCATATTTCAGAAACTAGCCAAATGCGAGTCGGACTCGCAGACGAAGGGTTCCGTACCAGTATTGAACAAAAACACGTTCTTTGTATGGGGTCCTCCTTTAACTTTAACTTATTTTTTATTTTTATTATTTGTTGTTATAGCGGTAACAAAATATACATTCTGTGAAAATTTGAACTGTCTACCTATGAGAAATGCCCGTTGAACAAAATATCATGCAAAAGCCCTATTTTTGTATGGGGGCCCCCTTAATTATTATTGTTTTATCATGAATAGTATTTGTTGCTACAGCGGCAACAGAAATACATCATCTGTGAAAATTTCAACTGTCTAGCTATCACCGTTCTTGAGATACAGCCTGGTGACTAACGGACGGATGGACGGACAGCGAAGTCTCAGTAATAGGGTCCCGTTTTTACCCTTTGGGTACGGAACCCTAAAAAAGACATAGTATCAGTGACAACGCTAAGGGAGCTGAAGAGCTAAGAAGCCTGCGCTGTTCGAACTGGGTATGGAATCTATCTAGTTATTATTTACATGATCAACAGTATCAACACACATTTCACTTAATTAATATAGCAACGTAACATGTCACGTTCATGTTACAGATCAATATATAAATGGATGCTGTATGCAAGGTCACTAAATATATACAAGAATCGACCCAGAAGAGAAAGGTAACAACAATGTATAAAAGCGGTACCGTTACATGTCTTTTTCGTCGGACGTCGTTCACCTTGGTTAGTACGATAGTCACGCCACTTTACGCCGAGCCCAATATTCCTACATATTGCCGATACCCGGCGCTGTGTTGCCAATTTAATTTTAGTCTTAGAGCTAATTTTAGCACTTTTTTCCTTAACAAAACTTATTTAAAATTAAGCACTAATGTTTACGATACCTATCAAAAAAAAATTTAAGAATATTTGTATTTTTAATCTGTTTACGAATTCTTGGAAAAATATTGTAACGTTTTCGTCAATTATTATTATTTTCTTTAAAATTTTCATACTCATATGATTTAGAAAATGTAAATATTTAACAAAATAATATGAAAGTTCACTATTGCCGAATACCTAAAGTAGGTACTTTAAGGTTATCGTCAATTTTGGCTATTAATTATTAATTTTAGCACAATTTCGTACATAATTTTAGCCCTAAATGAGTTTTACAGTTGACAACACCCACGCCGCGACAGAGAACGCGGTACTAATTTATCAACCCGGGCTGTGAAACAAATCGTTGGACGTAGAAAGATAAATAGACGAAAAACGATAACTGTTACACATGATTACTATCACATCATGAGTTAATTATCGTCGTGTTGTTTCCTATTCATAGTATAGGGTTTCCGCCCCGGCTACTGCGGATCTACGATAGCATTCGCATTAAAGCGACCAAAACAAGGCGACTGGTGCACCACTTATTTTTGGACATTTATTTATTTATTTATTTTATTTATTTATACATGGAGAACCAACAGCTTAACTTACGCTAATAGTGACATATCTAGTAATACAGAGCCAATTATAGGATCTCACATATAGCAACGTAATAATATTTAACATTAAGTTAAATAACACGCACAGTTTTACAAAGACACATGCAATAATAACAGCAAATTAATATTAAAAAAAAAAAATACAGAAACTAAATTATGAAGTTGGAACGAAGTTGCGCAATAAGTAGGTACCTAATTAATTACAGTGTGCTATTTATAATCAGCAGAGTTCATGCACAAAAGCTAACAATTCATAAACATACTTTACGCTCGGGCATACCTACTACCTACAATGTTATTTTTTTTTTTTTTTTTTAATCAAAGAAAAATGATGACAATTTACGCCTCACGGAAGGAATGGAACAATTAAAAATGTCAATATCTTGGTCTCTTGTCACATTATTTAAGCAGCGACTGGCTCGAATCAGAAAACTATTTTGCCTATATTTGGATGAAACACATTTGACTGAAAGGGGGGGGAAATGTCTTTTAGACCGAGTAGGCGCATTAAACGAGAGTTTATGAAGCAGTTCGGGGCAATCAAGATTACCACTTGTGATGTTGAGAATGTAGATAATATCAGCTATCTCACGACGTTTATGTAATGGTAATAAGTGGTGTTTTTTGCACATACTATAGTAAATGGTCGAATCATAAGGACATTTTAGTTTAAAATTAAGAAATTTCAGAAACTTTTTTTGAACGCGTTCAATTCTATCAATGTAGGTTCTATAGCAAGGATTCCAAATTTGAGAGGCGTATTCCAGCTTACTCCTAACTAAAGAGCAATAGAGAACTTTCAGTGTCTTAGCTTGAGTAAAGTGGCCGGAGTTACGCATTATGAACCCCAATGATTTTAAAGCACTACTCACCATCTTCTCTATATGGATATCGAAGAGGAGTTTAGAGTCGTGTATTACATATACATTACTGATATCGCTGTTACAAAACGCGTGATGTATCAGATGACGTCGGGTTTTATGTTAATCTAGCTTTTTTTGTGGCTTAGCTGGCGTTAAAACACATACACTATCCTACGAGAACTATCATGCTTTTTTTTCCGGATAATAAAGCCTATGTATTAAGTAGGTAAGCGTATTAACTATGTCTGTTCTAAATTTTAAGCATATTCGTACACTCACACACACAAACTTTCGCTTTTCTTACATTAGTGGGATTATGTAAAGTTCTAATTCAGGTAAGCTTGTCATTATCAGATGTCAATGGTCGAGTATATTAATGTGTATTAATATTTAAACTATGTAGGCTACATCCAACACAAGATTGGCACTCTGAATTCTTACGCCACCACATACATCATCGTATCGTAATGTCAATATTGAAATGTTTACATTTCGGCCCTTTTATTTGCTAAGATCAGTGTTGATATATTGTAGCAGCGTTTCATTCTACAACTTAATTTTCGATAATATGGTTAGCTAGGGGCGCAATTAGCGGTTCAAGACGTATGTCTGCTCTGAGCATCGAGGGCATAATTCACGGCGCGATGCCGATACGTGGACGGCTGCCAAAATGCCGAATCGCTGACAAGATTACGAGACACACCGTCTCGCCGCGCGCAGGCAGGGTTGCCTTGCTAGGCATTAACTCAAATTTTGACAGGAACTATAGCCTAACAAGTTCCGGTTTTGCCCTGGGATAGTGGCGCTAAAAACAGCTTCCTTATGGCAATAATGTGCAGACGTCATATCATATATAAAATATCAGCAGCGATACATCAGTCATCTCATCAACTAAACATTGTTTACCGGAATGCTGCATATTCTAAAATAAATACTGAATGGTATTGAAAAAAAAAAACCTTTTCTTACAGTGGATAGTTTTGGCTTTATGCGAAATTTACTTGAAATTTTAATTACTAAAATCCTCAATATGGCGTGGACTAAAAACCACTCAAAAATTCCGAAGTTTAATTTATCAGAAACCATCAAAATTCCGAAAGTGAAATAACGCGAAGTGATCACGCCATGGTTTTCGGCATGGATCATATGTTACATACTATAATTAGGTTAGGTTAGGGTTATATGACATCCCAAAAAATATCTAAATATTTTATCAGAACATGGTTTTCGGAGTTATGAAAATTCGGAATGATGATGCATTGGGATTGGGACAAATGAAACTTCGGAGTATTGTAGTGTACCCCTATTTAAAACCCGCCTATTTCTTGCTAACGATTAAAAATAAGCAAATTCGGTAAAGTGGCACCTCAACATTTTACCCCAGCAGCGCTTGGGTGGCGCCATGAGAACGTGAAGTAACATGATCTCTACGACATGGAAAAGCCTTTAGCCAAAAAGGCAATTCAGCATAAACACAGAGGTCTAGTAACGCTGGTAACCCTAAGCCCGTGAGAGTATCGTTTGCGGAACCGTTGTTAACGAAACAACACGTACTAAATCAATATCCGAAGCCATAAAGGCGTATGTCTCTATGGAACTTTGTATGGATAAGACTTTTTGGCTTATGCGGTGTTGTATATTATGACGCAATATACTCATCGCGAAGATGTAGCAGCAATTTAGCGCACTCCAACTGTGCTAAACGATTAGGTGGGCACAATGCTGTGTAATTATTGATTAAATAGTTATTTCATGTTTCAGTGACAGCTAGGCGACTTGATGTTAACTGATTAATTTGATAATATAAATAAATAAGCAACTATCACAAATCGATTTAATCCTATCCTAAATTATTTCTAGTAAGTTTGTGCTATGGGTAATTGGGTATATAGAAATCCATGACCTAAGCTCGATTCGAGCTCATCGCGCAAATATTTGTCCTTCCCGGGATTAAACGACATAGGTATAAGTACAAACATAATCATACCTGCATGTATCTATTATTGATATATTAGTCTCGCGGCTATATCGTAACGTATGAATAGGTAATTTTAAGACCCCCGGATCCGACGTTTATCTTTAAATAAATAAATAAGCGTTATAAGTGCTGGGTAGAGATCCAGCGGACGTGCGAGGCAAGACATGCGGTCGCCGAGGCAACCCCTGATCTCCAATCCGTACCAAATACTTAATATCGTATATACGTTTCGATAGATCTACAAAATAGATAGAAAAAAATCTATATATTTAAACTTACTCATGCACAAATACACAATTCAAAACAATGTGACTGATAAGAAAATCCCCGGTGATCGATGTCGGAATGGAATTCAATGGCGCCTTTTACAATGTTATGTCTTTTTTCACAAGATGGCCACAGACGTCCTGAAAAGTGATCGTTAGAACCATCGATCGGGCGGGCTTATTAATTAATTCAATGGCGCCAATCTAATTACCTGTCCGCACGTACATTACAACAGTATCCAGCACATTACGTAAATAAATCGAATATATAATTAGTTCAAACCGGTCCGAACAAATTCGCAAGAGTTGGGTATTGCTCGATGACGTTTTCGATACGTTGGTACCACCGTAGACTTGAATTCCCACGACGAACCCTGATCATATTAATCATAATATAAGTAAAAGAAAAGCGATCGACTAATAAAATAAACAACGTATTTAGAACTAATACTACACATAGTAACGTAACTTCTAAGCTAACAGGAACCGCCGCCTTACTTCTAATTTCCGGTAGGTAATATCATAGGTCATAGGTGCAATTAAAAACTGAAATATAAAAGTAACCCGACCCGGCCTTACTAATAATAAAAATTTCAGAACTTGTACCAGTAGCTGGTCTTGAACCACGCAGGGTGATCTGCCATTAGGGCCGGCGAAATTTGACGTACACAAGTACAACCCGGTTACAATATCTGTGGACCTCGCTGGTAAGTGAAGCCATCGACGCCAGGTCCACAGATATTGTAACCGGGTTGTAAACATACCTCCTTTGTAGGCAAGGCACGGTTTACCGCCGACGACACGTGATAGCCTGCATTATTTTACTAAAAGAAAATAATAATGTCTTGTTGTAATCTGGGGGCACGGTAGTGCCCCCGCCAAGACGAAAAAAAAAGAGGCGGGGCACTACCTACCTTTTCTCGAACCGTTTCGTCTCATTTTCAAACCCTCATAGTTTCGTCCCAGTTAACACCAGAGCGCCCAAATTCACAGGTTAAGATGCAGTTAGGGAACATATGAAATGTACTAAATTTCATTGATCTAGCTTTTATACTTTAGGTTTTATTGGTACCTAAAATACGCCGATTTTGCCACTCACTCACTTATGTATCAAAACCTCTGGGGTACTTCCCGATGACCTAGAAAGCTGAAATTTGGTATGTAAGCTAGGTTTAGTACACAAACAATAGAATAATTCTGAAACTTGGAACTTTTACCCCCCAACCCCTTAAACTAGGGGATGAAAGTTTGTATGAGACTTTCGCAAATTTTGATACTAGAGGTCTGAAAATTTATACCTATTGGGCTCATTGTTATAAATAAAATACACATTCTAGGATTTTTAGAAAATCACCCCCCACCCTTAAAATAAGGGGATGAAAGTTTGTATGGGCTTTCCATAGGTAATGGGGGATAAAAGTGTATATATATATATGGGGCTAAACGTAAGTATTTCTTAAATACACAATTATTATTACTACTTACTTAGAAACACTTCAGCACAAAAAAAACATATAAATTAAAAATTACCTTGCAAAAAGAAATGAGATCCCACCAAAAACATTTCATGTAAAATTGGCGGCCAAGACTCACATGCTCATAATGCTTTCGCTGTAAAAAAGTGGTCAGATCCCTCGAAAAGCCAAGCCCCTAAGCCCTGAGTTTACTGATCCTACACCTTGGCTTCAAAAGTATGGCTTGGCCGTTTCATAAAGTACCGTAAATAAGTTTAACGGACTGTCCGGCCTATATGGTAAGGAATTAAGTTTAATATATTTTATCATGAAGACATAAACTTAATTTCTTGATACCGTATGGGCCAGACGGTTCGTTGGACTTATTTACGTTATTCTATGAAACGGCCAAGCCATACTTTTGAAGCCAAGGTGTAGGATCAGTAAACTCAGGGCTTAGGGGCTTGGCTTTTCGAGGGATCTGACCACTTTTTTACAGCGAAAGCGTTATGAGCATGTGAGTCTTGGCCGCCAATTTTACATGAAATGTTTTTGGTGGGATTAAAACTGCATTAAGGAACTATAATGTAGGGTACGTTATAAAACTTCTCTCGGAAAGTGCGTTATCTCTGCTTACTCATGACTCTCATGAGCAGATATTCTAACATTATACATGACATTTCCGAAGAGAAGTATAGATACTAATATTCGAAAACGGGTAATAGTTTGTCAGGATTAGAAACTATAATTAATTAATGAGAGGTGACACGCGCGTTCCTTATTAGAAACACGTTTATTCAACGTCAGATTCATTGTATATTGTCGCAGTGACATACCAAAAAACCGGCCAAGTGCGAGTCGGACTCGCGCACCGAGGGTTCCGTACAAACACTTTCCATCCCTAAGTGGTTAAGTTAAGTTTGCACCTGGTATGTATAGCGCCCCATATAAATTAGGTGCAAAGTTAGGTATTAAAAATTTTTTTTATGGTTTTCGTAATTATTCCTTTATCTATGCTATAAGACGTTGCTTCGTACCAAATTTCAAGATTCTGAGTTCACGGGAAGCACCCTGTAGGTTTTGATTCCCTTGCAAGTGTCGAAAATATGCAAATTAGGTGCAAAGTTAGGTATTAAAAAAAAAATTTATGGTTTTCGTAATTATTCCTTTATCTATGCTATAAGACGTTGCTTCGGACCAAATTTCAAGATTCTGAGTTCACGGGAAGCACCCTGTAGGTTTTGATTCCCTTGCAAGTGTCGAAAATTTGCGGCATAAACGGCTGTATCTTTTGATTGCGTTGGCTTAGAAGTTTGATTTTTTCACAGCTTCAAGGGACAGTAGACCTGAGTAATTGATATAAATTTCAGCTTCATACGTCCACGCGTTCCTGAGAAAAAGGGTCTTGACAGACGGACGGACAGACGGACAACAAAGTGATCCTATAAGGGTTCCGTTTTTTCCTTTTGAGGTACGGAACCCTAAAAAACAGACAAGTGTGAGTCGGACTCGCCCACCGATAGCTCCGTACAAATGTATACCGTTGCGTATACATGCTATTACTATTACGTACTTAAAATAAAGAGGATACTTTTTAAGATTTAATTACAGATATACCTAGTTCTCAGATTTATTACTTGCCAAATTAGGCCAACGGAAAATACCCTATAAATTTTGATTCCCTTGAGTGTCGAATTATAAGATTTCTGCGGAATTAACGGCCTATCTTTTTTTTACGTTAACTTAAGTTTTTTTTTCGCAGCTTCAAAGGACTGTAGACTTGAGTATGAAATTAATTTCAACTCAATATCAAATGACCTGCACGCGTTCCCGAGATAAAGGGTCTCTTGACAGACAGACTGATGGACGGACAGATGAACGGACGGACAAGAAAGTGATTCTATAAGGGTTCCGTTTTTTTTCCTTTTGAGATAGGTAGGACGCGTAAGCAAGGTTGGAAAAAGTGTACTTACATTATGTATTTTCTACGAGAAAAAGTCTCATTCGACAAATAAAATGAGTAACGTTACGAGTAGCTAACATGAATTATTTTTCTTCGTAGTTGGTCAGTTATCAAACTTGTTTATCTATATTGAACAAGGATAACTAATATTTTATTCGGTTTCCGCGACTGTCACACATTTAAATAAAACAATTTAAACGGATTATATCGCGTATATTAATTATTTGAGCCTCCCTGACGTTTCAGTACCTTTACAGATACCTTGACAGAGAAAAATTGTGTTTTTCTCAGTCAACCTTTGACAACGGTATCTGTAAAGGTACTGAAACGTCAGGGAGGCTCAAATAATTAATATACGCGATATAATCCGTTTAAATTGTTTTATTTAAAAGGATAACTAAGTATCCAGTCCGATACGGTTTTGAGAAAGTGAGGTGTGCGATGTAAATAAATCACAAACATTTCGGCCTTTTTCCTTTAATTTATTTGGGACAACAGGATCGCGGTAAGCTGTTGGATTATAGCGCTGACCCGATAATCGTGAAAAGCCTTGCCTTGGGAGAGGCTTTTCTCTAGTAGTGGAAGTAAAGGACGACATTGTATAGATATAAATAGAAAGTCATAAGTGCGAGACCAGAGACGTTGTACCTACAAAATTCCATTTTTACATAGTTAACTAACTTACTATGTTGTAATTGTCGCGCTAAGTAACGGAATATATAATACAGTTTTAAACTTCGCTAAACCTTTTAGCAGCGTTAGATAAGAGCTATTCAATGTAGCGACATTGTTTACGGATCCGGCTACTGTGTGGCAGCAAAATAATGGTCGTCGGATGGGAGATGCACCTACACATTTACACCTGTGCAAGCTAGATGGCGTGTTGACGCCATGGAGGGCCCAGCCGGTGGATCCCGACGCCTGGGAGGTCAGGGTCGGGCCACGCGGGATCGATGCCGCGCCCTTGCTCCTACAACACGACGCACTTCCCCGAGCAGATTTACAGCCCGGCGAAACTAACTGTTGCGTCCAAACAGACGGTTGCATAACGGTGCTACGCTTCGTACAATCACCCTTGTATTTTCAATTTGATGCTTTTAAATCCGGTTTAAGTTTTGCAACGTGAACAAACACAATCGCAGGATAAATGGAATTGTGTTTTTCTAAGCGCGGATGTTTTTACAAAATGCATAGATTAATCCCCGAAATTATATAAAAGGAACTAATGCACTGGAGACATGCCAGCACTTTTGGAACTTACAATAACCTGCAGCGTTGGAATTATGCCAGAAATTTCTCTTCATTTTTCTGGACAACGCTCCATGCATGCACGGTCGATCAGACGACATGACGACAATGAACGCAACCTAACCCAAATCATATGCCCTGATTATTCTATTTTTAATTACATTTAAGCTATAAAATTACCCAGTTATCGGATGCTCGACATTTTTTTAAACTAGCGAAAACCTGTCGTTGGTAAATTAGGCAATCAAAGAAAGTGCTTAATGCGAGCAATATAATCGCTGGTTAAAAATAAGTTGCTCTGAATTCATAGTATAATTTGCAGTGACAGCTCTATTTGATGTTTATGAGTGTTTCACTGCCTACACACTGGTAGCACTATATGCTAATGAAAGGTGATACAATAACATGATTCTGTCGAAGCAGACATTTGAAATCTAAAGGCTTAACCCGCGTAGGTATGCACAACATATTAATCTATTCTATAATAGAATTACCTACATTTAATTTAGTCACCGTCGCTGCCAGAACAGAAATTTTAAGCAAATCCATCAGAGCGACTGCGACAAAAAATATACATTTTTCAAACCAACAGGTATTTCAATATGTTGTGATTGTGAATTATCGATACCTGCAAAGACTGAAGCCAGTCGAGGGAGAAATAAATACTAACGTAATCGAATGAAAACTTGAACATAGCGTCCACAGATTTCCCAACGGCCTGGAGTGTGCCGAGCCTTAAGGTGCTTTTCAACTAGCGATGCGAGAACATTTTGAATAAGATAAGCCCATCTGGCGTGTTCCACCTTTAATTATTATTATTTATCTAAATGGGTAGTTTGTATAACTTTGAGGAAAGGTTCAGAAAAATAAATAAATTTGATGGAAAAATATTGTTTTTTTCTACCTGTGACAACGGATGCTGTAAAAGCATCGCATTCGAAACGTCTAAGAAACTCAAATAATGAATTTGTATTCATTATATCATTCAAATTGTTATAGGTACTTATAGTTCCAATTCTGAAAAATAAAATTACAGTGAATGAAACTGAAACGCGTACCTTTTTGACCCTTTGTCATTGTGTCAAGAGCGAAAAGATACGGGGCAATAAAAAAGTCTTAAGCTTGTGTAACCCGATTGTGTAATGTAGTTTGATCATATTTTTACAATGTGCCACAATTTAAAAAGGGGAACGAGGAATAGCGTACTCTAGCTCTATTTTTTGGTGTTCTTAGATGTGAACATAATGATTACGAATATTTCCCGAAATATTCGTTTGACTTCAACCTTTACGACAGTAAAGGTAGCATTCGGTTCTTGATTTGATTTGTCTAGGTACTTCTATGCAAATTAAAATGATTAAAATATTTTTTTTTGTGATAAAATCTCTCTTTCTCTTTCCTGAGCAATATATTAATGCCCCTTGGTCAATAAAAAAATAAATAATAGAATTTGAAAAAAATAGTGAATTCGTGCTTCCTTTAGGTTAGACAGCGCAGCGTGCAGCGGCATCAGGGGAGTCGGCGCCGCACGACGCGAGACAGTGACCAATGTAACGTTACCGCAATCGAAGACAGCATCTAGTGACGTAAAGTGTATAATATAAACGATTACATCTCTCCGTGGTCGCAGAATAAGGCTACAGGAGGTTCTTTTTTTACGATAGTATAGATATCAGTCATTCAGAACATAAATAGCTAGAGTTCGAGTTTCCGTTAGACAGGGGTGCCGGCGCCGCGCGATGCGAGTTAGTGATAGTGACCAATGTACGTTACCGTAATCGATGACCGCATCTAGTGACGTAAAGTGTATAATATAAACGGATACATATCTCCGTCGTCGCCGAATAAGGCTACAGGACGTTCTATCTTTTTACGATGGTATACATATTTAGTCGAATCATAGCTAGAGTTCTAGTATCCGTTAGACAGAGGCGTCATCGCCGCACGAAGCGAAATAGTGACCAATGTATCGTTACCGCAATGGATAAACAGATACATCTCTCTGTAGTCATAGAATAGTCATAGCCAGAATGGATCATAGGAAGTGAACCGGAAAGGATGCTAGAATGGTGACCATGGGAAAACACTCGAGGAACAGGTCGTCCCCCGATGAGACGGATAGACGATATAACGCGAGTATAGCCGAAACAAACTGGACGAGAGTGGCCAAAGATAGGGAGATGGAAATATTTGGAATAGGCCTACGTCCGAAGATGGGCAACCTAAATGCAGTGAAACAAGAAGACTACAGAAGGTTCTGTATTTTTTGATAGTATAGATATCTCATCATCATACATTTAAGAGTCAAACACTTGTCAGTGTAGCTGATGTAGCTGTCTCCATCTATCCCGATCCATAACCACCTCCTTAATTGATTCCCCTAAGATACGACATGACGTTTACCTTTTATTTGTTTTATGTAACTGGGTCTTCCCCTGTCTCGCTTTCCTTCAAATTTTCCTCCGCTGACCAACAGCTTATAAAATTGTCGTGTCGTATAAGGTGAACAATCATTTTCCCTATCCTTTTCTCTATGGATTCAACAAATTCCTTTTTTTCGTCACTCTTTTAAGTACTTCTTCATTTATGACTTTTTCTGTCCAACTAATCATCTCCACCTTACGCGAACATTTCGAAGGCTTCCAGTACCTCCCTGTCTCAGATATCTAGTAAGAACATATTTAAATAGTTAACGTTCAAGTGAGTTCAAGTTTCCGTTACAGCGAGCACCGGGGATGTCGGCGCCTAGGGATGTGACCAATGTAACGTTGCCCATGTAATCGATGAAAGCGTCTAATGTAATATAAACAGGAAATCTTCCTTTATAGTTATATTTCATGTCTGAACATCCTTAGTATAACCTCTTGAAAACTGAGTTATTTGTGGTTTGTATAAAATGCGATGCAATTATAGTCGTGCGGCGGCGTCGCGACCGATTACGAAGCTGCGAGCGCGCGCCGATTTGGGCCTAACAAAGGGAAAGCGGAGCATCGTTGAACGCTGATGTGTAGTGCTTAGTAAGCGAATCTTACTTTCATTAAATAGAAATTTCATTGATTTAACGACGCGGTTGGCGCTGGTTTCGAATCCCGGCCGGGGACAATATTTGTGTGATGAACTCGAATATTTGTCCTTGTTCCTGGGTCATGGATGTTATCTATAAGTATATGTATTTATATCGTCGTCTAGTACCCATAGTATAAGCTTTGCTTAGTTTGGGGACTAGGTTCATTTGTGTATGATTGTCCCTTAATATTTATGTATTTATTATTATTTATTTATTGCTATTTCATCAATGAAGATCGTGATCCATTGATTCATGCTATTTTCCTTTAAGAAGTTAAGCGCAGATTAACAAAATATGAAATAGGAAAATATAAATATCAGCTGATGGAAACGACTCACTTATGGCACTTCGATCGTCTATCGGAAACGTTTAATTATTAGGTACTTATAACGACCAGAAGACACTCTGATTAGTATCGGGAATTCAGGAAGTGAAGGAAACACGTACAACGTTCGTCAAATGACAACATTCCTCCAATCTGCAATGGATGACGTGCATATGACGTGGTATTACTTCAGCATACATGATTTACAATATAGAGTAAACTGTATACAGCGACTACGTAGGGCGACATAAAATGCTGCCTTCACTATAAATAAATCAATCGAAAATATATCTAAGTGCAAGCAATGCATTTTTCCATTGGTATATCTCTCAATGTAGCTGTAGGTAGGTACGAAGAGTCATTTAATTTTTACAACTTCATAATATCGGTCAATAGACTGTTGTAGCTAAATTATCCACGATAACATGTTAAAAACAGGCATATCAATTAACTCAATAAATTGCTCGGTTGGCAAATAACTTGATTACTATTAATATTAATGAATGCATTGCTATTTAAAGAAGAACTAATTTTAATGACGATTAAACCATAATTACGTTCGTAAATACGTAACTCATTAGGGTCTACTAATTTATTTACGACCACAGACCGCCCTGGGCGCTCACGCCTACGTAAAAATAAGTGTATTCGCATTATCAGAAATTTCTCTAGAGAGAATTCAGTATGCCAATATATACACAGAAAATTGCAAATTAAAAAGTAAGCAGCCAACTCCGTCAAGTGAGTGAACTTTGCGGATCTTCGGTCCCACAATCATCTTTAGTTTTCATACTCTTGGACGTTGAGGTCTAAGAACATCTCAAATCTACAAATTGTAATCGCGATCTATCCTGACAGCCGCGGACTAAGATAAAAACTTCCAGCTTGTTTCCTTCATTTAATTCGATATTTTTAACGCGAACTATTAACTCAGGTTTCGCGATAAAGGAACATCTTGATTGTCGAAGATAGTGTTCGACGAACCAGACCACCACCACTCTACTCCGCCTACATCCTTGTCAGCAGCCTACCTCCGCACACTTAGCTAGTGATATTTGAGAGTTGGCAGCGCTTCCGTCTGACCTATGCGGCAGCGCCACCCGTACATGGTAGTCCGTCAGCAGAATATGCGCAATTAATCAATTATCAGAAACCTTAACCTCTTATTTCTCTCTCAATCTCATATTTGTCTTTTTGCACAGAATCGGCAAAGACGGGTCTCCGCGGTCGGGGGTACTTGGCAGGTGCTATTTTCAGTCGTCAGGACCAATCCGGAGTCCCATCTTTGGATGGAATCGCGTAAGTTGTGTGGCTTACGTCCTAAGCTTGGTAATGGCCAAGGAAGTAACGTAAGTTCTATGTAGCTTCGCTACAACTTGGAGGAGCCATTCGTCACTGGTGTGAGAAGAGGGGAAATATACATTCGTTCTATTGCCATACCAGCACTGATATCCTTTTCAGAAAGTGAACGGCGATAGTCATTATGTGATAAATATTAACAGGTAACGTCATCAAAATGTTTTTTTTTTTCCAAATCGTTCTTAAACGTCAGTTTATTATCTCCGTATTATCTGGAAGCCAGGACATAATTAGAAAACAGAAATACAAGACCATAACGCGACTGTAATTGTTGATTGCGGCCTTGTTGCATTTAACGAGCATAGAAATTACGAGTAGTCAGTTGCCTAAAATATACATTACGATTGATTTATAAAAACGTACTCACGACGCCCACAATAAGTGAGTAATGATCAATAGAAATGGTAAAAAACGGCAAAGTGTGGGTTGCATTCGCGCACACGGGTTCCATAATGTATTGTGTCTTTATACTTAGGTTCCGAGAAAAATATTCATAGAGTTAAATATAATTTTCATAGCAAAGAAAAGAGGAAAGTTTTATAGGAATTATATCTAGCTAGGAACGAAATTTGGAAACAAGTTTCAGTAGTGTACCTATAAAGGCCGGAAACGCACTTGTAGCCCAGGTTGTATTGCAGGTATCGATGGGCGACGGTAATCCCTTACCATCAGGCGATCATTCTGTTAGTCAGTGCTTTATGTCAATAAAAAAAAACCTATTTCCTTCTCCACATTTTCACATAAAAAAATCTGCGTGACATGAACAATCAGCAGCATTATTTTAAAAATATTTTAAGGCAGTTTCAGATGTTGAATCGCGGTTCATTTTCTGACCGAATTTGAACGAAACTTTAAGCAGAGTTCTTAGGTACCACTTTAAGCTCAGCAAGATTGTATGGAACCCAAAAATAATAATAAGGGCGAATGACACCATATGGCACATGCTTTCGCGACGTAAGTACATATTCGGAAGCTGTCAGTTCATATTGTTAAGTTTTTCTAATACAGCTGAAGGCTTATGGTGAAGGCTTAGGGCATATGGTGGCATACTTACGTCAATATGTAACAAAGTATGTGTTCAATACAGCTTGTGTCCCCCTACTGTCTGTTCGACCTTAAAGTTCGGACTGTAGGTTCTTTTTCAAACAATAATCACAATGGAGATATGTACGCATTTATGTCAGTCCTCACAGCATGCGAAACCTGATGCTTCCCTGCGCTCACTATTGTTGTTGCACCTAAACGTAACCCGAGAATATTTGGCTCGAGCATTGTTTTCTCCAAGAGAAAGTTTGTCCATATCATGTATTTTAATGTAACTGTAACTTTAGATTTCGAAGTTACAGTTTCTGTTTGTAATGAAATCATTTTGTTGTGTAATGCATGTGCCTGTAATGTATTTTTTTCTTTTGTCATATTTACTGGTTTTTCGCGATATTTCCAAATCTATCCCAACTGCTATCATTATCACAGCTCAAGTCTAGGTTTTGATTGGTAGGCCTCTTTCTAACAAAGGCATGAAAACATTGCCACAAAAATTGCAAATGATACACTTGCTATACCAAAAAACGGGTTTAAACTGACCAAAGTTGACGTTGATCTATCAAAACTAAAAAAAAAAAATGCAGAATTCATCCATTGATTTGCACAAATTGACCCTTTGTTATAGCCATTAACACCTTTCCTTGCATATGAGCATCTTATTTGTTCCAAACCACTTACAATGGCAAAAAATGAAACCATTACTCTACATCCCACAGCCGCTCAAACTGAGTCTGAGATAAAATAAAGAGTTAATTAGATTACTGGCTAATTAGAAAGTCATGAATGTGTTTGAAAATGTTAATGTGTGTATAATACCTACATTAATTTCACTCATTGCATAGAATATAATGAGTACTATTATTCTTAACAACTTATGGAGAGTAGAAGGGGTGGAGCAGCATCGTCATATATCTAAAAGTATCCACTGAAAGATGTTACTATTAGTGCCGCTTTTTCTTCTATTTTATACATTTTCTAATAAAAATTCACACAATTATCAATCACGAGTCTCCATTGTTTTGAATGAATGAATGAATGTTTATTTGCAAGAACATAGTAGGTACATTAGATGATGTAGTAAACAGTAAGTGCTTATGTTCTACCGTAGAGGCATGCAAACATTTAATGTGTGTTGAATTTAACCCTGCTTATTGTATGGATACTAATGAATATACAGAAACATAATAATAAGATAATTGCTATTCTAGTTACTTAATAATTAATAATAATAATATAATTGATATTCTAGTTGCAATATAAACTAACTTAAATAAATATGAGATTTCATATTAATTGTTGCCAGACAAAAATTCTTTTATAGAGTAGAAACAATTAGATAGAAGCCATTTATGAAGAGCTCCTGCAAATAGTTTAGGATGACATTCTCTTATTTCCTTAGGTAATTTATTATAAATCTGTACTGACATACATGGAGCATTGTTTTTAAACATATTAAATTTAGCCCTTGGCAAGTGTATTTTGTCTCTATGTCTAGTCGATCTGGGGTACCGACTACTATGCGTATCAAAATATTCAGCGTGTTCTCTTACAAATATAGACGCCTGTTTTATATACATGCAGGGTAGAGGTAGAATATTAGTGGCAATAAATAAGGGTCTGCAAGGTTCTAGGTAGTGTGCATTACATATAGCTCTTATACATTTTTTTTGCCAATGCAATGAGTTGAAATACCTTTACCCTCCATAAGTTGAGGTTTAATATCCTGCAGTTTATGGACGGTAGGCAGGTTTACTTACTCGAGCTGCTCCAGTGCCACTTGTGAAGCCTTCTAGAACTATTATTTACTGCTTACAACTGGACACTTCTACAAATATTCTCCTATGAAAAATGCTGCTCCATCCCTTCTATAGTCCATATTAACAACCATAAACTTGGTCTGTTTTCTAACTTCTAAGCTCAAAAATAAATTAAATAACACAAAATGTTTCTTGGTTTTTTACTTTTGCATTATGATGTTATCTACATGTATACGTCTCAAGACAAGATCAAGTCAGGTCAAGTGAAGTCAGTAGAAGTGGATAAACATTTGTCAAGACAGATAAAATTATGTAGTGAAGCTAAATAGAACTGCTCTATTAATAGAATTGCTCATACACATCCATTTAAGGGAGAAATTTAGGTAGAAATAAATATTCCTTTAATGCGAAGAATTTCATGACGCAGTTGGCGCAGTCGTAAAACAGTTGCCTACTGAGCCGGCAGTCCTGGGTTCGAATTCCGGCAAGGGCAAATATTTGTGTGATTAACACAAATATTTGTGCCTGGGCCATGGATGTTCTATGTATTTTAGTACATATTTATCTATGTATATCGTCACCTTAACTTGGAACTAAGTTGATTTGTGTGAAGTTGTCTGATATTTATTTATTTATCCATCCAAATAATTGCTGATTTACTGCGCTTTTAATGCTTAAGCTTGAGTTTATTTTATTTATGGTCAATATTTTTTTGTGTCCTTGTTTCTTTACAAAAGCAATATGTTTTTAAAATTGTACATGTCAGATTTAATTACAATTGTTCTCGTAAAACATCATACTGTCATGTAAAAGGGAATAAATGAGTATTTAATGTTACATCACGAAGAAAAACATAATTTCAATAACTTAAATTTAACTTTAACAAACAGATTATAAATAAAACTACTTCCTACATGATTTTCAACATGTTAGAGGCATACTTGAGCACTAAATAAAGATTCTGTTTGACAGCAATGGAAAGAAGCATGTTGAATATAGGGAAGTCCAACAGAATGAGGAACAAAACATGGGAAAAGCATTGTTACTTGACTGTCTATTAGTAATCAATATTATGTCATGATATAGTCATGCCAAATAATGTTAGACAATTGCAGACAACAGAGAGCTATAAATGGCTGTCTACAGGTATCACCATCAGCATGGTAGTTATTTTGTAACTGTGCAAAAACCTTGACTTGAAATTGGCTGTTTTTTGTTGTCACAACCTACTTTTATTGTTAAATGTCATAATCATAATGTTATTAATGTGCACTTAAATACTTATACAGATTAAGTACTGATTATTTCATTTAGCATTATGAGATTGATGTAATGAGAAATTCTGTAGGTAGTGATAGGTAGGTATTTAAAAAAATATATACTTGTTTTGTTACCAACAAAGGAACCTTGTATTAGTGTCATAATGGAAATATAATCACTAAGGAGTACGCAATAAAGGCTATAAATAATGCAAACTCATGCTCACCATTTGTTTGATAAAAAGTGCAAATTGTTTTTGACATTCAATTGCTTCGCCATTTTTCACTTTCGTACACACGAAACGTGTTGATTACCATACACATACGGCAAAATCTTCTGTTTACGAAATATTCGTACGGTACGCGACGGCTTTTTAGCAACAGCCGGTGGTTAAACCGACACAGCACTCGCAAAGACTTCAAAATTTAAATAAAATGGCAGCAAAGAGGTCAACTTACCTCCACTTCGGCGTTGGCAGATGAATTCGTAGATTTAGAGTCCGAATTGGTTTGATGTTCATTAACTAAAGTATACAAAGCTTTTGAATCTTCACTGGGAATGTTAGTCGCACTTTTATCCGGGGCTTTTGGTTCCTTATCATACTCCGGCGGAGGAGCCATCTTAAAGGAAGTGCAGTCAGATGACACAAGTCTTATGACTTAACGCACCGGAATCACCGCCTGCCCCTTCGAAATTTATTTATTTCACTACCTAGCTAATAAAACACCATGATTAAATATTTTCCTACAACATAATTAAAGTTCTAACTATTAGCAAAGCTGAATTCATCATTTTCGACAGATTCCTACTAACATTTTTTTAACGAACACGGCGCCCCCAAGCGATAAACAGCGTCAACTCCAACTGTAGTTTTTCTTCTGGCAATACTTTCTGCGTTTCGATACACATATTTGAATTTATTAAAATCTTAAACTTACGAACTTGTAAATTTATAAATTTAATTAGATTAAAGTAACCGTGAGTAACTTATTTTGTCAAAATATTGTCACGTGTTCAGTGGATCGATATTCGAATGTGGAATGCATAGTGCTGTCCCGGGTTCACACTACTCGAAGTGCGTAGTACCAACGACGCTGCTCATACTTCGGTCAACTTCGCGATCATCGATAGATTAGATCAAGATAGATAGAATAAATAGCCCATGAATAGCCGGGGTTTTAGTCATTCTTTCATATTTTCATAATCAATAATCATTCATTCACCCAACCGCTCCGCTTACTCGTTTTCGTTTCATTCGTCTTCATCTGAAAACTTTGAAACTGAAAGGTGAAGTGAAGTGTCGTGGGGTGCCGCCTATATTTTCGAATTATTGTTTATATTAATTAAGTAATTCTAATTAATCTTTCATGATGCCTGAGACCCAAGAAAATATATTCATCTTCGTTCCTAATATAATTGGTAAGTATTTTGCTCATATATTAGTAGGAAAATATAGTGACGATTGATTTGTATTGTTTACACCCTCTTTTCAGGATTCGCCAGAGTTATCTTGGCTATTATATCTTTCTATTATATGCCGACGCATTGTATCTTCGCGGTGGCCTGCTATGTAATCTCGGCGCTGCTGGACGCCGTCGACGGTCACGCAGCGCGCTACTTTAATCAGAGTAAGTATAAGGCATCACATAATTCAATTACTTAATCTATCTTAGAGTGACCTTATTATACCCTTATACCTATAACAAGTTGTTTTTAACGCACGCATGAATGTTGTTTCGTGTAGAAGTTGAAAATGATGATGATAAAGAGCCCTTTGATTGACTAACTTAGGAACATTTCTTGCCAAGCTGATAAAATTGTTTAATTATTCATTTAAAACAGATAATGCAACATATAATACCTACTAAAGAAATTAAAATACTAACTATAAACTAAGAACTTACTTACTAACTAAAATAAAAGGCTCAATCAGATTAAATTTAATATTAAAAAAAGACTTATAAAATCGGACCCCTTTGGCATAGTGCCAAAGACGCTGGCAGCATTTCCTCGCTGTATAGCAACGAGGAAGCTGCCAGCTCTTCGGTCCCCCGTGATGTCGACCAGTCTTTTAGAAATTTGCCTAAACAGTTGATGTGTACTGGGCCCCCACGGACCTAGGGTCTTAACTCCAATTGGAACAAAATTGTGTTCAGAGCTGAGACCCCTGTACTTATGTGCTTTTAATTTTTCGGCCGCTTCGGCCGCCACGCCTGCCTTATGAGATGTTCCATGGAGATGGGAAGGAGCCAGAGTGTCTACACAGGTAGCGTCCCACACAGACATCCCATCTGGTCTCTTACCATTGTCTCTGGCGATGCCGGTTGGTTACAGCAAAGCCGGGACATTAACGCTGGCAAGAGAACAGTAGATGATGTCGATGCAGAGGGTCGAAGCATTTTTAGCTTCTGCCAAGTCAGCAATCTCATAGTTTGAGGGCAGAACCCTTAGGATTTTACCTACAACCATTACCATTTATATTTATTCATTTTATGTACTACAATAAACTTTCTGAGTATCAAACTGCACAGCAGTGTTGGCAGAAAAAAAATTGTTTACATCAAATATAATATATGTATAGTTTTTATTGCTGTCAGAGAGCTATGAGCCGATGTTAACATGGGATTGTAATTCCTACTCATACTAATTAATGTATTTAATACACTATTTTAATTTTAGAGTTAAGGACCAAGTTAGAAGAATATTCAAAGCCATGATTAGAGCAACCTCATCTATTGCAGATGTAAAATGGCCAGTGATGATTACAACAAGCACTGTTTTATTTTTTATCATCATACAAATAGTTATAAAATAAATTGTAACCTTTCCATATCTTCTGGAGTGAATTGGGTTCTAAGCTATAGCTAGTATTGTATAAATGAGAATATATCAAATGAGCCTGCTAGATAAATGACAAATATGGTGGAAAAGCTTATTTACTAGAACTTTGGGTTTAGAATAAATTATATGAAATGTAATTGTTCAACATATTTTTTATTCCATTTCCAGGTACAAAATTCGGAGCAATGTTGGATCAGCTGACTGACCGCGCTGGCACTGCAGGCCTTATGATGACCCTTGCAACCTTCTACCCGCAGTACACCTTCTGGTTCCAAATATCCATGGCCATCGACATCACCTGCCACTGGCTGTATCTGCACTCGGTGACCATCCAAGGAAAGGCGTCACACAAACTAATTGACATGTCTGGCAACCCCATCATGCGTCTGTACTACACCAACAAGAATGTGCTTTTCTTCATGTGCGCTGGCAATGAGGCATTCTATGCGGCTCTCTATGTCATGTATTTCTACACTGGTCCTACAGGTAACAATTATCTTTATTTAACTTTATATAGTAGAGTTAAGCACACTTTGGATGTGTGGCTATAAACATAAATATTGATGAATGAATGAATAGGTGATTAGATTAGTGATTATCAAGAAACAATAGACATTCACATTTTAATTATTCGGTTGACCTATTGCAAGGTTATAACTGGGGACAGATGCAAATAAATGTATTATTCTAGGGTAATAATCACATGATCATATGTTAAAATATATAAGTTTTGGGTAAAATAAATAAAAAATAAAATTCGTTTATTTCAGACCTAAACGATCCATAGTAAGTTATTAACACACCAAGACTTAATTATTTTATACACATTTATGATTAAATTTGCTTAAATAAAATAAAAATTATTTAAATACTAATTCAGAGCAAAGTACACGATTGCGTTCTGGTGAAGCAGTTAGGCACAGGAGCAAACAGAACTTTTGCTTTACTTGACCCTGCCAATAATTACATGTACCAAGTATTTGTTTACGGGACTGTCGAGACGCCCTTCCAACGTCCTAAGGAGACTTGCTGCTACCGCGCACTCTTTTCACCAGAGAGGCTATTCTCTTCCGCCTAATGGCAAAAAAGTCAACTACATAAAATAAAAAAATATTTAAAATATGTGGAAGCTAAATAGATTATCAACTGCAATATCTAACAGAACATAAAAAAACCGGCCAAGTGCGAGTCGGACTCGCGCACCGAGGGTTCCGTACAAACACTTTCCATCCCTAAGTGGTTAAGTTAAGTTTGCACCTGGTATGTATAGCGCCCCATATAAATTAGGTGCAAAGTTAGGTATTAAAAAAAAAATTTATGGTTTTCGTAATTATTCCTTTATCTATGCTATAAGACGTTGCTTCGTACCAAATTTCAAGATTCTGAGTTCACGGGAAGCACCCTGTAGGTTTTGATTCCCTTGCAAGTGTCGAAAATTTGCGGCATAAACGGCTGTATCTTTTGATTGCGTTGGCTTAGAACTTTGATTTTTTCACAGCTTCAAGGGACAGTAGACCTGAGTAATTGATATAAATTTCAGCTTCATACCTCCACGCGTTCCTGAGAAAAAGGGTCTTGACAGACGGACGGACGGACAGACGGACAACAAAGTGATCCTATAAGGGTTCCGTTTTTTCCTTTTGAGGTACGGAACCCTAAAAATCTAAAGGTCAAACATTCCCTGGATCACCTACTTACCTATTTAATATCTGCTATTGTTTATCAATTTTGACTTCATTAAGGGCCGATTGTTCAATCACCAGATAAATTTATCTGCCAGTTAAAATTATTGCTATCCTTTTCTCCCGTCATATAAATGAAAAGTGACAGCCAACATTTATCTGACAGATATGTTTTATCTGGTGATTGAACAATCGGCCCTAAGTGTTGTAAATACTTATTTATGACCTCTTAGCCAGAATTATCTGATTATATCATGCAGAGCTATAAAAATGGATAAAATATGTATGTTAAAAAACAAACTCGTAGTTGATTACTACTTACTATTACATCAGTTTCCTTGTGAACAAACAAGGGATTTTTCTCAAACATGCAATGAAATTTCGTCATAACGTTCGTTATAATCATAACCAGCGAACAAATAAAACAGTTAAGTATAACACGCTTCGAAGTATCACGTTTCGGGCGGAATAACTCGAGAGAACTGTAAAGGAATTTCATACAAAATTGAAGGCCTAAGCCGAGAAAATTTGTTTAAACATGACGCCTGTGTTCATGAACAGGCTAAACAGCTGAATTAAGTATATATTTTTTAACTTGTTTTTTTTTTCTTTGCATATGTTTGAACGCACTATACATGCCTAGCCGTGAAAAGGGCTTGCCGGCTTCGTATCTATGTATACCTACCTCACACATCCATCACTATCTCTATACCTACCTACTTACCCGGCAAGCCGGCGTCTGCAGTAATTTACAATGTCCTATTTGTGCTCTCGAGTTAAAAGTGCCTAGGAGGTTAAAATACGAAATAAAATATGTACATTTATTTAACCTATTGACCGCCAAGCGGTCTAGCAATTTACCGTGCCACTGACGCCAGAGTAAAAAAAAAAGATGTGCCCGAAATCAACAGGGATTGAAAAATACTTGTAGCGGTTAGAATTAAAAAGTTTTTGATCATTGAAATTTGGACGGCTGTGGCCGACGTGGCGTCAGGGGCACGATTTTTTGTTGACGGCCACAGCCGACTGTGGCGCTCAAAAGGTTAATTTCATATATCTTTTCTTCCAGTCCTCGGAATTGGTTTATACAAGCTGATCGCACTGGTGTCCATGCCGGTGGCCGTGGTGAAGGCCGGCATCTCCGTGCTGCACGGCATCGTGGCGTCGCTCAACGTCGCCTCCATCGACTGCAGCGAGCGCGCCGCCGCACAGAAGCAGGATAAAGGAAATTAAATCTTCCAGGGTATAAGGTTTCCTCGGCTAATTCCGAATGGTGGGTAATTCCGAAAATTACTGATATCTAATAAACGGGGTAACTTTTGCGCTAGCAACACTTGCTCAGATAGGTACTATACACTTCTACAGTATGAAGTGTTGCTAGCGCAAAAAATGTTACCCCGTTTATTACATATCAGTAATTATCGGAATTACCCGCCATTCGGAATTACCCGAGTACACCATACATGTACAAACATCGGTAACTGTGAGCCACGAAGTTTTCCTAACGATTTTAAAAGGTTTTCCGATTGAAATATGACCAACGCAGTCATTAGGTACATCAATTTTTATACATGACTAGCTGACCCGGCGAACTTTGTACCGCCTGAAAGTCGATAAATGTAGTGATAGCTTTTACTATTAATCCCACGGGAACGTGATAAAAAGTATCCTATGTCCTTATCCTGGTTCTAAGCTACCTCCCCACCAATTTTCAGCCAAATTAGTTCAGCCGTTCTTGAGTTATAAATAGTGTAACCAAAACGAGTTTCTTTTATATATATAGATTACCGCCCTGAAGTGGGATATTGTAGGTTATCAGTAATAAGAAGTCCCCATTGCCATTGTAATAGTTGATAACCCCTGCATTTCCCGCTTACTCGTATAAAAGGCTACCAGCTAACAACCCTACTGTATACCGCGGCACCGTAGTAACCGGTGTTTGAATAGGGAGCTCTTATTAAGCATAATTGAAAGTCAATGTAACGATTGTCATGGAATTGTTATAATTTGAAATTTATTTTACAGGATTTTAGAAGTCATAAAGTTAGATTGGGTTTGTTAATAACAGTCCCTAAAGTTAACTGTTTCTGAAAAAATAATAATAATAATCTAACGAAAATGTGACAAACGTTACAGTATGACTATGGAAACTCGTCAGAATTTATGATATGAAATCATATTTCTATTGAGTTAGAAATCAATAGATTGTTAGCTCCTTTAAGATGCATAATATATCTATTGTTTAATTGTATGAAATACTTCCACAAGTAAAAAATCGGGCATCAGTAACTTGTTTTATAGCAAGTCTTATTTTTACCGCTCGTTTGTTTTATGTGCTTCCCATTTATTATATGGAAATCATATTAGATGAACGAATTGAGCTCAACCCTTTTTTAATAAATGTAGACAGACAACCATGCTGATCATCTGATGGTTAGTGAACTCTGGGGCCCACGGACATAGGGCCGGATAAAGCCAGAGGCATTTTAAGAATGCGGGTATCAGGGTCCCTCTACCCGCAGAGTAGGTTTCTAGGTATGCTGTGGACGTCTCGGAGGTGTTGGGCACACAGGCAGTTGTGTACTATGGGCTGCAATGGGCAATTCTGCAGCTCATAGAACACGACCTTATTCATATTAATAATACGACCCTGCAATCATAGACATCTGCTATCTATGATTGTTTATCTAGTGCTATGGAATGGAACAAATGGGAAGTATTGGTCACCTTAACTAAATGACTTAATTATACTCCCATTTCTGTTGCCAAATAAAATTACATCACGGGTTATACTTTGAATATGATTATAGTTTTGATTAAGAATTAAAAAAAAATATTTATATTATTAAAAAAAAATACCTGTATGGTCACATTGACTAGTCGGTTTTGATTCCTGTGGGTTTCTTATTTTTTTACCTTTATATTCACAAAGTGGTATATATGTGTGTGAGTTTTTATCCTGTTATGTTGTATTTTAAATACATATTTGTTGGGTACAATATAAGTAAGTAACCGTAACATAGTGAGAAATAAATGTTGTGTGATTAATTGTTATTTTAGAGCTGTGTTGGTGTAATAATCGTATTTAATCAAGTGAAAAACTCCCACTACCTAGTAAGTGTAGTTTTATTCTGATCTCGAATTTATGTTGTAATTTTCTTATCAGTTCAGAGTAATCACAATCGGTATACTTACCTACTTCTGCAAATGGATAAAACTGTTGATTGTAAGGGTTAATTATTTGTCATAATTAATATAATTATCGTAATAATGACAAGTTTGGGTGCAGATTCAGTTAGAAATTTGTATTTTTTTCTGTTACGGATTTGATCAATGTTTTTTAATCACAAGGAGGTTTCTCTGTGCCTATTTTATTTGTTCCGTTACTAGAACTCTAATTATAGTACATTTAGAATAAGGAAAATCGATGTATACATATTAATATTTACACCCTTAATTTATTAAATAGTTAAATAAGCAAATCAAATGCAATTATCCATTCCTATATTATATAAACCCTGAATTCGATTTTACTGTATCGGAAACATAATAAACTTGGAGCTGATTTTATTTACAACAATTTATTTACACTAAAGATTTAAAACTTGTGATAATTTAAAATCCAAGTGACTCATAACATAAAGTACAAGTAGTCTAGAATCCATCTGTCTAACCAATGATGTCATAAGCATAAGATACGTCACTAACATGAGAGCTGCAATTTCGGTGAAGACCAAAAAGTTTACCACCTTAACCTCCCGAGACCCAAAGATATTTTTGTTTTTGAAATTGGAACATTCTGTTATTCAATAAAAGTTCAAATCTAAATTTGAATTGTACATAATTATGTACGCGGGGTCTTAGGATAGGAGGCATTTTTTTTCGCACAACGTAACTTATTCCATTCGCTTTTATTTCCTCGTTTTGTATGGTTAACTACGCCTTAATTTCATCCAACTTTTTGGTCCTAACCATGTCCTAACCCATTTATACTTTCCAGTCCCTCAGCCCTATGCGTCACTTTCCGGAGATCAACTAAATCGTTGCCATAGCGATAACTTTCGGAGCGTTAGTAACCTCTACTCTTACTCTTTTAATAAAATATCAGAAGGGTCTTTCAACTTATAAGGGGGCACCAGTGTGACAGAGATGCTTCACAATCAGAAAATGTTCGTACTTCATAAGCATGAAGCATCTTTACCATTTTGGACTATTATGATAAATAAAACCAAACAAGATTAGTTTATTAATTTTAATATTAATACTTGTGAACAGCATTTATGCAAAGTGAAGGTAGAGTAATATAAGATATATGTAGTAACATTAAATGCAATGTTAAAACCAAATATTGTGAACTAAATTTATTCTCAATAAAGCAAAATATTTATTTTGAGACATTATTTTCACACCTCAAAAAATAATTAATTTCAATTACCCTTTGAGGCTGCTCATGCCAGCTCTCATGATCTCGTCAACGAGGAGGAGGTTACTGGCGATCACCGAACAAGAGTTCAAGATCTGCTTTTTCACAATGTAATTGTCAATTATTCCCATATCCATAGGTTTGATGGCTTCACCGGTGCTTAAATCCAATCCGATCGGATCGGGGCTCAAGCGGGACTCTTCTTGCAGTTTCACAATCGTATCCTGAGCATCATAACCGGAGTTGATAGCTAGAGTCTTAGGAATGATCAGCAAGGCCTCAGCGTAAGCCTGGATGCCGAGCCTCGCCTTGCCTTTGACGGTATCCTTAAACTTCTGGAGCTCTACATTAGCTTTGATCTCGAAAGCGGCAGCACCGGGGATGACAGCTTTGTCTTCGATAGCGTTGTTGATAGCTCTCAGTCCATCGCGGATGGCATCCTTGATCTGCGTGAGGGTGTGCTTGTTGGGTCCTTTGATGAGGATGGTGACGGATTGAGGGTTCTTGCATTCCTCGACGAACGTGAACTTGTTCTCTCCGAGGACGTGCTCGTAGACGAGGCCGGCGTACCCGAGCTGCTCCTCGGAGAGGCCGTCGACGGAGTTCATGGCGACGCCGCCGCACGCCAGCGCCAGGCGCTCCATGTTGCGCCGCTTGGCGCGCCGCAGCGCCACGATGCCCTCCTTGGCGAAGGCGTCCAGGGACATCGGGTCGACGCCCTTCTGGTTGATCACGACGAAGGTCTTGTCGGTACCGTCGCATACTTTCTTCTTGAGGGCGATAATCTGTAAATTAAAGTACTTTTATAAATAACTTCAACTATTGCTGATGGATGAGTTTGTAATTTGGTAAATGAAAAATTCTGCCGAGAATTCTGCTGAAAAATAGCTTTTCTATCACTACATAGTTATAGTATGACACAAAAGTCGCTTCCAGTCTGTATGTCCCTAAGTATGCTTAGATCATTAAAACTACGCAACGGATTTTGAATTGTTTTTTTAATAGAGTGATTCAAGAGGAAGTTTTATATGTATAATACGTGCATAATATAGCAATGCACCCGTGCGAAGCCCGGGCGGGTCGCTACTTTTGGAATAAAAATTATAAGTAAAGGATGATCGGACAAAATGGTCCAAGAACCAATAGCGACGTGACATATATCATTAGAAAGGTGTTTTAATATACTGCAATAGTTACTATAGAAGCTCATTTCAAATCACTGTGTGAAAAAAGTTATGGCGATATAAAAAAACTTATTTTCATAGACGATTTTAAGCAATAAAAATGAATTATTTCGTATTCCATGACGTTACAGTGCTAGTTAAAACGCGTTTGTGTGTTGTTTGGGGTGTGAGCGCCTCCTAGTGTGGGTAGCTGGGGATAACCCTCGAGGACCTAAAAACCCGAAAGGGATAAAACCAGCTACCACGGAACATTGCTAGTAATATTTTGCTAATAATAGTAATATGCTGGTTCTGACATCATTTTGCTAGCCATGTTGGCTTAGATCTGTTGAGCGCCGTACGCAGGGATGAAGGAGTCTTGGGGGGTTGAGTCGAGCTTAGCCGGGGTTCGATGCTATTGTGAGACAACACGCCCCCTTTGGTCCGGATTTCAGGCTAAACGGTGGCCCTGCAGCTAGCCACTGCAGGGAAACGGACACGCGTACCGTATGGATGAGGAGCCATGCTGCCGGAGCGAGGGCGTGTGGAGCAACTGGGGGAACTTGGATCGTTTTCCCCAGCCACACTGCCTGCAGCTGCGGATGTCGCGTGTGAGACCCAACCAACCACGTCTTTATCTCTCGGGTAGTTCTGGTTCAAGGAACATCCCCAAAGGTGCGGGCTCCACGGCGGGTGGGAAGCTCGACAGATGAAGACAAAGATCATGGATCCCAAACCCCACTGGTGCCGGAGGGGAAACCCGAAGGCGCCCCTACATCAGGTGCCGGTGCGGCCGATGCTGTGCCTCTGTGCGGCACCTCTACTCAATCGCAAAGGGCGGACGGTGCTGTTCTGCAGTGCTGCCCACCACTACACGTGCCTTCAGGGACGCAAAAGCGGCCCAGACAGGCACCACAACACCACACGGCGGCGCTGGTAACACAGTGCCCCCCCCCCCCCCCCACAACGCATCTTGGCGGTGCTGCCTCCGCAGTGCCTCCACTCATCACACACCGTGGTGGGGCTGTTCTTAAGTGCCCCGACACAAGACACGCCGTGGCGGTGCTGTTTCCACAGTGCTGTCATGGAAGAAGCAGTCCGCGCAGGGTGGAACGGCCGCTGGGAAACCGACGGCTTTGAAACCAGGCGCGTTGATGAAACCGACAGGCTCGCCGCAGGCGCAAGGCCGTACCCAGCCCATAAAACATAGCCAAGGGACTGACGCCAAGGGGGTCGTTTCGGCAAGGAGAAATCCGTAGCTCCGGAGCAGACACCAATGGTGGAACTCCCCACAGACGCGACAACGCTGGCTGGACGCTGCAAGAGAGTGCTAAGAGGGGAGGGGTGAAACCCGACTCGGCTTCATGCTGGGCTCGGTGTACATGAAGTTCCAGTGACCACGAGGTAGGTTTTCGCGTCTCTCAAGACGACGAGGCGACAGAATCCGCCCATGGACGCCGCTGACGTAGTCGCGGAGAAGCCCGGTTACCAAACCCCAGAGCAGACCGCCCTGGTCTCCGAGAAAGACGAAGAAGAACTTTTTTGGCCGTCATCAGCCCTTCAGGGCACCGGTAGGCAATTTTTTTGATGTGACAATGTGTAAAATAAAACAATAAACTATATATTAATCAAAACTTTTTTTTTTACATTCTGGTAGAGAATGACCCTCACCCTGCACTCTGCTCTGCACCCCCCAGAACTACTCACAAACACGTTTTAACCAGCACTGCAACGCCATGGGAAACGAAATAATTCATTTTTATTGCTTAAAATCGCCTATGTAAATAAGTTTTTTATATCGCCATAACTTTTTTCACACAGTGATTTGAAATGAGCTCCCATAGTAACTATTGTAGTATATTGAAGCACCTTTCTAATGATATATGTCACGTCGCTATTGGTTCTTGGACCAGCCTCCATACACTTTTGCCGGTCCTCCTTTAAGCTATTATGCGCATGTAGAATGCGCATAATAGCTTATTTACTTATAATTTTTAATACACACTGTTTCAGATGAGATATAAGTTTTACGTCGTCCCGAGCGAAATAGGACTGTTGCGACCTGTTATGTCATCTAATTCATGGAAGAAACAAACGTACAGAGGTGGCAAAGATTATGAAGATCTAAGTACCTTCATAATCTTTGCCACCTCTGCTTTATCAATACTTCTAGTAACAAAATTAGTAAGATCATGTTTACCTTCTGGACCCTCTGGTCGATGAAATCCCTCTCGGCGGCGACGAGCTTCTCGCGGTCCTCGGCGGACTTGTAGAAGAAGCCCGAGTTGACTTCAGTCTTCTCGTACTCGAGCGAGACGTTGCACGTCAGGATGTACGCGTTTTCTACGCGCTTCGGCATGTCAGGGTGGCGCGCTCCGTGGTCCAACACCAGTCCTGGAATACAATATTAACTCAAACATAGCAATTTATTTGTTACTTTCTAATCCCTAAATAAAATCCTTGGGTCCTGATATCATCCGATTATTGTAATGTTGTATGTAATGAAGGAACAGGGATTGCAGATTAGTTTGTGGCCTCTACAGTAATTTATTATACCCGCCATCAACAGTCAGCGTCATCAGACGCATTTGAGTATTTCTAACAACAGACATTTTTGCCTTATGCAGTCCTATATTAAGAAGCACATATTTAGTGAAGGTTTTCAACAGGGTGCAAGGTATTCTCCCATTAACTGCTGCACTTGGGTAAATAGAGTAATAGTTTACCTTTGATGAGTGTGGTCTCTGTGGCGGTCTTATGCTGCATCTCCATCAGTTCCACCATGTGCAGGTCCACTGGCTTGCCCGGGGTACGGATAGCGAGGACAGCATCGACACACGCGTCAGTCAGCACTTCAGCCAGATTAGCGTGCACCTGAGAATGGCACAATTTTCTTCCATGTTCAACCATGAATAATCAAGAAAAAATATTGTATTTCACGATTGACACAAGTTAATGCTGGACCAAAATGTTATGAATACAGTCACATACGTATATGCAGCAGGACCCTATGTAATTATGGTTTAAGTCCTATATAATCGAGTTGGTATATATTTCTACCTCTCGATTTATGTACTTTTAAATTTCTGAAAAAAAAAAATAATGAAAAAAAAAATGATTCTGTGCCAGCGGGGCCCTTTGTTAATTGTAAGTTTACAGACTAAATGAATTACTATTCATGGAGCCTCTTATTTCTACCTTTAAAATAACTTTTCACTACACCATAGATATAAATAGTTTTTGAGAAATATGCGTTCGAAGATCTTGTCCTTCTAGCAGGGCCCTTTGGTATTTAGTGACTTACATGACCCCAGGTAATTTAAAAAACAGCCGGTTATTTCTACTTACTGAATCAATTATTACCAACTTGCTAGTGACAGGTTTAGTGATAATATAATACAATAATATTTTTTTTCTTGAAAACCTGTCACTAGCAAGTTGGTTACAATTGATTCAGTAGGTAGAAATAATCATCTGTTTTTTTAAATTACCTGGGGTCATGTAAGTCACTAAATACCAAAGGGCCCTGCTAGAAGGACAAAATCTTCGAACGCGTATTTCTCAAAAACTATTATGTAGGGTGTAGTGAAAAGTTATTTGGAAGGTAGAAATAAGAGTCTCCATAAATTACTATTCATTTAGTCTGTAAACTTACAATTAACAAAGGGCCCCACTGGCACAGAATCATTTTTTTTTTCATTAATTTGCAAAGGTAGAAATTTTAAAGTACATAAATCGACAGGTACAAATATATACCAACTGTTTAGGACCTAAACCATAATTACATGGGGTCCCGCTGCATATACGTATATAATACAGTCACTGTAGAACTCTGGCCTACATTCAATATGGAATCAGTATTTCTGCTAAGATTCTTTATAAGGCCTGATCTAAATGGACATTGTAGGCAGACAGCCTCGTAAAGAATCACAAAATTCTTAAGCTGAAATTATTTTTACCTTATGTACAATGAATGAAGTTCAACATTTTCCTAGAATTAAAATTAGTTGACTGTTTATAATCTTTTAATTTTTTGTACTTAATTATTTACCTAATTTAAAACTGTTATGTAAAATCTAGTATAGTTTAGTATGTAAGATAATTGCAATGCCCTGACAGGGCGTCATGTATTGACTGCCATATGTAGCGATTCACATGTTCTCGTCATGTGTACGCCATCATGTAGATATATATCGCCATCGTAAGACTCACATCATCATTATCATCATCAGGTTCCCAACACATTAGCATCATATTTCGCCAGCTAATACTAAAATCATCACTTAATAACTATAATACAATACAAATGCCTAATAGAAGTAACAGTATGAATGTTTACGAAAGCAAGTAAAAATATTCTAATAACTAAGCATCCTACCTTTTTAAAATAGCAAATTACTATTCACAAAATTTTCCAACGGAAGAATTGAGCTTTATTCATACTGCATAAGGATCAAAGTTATGGGCGTGGGCGTGTCTGTGGGCGTGGCCAGAGTGTCCAGAGTTTTCAGCGAGTCCAGCGCGTCTATTCGTCTAGCGCGTCTATTTGTATAGGGCGTCTATTTGTATAGGGCGTCTATTTGTCTAGGGCGTCTATTCGTCTAGGGCGTCTATCCGTCTAGCGGGTCTAGCGTGTCGGGGGATATTGGTATAAATAGGGACGGATTTTATAGAGTTCATTCATTTCTTACTTGCGACTTCGACTGGGTAACATTATTGTCTGGCACTAAGGTATTAAATTTAATTTTAAGGGGAATTTCTGTTGGAATTTAGATTGTTTTTCGGGATTATAATTATTCATTGAAATTTATTGGGATTTTGTTGTTTGAAAGCTATTAAGCTTAATTACATGCCAGAAATAGTGTTTTGGTACATGGTTGCCAGATGAAAGATATTTAACCTTGCGGCTGTTAAACGAATATCTTTCAGACTCTTTTAGTTTTATCCGGGATAGGCAACCCGGACACTAGCCATTTACAAGTGCAGTGCTGTGCCTACAGATCTAGAGTAATCTATCTGATGAATTCAAGGACCACGAAGTTGGACATGTGGGGTTTCCACACTTGTTGAAATCAGATGGACCTCTAGGTTTGGTCTCATATACGTATATATTTATATATTTGCAATATCTACACATATTAGGGCGGGCTACTCTGCGTTTCCGGTGTTTTATCCACGCAAGGGGGGGCCCACTTACACTGATTTTAGTCCAACCTCGGGTTAATCTCCCGAATTTATAGTTTAGCTTACCTAGGTTCCATACACGTTTAAATGTAAATATGAGGTTTAGGCCTCTAGAGTTTTTGTACTAGCTAGGGAACAGGGTTTAGTGATAGGTACACTTTAATAGGGATGTTAGGATGGGGTTCTTTATTTTCCGAGCAATCGGCCATTCATCATTGACTAACATAACATTTATTCAAATTATTTTAATCTTGTCTGGTATAATAAATACAAACAGCTGATTTCTTGCTTACTTTAGTGTCTATGACTCGGGGTGTCAGTAGTGAAAATAAAATCTTGTAACAGTTTATAAAGAATGGGAATAGAGCAATCTGATGTTTAAAACCATTAATTTTACATCGAGATTTGTAGAAACATTTAGTTAAATTTATTTTTATCGATTATGATGTAAGATTTGGTAAAGTAATGTACTTATAACAGACATCGATAGTGTTAAGATGGCAACACTGAAGATAAATCAAATCAGCTGAGAAATGACATTAGCCCTCTTCAATGAACAGAAATAAATTTAAATTTTGTTATAAATTTTGATAAGGAAATTCCATGGTAGATTGTTGTGTAGTATGTCTAGAAATGGAAAACAAATCATTCCTATTGCTGGATTTGGAGTCTGGAGTGTAGACTGCTAAGAATGGCCTAGGACTTTTAAGCAACAAAAATGAAAGTTGTTTGTCCTAGTTTATACATTTCAGATCTCAGAACTTAATTAATTAATATCACAAGGGTTGAGAGTAAATTCCCTTATCAGAATGAGTCAAGTTCGCGAGTTGAAAGAGACTTCGAATTGATAACAATGAGTTATTATGTTTCAAGGTTGAATGACATGTTTTTTTGAGTATAGTTAAACGAAAACCCAAGTTAGACAAATCTATTGTTGTAATGAATGAAGTGAGAATTCAATTTAGTTCACGAGTGAAGAAAATTCGTGTTGTTTAATAACAAATATAGATAGTAAAGATTCATAGATTCTAGATAGATCCGGGAGAGATCTTTACCCTAAAAGAGCCCGAAGGCCATTAAAAGATCAAATCTGGCAATCATACGGCATCCAGAGAACATGGGTTTGGTGATATTTAAAATAACACACCAAACAGATTTAACAGAAATTAGTTTTATTTTTCTGAGGAACGATTTTCCCTCAATATGTACACATGAAGTAACCATGTTTTTTACCCGATTGCCCATGTCATTAGACATGATGGTAGCCGCCGTTATTTTAAATAAAACTAATTGTTTTTGGGATAATTAGATGAAAGCAATACTGGTATACCACAGTCAAATGATAATATTTGGTATGCGGTCGAAGGATTTCAATAATACTCAGAATTCTATTCACCAAACAATTACCTCTTGTTTAGATCCAGAATCTACTTTAGAAATATCATACTAAAACTTACTAAAAGTATGAATTCCCTACCTTTATTCCATATCAAATTATCAGAATAAAATTATTTAATTTAGTCGAACATGAAAACTTAAGATTCATTAAATTTGTAATAAAACTTTATATTTTCAGTAACTTCAATCTACTTATAAATTGGTTATGAAGTGTAGTTTCATAAAGTACAAAATTACTTGTCTACTAAACATTCTTGGAACAGACATGCAATTCCAAGAAAACAGTCTAAATTGGCTTTCATCTTAGAATTCTAATAATATTTGGTTTTGATTCATATATTTATCTTTATTGTTACATAGAGTAATCTAATATATCCATAACTTACTTGTGGACTGAATGAGTTTTTATTACATATAGAAATTATATAAATAATATTTAATAAGAGTAGAATATCCCATACTGAATCATACTATAGGAATTAGGGATAGTTTTGAGGGCTAGACTACATAGGAAGGAATAAGGTTATATTTTAAGGATAAATAACATTAAATTAAGTTAGAAATTTAATTAATATGAAGAACCAAGGTAGCAGTATGATAGGGGAAACAAGCATTAAATAAATAATTGAATACACATTTATTTAGTTTATTTAACAAAAGTACATAATAGTATAGCACAGTATAGGTTTGAAGGTACTTAACGGCACATCACGGCTACATATCTCTTTAAAAGAAACTGAATTACTACAACAACGTTGGGTCCTACATAATCTAGACTTTCACACGGTTATACCGATATCATTTTTGGCCATTAGTTATAAGAAATGTTCAGCTCAATTGTTATAAAGATCCTTTCATATCTAGGTTTGTTTAGTTGTAGGTTGTGGTAGACTAGGAGATGCTGTTAAGATATTTTTTAGGTAATTGTAGTAGGGTTTCCTAGGGCTTCGTTGTAGGAGTAGAGGTTGGAGGCGAGGGTGAAGCAGGCGTAGGACCTGTACCTTTAGCTAGGGCTTAGCATACATTACGATTGGTGGTCCCGTGACTCAGGATATCTTTAGAGTTGAAGTACGTTAGGTAGCTGATAAGCATTACAATTTGGTGCTCGTTCCCAGGATGTATTTATTTAGCAGATAGTTATTATAGGTATTACAATTGGTGCCGTGACCAGGATAGGATCAGTCCGGGATCGTTGAGGGTCGTGCCGATGCAGTTTATCGTAAGGTTTCATGTCTTGCTGTCTTCTTGCGTTTTGTAGTTCAACAATTCTTTCATTTTGTTATTTCGCCATGGAATTTTAGTTGAGTTGTTAGTGACGGTTTTATTGAAGGGATCTTTGAACATTTGAGCTTTGAACTATGAGACCCTCAAGGGTACAATTGTTGACGTGAGAATGGAAAGGAGAATTTAGCCGTGATGGGTTGTGTTGTGCACATCGTCAAGAAACACATTTTGTTGCATATTTATACACAAACTACAGTGAATAGAGTAGCTTCTTGATATAACACACTATATTTTTCTTATTTCACATAGTAATAGTACCTGAAACAAAAGATTTCTATTAGAACAACGTGATATTTTTTATCATTCAATATTTTGCAAACAATAATTAATTGACAGGGCATTCAGCCATTTTGTTTTTTTATCTATAGTTCAATAGTGGATTGTTTGAGATACAATTAAATGCGTTACGTTAGTGTAAAGGCTTTACAAAAAGCTAATTTTTAATTTTGATTAATAATGAAATAGGTGTGTTATTTAAGTTTTAGATAATTATTTACGTAACATAAAATAATAATATCAAGTAATAATATACTTACTTTAGTTTCAATCAGATACGTAGACAACTTTACTCAATATGTTCATATTATTAATATAACATAAGATTTAGATATTTAAGGATACATTTAATATTATTTATGCATAATTTACATAATTGGGAAAAATAATAATAGGTAATTCATTTTTAAATTAAAAATGTAAGCAAGGCAGAGTGAAGAGAAACGTCCTCGAGTTGGTTGATTTGACAAGTGACAGGTGTCATCGCTTATCTTATCAGTAAATGATTATGATATCGAGATGGAATGATTATTTAAATAAATTTAATTTTAGTTTAGTTATGAAGTCGGAATGTTGTAGGAAATTGAATAAGTAAGGTAGAATAGAGATTTCATTGTTCTTGACTACAGAATAAATGAGTTTGTGGAGATTTTATCTACTTTAGTTCAAGTTGTGTTGAAAATTAGTTGTGAAACTAAAAATAAGTTATGAGGTTACTAAGAACTTATTATTTCGGGGGGCGTAGATTTATTTATAGGCTCTAGTTCAATCTAGGAAATGGTTGGAATAGGATCTGATAAACATGACCAATGTTAACCTTTGTATAAGGCTTCTAGCTACAATATTAAGTTATTAACCTTTTAGCTTATTATAAGACTTGTTGGAAATATTAAATATAGCAGTTATAAGGAAAGTAGAAGGGTTAGTGATTTCATATCTCGGGGGGCGATCTTTGAGTTTTCTTTTAACACAATGAAACAAATGAAATGAAAGTAATTTTATTACAATAATTTTGGTACATTTATGGCTTATAGATTACCAATAGAATGACTTACTTATATGTTCACATGTAGTATAAGAATATAACCACAGAATCAGAAGGGAAAGGAAAGCAGTTTAACTTTAATTTTTTTGAGCGAAGTAAATATGTCTGTATTGTTACCATCAAATTTTATTAAGGTATTCAGTTCCATTAAGTGGTCCTATATATTTAAGTAAATAAATATACATCTTCAGTCAAGTTTTATTATGCATTAGTCATGATACTCAGGTTTTATTTTAGATTTATAGTAGACTTTGTGTGGAGGTTGCCGTTGAAATCCAAAAATCTGGAACATAAAAAAAAAAATATTATTGAATCAAGTTAGATTAAATGTTATTTGTTAATAAACAAAGGTACAGCTATTATACAGTACATCTACATACTTTACTTTGAAATATAAACATTTATAACAGTAGTTCAGGAAAATAAATTTAGTTCATAAATAAGCTGCTCGTCTTCAAATGAAATGAAAATTGTAATCAGGTGATGGAAACAGACTTGAGAAAATGATAGGATGAAGACAAGAAGAGAATTAGCAGTAATAACCGGAAGAAATAAATTAAACTTATATCCAAACAAGAACTGGTTTTGAGCGAAGTCATTTCCATGAAAATTTGCATGAAGATATTTTTAAACAACTAAGTTCTTTTTTAAGTTGAAACAATAGTACAGTAAGATAAATGAAATAACCTTGTAAAGAAGTTCCAATAAGTTGCAGCAGCAGAAGTAGAGAGTTCATGCCATCCTTCATAACTTTTGCAACAATCAAGATTAATTTGTACTGAAGAAGTTGTCAAGATTTACGAGTAGAGTCTGGAAATAGAACACAGAAGATATTAGAATCAAGAAAAGAGCAAAAATTGACGTACAGAAGATTCAAGACTTATTTTATAAACAAACGCAGTTAAAACTCTTGTTAACTTACATTCTGTTAGTCTGTTTCAGGTGGCGCAGAGTTCGACTTCATTGCTTGTTTAATTATCCGTAATTGCATGAATTTTGAGATATAACTTATAACCGTTGCGCGAAGGTTAACGTAACTGTTTTGATTCTGTAACAAAAACAAATTTTGATTGTAAACATACAACACGAATTTTCTCTACTCAATATTTTAGTCAGATCATAGTAACAAGCGTAGAAAATAGTTACCTTATTATCATAGAACCATTTTATCACAGTTTTCGGTCAGAGTATAGCAAAGGTGGGCATTTATAGGGACTTAGAAAAAAAATTAAAAATTTTTTTTTTGCCGTTTTTTGGCCTTTTCTTAGATTGCATTATGTAGAATACACCAAAATAAGCATGTTTTGTAATGTAAACTTTTTCCCTCAAATCGATATTTACCGAGATATTGGAGTTCCAAGGTCAGTAATTATAAAGGGCTGCAGCACTTAGAAAAATTTCGGAGTCGTGAAATTTATGTCAATATAACACCTCATTTTTATTAAAGTATCCTTTAAAACATGCTAAAATAAGCATGTTTTGTTATGTAAACGTTTTCTCTCAGATCAATATTTACCGAGATATTGGGGTTCAAAGGTCAGTGATTATAAAGGGCTGTAGCACTTAGAAAAATTTCGGTGTCGTGAAATTTATGTCAATATAACACCTCATTTTTATTAAAGTATCCTTTAAAACATGCTAAAATAAGCATGTTTTGTTATTTAAACTTTTTCTTTCAGATCAATATTTACCGAGATATTGGGGTTCCAAGGTCAGTCATTTTCATTCATCTAAAACTGTAGGTAAGATTATGTTTCTATTTTGACGCTCCGCTCGCTTCGCTCGCTCCGCTATACGGGGTCATAAAACAAACCTAACCTAACCTATAGTTTTCAGTTTTAGATCCATATTCTATTTGGTGGCAGCTCTTCTAAAACGGCATGTATTTAACGCGGCGACAAATTAATCAGATTTTATAGGGATTTATAAAAAATTAAAGGGGATAGCAAAAATTATAAGTTGGCGACTAATTGCGGAGACTATTAAAGTAAAAAGTAGCAGCTAAGTAATCAATTTTCGGCTTTGTTTCAATATAAACTAGCATCGAGTTATTGTTTTGGCGACTGAATTAACTAATTAAGCGGAAACATGACAGCGGATAAAAAGTTGAAAATGGCCTACTCTAATTGTTCAATGGAGATTACATATAAAATAAATCAAGGTCATAAAAAAATACTTTGTGCGACAATTTAAGAGATTTAATCAAAGTTGAAAATTGCATGTATAAATAATAATTTTGGTCTATAGTTTTATTTAGTGACTGATTTTGGTCAATTTTTCGTCAGGTGTGATGTCATATTGACACCTATTTTTTATGATTCTATCGTATAGAATACGTTAAAATAAACGTGTTTTGTATGGGCAACTTTTTTCTAAACTTAATAATTACCGAGATATGGACTCCTAAAACCGACAATATTTTTTTGGATATTGTGTCAGACTCTGCCTTAGCTCCGGCGCTGCGGGAAGTGCAGCCCTTCCGCCCTTGCGTGGCAAAGCACGGTCGCCCGTACTCCGTTCCGCAGCTTCGGCTTGTTGGTCGCCTTCGGCGACCAGCCTCAGCCGCTCCGCTCCGCACGGCTCCCGAGCTTTGTCACGGCGGGCGAGGGCTGCTCTCCCTCCGCGCCTCCGGCTTTTTATATACACTCTAGGGGTAGGGCAGACAAGACCACGTGGAATCGGGGTTGACAGCTTCGGTTCTGAGGCAACTCTTATGGTAATGCAATGCTTATTTTAGCGTAGCGTGTTTTAGCTAGATTCTGGACTAAAATAAGCGTGTTTTGTATGGGCAAAACATTTTTACCTAAAAAACGCTTATCGCCGTTTTCATTAAATTATGGTTTCGAAAACTAAAAAAATAACCCCATTACTTTTATATAGTACCCATTTTAATATTTAAGCTGTCAGCAAATCAAAGCCCAAAATGCTTTTTTAGATGGAGACCTGTAGTTGCCACTAATATAAAGTTTGTTATCCTTCTGCTAATATTAGTCGCCAAGTCATTATTTATAGTACCTCACCTATGATTTTCAAGTAAATTATCCCTATTTTAACGTGTCCTATACGTGGTATAGTGCTTATATTGAATAATTTCACTACCAAATTTTTTTTTAGCAACGAAGTCTGAAAATGTCTGACCTTTGAACCCCAATATCTCGGTAAATATTGATCTGAGAGAAAAAGTTTACATAACAAAACATGCTTATTTTAGCATGTTTTAAAGGATACTTTAATAAAAATGAGGTGTTATATTGACATAAATTTCACGACTCCGAAATTTTCTAAGTGCTACAGCCCTTTATAATCACTGACCTTTGAACCCCAATATCTCGGTAAATATTGATCTGAGAGAAAAAGTTTACATAACAAAACATGCTTATTTTAGCATGTTTTGAAGGATACTTTAATAAAAATGAGGTGTTATATTGACATAAATTTCACGACTCCGAAATTTTTCTAAGTGCTACAGCCCTTTATAATCACTGACCTTTGAACCCCAATATCTCGGTAAATATTGATCTGAGAGAAAAAGTTTACATAACAAAACATGCTTATTTTAGCATGTTTTAAAGGATACTTTAATAAAAATGAGGTGTTATATTGACATAAATTTCACGACACCGAAATTTTTCTAAGTCCCAAAACTGGCCCACCTTTCCTATACCCCAACCTATATACAATTCATAACAATTCATTTTCTTGTTCATTATTCATCAGTTAGTAATTTAATTTCCAGTGCGTAGAATACATTAAGGTTATGAATTTTTTTTTTGACATTTGACATGTCATAAGACAGTGTTGCCAGGTTAAAGGGATACGATGACATAAATAGCAGACTATCATTAAGGTGTAGATTCACTTACCTAGTTCGTAAGATTTACGTAGCATATATAAAGAATAGTTAAATATATATTTACCTATATGTTATTTAATTAGACAACGTACAAGTATTTCCGTAATTTATTTATCAAAATCTAATATTCAATAGGGATATTAAGATAACATCGATTAAGGTATCGATTACAGTCGATTTGTTTTAAAAGACAATAGTGATGTCATAATATAAGTTGTACCACAGTATAGGTATTGTAAGTTAAGGTTCGAATATGGTTGTACGCAAATTTCACTAGAGGTCGTTAGTAGTATATTTCATCGAAAGATTTGCGTAATGGTTCGATTCCATTAATACGTATTTTGAGGTTCTTTAATAAGTTGAAATTCGATAAGTTACATGGATGATTACGTAATGGTTCGATTCCATTAATACGTATTTTGAGTTTCTTTAATAAATTGAAATTCGATAATTTTCAAAAGGGTAGTTAGAGGTAAATTGAACTGAATGGATAAAGTAATTACGAGGTTTATTAAAGTATATAAAAAAAAAAAAAAAAAAAAAACGAAATGTGTGAAGTGGATAGACGATTTTATTATTTGTATTAGAGAAAGTCTTTATTTTGATTTTAATGAAAGAAGTAAAGGGGAACTTGGGATATTTTAGAAAGATAAAGTAGTATGGATTTTGAATACATAATGGGTGATGTTCTTCTGACTAAGTCGATGCGGAAAAACGAATGTAGGAGCCTGTAGTGCGATGTATGAGAGGATGAATGAGTGGACTTTTTGAGTTGAATGTTGTTTGTATGTATTCAAGCTAAGTTCGAAAGTATTCGGATCCGAAAACGGGGGGTCTACTATCTTTAGAGGTACGAACGGGAGTATTTTCTAAAGACATCAATTGGGTTGCACATACTTAGAAGTTAGGCTTAGTAAATCGAAGGTTCGATTTAAGACCGATGTGCGGTAGTTTGTGCGAAACAATACTCTACAGTGCCTACGGGCTAACCTTCATCGAGCACGAGCAGGAACGTGCAGGTTTCACACACACCCATGTCAATGATTAGATTGGCCAACTGTATATTTTTAAACAAAAGGAATTGTGGATTGTTTTTTTCGTAAAGGCAGGATGAAACTAAATTGGTATATTTGTATGAACCTGGTATAATAATATTACTTAGCATAATTTTGAAATGAAACATTATTTCACAATTCGACAAGTAAGTCTATAGTTTTACAAGAAAAAAAAAAACACGATTGTATGACTATAGAGCTGAAATTGGCTTGTTTATTCTTGATGTGATACACGCACCGAGAAAGGGGAGTAGCATGTGATTTTGGAGAAGAATTTGAAATCGGAATCAGTTATTGAATTGAAGTAAGGATGAATATTCAGTATCTATACCAAAGATCTTGCTATGTTGTCTGAGGAGAGTTTTGTCAATTCATCGAAGGATTCGTACAATGTGAATTCGCAAATGAGGCTGAGCAATGGGCAGGTCAAGTTTGAGGTGTTTAGGCAAAACCGAGCTAATAGGGCTTGTTTGACTCACAACCAAACACTTCTTACGATGTGGTCGAGATTTGGAGAAATATATTCACGATTCAATGATATTATTCTATGTTTTGAATTCTGATTTAATACACAAGTGGCTTTCCAAGTATTGGTTTAAATACACACACATTTAAGGGTTCGAATACTGACGGATTTAGAATATCCAACATTATCACAAAATGTTATTTGCTTAACGAATAATTTGTCTTATATATAATTTTTTTTAGTTCGTTTTGCATTTTAGTAGGGGGATGCGAAGTTCTACGTTATTTGACAATGTCAATCCACTTCAAACTTTCGCAGGGGGGCGGTTGTAGCGATTCACATGTTCTCGTCATGTGTACGCCATCATGTAGATATATATCGCCATCGTAAGACTCACATCATCATTATCATCATCAGGTTCCCAACACATTAGCATCATATTTCGCCAGCTAATACTAAAATCATCACTTAATAACTATAATACAATACAAATGCCTAATAGAAGTAACAGTATGAATGTTTACGAAAGCAAGTAAAAATATTCTAATAACTAAGCATCCTACCTTTTTAAAATAGCAAATTACTATTCACAAAATTTTCCAACGGAAGAATTGAGCTTTATTCATACTGCATAAGGATCAAAGTTATGGGCGTGGGCGTGTCTGTGGGCGTGGCCAGAGTGTCCAGAGTTTTCAGCGAGTCCAGCGCGTCTATTCGTCTAGCGCGTCTATTTGTATAGGGCGTCTATTTGTATAGGGCGTCTATTTGTCTAGGGCGTCTATTCGTCTAGGGCGTCTATCCGTCTAGCGGGTCTAGCGTGTCGGGGGATATTGGTATAAATAGGGACGGATTTTATAGAGTTCATTCATTTCTTACTTGCGACTTCGACTGGGTAACATTATTGTCTGGCACTAAGGTATTAAATTTAATTTTAAGGGGAATTTCTGTTGGAATTTAGATTGTTTTTCGGGATTATAATTATTCATTGAAATTTATTGGGATTTTGTTGTTTGAAAGCTATTAAGCTTAATTACATGCCAGAAATAGTGTTTTGGTACATGGTTGCCAGATGAAAGATATTTAACCTTGCGGCTGTTAAACGAATATCTTTCAGACTCTTTTAGTTTTATCCGGGATAGGCAACCCGGACACTAGCCATTTACAAGTGCAGTGCTGTGCCTACAGATCTAGAGTAATCTATCTGATGAATTCAAGGACCACGAAGTTGGACATGTGGGGTTTCCACACTTGTTGAAATCAGATGGACCTCTAGGTTTGGTCTCATATACGTATATATTTATATATTTGCAATATCTACACATATTAGGGCGGGCTACTCTGCGTTTCCGGTGTTTTATCCACGCAAGGGGGGGCCCACTTACACTGATTTTAGTCCAACCTCGGGTTAATCTCCCGAATTTATAGTTTAGCTTACCTAGGTTCCATACACGTTTAAATGTAAATATGAGGTTTAGGCCTCTAGAGTTTTTGTACTAGCTAGGGAACAGGGTTTAGTGATAGGTACACTTTAATAGGGATGTTAGGATGGGGTTCTTTATTTTCCGAGCAATCGGCCATTCATCATTGACTAACATAACATTTATTCAAATTATTTTAATCTTGTCTGGTATAATAAATACAAACAGCTGATTTCTTGCTTACTTTAGTGTCTATGACTCGGGGTGTCAGTAGTGAAAATAAAATCTTGTAACAGTTTATAAAGAATGGGAATAGAGCAATCTGATGTTTAAAACCATTAATTTTACATCGAGATTTGTAGAAACATTTAGTTAAATTTATTTTTATCGATTATGATGTAAGATTTGGTAAAGTAATGTACTTATAACAGACATCGATAGTGTTAAGATGGCAACACTGAAGATAAATCAAATCAGCTGAGAAATGACATTAGCCCTCTTCAATGAACAGAAATAAATTTAAATTTTGTTATAAATTTTGATAAGGAAATTCCATGGTAGATTGTTGTGTAGTATGTCTAGAAATGGAAAACAAATCATTCCTATTGCTGGATTTGGAGTCTGGAGTGTAGACTGCTAAGAATGGCCTAGGACTTTTAAGCAACAAAAATGAAAGTTGTTTGTCCTAGTTTATACATTTCAGATCTCAGAACTTAATTAATTAATATCACAAGGGTTGAGAGTAAATTCCCTTATCAGAATGAGTCAAGTTCGCGAGTTGAAAGAGACTTCGAATTGATAACAATGAGTTATTATGTTTCAAGGTTGAATGACATGTTTTTTTGAGTATAGTTAAACGAAAACCCAAGTTAGACAAATCTATTGTTGTAATGAATGAAGTGAGAATTCAATTTAGTTCACGAGTGAAGAAAATTCGTGTTGTTTAATAACAAATATAGATAGTAAAGATTCATAGATTCTAGATAGATCCGGGAGAGATCTTTACCCTAAAAGAGCCCGAAGGCCATTAAAAGATCAAATCTGGCAATCATACGGCATCCAGAGAACATGGGTTTGGTGATATTTAAAATAACACACCAAACAGATTTAACAGAAATTAGTTTTATTTTTCTGAGGAACGATTTTCCCTCAATATGTACACATGAAGTAACCATGTTTTTTACCCGATTGCCCATGTCATTAGACATGATGGTAGCCGCCGTTATTTTAAATAAAACTAATTGTTTTTGGGATAATTAGATGAAAGCAATACTGGTATACCACAGTCAAATGATAATATTTGGTATGCGGTCGAAGGATTTCAATAATACTCAGAATTCTATTCACCAAACAATTACCTCTTGTTTAGATCCAGAATCTACTTTAGAAATATCATACTAAAACTTACTAAAAGTATGAATTCCCTACCTTTATTCCATATCAAATTATCAGAATAAAATTATTTAATTTAGTCGAACATGAAAACTTAAGATTCATTAAATTTGTAATAAAACTTTATATTTTCAGTAACTTCAATCTACTTATAAATTGGTTATGAAGTGTAGTTTCATAAAGTACAAAATTACTTGTCTACTAAACATTCTTGGAACAGACATGCAATTCCAAGAAAACAGTCTAAATTGGCTTTCATCTTAGAATTCTAATAATATTTGGTTTTGATTCATATATTTATCTTTATTGTTACATAGAGTAATCTAATATATCCATAACTTACTTGTGGACTGAATGAGTTTTTATTACATATAGAAATAATATAAATAATATTTAATAAGAGTAGAATATCCCATACTGAATCATACTATAGGAATTAGGGATAGTTTTGAGGGCTAGACTACATAGGAAGGAATAAGGTTATATTTTAAGGATAAATAACATTAAATTAAGTTAGAAATTTAATTAATATGAAGAACCAAGGTAGCAGTATGATAGGGGAAACAAGCATTAAATAAATAATTGAATACACATTTATTTAGTTTATTTAACAAAAGTACATAATAGTATAGCACAGTATAGGTTTGAAGGTACTTAACGGCACATCACGGCTACATATCTCTTTAAAAGAAACTGAATTACTACAACAACGTTGGGTCCTACATAATCTAGACTTTCACACGGTTATACCGATATCATTTTTGGCCATTAGTTATAAGAAATGTTCAGCTCAATTGTTATAAAGATCCTTTCATATCTAGGTTTGTTTAGTTGTAGGTTGTGGTAGACTAGGAGATGCTGTTAAGATATTTTTTAGGTAATTGTAGTAGGGTTTCCTAGGGCTTCGTTGTAGGAGTAGAGGTTGGAGGCGAGGGTGAAGCAGGCGTAGGACCTGTACCTTTAGCTAGGGCTTAGCATACATTACGATTGGTGGTCCCGTGACTCAGGATATCTTTAGAGTTGAAGTACGTTAGGTAGCTGATAAGCATTACAATTTGGTGCTCGTTCCCAGGATGTATTTATTTAGCAGATAGTTATTATAGGTATTACACATATATGTAAACACCCTACTGTACTGTACCCACTCATTACTGCAATAACTTGATTGTTAGGATTGTAATAGAGCAAATAACGCTCATTCGCAATACAATATAGTTGATCCCACAAATTCAAATATTATTTTATTTCCAAATATATTCTATAAAATGAAACCAAGTCACAGTCAGTTGTAGATTAAAGATAATGTGCATGCCATATGTAGGTATGGAATGGTAATGGTGTACCTCTCTTTAAGCCAAGTATATAATGATAGTTTACCTTAGTTTTCAAAGATGTGCGAGCAACATCTAGCAAGTTTTCACGCTTGATTTCTATGGGAATCTTCATGGATTCCAGAATTTCCAGTGCCTTGTTTCGTGCCACATCAAAACCCTCTGTCAGGATCCTCGGGTGTAAACCTGTTATTAAAATTATATATTTGCAATGACAAAAGTGAACAAGTTGCATGGATGGATTGACTTTTTAGTTCAGAAGATAAAATGCAATCTCAATACAATAACATTATTTTTTGAAAACCGGAATCAGATACGGAATGGTGCACACAACATATTCAATTAAGTTTGTACATTAATCTTGGATTTTTATTAAAAGGAGTGAAATCAATTTAACATTAATCTTAGTAGTTTTTTTTAATGAAATATCATTATAAATTTCAAAGGTTATTTTTAAGGTCAAGTAATAATAATTAAGTTAACAAATCATGGCAAATATAGCACCAGAAAATCCATTTAAAGCAGCAGTTGGAAACCCTTAAGGAAAAACTCATTCTTACCTTCACTAATATAAATATCTGCCTGTTTCAACAGCTCCCCAATGAGTAGGACAGTTGATGTGGTTCCATCTCCAGTTGCATCATCCTGCGTGGTGGAGGCGCGCGCGATCAGTGATGCCGTTGGATGCTGGATCTGCATCTCATGCAGCAACACATTTCCGTCTTTTGTGATCTTGATGTCTCCAGCACCAGATACTAACCTAAAAAAATATAGTGATATATTACAAAGATTTAGCTACCACATTTTTTTTTACATTTTGCTCATACACAATCACATTCTCATAATAACTGTCAAACGCATACAAATGCATTTATTTTATTATTATAAAATTTCGTGTTATTTTCACCAACGGCCGCTTATCTTTAGCAGCAGTGAAGCGAGCTCCTAATAGACATATGATTTTTTATTTTGCTATATTTATGACTAAAAAGCATATATCAACCTGTCGGCAATTGATCAGTAAATCAGAGGTCGAAAATAATATATAGTATCTCTAAAAACTATAGAAAGTCTTTATTATAATGATATTACTCACATTTTCATTGTTCCCTTAGGACCGAGGTTAGTTTTCATGACATCTTGGATACCTTTAGCGGCTGATATGTTTACAGCTAAAGCTTGTGCGGCTCTCGCAAATTCAGCTTTAGGATTCAACAAGCTTATAGCAGCCATTTCTGCAGTTTTAACACAATATTTGAAATAAAATCGGCGTGAAAACGACACACGAGGAACAATCAGGCGGAAACAAGACCCAAGACCACAGATTAAATTAAAAAAATATACATGTCACGACGAAAATATTTCGTGAAATAAACTGACAGTATGATTTAAAATAGTGACATAATTAGACGTAATTTCTGGATCAAATTAATTTTGAAATTTTGTTTACATTTTGCCTGTACTTCAAATTATTAAAATTGGTTTATTTTAATTTAATCTAATTATTTCGTTTTTAAGTATGGTATCCCAAATTTGTCAACTTTGACAGTTTAGTCATCTTCTTGCGTTCTAATCTTGTTCTAATACTATATAAATTCTACAACACCAGACGCATTTTTGTTATATTATACGATATTTACAATTTAAATATGGATAAAAAAATTGCAAACAGTATTAAAGACTAATGTTTAAAAGGCATAAAGATATGTTTGATAGTTTATTAGAGGTATTTTTAAATCGTAGTGGTATAATTCGAGATGACATCATGACATATGAATTCAGAACGTTCCAGAACTGTAATACATACTTCAGCCTACTTTACATATATGGAGGAGAATAAAAATAAATTTCTATTTTAGTAGTACATTTGTAATGTTCGGGACTTTACCAGAATATTCCTTTATTAAGCTTTAAAAGCAGGCCGCCGCGCGTTACCTCAATCATTACAGTGAAACGTAACAATGGGTGTACACAGCGAAGAAGCTGAAACTTACAAAAATAAGGGCAACGAGTCCTACAAAACCGAAAACTACGAGGAGGCTATCGCGTATTACAGCAAAGCGGTAGACTTATCCGAGAAAGACAGCCGGGACCACGCCACGTACCTGAAGAATCGCGCAGCCGCTTTTCTTAAAACGAAGGAGTATGATAAGGTGGTAAAAGACTGCGATGAAGCTCTACGCATCGTGCCGGAGGACCCCAAGGCTCTGTTTCGGCGGGCGCAGGCGTTAGAAAGTTTGGAGAAATTCGAAGAGGCCTACAGAGATGCCAAGGCGGTATTCACGGTGGAGCCGACGAATAAGGCGATCCAGCCTGTCCTGGCACGCCTGCACGCCGTGGTGCAGGAGCGCTCTCGGCAGGCCGCGCAGACCGGCAACAAGGTGGAGCAGATGTTCAAGCTGGTGTTCGACGTAGCTGCAGATAAAGAAAAACGTGAGAAAGCTATGGCTAATCTGGTTGTGTTGGCGAAAGAAAATGCCGGTGCCAACATTATGTTCAACAATGGTGTAGTGCAGAAAATACAACAGTTGTTAAAGATAGAAAAGAACCATGATATCTGTACAAATGCTATAAGGGTGGTCAGCCAGCTCTGTAACGGCAATGTTGAGCGGACAAAGAATATCATCAAGATTGTTGGCATCCCATGGATTCTAGAGATCATTGACAGTAATATTGAGGAAAGGGTGAGTGCAGCTCAGTACTGTCTTCAAGTTATACTGAACACATTCACTGGCATGGACACCAAGAAAGACAGCAAGACTGATCAAAAACTGTGTGAAGAGTATAAGAGTGAAATCGACACACTGCTAAGTTGTTTAACATACTCCATCACAAACCGGGTCATCACTGGTGAAGCTAGAGATGCAATCATGGAATTGATCATGAGGAATTGCCATTACACAGCACTCAGTTGGGCAGAAAGATTTGTTGAAATCAAAGGTCTGGAGAGACTACTAGAAGTGTGCAGTGAACTTGAAGAGTACAAATATGAGTCGGCCATGAACATCACCAATTCATCAAGAACCATTGCAGCTGCCTGTTTAGCAAGGATCTACGAGAACATGTACTATGACAAAGCAAGAGAGAACTTTAACAGCCATGTTGATGAATTTGTCAGAGACAAACTTCTTTCACCCGACCTTGAGTCAAAAGTAAGAGTGACTGTAGCCATCACGTCACTTCTAAGAGGCCCTCTGGATGTTGGCAACTATATCATTTCCAAAGAAGGCATATTGGAGATGATCCTTGTCATGGCTCAAACTGAAGACGCTCTACAGCAAAGAGTATCTTGTGAGTGCCTGATTGCTGCTGCCTCAAAGAAAGATAAAGCAAGAGCTATCATTGACAAAGGAGTGGACATTCTTAAAAAATTGTACGCAAGCAAAGATGATTCTGTTCGAGTCAGGGCTTTGGTGGGTCTCTGCAAAATTGGCAGTTTTGGAGGAGATGATGCTTCTGTTCGTCCATTTGCAGAAGGTTCAACCAAGAAGTTGGCTGAAGCTTGCAGGAGGTTCCTGCTCAATCCTTCGAAAGACAAGGATATGAGAAAGTGGGCTGCTGAAGGTCTATCTTATCTCACCCTGGATGCTGATGTGAAAGAAAAATTAGTGGAAGATAAGCCAGCTCTCCAGTCCCTAATTGAATTAGCAAAGACAGGAGACCAGTCATGCTTGTATGGTGTAGTCACTACTCTGGTTAATTTATGCAATGCTTATGAAAAAGAGGAGCTCATGGCTGAAATGTTGGAACTTGCCAAGTTTGCCAAACACCATGTCCCAGAGCAACATGAGTTAGATGATCTAGACTTTGTAAACAAAAGGTTAACCATCTTAGCCAAAGCTGGAGTGACCTCTGGTCTAGTAGCTCTTTCTAAGACTGAAAGCCACAATTCAAGAGAAATGATTTCAAGGGTATTTAATGCTATCTGTAGCCTTCAAGAATTAAGAGGTATTGTGGTCCAGCAGGGAGGAGCAAAAGTATTGATACCCATGGCTCTGGAAAGTACTGACAAAGGAAAAAAGCAAGCTGCACAAGCTTTAGCGAGAATTGGAATCACCATCAACCCAGAAGTAGCTTTCCCTGGTCAGAGGAATTTAGAAGTAATTAGACCCCTGGTAGCCCTGCTTCACCCCGACTGCTCAGCATTGGAGAACTTTGAAGCCTTGATGGCCCTTTGCAACTTAGCTGGAATGAATGAAACTACTAGAAACAGGATATTAAAGGAAGGAGGTCTATCCAAAATTGAGCACTATCTGTATGAAGACCACACAATGCTCATCAGGGCTGCCACACAGTGCATCTGTAATTTGCTTCAATCTGAAGAAGTCCTCAAGTCTTATGAAGGAGATAATGATAAAACTAAATACTTATACATCCTATGCCAAGAAGAAGACCCTGACACCGTTATGGCAGCAGCTGGTGCGTTATGTATCCTTACTTCAGTGAGCAAAATCTGCTGCAGGAAGCTGTTGGATGTTGGACCTTGGTTGGACACATTGAAATGTTTACTTGCCAATCCTAACCCTGAAGTTCAGTACAGAGGAACTTACATAGTACTAAATATAATAAATGGGGACCGTGATATAGCTGCCAGGATATTCGAGACAGAAGTGATGGAAATCCTTATGGCCTTGACTAAAATGGAGAATCCCGAACAAACCAGGATAAAGGAGTATGCACAAAAATGCTTGGACACGGCAGAACAACTGGGCGTGATACGGAAACCTAATGACAATTTTGGAGTGACCCCAGCTGTTAAAGAAGTAGAAGAAGAGGCGGAGGAGGACCTTGAAGCAATAGAAAAGTAGAACATGTTTTACTAAATAAACTAAATTGGTGCAAAATCAAAACTTGTAACTTTGGAGCAAGCATGTTTCGTATGAATCATTGCTCATGTTAAACTTGTAGGATCTTTTAGTAAAGGAGTTGCGGAAATGTTAACTGAATAAATAAAAGTTCAACCACGATAGAATTAAAAAAGGTCTATTTTAATTAATTCACTGCCTTAAAAAAAAACTTTACAATTTGTACTTAATAACTTTATTTTATTTTAATAAGTATTTATTAGCGTTTGCCGGTGGGTATGTTGAATTTGTACGGAAGAGAGTACTAAGAATTGTAATAATTGTTATTAAGATCGCTACATGAGTCATTTTCAAAATACATGTACGTAGTTAAGGGCTTTAATTAAAACAAAACTTTGTTGATTCCATTGTGTGAGTATGAGTAACTTTCGTAACACAAAAGAAGCGATCGTGATTTTGTTTTTATTAAGCATTTAACTATGTACATTACTTGTATTTTGAAAATGATTCCTATCGTATTGGATAATTAGTAATTACGGTAAAATAAAATTTGTATTGTTTTCAATATTGTTTTTTTCTTATACAATCTCCCTATAACTTAAAAAAAAAACCTGCAATTGGCTTTTACAGTTCCGAAGTAAATTCCTTTAAACTTTTTGTGTAAGGTTTAGAAACAGAGTTACTTATCAAAAGACACATGTTTACAAGAAGCGCTATAGTCGAGTTCGATCGCCCAAAGGGTTTATTACTCACAGTAGTAAGTTCATATTTCGAGTTCGAATCGTGCAGTCCCTCTCCCACTCCCGATATACAGCAGTAACCAGAGGAGGACGAAACAATTCCAAGTCGAAAAACTTGGGCGGATACAAGTTGAAAAGGATGAAATGGAGGAAGACTAACACTATAACTTTTCTTAAGTTACGAAAATGTATTCGTATAAAACTAAAACATTTAAAGACATGTAATCTTTTGTCAACAATTCATATAAAAAAAAAAAATATAGGAATGTCGCTTGTTTTGATCCATTTCTAAGTTAAGATTTATTTGTTATACTGATTAGAAGTGGGAGCTAGGTAAGTATTATTAGAAATTTGTACAGACCACTAGCCACCACTGTCCTGCAGTCTGTCTTGTATAAGATATGAAATTATGTAAGTACTGACTTTGTACCAAAATTCTATTGATTGATATACTATTTCTAAAAGTAAATAATCAAATTTGAAAAAAGTTGTTCATAAATAATAATTACTCGTATAATTACATATGAAAATTATATTTATCCTAAAAACTTATTATTCCATCGGGAAGGCGGGGGAATTTTGAACTTTAGCGCTGTTTTTTTAGCGCGCGCTATCCGAATACCGCGTCTTTCCCCCTCCACTCCTCATATATTCCTCTCCAATCTCCCTTTCCTACGTTAATTTTTTTTACGATAGGTCTTTTAAGCAGTCGATTCGGTCAATCAGTTTTTTATGTTTGAATATTTACGTTTTATCAAATCTAAAGATTTATCATTCATATATAATAACTTAAATACTATTTTTAACGTGTTCAGTCACAACTGTTTATTTAATAGTTTTGCCAAACTTGAACGAGTTTAAAAATCTTTAGCTGCGTTCGAAACGCAGAGAACGCGTCTTGTTTAAAAACCTTTTAAAATGACAGCTTGATTTGGTTTGGTTTCCGCTACTGTGCTATTGTGCTATTTTTTTGGTTTTTGGTATTAAAATAACGAGATAATGTCGATATCAACTGCTACAGGTAATCATTATTTGCGGATACATATTCTTAAAAGTGTCGTTTGAAAGATTATACATTATTTGCTGATAAACACTAAGAGTAATAATTGGGAAGAAATGCCCATGGAACCCCATATGGCGGTGCCCGCACCACATGATTTGGTGACGCTATTTCTTGAATAAGGTCTTAGTCTTGCAAATGCTTTTACTTTTTTGTCCTGACGATTTGTCTGATTGTAGGTTAAGGGCGCTGATGTTTAATGGTTATGTTTCGATTTCTTACGTATTTTCGTGCTGGTTTCCTCTTTTTTTTTAAGTCGGTACACGGCGCCCGTCCGCTAAGACGGTCAAGTTCGTGATATGACCTACTTAAGTACATGAAAATATCTTATGATAAGCTAAATTTAAATAACTGTCCAATCAGGTTTCAATGGAACAGCTGATTTTGAATTAACGTTATTTTATGTATTTACTTGCTGTGCTATTATTAAATTCAATTTATTTTAGACATTATTCAGGCTATCTTAACACAAGTTCTCCCTTTCTATGCAGATGAACGCACAGAAGGTGATGATGATACTTCACAAGGAAGCCACCCAAAAGAAGACAGCAGTGATTCAGAGAATGAGAATGAACCACAGGGCCAGAATGGTGTGTCAGTGTCTCCCAGCCCCGAGGTTCATGAGATCACCAGTGATGATGATGATGACTGCATGGTCACCAATGACAATGAAAATGACAATGACAATGATGATGGAGATGAAGAGTCATCCAATTCCAGCACAGACTCAAATGACAGCTCAGAAGACTCTCAGGACAGTAACAAGGCTATGGAAGAAAAAGAGAATGAAGCAAAAATTGAAAATGGGGATGATGAATCAGATATAGAAGAAGTCTCCATCGAAGACCCTCTAAACCAAGCTCAGAACAAATCTAAGCCCATAGTGATCAGTGATACAAAAAGTCTAGTTGACTTGGCTGCCAAACAGAACAGACCAAATGACTCGGATCAGAAAGAGCCAACAGTGGTCATCATTGATACCAACTCCATCTTAGCTGGAAAGGGTGCTACACCTGTGTCACAAAAACCTCCCTCTACGTCCGCAATAGATGCCCAAAATTTGTGCCAAAGCATTGCAGCACGGGGAACAACTATTACCCCAGTCAGTTGCAAAGCTAATAACAGTGTGTCACAACTTAATCAAAATAACTCAACAGCGGCTCCTCAACCACAGCCTAATATCTTACCATCGCTGACCGATGACATGTTCGTAGTGGAGGCTCCATCCTTCATAGTCCCATATGTTTATGAAAAACCTTCTATTCAACCTTTTAGAGAGTTTGTTGATAAACTTGGAAAGGAATTGGAGGAAATAAAGCTTAAAGAGGAGCAAGAAAAAGCAGAGAAAGAGAAGGCAGAGAAAGAAAGAAAGGAGAAGGAAAAACAAGAAAGAATAGCCAGGGGGGAGGAAGTGGAGGAAGAATTGAGTCAGGAAGCGAAAAGTGTAGAGGATGAGCCTGTCAAGACGAAAAAAGAAAAGAAACAAAAAAGAAAACAAGGTGGTGACGATGATGATTCATGGGATGGTGAGTCGTCCTATGACTCAGAAGAACCTATGAGCGAAGATGATACAGTAATAATTAAAGTTAAAGATGATGCAATTGGGGATGTTAAAGATTTAAATGCCAAGGGTCTCCCTGGCAAAAAAGACAGCTACTTTGATTGCACTCTCGGTCAATTCTTCATCAACATTGGACTAAATCTCGTCCAAGAGTATGTTCAAACTGACCTCCTAAAGGTGCAGAATAGAAAACTTTACAAAGAGAAAAAAGCCGGTAGAAGTACAAAAGCTACAGAATCCGCGATTACCTCACTCACTCAAAACTTAGAATTTAGTAAGAAAACTAATGCTCCCTTCGCCCTGAAGCAGATAAGATGTGAATTTTGTAGTTTTAAAACCGAATCTATGCTCGTCATGTCACATCATCTTGAAGCGCCACACATGAAGAATAACATTTACAAATGCAACACCTGCGCCTTTGAGATTCGCAGCCCCCACGACATCCTGTACCACATGGAGGCCGAGCACAACATCCGCGGGCGCCTCGAGCGCGCGCCCGCCTACCAGCAATGCGCCAACTGCCACTTCGAGGACAACAGCAAGACCAAGCTCGCGCGCCATCTCATCGCCTGCGCTAAGAAGTTTAAGCCCGAGTTCAACCTCGGCCCACCACTCGAGTGGGAGCCGCCCGCGAAGATACCGAAGCTCACCCGCGCGCGCAACAACGTCGGCTCGACCTACCCGGGGAGCATGAATAGAGTGCAGCCCGGCAACGCCCCCCTTGGTCGGCCGCCGCTCGGTGTGGCGGGAGCGCCCGGCCTGGGCGGCGTGCTGCCCACGCTGGGCCGTCCACGCGGCCGTCCGCCGCTCGCCGGCTCCGCGCGCGGCGGGCCGTTACCTGGCGCACCGCTCGTCCGTGGCGGTGTCATGATCATGCACAACTCGCCCTCTACCATCGCCACCATCTCCAACTACCCCATCGGCAACAATCAGAGCGTCAATAACTCGACCCCTAAGATATCGATCACGCCGCTCCCGCGGGCGCCGCAGCCGTCGTCCTCCCAGGCCGCTCCCAACTCGAAGGCGACTTTCGTCATCTGCGAGATCTGCGACGGCTACATAAAGGATCTCGAGCAGCTCCGGAACCACATGCAGTGGATTCACAAGGTCAAGATCCATCCGAAAATGATCTACAATCGGCCGCCGCTCAACTGCCAGAAGTGTCAGTTTAGGTTCTTCACGGACCAGGGCCTCGAGCGGCACCTACTCGGCTCGCACGGGCTAGTGACGAGCTCTATGCAGGAGGCGGCCAACAAGGGCAAGGATGCGGGCCGCTGCCCCGTCTGCGGGCGCGTCTACCAGTGGAAACTGCTGAGCCACGTGGCGCGCGATCATGGCATGGCGTTGAAGCCGGCACACCTCTCCTACAAGTGCACCGTGTGCACAGCTACGTTCGGCATGTACAAGCAGTTTGAAAACCACGTGTACTCTGCGCACAGCGTGGTCGCCAAGCGGGTGATGGACAAGAGCAAAACGGCCGCGCCCGCCGCCGGCGGCGCCAAGCTGCCCGACACCGACCCGCTGCTGAAGCCGCTCAAGATCAGCGACGAGATCACCATCATCCCGCAGCCGGCCAAGTCCAGCGTCACCATCACCGCCAAGGGGAAATAGCATCGCCGCGGCGTAGCCGGCGCGAACCGTCTTGCGTGTCCTGTGACACGCCATTTTACCAACTCACCAGTATTGTGTATATAGGCCCTGCACTCGATCGACTCCGTCGCGATAGTGACAATTTAGTTTTTGTGAATGCTATTTTGGAACCAGATTAATACCTCTACTTGTGTAAGCTGTACATTCAGTGTATAATACGGGAATACGACTATTACATAGATATGCAGCAAAAGGTATATTTTGTGAATGTAACACATGTAACATAGCTCTTGTTTCCAATATTGACTTGCCGAGACCCGGGGCCGGTGCGGGCGAGAGGTCTATCTGTAAGTGACTCGGTAGTCTGATAAGTGTGTGAATGCACCCCGGGGTGGCTCCTGAAAGTGATCCTATTTATTTATGGAATTGCTGTTGAAAACGACAAATGTATGCCTAGTTTAATTTAGTTTGACCATGATTCAACAGAGCATCTGATCTATTGTAAAATATTTAATTTAAGTATGTTCCACTATGTATGTACAATATAATCATGAATCGTTATTATAGCTTAGGTAAGGTAGAGTGTAATCATAGATTAAGTACAATATTTCAACACAAAACCTGTCTTTTAAAATCATAACAGAGTTTAGATACAGACTCAGCATACACATTGGTAACTTCTTATTTATTTCTGATCTCAGATAAACAGACTAGACTGGAGTGTTGATTTGGTAAAAGTTTACTAAATTGTTAATGTACTTATAGAACTGAAAATAATGTATTTTTTTTATTTAATAAAAATACCATTGTAATTGGGGAACTTTTCATTAACAATAATTTATTTCATATTTATTCAGTCCTGCCCCAAGCATTGCGAAAATAATCTCATTAGCATATCACTATGGCAATAGTTCAAGTTTCAGTACGATATTGTATGGAATGTTGACCTCCGCTGGCCACTTGGAGCTAGAGCGCGAAAAATGCACATGGCGCGCCTTCAAATGGCGCGTATCATGGCTGGGCTCGACGAGATGGCGGCAAGACGCCGTGCCGTGGCAGCCGAGGGGGGAGGTATTATTATTATCATGTCGGGGAGCAAACGGCCCGACAGGGGGCGCCACTGGACGCCAGCACAGCTGCCAGCTCCAAAAGGCCGTAACTCCAAGGGTTCCCTATGGCACTTAAGCCATTTTCAGTTAACGAGATAGTATGTGTACGTTACGTAGTTATGTTGTGTACATAGGTACTTATAGGTATCTACACATTTGGGTCGTAGCTGATGTTATGTAACAAGCTCGCTTGTAGCAAATATGTTTTTACAGTAGGGTCGTGATTTTGCATTTTAATATACAAATTTGTGCATACCTACAACATTACGTACCTATATAGTCTGATCGAAGAGCATACCTCGGCGTTCTGTATAATATATAGCGCAACTACACTAATTAGTACTTCCCGGAGAAAATGATTCGTTATAATTTATAAGTTATCAATCAATGTTTATATTTATTATTATAATATGCACACTTTTTAAGTTTAACAACGCCTGATATCTTCGAATAGCAAATTCACCGTAAGCTTACATCTATGACTTGAAATAGAAAACATAAGTAAGTTACGAAAATAATGGTGCATGGAAAGAGAAAATAGTGGTGTTGTTCCCTAGGTTGTTAGGGATTTCGGCCCTACTAAAAATGCGTAGTTTTACGAAACATTTTAAAGACAAAGTCGTGACCCGCTGTCACCATAATTTTATTGGACCGCCCATCCTTTTCGTCCCAACAATAAATCTATCCTTATTCCTTGTGTAAAATCAACATCATATAAAGATAACTCAGTGAAAAATATCAGCATTTTAGATGCAAAAGGAAGGTAATTAAAATCAGGACGACGGGACAGGTTTTTGATTTTGTATGTTACCAAGCTTTCTTACCTATCAAATGAAAATAAAACCAATGCATTTTTTTATATATCTAAGGCATTTTTGGAAATTTAGTTATTTGAAAATCTATGTGGCTACGTAACTGACACAGTAGTACCTATCCAACTCGTGTAGTCAGTATAGATAAGTCATTCATCTACTAGCGCTGTCATCAGGGTTTGCCGCTATAGTTGCCGTACCTATTCATTTCGTATACTTAAAACTTAATATGTATACATTTCCGAAATATGATACCAAGCACCTAACGTTTAGGCTAGGGTCAGGTGCTGACCTCTATATTTCGGCTATTACTTCGTTTCTTTAAGTTCGCTTTGAACATATGTAATTAACCAGTATATTTTGGCCTCTGATTTCGAACACATTGCAGTTACTTAGTGTCTACTTATATTCAGCTAATAACTTTATAACTTTGTCCATGAGTAACGAAACTACTCTAACAATAATCTGGGGGCACGGAAGTGCCCCCGCCAAGACGAGCAAAAAATAAGCGGGGCACTATACCTACCTTTTCTCGAACCTTTTCGTCTAATTTTCAAACCCTCATAGCTTCGTCCCAGTTAACACCAGAGCACCCAAATTCACAGGTTAAGATGCAGTTAGGGAACATATAAAATTTCCTTAATTTAATTGATCTAGCTTTTATACTTTAGGTTTTATTGGTACCTAAAATACGCCTGCCACTCACTTATATATAAATTATATCCCTCCTTGTGTCGTGCTCCTCATTGCTGAGGGTCGTGACCTCCACGAATTATTTTGTGGACGATCGCCTTCCACTTGCTGCGGTCTTCGGCGTTGTGCAATGCCTCGTGGACTTTCGAGTTGCAATTATCTCGGATCTGGTCTGTATATAGTTATATACAGATACACTGACGTATCAAAACCTCTGGGGTACTTCCCGATGACCTAGAAAGCTGAAATTTGGTATGTAAGCTAGTTTTGTTAGTAAGATTTGGTATGTAAGTTAGCTAGCTATACGATTATTTAAGTGAGTAGCCCCTACGGCCAAAAAAAAAATTCCAGGTAGGGTTGAGTGAGGTGCGGTAACGATTCGTCATTATAGGACCCTATATCGAGTTCGCATGGTGTTTCCTGTCTATCTAATGTTTTGTAAAACATTAGACTCATGCCATCGGTCTCACACATATGTTAGAACATGGCATGAGTCAAACTTTAAACAAACAATAGCAGTCTTAAAACTTAAAACGATCTGCCCGCAGCCCCGAACAGTCTATGTTCAGCGTGAGTCGAAGCGAGATACAATAAGCTGTTTTGTGTTAACATAAGTCGGCGGTACGTGCTCGAAGAGAAAAGACAACTGAAAAGAGTAATAATTAACATCCCTTGGCTTTCAATTATTGGGCTGCGCATTATTATTATTGGTACAGGTCGAGAAAGCCCGACCCAATAATGTACGGCCCAATAATTGTGAAAAGTTATACTTTACAAAAGGGAGTAAAAGTCTGTGTCACAATAAAATAGGTACAATTGTTTATTTATATTAACCTACTTTATTATTAAGAACGTTATTTTATCACCAGCATTTAGTTCTCCGACAAGTCTGTACTTCAGCTAATACTCGGCCGAGTCGGATCTGCTCTGAAAGGTGAATCATTTAAAGTTTGAGAATAGGTTGAGGTGAATCAATCACCTTTCAGAGCAGATCCGACCGGGCCGGGTTAGGTTAGGTTAGTTTTTTTTTATATCCATAAAAAAACGTATTGTCGTCAAAGTTATGTATGTATGCAAAATTTCAGCTCAATCGGTAAAATTCGTCTGAAGCGGAAAGTGGTCGCCAATTATTGGGCTGTACATTCCTGGGTCGAGCATTATCGGTACGGGCCAATAATGTGCGGCCAATAATCAGCGTCTACTAAATGGATTCGAATTATTGGGTCGTGCATTATTGGGCTCGGTCCGAGGCAATAATGTGAAGCCACTATTTGGAGGGGACCACTAATGTACAGCCAAATAATGCTCAACCCAATAATGTACAGCCCAATAATTGGCGTCCATGATGGACGCGGATTATTGGGGTGTACATTCCTGGGTCGAGCATTATCGGTACGGGCCAATAATGTGCGGCCAATAATCGGCGTCTACTAAATGGATTCGAATTATTGGGTCGTGCATTATTGGGATGAGCATTATTTGGCTGTACAAGCTCGGTCCGAGGCAATAATGTACATCCCAATAATTGGCGTCCAAAAAAGTGGTCGCCAATTATTGGGCTGTATATTATTTGGTCGTACATTAACCGGACTCCATTATATTATGGTCTATACGGCTTGGCACTGGCAAGACTGAGCTAAAGCAGAGTACGCACAATCGCACAAATACTGTTTCCAAAACCAGTCACGTAAACGGAATTAGTTCAATACCGTAAATACTATTTTAATGTAAATCCGCACAAAACCTAAATACGCGTAAGCGGAGCGATGAGACCAATTATATATAGCATTAAATTGTATGAGATGAGATTGTATGCACTACGCGGTCTAAGCCATGGCGGAAGTATGCGGCTTTCAATAAATTTACTTTTTTGCTCACAGCATTCGCTTACAAGCATAAATTAAATATGTATGCTAGGTATCTTATTATTATTATTATTGTTGTTGGCATCCAGCTAAATGATGAGGTCAAATCACGAGTATACGTATATGCCTGACCAGAAATATATGAGGATGCGCCATATTGCGGAATTTCACTGGAACTAATTTCTTACAATGGCAATGATTTTATGAAGGTTAGTCAACAATGTCAATGTTATTCGCGATAGTTTCTTTAAAAGGCAAATATTTAAAAATATCCAAAGAATATGCCGAAAACCATTCACAGTCGTGGACGTAATATTAATTATACTACACGAAAAACAGTCAGGACAAGAGTGCATTCCGTTAAATGATATTACGAGGTTATGGAGAGGAACTGACATGTATTTAAACCATTAAACTAATGTCATTATAGTGCGGTTGCGATTGGTTGCAGAATTGTTGCCATATAAATCTTATAAATAGCACCCTCTTGACAATCCTCACATATTTCTGGTCTGGCTTTACCTACACCAAAAAAAAGTCAAAACTCAATTTTCATAATTGCCTACAAATATACGAATCTAAAAATTATACAAAAATCTAAATACTTTGTGCAATTAGTGTTTTATGAGTTATTATTTAACGTTCTTCAATAGGAATACTCTTTCGTATATAACAAAATTCGAACTACGAAAAAGTCGAACGTGAGTGTTAAGCCTTATTACTAATCATTCGTTCTTTGTTTAACCGTTTAACCATTCAATCACTCATCTAAAGCTCCGTCCACACTTGTATCATTTCGCCGATCTGATCCCCGTCGCGTATCTTCACCGCGTATCATGAACGGTAAGTGTGGACGTCGCGCCGTCGCGATCATGCAACGCTCGCGCGAAATCCATGTTGATACGCGTATCTTCAGTACCCCGCACACTCGCGATCACGAAAGCATTGCATGATCGCGACGGCGTGACGTCCACACTTTCGTTCATGATACGCGGTGAGGATACGGGGTGAGGATCGGCCGTGATCCATCTCGAGTGGGTTTTTGCCCGATCATCAAAGGCGCTATTTGAGTCATCGATCCACGCTGCGGTCATTGGTTCTTAATCCTTAATCTTTACGATTATTAAAAAATACCATACCACTGATGGCCTGTCTACTTTGTTAGGCCTTTCCATACGGCGTCTTCCGGCACGCGGTTTCCACTCGAGAACCTTTCTGCCGCATGCCATAAAACAAACACAGTCATACGAAGGCCATGTCTCCGTGAGCGGGTGCCTTAATCGAAGGCCTCCCCACGCGGCATCTTCCAGCACGCGGTTTCCACTCGAGAATCTTTCTGCCGCATTATGTATTATAAAACGAGCACAGTCATGTGCTAAATCTCCATGAGCAGATGACAAAAATGAAGGCCTTCCTCGCTGCGACTTCCGGTACACGGCCCCCACTCAAGAATATTTCTGTCCCAAGGTTCAGTGAGCGGGCGACATTTTTAAATGGGACGCAACTCCGCACAGAACAACGATCACAAACGAAATGAAATGTTCGGCGAAAACGAAATGCCAAAATGATCGGGGCGGTGATACGGTGCTACGATACGGATAGCGTCCAAACTACTGCACGCCGAAATGATCGGTGCGGCGATACGCAACGAGGATACGATACGGCAAGTGTGGACGCGTTTCTTCGCGCGACGGCGCAAAGCCGCAAATGATACGGAATTACGGAGTGCCCGCAGTGAGCGTCCAAACAGCACGATACGCGGTGGAGATACGCAACGGGGATCGGATCGGCGAAATGATACAAGTGTGGACGCACCCTAACTCATCTTTCATTGCTATGATTGCTTCCATTCCATGAATGATTCAATTCATTCATTCATTCATTTCATTCATTTCATTTCATTTTTCGCTGGCGAAACTTGGGCGAAACAAGGCGAGGGGGTTGTAATGTAACCGTAATTTCTAAGGCGTTTCCTGATTAAATATGATTAAGTTACTTTAATTAAACTTGAGGATTAAGTCAAGGAGAAGCCTTCACATAAGGTAAGAAACCATGTATTCGTTTTTGTTGTCCTTAATTTTGGTTTAGACCTTAAGCCACGTGTCCCAAATCTTACCTCGTATCATCGTTATGTTAATGTACACGTGCTCTAGTGTCAACCCTGTAAAGATTTTGAAGGAATAGATGAAATCCCTTATCTTTCAGATAGCAATGATTATTTAAAATCGATTACGATGAAGCTCATTGTTCGCAAGATGTTCCGGAAGGAGATAAGATTAGGAAATCGAACAACTTGGCAAATACTATTGCTCGCACCCGAAAACGCTTCCGTCTGATTATTATCTCTGTCTGTTTATTTAGGCGTGTTTACTTTGTTCCGCCGAAAACTTAACTGTGGGAGTGGAAGGACATAACCTAAAAAAATACAGGGTGGTCGTTGCACAAAAAATCATCAAAAAACCTATGACTTTTTTTAATTGAGTATATTTAAAGATATGACTTGCTTTAATAGTTTTAAGACTGCTGCATCCTGTTCTGAATAATTGAGTAATTGGGATCTGATCTTTTGTTTCTAATAAAATTTAAATGATGAAAATACACAAGAGCCAAAATGTGTTATATGATCAACACGTGATATTAAATGATAGGCCTGATTTCATTTAAAATAGCCAAGTTCATCGCTTTAATTATTTCATAAAAACTAAGTGTTTTATGTTGCTTATTTTCAGAGTAGCGATGATGTTGCTGTTAGACCTGATGGGGACGAAAAGGAAAAGGTAATAATTAATAATCTTTTCTTTCACATAATTTAGCTAAAATGCTGTAATTATATCGATATATGCAATTAATTTGACACAATACGGGGAGAAAAGTCTTTTCTTGCTCATATTTGGTTGTTGCAGACACTTTTTATTTAGACTTACCTACATGCAGTATCTGCATATCAAATTTCTCACAATTTTAATGATGATATCAAACACGAGCCGAAAATGTGTTACTTTGATAACAACATGATACCAAAATGATAGGCCTGATTTATTGCCTCTTAACCTCAAATACTATAAATCCTTATCAGAATTTAAATAGTATTATCTTTCTACAGATTCAAGGGTTGCCACAGAGAGACACTACACTATGGAGTTCCTTTGGGATATGGATGAAGAAATGAAATGAAAACAGACTGCCATTTGTAGACTTGGCTCTATTATTCATTTTGAAGGGAATGAGAAATCATGTTGAGAGGAGAGGACACATCACCAGGGATTGGAAGTATCAAGAATAGGAGAAAATAGTGTCTTTTCCATCTGCGTTGTCACCTTAGAGAAGAAATAAAGAGATACTGAATTAACATTGATTTTAATTCTTATGAAAATGATGTATTTGTTTATTTGTAATTTCTTGTGTAAATGTTTTTTGGTGTGCAATAAAGCGTACTTGTATTGTATTGTATTGTATTGTATTTTTGATGGATGGAGCAAGTGAAGCTTCTCCATTTCAGCTTGGCCTAAAATTATTTCATATGTCCGGATGTCCAGATAATTCCTGGCAGTTCTCGCCTAGTTATAGGAATTGGGTTGAATTCAGGAAAGTAACATAGGTTCTTACTGATTATATTTCGCTTTATTTATTAAATTTATCATAGCATCTAAACGGGTTTACTTATATTAACTATTTTGTAGAATACAATTCTTAAGACTAGTAACAACCTTTACAAAACTTAAGTTTATCAGCCTCATATTTTTTATTATTAATCTAATTATAGAAAAGTCCATTAACCTTGCCATTTCCTTTCGATGCAACTAACTGTAGAGAATCAAGCAAGTCCAGCCATTATTTTGTGCTTTTATTTAACTTTTTTTTGTACTATTGTGCAAAAGTTGTAACTGTTGTAAGTAAACAGCAATACTGAAATGAAGTGTAACCAGAAGAGCTTTAAAGATACAGTTACATTAGTTAGCCTTACCCGGGAATCCCAGGATGAAGTAAATTTTCATTATTTTCCTCTTGTGCTGTTCTATCCCTCTATCTCATCCCACTTCCCCTAGCAAATAATCTTAACCAATACATGCTCCACTTGTGGAAATACTCCAGTAAGGCGTCCTGTCCACTGGAGCAGAGCTGTGTAATATTGACCAGTCACATTCCTCGGATTAAATGCATACAAAGACGTAGCCGATTGGTAAATTTTCTCTGCTCTGCTTCAGTGGACATTGCAGTATAACTTAGGTATTTCATGTGATCACTGATTACTACACCTAGTTGCACCGTGAGCTGCCAAAATAGCCTTCGAGTTTCTACCTATCTAGAGAATTAACCTCTGGTCTCACACGACGCCGAAGGCTATTCTAACAGATCATACGTCAATCTCAAGCCCTAATTGCGAGGGTTCCTCGGGTTGGCCTCAGTGACGTCCTGCAGCTGAATGGTGACGTCGACGAGCGCCATGTTGTCGAGGATGAAGTCGTTGATGCTGTTGGCGACGCCCGAGGGCCGGTCGAAGGGGAAGCCCATGGACCGTTTGTCAGGGAACAGCTTGTCCTTGAGCCCGCAGAAACTGGAGGCCTGCTCGCAGCTTAGTACTGTGCCGTCGGGTTGGTCCACCTAAGAGAACACGAACAATCATATTGTATAGATAACATCCATGACCCAGGAACAAAATTCTGTACCTATCTTGTTCTTCTGTATTGTGTAGTATCTTGAACTGAACACGCCCCACTACGTCAGGTGTCTAAATAATATCGGGGATTTTTTTTTTAAACTACGTCGGTGGCAAACAAGTATGCGGCCATCCTTGATGTTAAGCAGTTACCGCCGCCTATGGACGCTTGCGATGCCAGAAGCATCGCACGCGCGTTGCCGACCCTTTAAGAACCTATTTACTCCCCTCTTGAAGATCCGCATACTGTAGCCCCCGTGAAAAACCTCGACAGGGAGCTCATTCCACATGCGGAGCGTGCGAGCTTGGAATTTGAACACAGCGGCAGTTAAATGTTTTATGGTTTTGTCCGCTGGTATAGCAACACATCAACACTTAAGAATTAATACCGTCTAACTAACTAAATGTTGGTTGGACGGTATTGATTCTTAAGCGTCGACATGTATTTGTTCGTTATATGTAAAAAAAATAATTATACCTAGGTTCCAGATTAAGTATAGCGGATTTTCAATATAACTAATTGTTCTCCCAAACTCACCCTGTCCAGATCATAGTTGGAGCACATAACGAACATCTGGTACTGGGCGCCGCCCCTCGTGCCTTTGGGCACCAGCATGTGCTGCGGCCACCCGCAGCCGCACTGGTTGAAGGAGGCGAGGTCCTGGCGGCGCGGGTCCTCGCCCTGGATGCTGAGGTCGCGGAACGTCTGCTCGAACGGGATGGTGATGGAGGACTGCGTGGATTGCCGGGTGATGGTGTTCTGGCCGGCGCTCACTGAAACAAATGAAAACATATACTTTTTTTCAACGCTCAAAAATAGGTAGTGTACCTAGATGCTGTGTAGATGTCATTAATTTTATTTGGTTTGTAATATGACACAAAGACGCAGCCTGATTAGTTATTTTTTTTCCGCTGCACTTCGGTGGACAGGCGGTCTAAGGGGTGAGCCGGTTTACAATTAAATTAAATTGTCTGAATTAGTAACTTGATCTTGAATAAGTAGATATACTTAACTTGATCTTGAGCGGTCCTAGCTGAAATTTAAAAAAATCTGCCTTTTGTAGAACAAGTATACATACGTGGCACGACGAAGCGGTCCATCTCGATGAACATCTTGCGCTGGTCGTTCAGGTTCCAGGGCAGGTTGCGTTCGTCGTTTTTGGGGGCGATGAAGATGCGCACCGTGGTCCGGCGCGCGGAACCCGTGTTGTTCACGTTGATGCTGCCGGGGATGGAAAACGATTAATATACAAACACGCGATTCATATGTAGACATGATTTTCGATAGGATATCGGCTACTCAATATCCTAAAAGACAACGCTAAATTACGCACCTAAAGTGGGGGTGTTTATTTATCGTTCCAACACTGGTGTGTGGGGTATCGTTGAATTGGCCTTTTAAAAATAATAGAGGTCTATACTATATTGAATAAAATCGATCGAGCCATTTTTGAGTTATCTCAAAAAATCATAATTTTCTTTAAAATGACGTAAGTGCCGCGCGGTGTCCTTGTACTTCGAACATTACACATATTAGTTGAAAGTACCATGTTGTATTAAAACATTTCGCTCAATCTGGCGCGTATAATCGTTAACTTCTAGAAGGTAATAAGTAATTACAGTTACTTTGGCATTTACCACCTTTTTATAGAGCTTGAAACCTTTCTCGTAATTTAAACCTCGGGCTAAAAACCGGTGTTTTAAGCCCGTCCATTGTGAAGAATGGGCTACTACGGAACCGTACACTGAGCCTGGCCCGACATGCTCTTGGCCGGTTTTTTTTTCCTTAGAAACATCGAATGATTGACGCCTGAACGTTTGCTCTGAAAAGAGCAGGTTGTTATGTCTCGAAAAAGACAGTTGTTTAAATGTATCTTCAGTCAGCATCATCTTCTCTCTTCGATCTTCGTAAATCTGCAAAACTTCAAGCTTCGAGTCTTCGATGGGCTAAAGCACAGGAGACACGCTGGGAAGAGTGTACACAAAGAACGCCGGCGACGGCGACGAAAAGATCACGCGCCATTGCTCGGACTAATTTATAGGCGCGCGAGCGCGCGCACACAAGCTCACAGCATTACGTAACTGCATCAGTTTACAAAAAGTATGTATACATATACACTCTCTCTATCGACGTGCAATTTTGTATCCCCACCAAGAGCATCATGCTGGGTGCTACATAGTCTATAAGAATTAGCTACTTAGGTCCTATGTACCTCTTGGGCCGGTTTTAGTGTCGCGCTGACCGTCGTCGGTGCGGATTGCCACCGCACCGACCAATATGTATTACCTTCAGCTAGGGAGAGCTTTAGAATGACGCTGACGGGTCCGTGCGGACGACCGCCCGCGTTCCCTGAAGTTAATACGTATTTGTGGCGCGCGCGGAGCAAGTACATTTGGATAAGAGTAGTAGGTTAACCATAGATTTAATGCGTTAAGGTTAAGTCATCGGGACAAACACGATCCTGATTTGGGCTGGATTTGGGATATTATAGGACGATGTACAAATTGAGAATTAAAGACTTACACATATTGGAATGGGCGGTGGTTGAGATGCGTGAAGCGAGCTAGCAAGGGCCCGCGGTTGGAGAAGTCGAGACCGCGGGACAGGTCCACGTCGCTCTGCATCCAGAACGTGTTCAGCGTGTTGGGTTGCCCACCCTGGCTCTGGATCATCGCTGACGTCACCCGCACGCCGGGGTTCTCAAGCTGTTACGGAAGAAATATAAAGCATAATAAGTAGGTATCAGGCATTGGATAGAGTAAGATACATTCATTTTTAATACTGGCTGTAAATTAGGTACCAGACAGGCTAGGTTCTAATATTGGAAAGAGTGGGAACTTCTTTCGGCAAACTTTTCCCCCGAACAATTTAAGTGCATCCTCCATCGTTCGCTCTGTCGGCCTGTGAATTTCATGACGCCACGTACGGACGGTCTATACGGCTTGGTTAATATGTACTGACCGGGGTAGCCAAGGATATTATTTAGGTTAAAAAAGGATTTACCTCAGAGCGGGTGTAGCGCGGCACATACGCAGACTCCTTGTGCGACTGGAACAGCTCGTCGATGAAGGCGTGCCAGCGGTAGAAGAACGGGTCGCGCATGTTCGTGGCTTCGTCGGCCATCACGTTGAATGACTCCTGCAGAGAAGGTGCTGTGATTATTTCATTGGAGATGTGGGTGTGAGAGAGAGAGGACGACGAGAGGTGAAAAAACCATACAAAGTGAGTTAGTTTGTATTTTGATGACAGTTCATTTGATGGGAAGAGTTAGCGTGGTTTGACTCTAGACCAAGTTCTGTGGTCGGATCAGACACTTCATTGGCAATTAAGGAATCATAATAAAGGAATTATGAGAAATTAAGGAATTATGAGAATTGATTCGCACTAAAGTATTCCAACTATAATAGATTTCCAATGTTATTTACAAATACTGACTGTCGACTCATTCTATGACTTACCAGGTAGCGGTGTTCGGGGTCATGCACGTAGCCGGCAAAGATGTGTCCGTTGTTGTGCAGCGTCCCGTAGAGCTGTGGGTTGGGGGACAGGATGCTGGACTCCACCATGTTGCCCAGGGTGTCGATGTCCAACGGCATCGACCCGCCGTTGGGCTAAATACAACAACATTGTCTTTATTTGTCCTATAGGTAGGTACCTACATATCTGTTGTGTTAAGTACACTGCTGCCAAAAGCAGTGTTCATTTTTATCTTGTACGACATAATATATCTAAGCGGCTAATACACTAACTGCTAAAATAAATTGGATAGCTTACCAACTGTACGCGGCCAGTCGCAATTGATTCTTCCAAAGCCTTTCTCCATTGGGCCATCTGTTCGAGGGTCATGTTCACGTTGTCGGCGGGACGGTTGATGTTCTGCCAGCGCATGCCCGCTTGCCGCGGAGGCCATCCTCGAGAAGACGTCAGGCTGTTCAGCTTAGGGAAGTAGGCCTCAGGGACCGCCTCGCGGAAGTTGCTGAACTTCTTCACTCGTTTCAGAGCGTTGCATAACCGTTCCCCGTTGTAACTGCAATTATAAAGGTACTATTAAAGGTAAAATTTTTGGTGCGGACAAGAGCGGCGATGGCTTGTAAAGCGTGGCTTGATAGGGGCAACATTTGGGGCCCCTCCATCACTATCTCAAAATGCTTTTCAGCAAATTAAATTGTATTAGTAGAATTTTAAGTGATAAATAAGGAAACCATAAGTATATGGTGCAGTGCAAGCCCTCTACTTCTGGGACTGGGGCACCTAGACTGGCTGGGCTCCTACGCCCGGGCCTCGTGTGTGTACTGGGTAAATACGGCACTGACAAAGTTACCATGTAGTTCATGTAGTGTTCATAGACCCGATCTCAGACCGGCTTGACCATAAGTATCTTGCATAGTTTCCCTTGAACAAAATCTAAGCCAATGTTTGCTTCGGCTTGGAATTACCTTTAGTTTTGACACCACGTCACTGCTGTTTACCATCAGTCAGGCTATTAAGACTCGGTTGTTATCGTAGCCAATGTTATCTATAGCCCAAGTAGCATTCGGGGTTCTATATAAGATATCTAGTCGTTCACATGTACTCCACAAGCTGTGTGAGTCAGCTGTATAAGAGCTGTATAGCTTGCTATAACGCTCTTATAGAACCAGTTTGGGCACAAATTAGACAGCCTTAAGTTCACTATGGCTGTACATTAGCAGTATAATAGCATTATAATAGCAGTTTAAGTAGTAACATCGGACTTAAGGCTGACTTGTGGCACTATATGGGACGCAGTGTGATCCATACAATGTACATGAGCGTAATAAAGAGTGACAAGTGGCTAAATACACAGCCTTCACAGTTATAAAATCCGACAAAAGTACTCCAGTGCTACCTAAAATTCACGTGTGTCCTAAATTATTTCTTCATTTTATAATTATTCACAATTGATTTTGGTTTTGTGTGTGCCATCCAGAAAACACTCCGGCGGATATTTGGATAAAAATTTATGATAACACGCGGTAATTACCTGTTTCAAAGACTTAATAATGTTAATGCCATGGGAATGCAACTTTATCGTGAAATGTATACATATTTACAGCTAAAATATTCACGCGCCTCTGTAAAAACGCGATATTCATTTTAAAATATTTAAAACTGGCTGAGAGGAAATCTACAATTTTCAGTTTTTGATATTATATTGGCATTACAATTATACTACGGTAATTAATTATAACATGAAACCAAAACTCAATCGCTCTATTCGCGTATTTTGTGATAAATCTGCATGATAATTTTTGAGATTTATTATTTGGTAAATATTTTAGGTTAGAACAAAATGGTGGAAATGAAATACCGCTATGTGAACTGTTATTACTCCAATTTAATTCGGTTGAGCGTATATAGGTTCACATGTGTTCTGTGTGGACAAATAAACTGCTATTGATGTTCATGGACAACACATATAGTCCTTTTAACAGCCTACAGTGCACATGCGAACCATTTAAACACTTCTGTACAGATAGTAAAAAAAGGTTATTTTAATGATCACAAACAAGTCCTACTACAGCTACTAGCTGTATAACAGTCTAAAACAAGTAAACATAACAGCCTTTGGCTTTATAAATGACCACGTGTGTTCTATTAAAATGCTAGCTCTATAACATCGTACAAGTAGGCCGTTAAACAGCGGTTGCCGTATCTCTACCCTCCTATAATGCTCTTAGTCAGACGGCTGACTAAAGGATAATTGTTAGAGTATTATAACACCAACAAACGTATAAAAGTATAACTCTACACTCCTATAAGTCCCTTAGACAGGTGTAGGTGTAATTTATCGCAATAATGCAGCTTATACATCACGAGTGAACTGTAATAATGCTTTAAGTACACCTGGGAACTAAGTGTGTACTCTTAAATGGAGTAAAATGCTACTTGGGAGGTAATATATACCTATATCATATTGCCATAAAATGTAACAGCGTTTGCATACCGGGCGATAACTTGCTGATGCATGTAAAAGAACATCTCCCCACGCCTGTCCTTAGCAACGATGGCTCTGTCGCTGGCAGTGAAGGGGAATATCAAATGCCAATGCCAGTGGTGAAGGTTGATGCCGATGTCCTCGCGCCAGTAAGCGAGGCGATGTTCCTCCTCCAAGTCCGTGGCGGTGAAGTCTCGTGGGATGATGATGGGAGTACGCTAAAATGGATAGTGAAGTATAGTTTAAAAATATATTTGAGTGACGTTAACGAAAGCGAAAATGGCTTCATAATGTCATTTAATACTTACGGTAGCTGGAGTTGGACTGACTGCAGCCGTTTCACGCGCTTGAGCGAACACTTTGGAGTCCAAGAACTTGGACGGGAAGGTTTCTGCGAAGTTCTGAATAGGAACATTTCGGGTATCCCGCCTGTAACGAACGATATAGGTACACTTTAGTTTTAATGGCCCTTTATTACGGCCCGGCTACTACTTCGATCTAACGCCATCCGCTCGCCGCTGCTGCCTTATTTTAGACCGAAATCGCGGACGCCCTAAAATATATGTTTTCATGCCCTGATATTCATTCATGCACTCATGTTCAGGACAGAATTTACCGTTAGGAAGACTAACATTTTGAAAGCGGGTATTTATTCCTTAAAAATGCTAATTATTTAAGACATTTTTCTCTATGATCAAACAAGTTTCTTAACATATTATCAGTGTTACTACCTAGAACAGGGCCATTGCGATTTATTGGTATATATTTGAAACCTTCAGTTTGAATTTTTCATTGATAATTGTTGTTACAAAAACTACTCGAAATTGACAAAATTCACGCAGAAAACGGCTTCTTTCAACTTATTTTCGACTGCACGCAATAAAAGCACAAAAAAATAATTTTTAAAAGGAATAATTACCTCTTAAGTAGGTACATGAAAAGTTGTCCGCAACATCGATATCTTAGCGCTCGTGCGCTCGCAGTGATCTCCTGTAGCAGGATTGCTGTAATAGGCCGAGCGCTTTATATTACAGTTTTTAGGTAGGTAAGGTACCTGTGCTGCAGGGCGACGGAGTAGGAGTAGTTGAACAGCTGCGGGTTGAGGTTGGCGCGCGCGAAGATGCACGTCGACAGGAAGTCCTGAAGCTGGTTCTCGGGGACGCCTATTAGGGTAGGATGTTTTATACAATACGAATTACAATCAGGTCAATCGGGCCAATTTGTTACATATTCGGTCGTTCTACAGATGTGCCCTCATCCTAATTTTCTAATTATAGCCATAGAGAAAGGAATTACTGTTTGATCTATGTTATAGCTTTTCTAATAACTGCTGGCTGATATTAACGCCATCTAACAACTTATAAATAAATCAATTTAACTACTTTTTCGTCACTAGATGTCACTACATCAGGTGTCGCCATCTAGCGACCAATAGGTAAACTATAATAGTTATTCTATTTACCACTGGATGTCACTGCACTTTGATATCAGCGCCATCTAGCAGCGTCTAACTCAAATATTGTAGTTGTTCTATTCGCCACTAGGTGTCTAAATGGCACTAATAACACTGATTATCGACTGTTATGATGTCCAGATTGTCCAATAAGCGTTCGATTATAATGGGTAGTTACAGCTTTATTGGTTATATTTTGCTTGTACCTATCAAGCCCCTATTTTAATTCCCCATTTCCCCAGGGAACTTTCTAAGCAAGTAACTGTTAGATATTTTCTGTTCTAAAGGACAAGTAAGTAAGTAATAAGTAACGAACTTGCCAACATGCAGTTAGTTAAGTTACAAGTTCAACTAAAGTACTGATATTTATGCACCTATCGACAGCTAAGTTAACCATTATCGTTATTCTGTTCTCTCTGGTACTTTTGTGTTACTAATAATAATTGTCCCGACCAATTTAATCTTTTCAAAATACTTTTCATAAGGTGGCATTTTTTAAAGTTACATGTAAGTTTTATTTTCCTTGGTAGAAGCCTGAGAAGTAGAAATTATAAATGTTAAACATAATAAGAAGCATAATGAAATATTTAAAAAAGACGACCTGCACATCCAACGCCAATTAAATAAATCATTGTAGCTAGTCTATTCACCGGTAGATGTCACTACTGGTATTTTTGTGTAACTGTGGACCAATCAAATTAACAACCGGTTCTTTTTATTACGCAGATTGAGTGGGGGCAATTTATGAATTTATATGTTTTATTTTGTTTTTTTTTCTCAAGCCTCCGACTTAATAAAAAAATTAAAATTTTTAGTTACTCATTCTAATCATTGAATCTCAAAATTTTGTAACTGAAAGAGTTCAAGAATGCGTCTTAAACAAGGTCGCGTTACACCGATCTATCGTTAATCAGTCCAAGGTGTAACTGCCCTTAAGCGGTAGACTTTTATGTTTGTAACTTACGCATCAGCTCGTCGATGACTTCCGTGGCGCATTCCTGGTGGAAAGGCAGGAACAGCGTGAAGTCCGCCTCGAGGGGCAGCTGGCGCGCCTTCGTGAACTGCGGGACCCTCGTCAGGGGCTTCACAGGAATCTTCTGCGACGAGTCCTCGCCAAACCGGTTGTTGAGCTCGATGCCGTTTGTGGAGTATTCCTCGGGCTGGAGATAAACAAGAGAAATAAAATTTAGCACTTTTGTAAGAGAGAGAGAAGAGGATTTCTGTAAATAACATTTGTATCAATTGATAAATGGCTGTGCTGATAGTAACACACTATAGAAAATAATAAATATCAAGAAAAAAATAGCACTTTTGTATGAGAGAGAGAGAGAGAGAGAAGAGGATTTATGTAAATAACATCTGTATCAATTTGATAGATAGCTGCGCTGATAGTAACAAACAATAGAAAATAAGACATATCAAGAAACAAAACATTCACAAAAATATAGCGACTTTGTACTCAAGTATATTGGCATTGGATTGGATTGGCATCGGTTTATATTTGGTATTAGAGATTTAAATAAATCAAAAAGATTCAAATAATAATCTCTAATGCCCAAATCACAGAATACTTAATAGTATAAATGGTAGAAAGTTGATTTGTTTATTTACCCCGCGATTTAATGCGTTTGTGGCGCCTCTAGCGGTGAAACTAGGTACCATAAATTATGTACTATTTAAAAGAATATGAATCGATAAAAAGATTCTATACAAATATATTTAAAAGAAGTTAAAGGTACTCACAAGGAACTGCTCTGATAGCTGGAATACAGCTTTTTCTTCTCCCTTCGGCGAGATCAACGGCTCGTTCGGCCGGTCGAAGAGCAGTTTCAAACTGTTTACTACGTCGGCCATTTTGTTTTATTAAAAACAAAACAATTAAAATAACGCACTCACTACACGAAGTGTGAAGCGGGAATGGTCTAGGAGCCTCCGTAGTTGTTTTTATAGTGGTAGTTGGAACGGAGTGCAGAGTGTCGGCGTGACACTCCTGGGAGTGCAAAACCACACAGTATCGAGTGATTGTGTGTGGGATTCGACGAGTGCAACATTGTGTTATCGCTAATGTGGTTGTAAGTTGTAACTGTATGATACTAGGAGTATAGACCGAGATTGTCTATCAGTGCCCATTCGTCATTTGAAAATCATTTATAGAAAGGGGTATTTCTCTCTAATTATTTTATCTACTCAAATATAGTAGACTGTTTGCATAAATGCAATAAAGATTATATTCTGTTGTTTGACAATGAGCTACAATACCTACGCCATTAGGTTACGGAGTGCGGAGTGTCATAAAAATAGCTTTTTCACTTCCACTGCGTAACGAATAAAAAGTAGACTTGGTGGTTTTGGCACGGCTTTTCCCGCGTCCTTCCCCAGCGCTCTTTACCAACTCTTCTTCATAGAAATGATTAGGTAAATGGTTTTCATTTAAACTCTAGGGGCTAAAACGAGAACAGCCATGCATTGGTGACAAAACCCACCAGGGAAAACCGCTCGGTGATGCTAAAATAACGCACTTTCCGAGTAGGAAAAGATAAAATGTTACTTTTCTCAAACATGCAATGATATGTCGTCAATCGTCATAACGTGCGTTATAACACTTATAACAGGCTTCGAAGTATTTAAAGAAATTATTATCACGTTTCGGTCGGAACAACTCGAGAGAACTGTAAAGGAATTTCATACAGTATTGAAGGCCTGGGCCGGGAAGTATTTTTAGGGTTCCGTAGTCAACTAGGAATCCTTATAGTTTCGCCATATCCGTCTGTCCGTCTGTTCGTCCGCGGCTTAGCTCCGTGATCATTAGTACTAAAAAGCTGAAATTTGTATTGAGTATGTATAACGCCGACAAAACGGTAAAATGAAAACTAAAAAAAAAAAAACTTTTTTCGGGTAGGTACCTACCTCTCGTACACCTAAGGTGGGGGTGAATTTTTTTTTCGTTCCAACACTGGTGTGTGGGGTGTTGTTGAATAGGTCTTTTAAAAATAAAATAGGGGTCTCCAAACATTATGTTTTGATAAAGTCAGCAGTTTTGTAAATATTCGCTCCGAAAATCCAAATAATAGCACGAAAATCCAAAATTATGGAAACAATACTGAATAAAATTGGTCGAGGCCTTTTTGATTTATCACAAAATTTCATAATTTTCTTTAAAATGACGTAAGTGCCGCGCGGTGTTTATACTTCGAACGTTACACATATTAGTTCAGTGCCATACTGCATTCAAACATTCCGCTCAATCTGGCGCGTATAATCGATAACCTCCAGAAGGTAATAACTAATAAGTCATTACAGTTACTTTGGCGTTTACGACCTTTTTATAGAGCTTGAAATCTTTCTCATAATTTAAACTTCGGACTTAAAACCACTGTTTTAAGCCCGTCTATTGTGAAGGATGGGCAACTACGGAACCATACACTGAGCGTGGCCTGACATGCTCTTGGCCGGTTTTTTTAGGGTTCCGTACCCAAAGGGTAAAAAACGGGACCCTATTACTGAGACTTCACTGTCTGTCCGTCCGTCCGTCCGTCCGTCCGTCCGTCCGTCCGTCCGTCACCAGGCTGTATCTCAAGAACGGTGATAGCTAGACAGTTGAAATTTTCACAGATGATGTATTTCTATTGTAAAAATAAAATAAAATAAATATTTAAGGGAGGCTCCCATACAACAAACGGGATTGGTTGCGTTAACTTTGCACCTCATTTGTATGGAGCGCTATACATACCAGGTGCAAACTTAACTTAACCATTTAAGGATGGAAAGTGTTTGTACGGAACCCTCGGTGCGTGAGTCCGACTCACGCTTGACTGGTTTTTTTAAAGTTGGCGTCTGTGTTGATGGACAGACTAAACGGCTGAATTATATTTTTTGAGTGGTGTATTTTTATACCTACCTCGGTGACCACGGGCTTGCCTTGCCAGCCCTGCTTTTCCGGCATCTGCAGTAATGTACTGTAATGTATGCATTATTTTGGCACCGTTCACCATTTCACTGCCTAAATATCGGGGTTATACGAGAAGAGTTAGTGACTAACGAACCAACATCTGAATATTGTTATACGTACATATATTAATGAAAATAAGTTTCTTTTATTTTTTACTAAGTACCTACCCTAATAGTAGGAGAGCCGAAGAGGGGATTTCGGGAGTAAGGTAAGGTGGGGGAAGATGAAAAAAGGGGAAAGATAAAAAGTGTCACATAACTCCCTACATTTTTTATTTTTTTTAATGCTGGTATCATCAATTAAACCGCCATTTTATTAGGATCCGCCAGTCAGTCGCCCGAGACCGCTCGGAGTGCGTAGACGCGTGTTATGTGTTATTTTGTGAAGGTCAGCAATTCGTGGTCAATTCGTCGATTTTCAATCTTACCCCGTGTTTCATAAGTTGACTAATAGGGTGTGAATAAAAGTTCTGACTGAATATTTATGTATTATTTTAGATTTTATATTTATTCACTAGTGCAAGGTATAGCTATTACTCTTATATTGTGATTTACGAGTAACTTCAATCTTTCCCCAGTCAATTTCAAAGGGGTAACATTGAAATAGTAATGTTTTAATCTTCCCCCGTTTTTGAAAGTCATAGAAAAACAGACAGATTCTCAAACTTTGGACTTAAAAAAAATATTAACGTACACATTTTTTTTTACTGGCCTCATGATAAGGTAAATATGTGGTAATTATGATATTGAAACATATTGCGAGTCTAGCTTATACTTATAAAAACAATATTTTCTTAGTTTGTGACTAAGTCGATTTGAGTGAAATCGTCAGATGAAAGAGACGTACCCACTCATTGTTCAATAAATATGTAATTTATAATTTGTTGTTTTTGCCACATTTTAAAGATTTAGATAACTCTATGAAGCTTTCGTTTGGGAACATTACTTTCCATTTGAGTAATTCTTTTATATTTATATATCTGTTATTTCATTTAGTTACGAGTAGATTTGCCTTTATGATACCTACTTGTTTTGCGCGTTGAGTTTAATTCAATTCAACAATTAAAGCTGCGTCATACAAATACTTTTGTTGAGTCGTGACCTCTGGATAATCAATAATGTTTTTTTTGTTCCCGAAGATGTTTGTTATTTTAAATGTAAGCACCTAAGAATCTGACTTAATTTGCTACGCGAATTTTAAATGTCCTACTGTTCATTTCCTAATATTTTACATGTATCCGACCTAATTTGTAACAAAATTAATCATGCTGCAAGAAAACACCCAATGTTTGTATTACTTTATTTCTTTTCTAAAATAAACAATTTATCATCATGAAACCGTTATTTTGATTCCAAAATTGATCTTCTTAATATATAAAAGTGTTTAGTTTTTATGTGTCCAATTAAAAGTTTGAGAATCACTGTCCTTTTTCCTATATAGCGGGGTAAGAGTGAAATACTTTTTTTTTCTACTGTCGTTTTCTCGTTACCTATCAGGAATATTCACGCAACAATCAGCTGTATCTGTTCAGCGTAAGAAACTCTATAGAATAACGAGCAACAGCCACCGTTTGCATTCATTTAAAAGCATTTAGAAACTATGTCAATCTTACCCCTCCACCATTCCATCTTGACCCGTCTATTTTTTAGGCAAAAGTGTATTTTATTTTATTATTTTTATATATTAGAATAGGCATAGCCGAGTTTTATCAACAGAATACAAAAATATAGTCCTTGCCCATGCCTTCCAATTAATACAATTGAAGGGATATAAATAGTTTTTTTATTTTATAAGGGTTTTAACACAACACTGTCTATCTCGACAAAAAACCATTCAATCTTCCCCCACCTTACCTAAAGCGCGGCAGATTAATATATAGGGGGATACCTTGTACCCAGTTAAGTACTTCCACCAAATATGAGCCTCATATGTATGGCCGCCCGTCAAGGATAAAAGATCAGATTAGTAAAAAAAAAATGTTCATCTGAAATTCTCGAGCGCGTCAGATTAAGGTAGGGTGAGTTAGTTACATGCTAAAACGTGTATATTCTTCTAATCTGACAATTTAAAGGTGACGTAAAGAAGGCGGAGGGCTACAAAGTTGTAAAAATAAAACTTCATCTCGACATTCTCGAGCGTGGCTAATTTTTTATTTATTTAAAAGGGAATGAATCTATGATAACGGAAAATATATAATCTGACGATTTCCACTAGCCGAAGTAACAAAAATTCATCGTAAAGTTTAATGCGCTTAGTTACGTGATGCCTGTATTCCACTCTGGTTTCTGTTGCCATGTCGCCATGACAGCTGTGATCATGTTGTTTAGAACACTAAAGTTATTAAATATTTATAGTTGCCGGCAACTTTTAGAAAAAAAATGGCGGATTTGCGCATGTACATTTGTACGTAAATCAGCTACTGCACAGTCAAGATTATGCTCTTAAAGATTCCCGCAAGCTGTACTATGAGTGATATTAATATAAAGTGTGTATTTTGTGGTAAAACTACTTTACAAAAAACAATTAAATTTACATTAGAAACAGAACAAAAATATGTAAATATTTTAGAATATAGTCGGAGCGAACCGGTTCTCCGAAAATCCCGAACAACATACGATAATCTTGAACTTTCGAGAGAATCTTCATTAAATGAAGTAAATCACGCACAGTACTATAAATTATTTATAGCAATAAAAATACCGCGAGTCTTTAAGTATTTACAACAGCGGCAAAGTATTATGGAATATGACAGTGCATCGGAAGTTTCTGGGAATAGCTCCGAATCACATGCCCCTGCTTCTGGGGAGTGCTCCGAGTCACATTTTCCTGTTTCTGGAGAGTGCTCTGAGTCACAAGTTCCTGTTAATTTTTTCTATTGTCAGATTAGGTGAACCCCGCCAGATAATCGTCAGATTATGAGACAGCACGTCTAGGGCATCAAGATGAACCATATATATCTTAATCTGACGCGCTTGAGTATTTCAAAATAGCGAATTTTTTTGCACATTCTAATAATAACTGCGAGTTTGCGTCACATCTAAATCGTCAGATTATTATATAAGAGCTTTTTTTTAGGTTCACTTAACATCCCCTTAGAAAATCTGACGCGCCCGATGAAATTTTTTTTTTCATTTTCAACCCTCAAGTACGACCAACCCCATCATGGAAACAATCAGTTTAACATGCGTACATCTTTAAAAATGTGTAGGACATGGATGCTATCAATATCTGACGCGCTCGAGTATGTCCATGCAACAGTTTTTTTTTACATTTTTGAAACTCTGTAGCCACTCCCCCCACCGATGAAAAGGTATATCTCATATGACATTTTTTTCTTTTTATCATCTAAGCTTCGCAACCCAATAGGTCTCTATGACGCTCGAGTGAATCCCGAGTTAGCATCGTGGCCTACCCTACTATAATGTAACACAGTACCTACCTACCCTGTAAAATCGAGCCAGTGTCCTGGCGCATAGAGCAGCCACTCCATACGCATAATACCCTACGGTCTACGCTGCTGATGGAGTGGGCCCGTACGGAACGTGAATACAAAATCTGTTTAGATTTTGTACATTGTGGGAGAGGGCCCCGAGTAGTACCTAATTTCGCTATGATTCGATCTAAACGGTAGTTAGTTAGGCCACTGGCTCTTAGCTAAGTAGGTAAATGTGTTAGGTACTTTTTCTTTATAATGCCATGTGCCAACGATATCATTCAGCATGGTTGGTAATGAATGATTGAAGGTAAATTAATTCTTTCTGACTAGTTAGAGGTTTGATAATTGCCTAATCTACCCACTGTTAGGCAAATTATATAATGATTTACAGTGGCGATGGCGCTGTAGATACTTGTATACCTGCAAATCAGCAGTGGATTACTTCATTCTGTCCCAGTTTAAATAATTAAATAAATAATAAATAGATATCGGACAACCTCTAACAAATCGATCTAGTGCCACAGTAAGCTCTAGTAGACTTTTTTGAGAGTGCGTGAAAATCGTTTTGAGTACCAGGCGTGCATGAGTAGTATAACTTCTGCTGCTGACTGTACTATGCACATAATACAGTCAGCAGCATGTTACATGGATAGGTCCTTGGAGTGTTAAAGAGAATCTGTAAACGTTGGATGTTACGTGTTACAGTGATGGAGCAACTGCTTTCTATCAAGTAGCCTGCTTTTTAGAATGTCATTTGTTTCTCATTCCTAACCTAACCTCATTGGGATCGGGAAACTTTGCCTGTAGGTATTGAGTGTACGGAAGTTTCCGATAGTTTTGGTGTTAATAATAAATTCAGTCTTTATTTCTTCTAGAACTTCTTCAGATCAAATATTTTGAAAGTATTAAGAGTACGGTCAGAATCAAAAATAGCTGACCAGTTTACTACTGGCTTATGTCAAATTGCACACTAAAATTGTCAGCTTCTTTTGATGCTGAGTGTACCTGCCATTGATATGAGGGTTTCACCCTAGTAGAGTTAGTGTAGACTCGCAAAGTTGACCGAAGTTGGGCGAATATGTGGAGGTGCACTTCGGTGTGGAAACCCATACTCCGGCCAACTTCGCGAATAGTGTGGAGCCGCAATCACAATGGAACATACAGTCAAATAGTCTGACACATCCACAATTCATAAGGCAATTCAAAATGGGGCAACAGTAAATAGAATAATATATATTACTGTTCCACTTTTAAAACTCCATCTGAACACAATTCCTTATTTGTATGTATGTATGTATGTAAACGCTTTATTGTACACAACAACTGGTTATAAATACATTGATAACAAATGAAATATGTACAAAGGCGAACTTATCTCTATTAGGGATCTCTTCCAGTTAACCTTTGAGCAATTGAAGGAATGGGTATTCGAAGAAAATAGGCAAACTACACTGCGTACAACCAAGATATCTACATTATACTTAATAAAACTATAATAAGTACCTACATAAACTAAAGTAAGTAATAAGACACATATATTTATACTATTTATAAGATATATATTATTTGTTTAGGACCAGAAAAAAAATACTCAATACATTTTTGGTTTTTGTTTATTAAATCTATCTTAGGATAAACGGGTTTATTTATACTTATTTAACCATTACGTACAATACTTACTTAAAACATAGTGACAACTTACACAAAACTAGTCTATCAGCCTCTTAGTTTTTAACGCTCTTACTACCTGTTACTACCTACAATATAAATGAGGAACAAATGTTATTACAATAATATGAATGAACAAAATAATAGTAGTGATCAAAAGCTATTATCCTTGCCAAATCTACTTTTTCTACGGGTGCAACTTCAAGTACCTACATAAAAACGATATTGTGGTATTACCCTACGTAATCACTTCCATTATCCTTGCATTTAAGTTGCCGCCGAACAAAGCGGAATTTTGATTGTAGATGAGATGCGGCGTAACTAGAAGACGTCGAAAGTATTTTTGCAACAACTGCCTTGGAATGATTTGCCCAATGTTTCCGATTTATCCCCAAAACTCAATAAAAACTTCCGTAACTGAGGTGATAAAAACGGAACTCTTACAATATAAGATAATCTTTTCAATTAGCCGGAACATATCATTCCGTAAATTGACAGAAGTCATTCGTTCGAGTTCGACTGAAATCGAAGAGGTACAAATAAAGAACGAGTGAGACAAGTTAAACCAGGCAATTTCATCAGCTCACGGACTGTAGTTTCTATTTGTTCTAGTCCATGCTACGCCTAGATACGCCGCCATATTACCCGTCTAATTAGACGGGTTCCTCGGGTTGATCTCGGTGACGTCTTGCAGCTGGATGGTGACGTCGACCAGCGCCATGTTGTCGAGGATGAAGTCGCTGATGCTGTTGGCGGCGGACGACGGGCGGTCGAAGGGGAAGCCCATGGACCGTTTGTCGGGGAACAGCTTGTCTTTCAGCCCGCAGAAGCTGGAGGCCTGGTCGCAGCTTAGCTCGTTACCGTCGGGTTGGTCCACCTGAGAGAAGTTAAAGTGAAACAATTTAACGTAAGGACTAACACTACAACCAGTGCCGGTTTTAGCACTACCAGCGCCCTGGGCGAGATTTCTACGGCATCGCTAAAACATAACGAGATTTTCGCAAAATTTTGGGAATTTATGAGTAAGGCCTCGCTCAATGAGCGAGAAGATATAAAGGGGTGCCCCTTTATATCCCGCGCCCTGGGCGGTCGCCCTACCGCGCCCTACCCTAACACGGCTACTGACTTCAACTCCTAACCAAATGGATGTAGACTAGGCACCTGTTCTTGGGAACATAATTAGGTTCAAAGGAAATAGGTACACCTACAACAATCAAATTTTATTGTTTTTATTTTTTATTTTTTTTTATACTACGACGGTGGCAAACAAGCATGCGGCCCGCCTGATGTTAAGCAGTTACCGCCGCCTATGAACGCTTGCAACGCCAGAAGCATCACACGCGCGTTGCCGACCCTTTAAGAACCTATTTACTCCCCTCTTGAAGAACCGCATGGAAAACCTCGTTCTGTTCTTTGATACATGTGTAACGTGTTGATCATTTTGATAGAAAAGCGAATCTTGTCATTGGCGCCAATAATGTTGAATGTTTTTTTATATCGGCCATATTTCAAGAATACGATATCGAGAACAAATTACAGAGCGCTTAGCGCAGAAGATCATCCCAGTAAAACTGCTTTATTATCGGTTCGTTCGATTAGCTGGATTAAGTGGTTTCTTCCAATCTTACCCTATCCAAATCATAGTTGGAGCACATGACGAAGAGCTGGTACTGGGCGCCGCCCCTGGTCCCCTTCGGCACCAGCATGTGCTGCGGCCACCCGCAGCCGCAATAGTTGAAGGTGGCCAGGTCCTGGCGGCGCGGGTCCTCGCCCTGGGCGCTCAGGTCGCGGAACGTCTGCTCGAACGGGATGGTCACGGAAGACTGCGTGGATTGCCGGGTGATGGTGTTCTGGCCAGCATTCACTGGAATGAAATTCACGAGTGGTCCAGTTTTCGGGTGATCGAGACGATATCTGTACGAGACTTTAGCATGTAATTCAACAATAGAGATAAAGCTGGATGAAGGTATCTATGAATGACCGTTCGTAAATACGACCTAAACATATCATTGATGCCATGATTGCCATGGCACATTACTACCCTAGGTGATTCCATAATTTTCATGATTCCGTTTCTTAATTTTCTCATTGTTATTATTAACAGTTTACTTGAAAGTGAAAGTCGTTTGTCAATCGGCAACTTAAGCCAGGTAAGAATTTATTCTTAACTAGTTACGTACAGTCCGCGAGGAGTCTCGTCGGAGACACGGTACAGAGCGGTCGCATCTGTGCAAGCCATCCCGAACGATCCAAAAACGCCACTTAAATCTTTGAGCCAAAACAATAGCCCCACGCGAAACAATAGTCCGGCCATCTGTTCGTTCCAACCCCGTCATAAAGTTCAAAATTCTCACCGCGCATTCGACGTAAAACTTGAAAGATTAGTTTAAACTAACTCCATCGCGTTCCTTAATACCTCTCAAAACATCGGTTAATTACATAGTGCAGTGCGTCTAGATAACAAATAGCCTAAGTAGTGAGTGTAAACCTAGTGCTGGAGGCAGAAACAGCCGAGGAAAGTACAACATACAGGGGTAACCACGCCGCGCGCTGTCTCAATTACTGACGACACAGCGGCCCAAGCAGAACCCGGTGAGCTCTTTCCATTATCACTGCTTACTTATTGTCAATGCGAAACTAAACCGTTAAATACGTTACATATCCGAGTTGAAAAGCTATAAAGATCAGTTCAGATAAGTACGTGCCTAGCGACAGACCTCGTCAGGTCCTCGGCAAATTACCCGTTTAACATTCCCCCGACCTCTTTAAAACCGCCACACTTAGGTTTTATACCTCTACGAAGGATCTGTAATCTAGATGCACTGATTGATCATTAACTCCAAAAATGCCCAGACCCTACCTGATAAACAAACAAAGATTATTAAAAGCTGATTTTTGCATATAAACTTTACCTTACTAATAATTACATCGCTAAATCACAAACCCATAGAGTCCTACACCTTTTCTTTTATTAAATAGACCGAAGAGCATACATACATAAATAACCTCCACGAACGAACAGCTACAATCGAGTTCGACGCCAAAACAACGGGGTCAAGATTCTAATCCAAAAACGCGGTCTTTTTGCTTCGCAAACACCTGGTTAAAGCAAAATCTCACGGCTCATTGATTTGCGAATCTAAACTTAACATAAACTAATACCTATTACCACGCGCCCAACACATTTCCTAAAAAACATACACACATAACACCACTTCCAATGCAATTCACAGAATCGTGATGAAGCTTGGGTTGTATAAGACATAATCAAACAAAAATATTTTTTGTTACAACCCACTCACAGCAAATCACACGGTCAGTCCGGCAAACACCCAGTTTTATTGCCAACCAAAGCAGCTCAACACAAAAAAAAAACCCTTGTAAGAGCACTACGCAACAGATCATTTTTTACCTAAAGCGCATCACTTCTTCGAACGAAGCCACATCTGGCACATCTGGCAGCCACAAGTCACCAAAGAGAGCCTGCCAAGCCATATAACAATAGTAATTAAGTAGTAGAAAGTTGACGCAAGTTTGAAAAACAGTCCATCGATCACAATAGATAACGACCTAAGTCACCGGAGCACAAAACAACACAGTCGGTGTGCATTAAAGCAAACACTACACCATATAACAAAAAGTAAAATACCTAGCAACACACATAAACACCCCCGTCAACACCTAATACCCTAGACTTTAAGCTCTCCCCACAGCGCGCCTTTAGATTGCAGGACACGACAACAATCTACAAACATGGAAAGCAAGACGGCAATAAAAAATATACCCGGAGATGGTAATTGTCTTTTTCGAGGTATCGCCCACCAAATCAACGACTTATTTGGATTAACGTTTGATCATCAAGCAACCCGAAGAGACCTGGCACGATATGCCGATGAAAACCAACGCGACCAAACAATGCGAAATGCGATCATAAGCAATATTGATGTCAACAAGCCAGACCAAAATGAACAAATTAAGAAATATTTGACTTCGCAATACCAAGATGGGGTGTGGGGCGGAGCCGATGTAGGTACTTATATCCGCAGCAGAATACTATTGCATCAATGTAAAAGTATTTCAAGCCACCCCACTAAAATAAATAATACACTTTACCCCTAAAATACCCAGTGACGCGGTAGGCACCATAGGCCTGGTCTACAGTCACAATCACTACGATTGTTTTGAAAACCACCTGGGTGTAGACACGACTAATAACACACAACTCACGCGAGCAGAAATGAACCTTAATACCGGAACCCCAGAGGAGATAGCAGACGCAACTGGATACCGACTGTCAAGACCTAGGCCGCACCACTCGGTTCACAACCCAATATATAGAACTAACGTGCAACATGGAATGTCAGAGGAGCAGCTAAACCTAAGAAAAAATCAGATATTGATACGTTACTAGAATCGAAATCAGTACACATCGCATGTCTACAAGAAACTCACCTGAAAACCGGAACTCACGAAACGGATAACTACAAATGGAGTCTAAGCGGAAATAACTCCAACAGAGGTCTAGCCATTCTTATTAGGAAAAACAGCGCCCGCTAAAAATAAACTGGATTAAAACCAATTTGAACAACAATGCAGCGTCAATCGACGTTGATAACAAAACAACACTATTCATCGTCACAACACACTGGTCAAACGAAACATCAGCAGCCACAAACGACCTGTCACGCCTACTCCGATTAATAAAGCTCAAGCCAAAAGACTCGACCCTAATCGTCCTAGGTGACTTCAATGAACACATCGGGTATAAAGATGCAAAAACGCGACGCAACCATCACCAAATAGGTAAAAACCTATACCACCCAAACAGCAACAGTAATGGGGAAATACTCACTGACCTAATAAGAATCGAGAAATTCCGATTAGAAACGTCATTCGGCCGAAGTAGCTCTAAAGTAACCTGGCAATCAGGCAGTAGAAAGTCACGGATAGACCACATAATGACCCAAAACAAGAGCTCATCTAACTTTAACTTCATCAAAGGCCAGCACACACCGTTATCAGATCACAAAATCATATGGGGTGAACTGATACCACAAAAACCGAACAAGACAAACATAAACAAAACCTCCCGGGATAAAACTTCAGACGAATCACAATCCTTCAACTACAAGACACTAGACTACGACATGCTCCAAGATAAAACCACAAAAAATAAATATCAAAACATCGCACAAGAACTGGCAATGGTACAGAAGCGTACAAAAGAAAGCCCACTCCAATGGCAAGCAATCACGGAAATAATGAAAACTTCAGCGAAAAGAACAACGAAATTTCATCCAAAGTACTCAAAAGAACGCAGAGTAGCGCTAGCAAAACTACAACAAGCAAAATTCAGGAAAAATCTACGCCCAAGTGACGCAACACGCATAAACAGCCTCAGAGAATGCAGACAAAATCTACAAATAATCGAATCAAAAGAAGACGAAAGGGAATGCAGAATATTCTTTAAGGGGCTAGCAAATACCCATCCGTCAAGGAGGATGAAAATCACCTACGACTTCTACGAGACTGGATGAAACCATCAACGACCTTGGAAGCTACCAAGCAGCATTTCTGAAAAACAGATCTACCGACGACCACATGTTTACTCTACGCCGAATTCTAGACGAGGAATGGAGAGCAGGAGAGAAAACCTTTGTCCTTGCAGTCGACCTAGAAAAAGCATTTGACACAGTTGATCTCAACGCCATGAGAGACATATTATGCACGCGAACGAACAAGGCACTAACCAATCGTATAGTTTAAGCCGCGATGAACGAATCTACCTGCATCAAGTGGTTTGGACAACAAACCAGGTGGATCAATAAAGGCAAAGGCGTCAAGCAGGGCTGCCCCCTCTCACCGCGACTATTCACCATCGTAATGGACGACGTGTTCAGAACACTAGAAGAAGAACTGCCCTTCGTAAAACTCAATCAAGACGAGGAAATACAGTTACCGATTATGTTAGCTTTTGCGGACGACGTGATTATTGTATCGAACGGCCTTCAACAAATAAATGAGATATACGCGAAGGCCAAAATGTTATTCGAATCAGTGGGGCTAAAGGTGAATGAGACAAAAACAAAACTCCTAGTCCGAGACCCAATAAACGAAAGCAACAGAAACTTCATTAATCTCACCGGGACAACAGTTACTCCAGTGAACGAAATCCGCTACTTGGGTACCTACATAACCGAAGAAGACCCTCAGCAGAAAAAATACGATCAACGCACGGTGCAAGCAAGCGGTAAGAAATGCAAAAGTGCTCATCAACTTCATCAAGGAATCACGCATGCAATGGCAAATCGCTCGCCTATTGTACAAAATGGTGATAGAGCCATCGATGACGTATGGACTCAAATGCGCAGCACTCACCAAGGACAACAGATCAAAACTCAGGAGGCACGAAAGACTCATATTGAGGGACATGATAAACAACGCAGGATCAAAGCCGGGACCGATCAAAATACACGACCTACTGAAGAAAAAAACAATAACCAAAAGGATAAAATGCCTTCGGCTATGCTACTACGGGCACATCCTACGACGCCCAAGACCCCACTTGCTGCATTCCGCGTACCGGCACAAAGCACAAAAACTCAAAGTTGGCCGACCCAGCTTTACATGGAAAAACTCGTTGCACCAGGATATGCAATACTACGACATGAACCCCTCCGAGTGGGCAGAACTTGCATCAGACAAGAACAAATATATCATGGCAGGCCAAAAAATCTACCAACTACAAGAAACCGACAGCGAATCGGAGGATGAAGGTCAGACCAACGAACAAGAAACGTGATACCTCGGCTATCCGGTGAACACGACAAGCAAAGACGCCAACGAGAGCACGCGAAAACTCACCAACGCTCATCCCCGATGCTCTACCCCACCTAACCTAACTTCCAATATTGGCTCAAGGTTGCATAATCGGCTGATTGTGGTCGACCGGTTGCGGCTAGTCGGCCCTCCTATCCCATCCCAGAGCGTGTCACTCCTTATAAATCTGTGCCCCCTGGTGTATCCGGCTTGTCCGGGTCAGGCTACGACCTGGCTGGGTGTGGTGCCTATGTTCATGTTCATGTTCAACTAGTTACGTACAGTCCGCGAGCTCTCAGATTGCGATTCCGGTTCGGGTGAAAACTGAGAGGTTCTCATCTGGATCGCGTAAGAGCGAGAGGCAGCTATAAAACTCGAACGGCATTCTGTCAGCTCACGCACTGTACAAGTGTGCATAGGAACGTACGTGGCACAACGAAGCGGTCCATCTCGATGAACATCTTGCGCTGGTCGTTCAGGTTCCAGGGCAGGTTGCGTTCGTCGTTCTTAGGGGAAAGGAAGATGCGCACCGTGGTCCGGCGCGCGGAACCCGTGTTGTTCACGTTGATGCTGTTGACAATGGAAAACCGATTAAACAACGAGAGAAAACTGTCGCCGTAACGAAAGAAGATTATTTTTCAATATGGTGGCAGAATAGTCCTGGACATAAATATCTCGAGTCACGAAGACAGCTATAATAGATAGTTATCTGACCTCTCATTCTTTTTCTTTACCTTCATTTTATACCACAACTTTAAACTATAGTTTTCTTCATCTTTAAAGTTACACTTACACATATTGGAACGGGCGGTGGTTGAGATGAGTGAAGCGAGCTAACACGGGCCCGCGGTTGGCGAAGTCTAGTCCGCGGGACAGGTCCACGTCGCTCTGCATCCAGAACGTGTTCAGAGTGTTAGGTTGGCCACCCTGGCTCTGGATCATCGCTGACGTCACTTGCACACCTGGGTTCTCAAGCTGTAATAGATATGTGGGTTAGTTTTCAGATTAAATTGACGAAGCATGTTGCGGATATACACTGTGAATTGCATGCATTATTTTTAAATTGACGAAGCATGTGGTGGATTTTTGTTTGTAGGTTTCGGTTTTATCTTAAATAAAATTGTAGTCGATGATTAAATAGTCAGGTTAGATGAGGATATAGTTTACTCAAAATTCTAAAAGAAGAGCTGCTAGATCACCTTTGTGTGAATGAACCAAAATAAAATTTAAGATTAAAAGTTTTATTATGCATTCTTAAGAACTTTTTGTGAAATAAACAGTTTATTGTTTTTCTTGGTTAGTGGACGTCGGGTCGGCTACAAGTCAACCTGATGATGCTTCGAACAGAGGTGAAACACGTGTCGAGTTTTGTATGTTTTTGGTGATGATGTGATATATTTATTTGCGTATTTACTCTTCTTTTCGCAGTGGGAGTGTGGTGGGTATATATTGAATGCATGAAAAAATACGCAAGTAAGTATAAAGGGTTAGCAATTGATTGTCACGTTATTGTATTTCAGTTTAGCAAAGCATCGTTATTGTTTTGAATTCTTGAGGTTGCTAGGTTTAAAGATGGTACCTCGGAGCGAGTGTAGCGCGGCACATACGCAGACTCCTTGTGCGACTGGAACAGGTCGTCGATGAAGCCGTGCCAGCGGTAGAAGAACGGGTCGCGCATCGTCGTCGCTTCATCGGCCATGGGACTGAACGATTCCTGAGTGAGGAGGGCCAGGGGAGTTATAATTAAGACTAGATACAAATTCTACATCATACTTTAAAATAGTTATTAGTTACCGACAAACGGTGAAGTTTGGGGCGACCTAGATAAGTTGAGATTTAACTTTTCGAGATTGTTTTCAAAGTTTCCTTGAACCGTCAATATTATTTAATCAAGGCATTTTTTATAATTCGAAAATTGACATTTCATCGAAATTTTGGTCTCAAGTACGGTCAGTATCAAAAGTAGTTGATAATCGTATCGACGACTATATGTCAAATTGCATACTATAATTGTCAGCTACTATTTACGCTGACTGTACAAGATGGTTAAAATTTTTAATTTCGCGGTAGGTATTTGGACAGAACATCCGAATATTTCACACTTTTGCGGAAAACATGCTGTCAGTACATGTTTTATTGTAACTTACCAGGTAGCGGTGATCAGGGTCGTGTACGTGGGCCATAAAGGTGTGTCCATTGTTGTGCAGGGTTCCGTAGAGCTGCGGGTTGGGGGACAGGATGCTAGCCTCCAACATGTTGCCCAGGATGTCAACGTCAAGCGCCATCGTGCCGCCATTGGCCTGTACAGTCGAGTTCATTTACATCTACACACTTACGAGAACATAAATATCTGAACACGACCCTATTGTCAGGAGCATAAAATCGTGTTCAGATATTTATGTTCTCGTAAGTGTGTAGATGTAAATGAACTCGACTGTACATAAAAAAATAGGTGATAAGTTGGCTTCAAGGAGTAAATTCTATGGTGTAAAGTAAAAATGAACCCAAGTTTCCCAGTCTGTAACTTTCTAATATTTCTAGTGCTTAGATCGTTGAAAAATCGAGACTAGGTCCCTGAGTTCTGTTTTAATCAGATGGAAGAAGAACGAGTGATTAAAGTGTGGATTCTCAAGAAAGAAACGCCTTTCACTATCTAGATAGGTATATTCTTCACGGCCGCTTTCGGCCACGACGACTGCTGTTAACTCCAATTTTGTCGCTGGTGAGAACGCATGCGGGTCACGTAGCCTACCTTATTGTTGAAGCTAGGTAGATAATCTAAATACGTAGGTGTTGGAACTACTTGGACCAGCTGAAGTTAATTAGATTCAATGGTTTACCAATAGAACTCTGCCAGTCGCAATTGCCTCTTCCACAGCCTTCCTCTGTTGCATCAGCGTGTCGATGGTGATGACCAGGTTGTCAACGGGACGGTTCAGGTTCTGCCACCGCATGTTGGCCTGCCGTGGCGGCCAGCCACGTGCTGATGTCAGACTGTTCAACTTCGGGAAGTACGCCTCAGGAATAGGCTCCTGCCAGTTGCTGAACTTCTTAACTCGCTTCAGAGCATTGTTTAGCCGCTCACCATTGTAACTGTAATCATAAATAGGTACTCCATTCAGTGCCAAATCTAAGCAATAACATCATATTTTACATAGAAAGCCACCGCGAGTCTCAGACATATTAGAATACCTACGAAACGGGTTTGCTCACGTCGTAGAAGTCGATGATGAATCGGTTCGCGATTCATCATCAGGAGAGCCAATCAGTCGCTCTGATGATGAATCGCAAAACGATTCGACACACATAACGAGCGATATTCGACTTCTACGACATAAGTAAACCCGATTCGAAGGTATTTTTATAAAATCATAATTAAAAAAAAATAGAAGTTATATACCGTGCGATAATTTGCTGGTGCATATAGAAGAAGAGTTCTCCTCGACGGTCCTTAGCGACTATAGCTCTGTCGCTAGCGGTGAATGGGTACACCAAATGCCAATGCCAGTGATGGAGGTTCACACCAATATCTTCACGGAAATAGGCGAGACGATGTTCTTCTTCTAAATCAGTGGCAGTGAAGTCTCTCGGAATGATGATGGGAATACGCTGGAACGGAACGTCGCTTATTAAAATTTTATTTGCATGAAACGAAACGCACCACTTCGATGACAGCTCATTGACAACTGGATGACAGAATGACAGCTGATGAATTCCTATTCCGTTTTACGGAGTTAACGATTAAAATCTAATTTAAACCAAAAATCTAAATGACTGTTTTATTTGAAAATGTTGAGACTAACAAGCAATAAAATAATTTATTGCTTCAAGTTTGAATTTTTTTTTCGTAAATTGAAAATAAAATTTACGGGTTATAAATATAATACAGTTCACTGACAAGATTCTCGGACGCTTCGCTTAGATGACATTTTGAAGAGGAACGCAAAAATTGCAAAAGTCACGTAGGCCACCTATCGTTGACCAAGTTCCCAGCGCGCGTGTTTATATTTTTACAAAAATATAACCTGTAATATTCTATATTCTAAGTGATCGTGCAAAATTTTCAGCTACCAAGGACGTAATGGAGGACCTACTTCAAAACCCAGGTGTGGTCGTTGTGCGAGCAAAGCCTGAAGGACAGAGGAAAACTTTCAAACCGAACATTCGATCTCTGAATAAAATACCTGACGAGTTGCTGAATGACCCTTTATTGAACAGAGCGTGCGAAGCGCTGCCTCAAAACTACAATTTCGAAATCCATAAAACTATATGGAGAATACGGACTGTGGGCGCTAAACGAGTTGCTCTTCAATTGCCAGAAGGTAAGGAATCGAATGCTATTCATGCTAAGTTTGCGCTTTATTTGTGTGGAATACCATCTATAAATGCAGCAAATATAATATAAGAGTTATATCATAAGTTTGTTCATAGGTTCTTAGATAATATTGGTGTTATCGTATTTTTCAGGGTTAACAATGTTCGCAACCACATTATGCGATATTATCGAGGCCTTCACTGAAGCCGACACTGTGATAATGGGCGACGTGACGTACGGCGCGTGCTGCATCGACGACTTCACGGCCGCCGCGCTCGGCGTCGAGCTGCTCGTGCACTACGGACACTCCTGCCTCATACCCATCGACCAGACCACTGATGTGAAGGTACTCTACATATTCGTGGACATCAAGATCGACCCATCGCACTTTATAGAAACGATCAAGTTGAACTTCCCAAAAAGATCACATTTAGCCGTAGTTAGTACAATCCAGTTTGTCACTACTCTACATGCCATTGCAAAGACTTTACGGACAGAAGAATACATTGTGACAGTTCCTCAATGCAGGCCGCTGTCTCCCGGGGAAATCCTAGGATGCACTGCACCTAAAGTTGACTCTGAAGTCATTATTTACCTTGGTGATGGGAGATTTCACTTAGAAGCAATTATGATAGCAAATCCTAGTATACCAGCTTATAAATATGATCCTTATGAGAAGAAATTCACATCAGAATCATATGAACACAGTTTGATGCAAGAAAACAGACAGAATCAGGTGAAAACAGCAGAAAATGCTGGTCATTATGGTCTCATACTAGGCACCCTTGGGAGGCAAGGAAGCACAAAAGTTTTAAGCAATCTAGAAAAGCAAATTAGAAATGCAGACAAGAAATATGTAAAAATACTGCTATCTGAAATTTTTCCAAGTAAACTAGCCTTATTCAACCTTGACGCCTTTGTACAAGTAGCTTGTCCCAGATTATCTATTGACTGGGGGACAGCATTCCCTAAGCCTCTGTTAACTCCTTATGAGTTTTCAGTGTCTCTAGGAAACAGTAAATGGTTGAAAGAAGATGGAACTTATCCTATGGATTTCTATTCAAATGCCAGTCTCGGGCCGTGGACTCCGAACTACAAGCCAGTGATGTGTTCAGAAAGTGACAAGGTGTGTGATAACTGCTGTGGGGGCAAAGGGAAAGAGACCAAAGGCAAATAGTTATCAATACTTACAGCAGCTCCAGTTGGAGTGACAGCAGCTGTCTCACGGGCTTGGGAAAATACCTTGGAGTCCAAGAACTTTGATGGGAATGTTTCCGCAAAGTTCTGAATGGGGACATTCCTTGTGTCTCGCCTGTAACAATGTGATATAGTTTATTAAAGTGTTCAATATAGAAATACAGCTAATTTTAATTTATATAATGTATTTGTAATAATATAAATCTTCCATTTAAATGGAAAGCTTTATCATGTGAAAATTGTGCAGTATAGACAGAAGCATCTGATTTAATCCACTAAAAATACTGCAAAGCCCTCAAAATGACAGTATTGTCTAGGCCAGGCAGCAGGCCAGATAGTTGAAATAGCTCACAGATCTGAGTGGTAACAGCTAGGAGCAACTTAAAGAAGATACAGCCAAAGGGTTTCCTGTCAGTACCTATGCATCAGGGCGACGGAGTAGCAGTAGTTGAACAGCTGAGGGTTGAGGTTGGCGCGCGCGAAGATACACGTCGATAGGAAGTCCTGAAGTTGGTTCTCCGGAACGCCTGGTGAAAGGAATTTATAAATTTAGAATAAATTATGAATTTTAATATTGTTTTTTTGTATTTTTATGATTTTGTAATTGTAACGTTTGCTATGCTACTTACATTTTTGTAGGTATGGAAATGGAACCTACAAAAATGTAAGTACTCCTATGTGCTAATATTTCAAGAAGACTTCTAATGCCCATGCAAGTCGTATGGTGCTTAGTCATAACATAACTTTCGTAGGTCTAAATCCCTAATTCTAATTTTAAATACTACAAGGTGCTATGGTCTTTGAGCCAGGTACTTGACTGGCGATTTGTAAAGCTAGTTAACTTTAAACTTACGCAGCAGCGCGTCTATGAGTTCTGTGGCGCATACCTGATGGCAAGGGCGTCGCCAGCCAAAGGTCCAGGGGGGGGCAGAGCAAGCTGATATATACGCAAGGTGGGGTGATAAAAGGAATTGTGGTACAGTCAGTCATGCTAGAGGATAGGAAGTATCATCAAGAACGTAAATATATAATCATACAGGTAGTTGTAAACCGCGAGCGTAGCGAGCGCGAAAAATTTTGAGGTATAAATGGTTCATCAAGGTGATGAAAACGCGAGCGTAGCGAGCGCGAAATTTTTGAGAGCAAGGGTCAAATTAAAACCACTTGAAAGCGCGAGTACAGCAAGCGCAAAATTTTTTGAGAGGAAGGGTTACAATAAAACCAGACGAAAGCGCGAGCGCAGCGAGCGCGAAATTTTTCGTAACCATAACATATAAATTGAAAGACAATCATTCAATAAATTTCGATGCAAATGCGGAATATCACGAGTCACGGGACCGAGAGATCTTGCCACGCACGAGCCGAAGATCTACTCGACGCGACGAGTAAATACTCGAGGCTGCCCAAAAGACCAAAGTTAAAAATCACAAAAAGCTTCATCAACCGAGCAAGCGGCTTCCGGCTGTTCTCGCCTACCGGTCTCATTATGAATAGGTTCGATCGATAAGTATACGGATTATTTTTGTCGATTCAGTTTTGTTTCCTTTTTAAATGCCGTCAATATTGGGGCTGGAAACGTAAAATATACCAAATTTAATAATTTCGAGAAGAAGCTGAGAGCTACTTGACTAGTTCAATTTTTTTTGTACTATGTTATATGGACCAATTCTTCTTCTTCGGTACACTCTACAGTCTCTACAAAGTGTCACGTGTCAGTGAGACACGTCGCCGCTCGTTTCGTAGAGTCACTTTCCTTGAGCTTTACTCACGGTAGCCGATACACTGGTGGCGACCTCATCAACGATATCCCTCTAGCGCCTGACCTGGACTTCTACTCTCCTATATTACAGCCATTTCGTGGAGGAGTTGGAATGGATTGGAATTATTACTTACTGATCCATCAGACAAGTCATGTGACTGGACATACTTTTGGATCTCTAGGGGGGGGCAGCTGCCCCCCCCTGCCCTCCCTTGGCGACGCCCATGCCTGATGGAAAGTAATGAAGAGCGATAAGTTCGCCTCCATGGCCAGCTAGCGCTCCTTAGGGAACTATGGTCTGTGAGCCAGTTACTTGAATGGCGGTTTATAAAGCTAGTTAACTTTAAACTTACGCAGCAGCGCGTCTATGACTTCCGTGGCGCATTCCTGGTGGAAAGGAATGAAGAGCGAGAAGTTAGCTTCCGTGGGCAGCTGGCGCGCCTTAGTGAACTGCGGTCTCTGGGCCAGGGGCTTGACGGGGATCTTCTGCGAGGACTCCTCGCCGAAGCGGTTGTTGAGCTCGATGCCGTTGGACGAGTATTCTTCGGGCTGCCATTTTCAATGATATGTTAGAATAAATAATAGTACCTATCTACAGTAAATACTGAAGGCTCGGTCGTCTAAGGATGGCTTCCCACTGACCCGAAGCTAGGATCTTTTGCGATAGATAGAAACAGTGTGCACCTGGCTGCGCGTCAGTGTAATGTTTTCGTCTAACATAATAATGCAGTATATACGGCTCGTCAAGCCCCTTCATAAGATACCTACCGCACATGATAGGATTCAGAACAAAATGTCACAATCACAAATAGATTGACGTCATAAGTCATAACTCCTTCCCGCACTAAAATTCAAGACGCTCTAGTCTCCTTAAAATGTTCTTAGGGTTCATCCTGCCAAAGGAAACTTGTTGATCATCAAATATCGAATAGTTAAGCGCACATCGCCCACTACTAGCGCCTTTCTCTCTTTAACTCTTCGCGAAATCAGCCTGATAACTGTATTTTATTGATTGTTAGTGTAAAATGCGACATTATGAACCGCAGCGTTGTGGCGTTATCGAACGACGCGTATGTACCGCTACGAATGTCTACGCACGCCGATTTTGAATTAACAAAGGTGGCGGAAGGCGGGGCCTAGCACCAATAGATATAGCACCTAAGGGTCGAATCGACCAGTCACAAAAATGAAGCGGAGCTGAGATACAGATTTCAACGCAGGTGATTGGTCTATTCCGCACGTCTCCGCTCCGCCTCGCTTTAATGGAGACGCACCCTAAGCGTGCGCTAACTACTAGTGCGGTTCAGTGGGTAGTAAAGCCTATGTCAGAGAGTTAAGGTCAGTGGGGATAAATCCGCCAGCGGGGCAAGCGCACACCTTAACGAAATATCGATAATACACACGTTATATCTACTACTAAGTACTAACACCATCTTAATTTTTACAAACGAACTATATAGTTACGTTGATGTACTTACGATGGCGTTAGTAGTATAATTATCTGTAGGTACCTACTTTTCGATATGGCAGGTGTGCTAGTCCCGCTAGCGCACTTGTTCCGATCCCGACTGACGTTACGAAAATACGACTAATTGAGTAACAAACTTTAACGTCGGTCAAAAAAGTTATAAAGCCAAATATTTTTCTTGGAGTATGCAACTTTGATAAGTACTTCCGTACTTTGCTTAGGCTGCGTTTCCACCAGAGATGTGCGAGGATGCGTAACGAGGGATGTGTTTTTGGTAACCAATGGAATAACTTAATTTACTTTTCCTCGCTCGGCGCAACTGATAGTATTGTTTAACAAAAACACATCCCTCGCTCTCGCTACGCATCCCCGCACTGGTGGAAACGCAGCCTTAAAGAAGGTAAATACTCACAAGGAACTCCTCTGAAAGCTGAAAGACAGCTTTTTCGTCTCCCTTGGGCGAGATCAACGGCTCGTTCGGCCGGTCGAACAGCAGCTTCAAACTGTTCACTACGTCAGCCATTTTGTTTTAAAAACAGATTTTAATAAAATATATGCTCACTTCACGAAACGTGAAGTGGGAATGGTTTTGGTTACCTCTTCGGGCCTGTTTTATAGAAGTGGTAAAGGGGGGTGGCCTATATCAGCAGAGCAAAACCACAATATCAATGATAATGTGTGGGAGAGCGCAACATTATATTATCACTAAGTATGTGGTTAAAATAGTTTTAGGTACTGTCTTTTGTTACTAGGGAAAATATTTTAGGGCCAAAAGTTGGTTTGTAATAATTACCTAACTTAGCAGAGGCAGTGTTGTCACTAAGTCTGCCGACAGAACTGTACCCCAGCTGCAAACGGATTGCTCGGTCTGTTTGCAGTTACGTAACTGCATCAGAACAGCCATTTTGCAGCTGGGTTGCAGTCCAAATGCAGTATCGGCCTTAAGAAAACATCCATGTAGCTTACTTTCAAATAACGCCCAGATGGCGTTAATATACTTAGGTTAGGTAGTTATTTTAGAGATTCCTAGACAGTGACACTTAAGGAAATGAATATCTTAGAAGATATCATCCTATCCTCCTTAATATCACCCTCTCTATTAGAGATTTATATGGGTGGAGCTCAGGAGCGCTTCATAATTCCGCCTCTCGTCTTGTGTCGTCTTGTATGTGAAGTTTATGGATTATAACAATTATTTTTGAAGTCAAATGGTGTTCATGGCGAGCTCACAATAGGACATCTTTGGCGAATTGTAACTGGCTTCAAAAATAACGACATATATTGGTCAAAATTTCGCTAAATAAAGCTAAATAGAAACTAAAATATTCATTATGGTTAACAACACTATATTTACAACAACAAAACTGATTAACTTTGTACATGTACATTAATTGATAATTTCAATAATCACTAAACCTTTGTTGACAATCATAATTACCTAAATTTATCTATTATATTTGACTAAGCTGGCAACTATTCATTTTTCTTTTAAAAATTTGCATACTGCCGCCAGGAATTCTTGTGGTTTCTGGCTGTGTACCCAGTGACCGGCTCCTTCTATGAAAACTAAGTCTGCTAGCGGGAAATACTCCTGAATTTCTGGCAGGTCATTTTTACTGAAAACAGATAATTTGTGGGTTATTTTTTATTTGTAGTATGTCAGATAGGAATAAGTAATGAGAGACAATTAGAGCTGGTGAATTATTGAACAAAAATAACTTGTTTTCCTTGGGTTTCCATCTGTCCCTATGCCATAGACTATAGATCTTATTTTCGCTAAACAAATTGGAATCCTTTCTGACCAACCATGAAACTAAATTAAAGTGCTTTGCTCTAGGTAGAGTACTATTTCTTGAATTTTAAAAGAATAAAATCTTATGGTTTAACAGAAGCATGGCAATGTTTTTTTTAAATTCATAAACTGACCAGCAATCAACCTTAGCCTGATGGTAAAGTGACTACAGGGTCGAAATGAATTGAACTGGTTTCTATTTTAACTTAAAGTAAATAGATATTTGACAAAATGTAATCATAACTTACCCAATATAGTCAGACAAAGACCCGCCTATAAACAAACATGGCCCGCAGTACTGCAGGCCTTTCAGATTCGAGGGAAAGTTTGATATATGTGATGTAAAGTTCTCCCTTAGAGACGGGAGGTTCACTCTCCAGGTGTATGCCCCGGTATTTGTTTGTACTAGATTAGTGATCAAAAAGTTCCGTAAGTTAACATCCAGGGTTATTTTCTTCAACTGCTCATCAGCTACTTTTCTAGCTTTGGACATGGGGATGCCAGGACGAACGGATACATTAGTCATAGCATCAAAGAGGTTTGCCATTGTGAAAATCTGGGAGCTTGTCTTTACTGGTGATATGTCTACAACTATTAGACTTGATACTAAGTCTGGCTGAAAACATTAATGTTAGCATTATGATAAAATACAATAAGAACTACGGTTCTGTAAAGAGACCATAAAGATTGTAAAAGTTACGTAAATTCAATTAAATTTAAAATTTGTGACACTTACACAAAGAAGTGAAAGCACCATGGCTGTTCTACCGCCCATACTGTGTCCTAGAACGGACACCTTGGAGAGTTCCAGCTTTTTTAGCAAATTCATAACATCGTGGGCCATGTGAATGTACGTGTGTTGCGAGGAATGCCTGCTGTCGCCATGGTTACGAGCGTCGATACTGATTACTTTCCTTCCTGTCGTCCTGTGGATGGCCTTGCTCGTGCTGTTCCAATTATTTTTCGACCCCAACAACCCGTGTAATATTACTAAAGGCGGCAGTGGAGAATTCTCTGATTCTGTGCTTTCATAAGAGGCATAAGCCAAGTCAACAGACTCTGAATTTTCAGAGGTAAATGTCGATCGCTTCCTTAGAAATTGAGGGCATAGTATGGGATATGTTTTTAAAAACGAACCCAGGATTCTGGGGTTAAGTTTAGTGATTAACATTTTCTACAGATAATTTTGTAAACAGGAATTTTAAAGGAAGGATTTTGAAAATTTACATGATTGATTTGAATATGTTGACATTCGAATGACATTAGGATGCTGTTCGAGACATTCGTTTCGACGTTGAATTTTTTTCCATTCGTAACTGTATCCATTACCATTACACACACTTGCTGAAAGTTAACAAGACACACGTGCAGTTATTTTCGCGTGAAACAAGTATCAAAACTACATCAAAAATGCTACTATTAAATTCTAAGGGAAAAAGTAAGAGGTTCGAGATCCTATATATAATTATATTTGTTTAGACCAGGTGGATTTGCCCTAAGGCCTACTGGGGGGCCGGTCCTAGAGCGTCAACCTAGTCCCAAACAAACGGAGATGCCACGACTTTGCAATACAGCGGCAGCGGAAGCGGTGTAGGTAAGTGTGTCTCGCTCACTCGGTATGCCGCCGCGCTCGGATCTCTCGCTCAACCGCTTGCCGCGCTCGAATCTCTCGCTCAGCGGATTGCCGCGCAGTCGTGGTTATCTCTGTAAGCAATGTTTGTACAATGGGTACTAGGCGACGGTAGGTATAACATCCATGACCCAGGAACAAATATTCGAGTTCATCACACAGATTTTGTCCTTGCCGGGATTCGAACCTAGGCAGGTGCACTACGAACTGCGCCAACCGCGTCGTCGTCGTCTATGGCGTCCAAGACTGCAACTCTGCCACTGGTTCTGCTGTTTGCCGCTCCACTGATCACGCGTAGTAGTAACAAGACCGTAAGGGCTTGTTTTGTGGTTTGTGACTAAGAGCTGACTGAAACAAACTAATAGTGTTTAAACTGCAACCCAGCTGCAAAATCGCAGTTCGAGGGCAGTTCTGCAGTTGGTGAAACGGCATCCAAAATGCAAATCAACTGCGCAGTCGGGTTCCAGCTGGCGAGCATCGGTCCAACTGCACTTCGCAGTTGGCCCGACTGCGTTCAAACTGCAAAGCAACTGCGCAGGTCAGAACAGTCAGACCGACTGCAAAGTTCAACCGGACTGATTTCACGCCAGCATTTGCAACTGCATCAGAACTGCTCTCTGCAGCATTTTATAGCTGGTTTGCAGTTCGACTGATATCCGTCTATTTCGGCCCAGGTGCGTTTTTACGTAAAGCTTAGAGAACAGATCTGATTCTGAGCGAGCAATCTTCATAGAAACTGCTTACAACACAAACCCGTAGTGTTACGAACTTATGAACGAATGTTTGTGCAGAATACTACTTTCTTATACTATTTATATGAATTAGGGCACGTCTCCACTGAAACGGAGCGGATCGGTGACGTGCGGAATAGACCAATCACCTGCGTTGAAATCTGTATCTCAGCTACGCTTCACTTTTGTGATTGGTCGATTTTGCGCGTCTCCGCTCGACACAGCTACAGTGGAGACACACCCTTAAAGTGACAACGGACTTTCTGGCGAATGTCACTGCGTGTAGTATCGCGTCGAGTACAAACTATGTTTTTAGAAATGAGTATTAAGCGAGTTTTTCAAATAAGCATTTATTTATTTGCCGCAAGGAATGCATTAACCAAACTGAAGAAACCTGTCGGATCTTCAGCGTGCACATTGTGTCCAACTCCTGCTACATATTTAAGTTCAGCTTTTGGAAACAAATTTTGGATTCCTGTGATATCATCTTTGCTAAAACAAAAATATTTAATCTACAAATATGCAAGGTACCAACCATATAGTACTGATGGTACCAACCAAGCGCGTCATAAAACTATCTACCTCAATATCTGATACACATTGTTGATTATTCATCATCATCAATGCCATGCCAGTGCCAGTGTCACCGGTCCAGTCAAAACGATTCTCAGGAGAGCAGAGAGGGCATTTTAAGATATATTATACTCAAGCGCAGCGGCTATATGGGGGGTGGGGGACACCACCAAATGTGAGCCCTTCATACAGTCCGACCAAAAAGAGTAGAAATTAAAAAGTGGCAATATTGTAGTGTCCTCCCTTTCTAATCAATATACGAAAACGGGGACGACACTACAGTATTGCCACTTTTTAATTTCTACTCTTTTTGGTCGGACTGTATACGGGGGTGTTTCTTCAAAATGTCAAATTTAAACCATTGATAGAAAGATCAAAGCTCAAAGAAAAAATTAAATGCGTTACCTGGTGGAAGAGACCGGGATTCGAACCCGGGAAACGTTTACTTTGTCACGCATGTGTCAGCTATGACAGTTAAATTAAAAACATACACGAAGTCCAAGAATTCACTATCACAGTTTCTTTTTTCTAACTTCTTTATTAAGTATGAAAAGAATAGCGTCTCGTGCCCAACATTCTGGTGGAGTGGAATGAGCTCGAGCTTGACATAGGTCTCCATTTCATTAGTCAACTTTGTGAAGTTATATTATATTATGCTATACTGTTGATTACGAAAACGGAATGCAAGTATGACAAAATATATTACACAGTAAAACTTACGGAATGTAATTGGATTGGTCGCCGCCAATAAATAAGACAGGGCCTTTATACTGCAAACTCTTCAAATCGTCCGGAAAAGTAGCTATGTCCATGAAATGTTGGTTTAAAGCATCTAAATTGCAATTCCAACCGATATTGTTACCTCGGTTGCCTATGTTCATTAGAATAAAATGCAAGCCGTCTGGGCTAGCGAACAAACCAGAGCTCATCAAACTTTCTTTAGCAAAGGCTCTCGCTTCAGCTATCGAAGCTTTTCCTTTAAAATCGACACCTTTCATGACATCTATAAGTTTAGGGAAGAAATCATTCAAAACACCAGCGGTTGAGACTGGCGAGATGTCGACTACGACGAGACTGTGCACTTTCATTGGCTGGAAGAGAACGAAGAGGTAAAGTCAAAGTCAAAGTGTTTTATTTTGTAAAACATAGGTGAATATAGGCGGAATAAAAATGTAACGTAACACTATGTTTTGCCAGTAAAAACAGGACAGGAGGTAAAAACTTACAAATGGCAAAAACTTATCATTTTAGTATTTTTTTGGTAATTTCTGGAAAGATTTATTTCAAAATACTTGGAATTATTTTATAAGGAACTAGCGTCCCGCCCCGGTTTCGCTCGTACACAATGCTGACAAATTATGCATGTATTATACGGGTAGTTCTCACGAAATCACGAAATTCGGTTCCGATAAAAACCAATTAAAATAGTATGATCATTTCGGATTTTTTGATATGGATTTTGTAGTAGTCATGATATTAAATTTAGGATATATAGTGGTCCCTAAAATAAGCGCTTTTTTTAAGAATTACAAGCCTGTTAAAAAAATGAAATGAGGAAATGATGACTTAGGTGAAGGAATGAGTTTAATAAGCAATGATGTACAATTTCAAATAAAAATGCATAATTATTGTGTTAAATTTATTTTGTATTGCAATGTTTACTATATTAATTGACATTATTAGGAACTAATGTCCAGAAAATCACAAATTTATTGCAGTCTGCAACCGCGAATAATTAACAACAAAGTTTAAAAATTGTTATAGCACTTGTCTTAATCATGATGGCAGTAGCTATAGAAAACAAACAAAAAATCTTTACTTGCTTAAAAAATAACTTAGAAATAAATTCAAAGTTAATATATAACAGTCTTGACTAAAAAAGAAAACAGGAAAAATTAACGAAATAATATTCATTTTCTTAGAACTAATCAAACTGGCAATTCGACTTAAATTCTTTTTCCTGCCTATTCAATCTCGAAGATAAAATGTATCAGTCTCAGCTCTCTAGTTAATCGATTTCTTTTACAGAATAACACCCCCTTTTGATCAGTGTCGGGGGTTTCATCTTCTGCAAAGCTGTTCGTCCTTAACTGCTGGTCATTTGCAAATTTGGTTCCTTCTCATTTAGATTCCTCTTCACTAATTTTCTTTTTCTTGCCATTATTGTGCCCTAAAAAGATATTACAGGTAAATTCAAGGGTTTGCTACAACATGCGACAGTAAAAAAGAATTCTAACACAGTCAAAATCATTTCCTCCTTAGTCGTCATTCCCTCACTGTAAATTTATTACTGTATAATATATGAGGTAATGACGATGAGGGAATGACGAAACGAAACAAAACCTAAAAATACTAGTGATACGACCGTGCTTTAAACAAGGTTATTTGTGTAAGTGAACTACTCCCAAAACCCTACTTCATTATGTAATTAATATTTTTTTATAGTACTTACCTTCCTTTTTTCTGGGAAGTGAGGTAATGACGAACACAAAAGTAATTTTAAAAAATTATGTATTCTACCGTTTTTTAACAAAGCCTCGAACGCGTACTCAATCAATTCGCCATATTGGTAAATCGTCAGTGTTGCCAGCTATCAAAAACAAACGGTAGTGTCCACGTTTGATTGAAACAGCGTTCATAAATTGACTGTTACTAAAGTTGTGAGGAAATGATTTAATTTTATTGGACAATGGTTTAAATTTTTTTTCAAATTCATTATTGGCTTTTTTATCCCAATGAAGAATACATTCACAAGTCCATTGTTTTAAGAATAGGTTAATGAAACTTTCATCGCTTTTACTTTATTAACTTTGTAGTTACAAATTTAAAAGTAATTGAAAATGGGACTTGGGACATAGTGAGGAAATGATTTTAACGACGTTACATGTACTCATTTTTTTTTATTTACCTATATGGCTCAGAAATTATAACTAATACGCTTAGCGACGATGGTGTTTATTGCAAGGAAGTAATACTTACCACTATATATTCACTAGTTGTTTGTGAAAACATGAAGGACAAGAATTTCGAGATTTCGTGAGAACTACCCATACACATGTATAAACCTTCCTCTTGAACCACTCTATCTATTTAAAAAACTCATCAAATTCCGTTGCGTAATTTTAAAGATCTAATCTAAGCATAATAGGGACAGACAGACACGAAGCGACTTTGTTTTATACTGTGTAGTGATAGTGATTAGAGTGATAATGTATCCACGTGGAAATTTCAGTTTCGGTAAAGTAAACGCTACGACAACCGTGACAAAATATGATTAGGTTAGGTACCTGTGTAAGTGCTAAAGTCATGCCAGTTCTACCGCCCATGCTATGCCCGATCACATCAACTTCCTTAAAAGCCAAAGTAGTAATTAGCTTCGACACATCACCAGCCAGATCATGATAAGTGTGTGAGCTTTCATGGGGACTGTCTCCATGATTGCGGATATCCGCAGCTATTACCATTCGGCGGCACTCTTTTGAGATCTTGTCGCTCATGCTTGCCCAGTTTCTTTTGGAGCCTAACAAGCCATGTAAGATAACCACCGGCGTACCACTCTCATTCTTGCCGTAGGCTTTATAAGCTAAGTCAACGACTGATCGGCGGTATATTTGGATAGGAGTGCGTTGTAGAATGATGAAACGATGTCGTTGGAAAACCTTCATGCCACATTCGCTAGTGAGCGTCTTTCATGTCTTGTTATTTTATTGAGTAATAAATACTTATCGACATGTGAACATCATTTAACTTACAGTACCTAATGCTTCAAATTTTGATGGCTTCAAAAATCTGTTTACTGCGTTTAGTTTAGTTGAGGACACTTCAGTTTAAATTAATTCAGTTGTATAAACGCAACGGATGCCCTTTTTACAAAAAAACTTTTTAGTGAAGCGAATACATTAAACATTAAATGTATTTTTTTTCATTCCCCGTAGTTTAGTAGTGAGCAATACAGGGAGTATATGGTATGGAGGGTAGAAGTATAGAATGTAGGAGACATAATAGGAAGATTCATGTTTGAGATAACCACGTTTGATTCGCTGCCTGCATCAGTTTATAGTTTAAGGATATAAGGTAGCACTTATAAAATAAGAAATCGAATTTTGTCATAAATTGTTTGATTTATAACATAACATTTACGGTCACACATTGTATTTGCCACAACTTTTATCGTAGCTGATAGGTACAATTTTACCTAAGTTACCGGATTATCGAAATAAGACAATAAACATTAGTAAATCCTAGTCGCGTTATTTGGATCTGAGGAATGCGATGACAAGTTCGAGAACAGCTTTCGGGTCGTCGGTGTGGACGAAGTGTCCGGCTCCGGGCACAAACTTCACCACGGCCGTAGGGAATAGTTCTCGTATCTTTGGCAAGTCATCGGCACTGGAAAATAAGGCAAATTAATTAACATTTGCTAATTTATACCCACTCTGTGTTTATACCACACCATTCGCAGATAAGCAAATAATGCAAGCATCACATCACTTTCGAGTGGAAGCCGCCGGTGCCCTTACCATGAGTTGTCGTGGCCGCAGTCGCTAGCGACAGCCCAAATGATTTCTATGGAGAACAGTACAGCACCCCACAATTCTCATGGTAAGGGTAGGCGTAACCGCGGACGTCCAGTACACTCGTGGCAGCGCCCGTTGAGGGCGAGCTGCGGACAGCTGGAGCGAGGCCAAAGGAGTAGCTGAGGATAGGAAGGTGCGGCGCGACCTTATGAAGGCCCTCTGCACCTCCAGCCCGTCTAGCACAACTGTGCTTTGCGACTTGTCACGCGACATTGCGCCCTCTCACACTACTGCACAGAAAGAGACAGGCAATAGGCTAGTTGACCCAGTTCTGAAATATATTTGAAATGGTTAATAATGATCTTACTAGCTCTAAAAAAAGTCATATTTTTGTGAAAGCTAGAAAGCTAAATTTTATCAATTGAAAATTCGAAATTTCATGAACAGTCAAAAACGCCGTCCGCCATTTTTGCCTTTTGCTAATCTGGGGCGTGACGTAGAATAACTTGTAAATATTCGAAATTCGACCGTCATATAGTGCCATTCCGCTCACTCCAAAATACTTTGACAGGAGATCGAGAGGGACGGCACTATTCGAAGTCGTCAAAGTAGACTTTCAGTGTTCTTTACAGGACCGATGACGTCATACGCGAAAATGGCGGACAGCGTTTTAGGCATTTCAAAATACAGATTAAAAACCATATTTTCAAATACAATTTTTTCAGCCATCTTTCACTTTTAGGAATTGAAAAATATATATTTAGGTTTCTTTTCCTAAATACTATACGGCATAAACATTAGTTTATGACAAATTGACATGAGTCAACTAAGCCTATTACCTATGTCGCAGAAGAAATAGTCGCTTGTTACAGTTGTGCTAGAGGTGCAGGGTGCCTTAGGACAAAAACACAACACATACACAACTTATAAATAATCTACCATTTATCATTTAATGAATAATGATATAAAATAAAATACAATTCACTTACGGAAGATACTCCGACAATTGTCCGCCTATTAATAAAGTTGGTCCACTATATTTTTTGCCTTTGCCGATAGTAGTTGGAAACGACGAGATATACTCAAACTGCTTCCTTAGCGTCTCTAGATTGCACATCCAGCCGATAATGCCATCCTGTTTTATATTTATGTTGGAAAGAATAATTCCCATAATGGTATCGTCTTGAATGAAGCTTTTCAACTGTTTCTTGGCCGCTTTCCTGGCTTTGTGGACTTTACGTTTCTCCGGCCATTCTACTTTCATCATGGTGTCCATAAGTTTTGGGTAGAATTCTTCAAATTCTGCACTAACAGACACAGGTGACATGTCTAGCACTATTAGGCTAGCTACTGCAGAAGGCTGAAACAGACAGTTATGGTTGACTTGGTTGAAGTTGATGCGCCGTGAAAGGGAACATCACAATAGTTGGTAGTATGTAATTTCAAATTTATTTTTACGAAAGCACACAGACTTCGCTGCCTTGAGCATCTTGAGCGCATGGCAGAAGACTGGGCGGTTAAAAGAGCAAAACCGGCAGGTAGTCGCCCGGTATATAGGCCCCCTGATATCGATGGGCAGATGTGGTCGAAGCTGATCTGCGTGAGCTCCAAGCCGTCGACTGGCGCGAAACCGCACGAGACCGAAACCCGTGGCGAGCACTTGTATTGGAGGACATGGCTCACTTTGGGTCGCTGAGAGAAGTAAGTGATATCTATCGTAGTTAGATTCATGCAAAATAACTATTTATATAGCTACCTCCATTAAAGCGAGACACATAGCGGTCCTACCGCCCATGTTGTGTCCGATGAGGCTCGCTTTACGCACTTGCAGCTTCTTCATCAGCTCAAGCACGTCAGCGGCCTGGTCGTCATACCGGTGGGTCTTCGTATGCGGACTGGACCCGTGGTTCCTCAGGTCCACTCGCACGACTACTCGTTTCGTTAAAGTCTGTATAGTTTTCCCTAAAGATTTCCAATTGTCTTTTGTGCCCAGCAGCCCGTGACAGATTATAACTGGGGGCTTAAGATCCGGATCGCCTTCAGGTGTTCCCATGATTTTAAAAGATAGATTTACCGTTGTTCTAGTACTAGAGACGACAGGGGCTAAAAGTTTCACTAATCTTGAGTATTGCAGTATTCGGGTGTGCATTTCCATTGGAAGCCCGAAAACTTACAATTAATTACATTTTTATAAAGTAATGTGTTGGTAAATAAATATCCAGTTGATAATGACATTTTATGTGTCATCGACATGTAGTTACTAAACGTGTTACTATACTATACTCCTTGGTGTCGTTATCTGTTAACAAAGACTGAGAACCACTGAGAACCCTTGTGAGTATTATATTCTTTGCTGAGAACTCCGAGCAGACAGGTCCTTCCTAATTATTCTTTATGAATGCATAATAGGTATCATAAGCATATCATCAAATTCATAAATCATAATGATTATCGACGATCAGTTACTATGTGATGTCAGTTTTGAAGTTACGGGTAATATCAATATCTGGCTATGGGTGGATCAGCCCGCCTCTGTTTTTGTTGGTACTTAATACCTACCTATATATTCATTGCGAATTGAAAGTGAATAACAAACAACTAGGTATTTGGACCCATTGATAATAATAATTAATTAATCGAAATCATATACGCAGTTCGGAACCGGGAGTGTTCATAACGACATCACAGCGGTCATTGACTTCGTCCCTTAAATATTTCGGAAACTTTTTGAGATTTTCTTCATAATTCATCAAAAGAAAAAATATTTAAGAAAGTTTCGCTGATTTGAATTTAGAATTTCCCTATAACTTTTTGAGCTCGCTATTCAAAAACAAAAAAAAATATCTGGTTTGAATTAAACTTACAGTTTGCAAACCTAACTAATACCTCATCCATCATGTAAAAAGCATTGATTTGGAGAATCTATAGATCTCCTTTACGTGTACTATTGTAATTAGTTACATTACAGTCTCCTCTTGGGAAATGCCGGAAGATTCACAATCTGACTTGTAAAAGTGCCCTTGTGAGTTTACTTCTATACCATGGACCTAGCATATACTATTGATCTATCTATACTATTATAAAATTCTAGATTTTTATTGGAGATTACTTGTCCATGGAGAGAAAAATCTCAATAGCGTGATGCAGGATCGTCATTTGTTTTGTATGGGCGCGCGGCGGCGTGCCAACCTGGCGCCATCTGTTTTCATAATTTCCTTTGTCATCGCATCACGCCGAAACGGCTGGACATATTTTAACCAATTTTGGTACAGGGATAGCTGGACATCCAAAGATTGTTATAGGATGCCTTTTACTCGACTACGATATCAAAAAAACGCGTACGAGGTTGCGGGCACCTTCTACAAATGATTTCATTTCATCTTAGGAGGCGGGCGAACAAAAACTGTAGGTGGTACCGGGTATCTTAATATGCGCGAGGTTAGTCAAATTCAAATTGTATCATGTGCTTTATTTCTACATTACAGTTTCTCATCTGTAGATTTTTTATCTATTTATTCAGTTTGTTAAACGTCAATAGCGATTTGTTAAGGATTTGTCATTAACCAAATTCAAAACATTGTTTGCCGGAATGCTACTCAATCCATTTTCGTTTCTCTCCCTCACCCTCTTTCTTTTTGCATTTATTAAATGCGGACCCCATTGAAAAAAACTTGACTTTCATTACTGTGAGTAGTTTTGGCCTTGTTATGCAAAAATAACTTGTAATTTGCGGAATATTTAGCCCGGATTCCTCTTTATTTACCGGAATGGACCGGTCTTATCGCTAAAGAGCGATCTCTTCCAGACAACCTTTGGGTAGTGGAGAAAACATAACTAAATAAACAGAAAAAAATTGGTGATTATAGTACCTATGTAAGTATACTGTACAGTACCATTGCACAATGTTACGGTGACAGATACATACGCAGCATTTTACGAGTTTTCACGATGAGACTGCACAACGGGGCGACGTGGCTGTTGAAAATTCATGAGCGTCGATGACGTAGCACATGCGATACAATCGTGATAGTTGACCGAGCAAGCGAGGTGTCTCCGTTTCAGCTTGGCCCAAAATTCTTAGTCTTCGGATTTCCGGTTGTTATCGTGTAGAGGTTGCATTTCCTAACGATCACGTTTGTTGTATGGGACTTTAATATTAATTTTATTCTGTTTTTAGTATTTATTGTTATAGCGGCAACAGAAATGCATCATCTGTGAAAAATTTAACTGTCTAGCTACTCATGGTCCCATCCCGGTTCATGACATACTAACAGCCTAGTGACAGACAGACGTACAGCTGAGGCTCAGTAATAGGGTCCCGTTTTTACCCTTTCGGTAGGGAACCGTAAAAAAACAATAGCCAAAACTTTCTAAAATGGGCAAGCCAATGGATATCGGGTTCTATGAACCCCACACCATACGTAGATACCAAAATCTCGTGGCTCGTAGCAATTTACAACCGCGTAAAATATTTTTCTTTGCCGTAGTCGGGTAAAAATGATCCTATAACCAACCATCTTTGTCCTGTTATCCCTAAGATTGATTTTTGTTATAATCGATCCAGCCGTTTCGGCGTGATGAGGGGATAAATACAATTTTACCTTCAGATGGCGCTGTACGACTGGTGCTGTATCGCGCTGTTAAAGTTTTTCCTGACATCATGACCAAGAGCCTATAGAAAACGAAATCTAGATTTTTATAATAGTATAGATAAGAAGACCTAGGCTAGCGTATAAATCGCAAGTTTTTAAAAGTACCATAGTAAAATACATATATATTTATGTTTGAGACTCACGGAGTTTTCTACATAACCATAATTGCATATTAATGCTTTAGTTTAATTAAACCTGTTTAAATTAAACTTCACTCTCCGCTTTAACCTAAAACTGAGGAACAAGCATACCATGCACCAACGAATTCTTTCGTATTTCGGCTACATAGTGCGAAGAGGTGCTGAAAGTTTGGAAAAGGTGATCGCAGTTGGGAACACAGATCAAACGAGCTCGTGGACGATCCCCAACCAGATAGACCGATCAAGTTAAGCTTCCTCCAAGTTTTGCTCGGTGGTAAGGGACATGGACGGGACTCGTTGGCGGAAAATCATTTACTGATGATGCCCAAGACTCTCAGTCGTGAGGGAACGAAAAGAGAGAGAGAAAGGAAGACCCATTGGACGAAAATTACACAAGTTTACAATTAGCTTAGTACTCTTACCGTACGAGTAACATGATAATAATTATATTAATGTATACAGTTCATTGACGAGGACGTAGAACGCTTTACGCGACTACGACACTTCAATCTTGTGGTCGATTCGTCTTGAGGAGCACGCCTGCGCAGGTCAGTCCTTTATTTTAATATTTATCGCATTTATTAAAAAAAAAAAACAAGTTAATGTGAACAATGTTTTGCAATCGTATTTTGTCGGATAAGTTATCTTTTAACTTGCTCTATCAATCAGCTACAATGAAAAAATTTGAGACTGAAATAAAAATACGAGCTTAAATAAGAAATAATAGCATGGATACAAGCGACTCCTTTATTCCTCACAGTAATAGCAACCACGATGAGAAAAGGAAATCAATTGCGGTTAGACACTGCACAGGAACTGATATTAAATAACTAGGCATGGGATGATAACAGTTGAGTGTGACATGGGTACTAACTATAAATACGTAGGTACCTAAAATTATGCGCATAACTATAAAAAATATATTACCATGATCTCACATGAAATTCAGGCTCCTTAGGCGCTAATTCGAGTGTATTTTGAGTGAGTTATTCATATCGTCATAATATTATAATGTTAATGTAGGTACAAAACATTATCATTTTCATTTATCATTGTAATCAAAATGATGATATTATGTGGGTACTAGGTACCTAGGTACAATATTGACATTATATGATGAATGATGATATGAATAATTAACTAGGTTCTATAGAACATGTTCAATTTAATAATGGAAAAGCTTTTTTATGACTAGTTTTTATATATGACCCACCGATTTTCAGATTGAAATGAAATTTTGAATACAAAATATTATTATCCCATGGCGATAAGCTGGTGATAGAGCCGGAAGGTGGTCATGGGAACACAGTAGGTACTTAAACAACCTCCTTTTTTGACGTCGATTAATAAAAGAACGTAACAGTTGACTGTAGCTCGTATCATACGTTTTGACGAGCAATTCATTTGTTTGTAAAGAGTACAGCTATACTATTATAAAATACTAAAATTGTATTGAAAATCAGCTTTCAGGATTCTTATTTCAGGTAAAAACGGAATAGCGCGGCCAGGATCTGTACGAGCGCACGGCGCCATCTGTTTGATAAAAAAATTGGGCAAGTGCGAGTCGGACTCGCGCATGAAGGGTTCCGTACCTATATATATATATAAACTATAACAAGTTTGTTGTATGGGAGCCCCCCTTAAATATTGATTTTATTTTATTTTTAGTATTTGTTGTTATAGCGGCAATAGAAATACATCATCTGTGAAAATTTCAACTGTCTAGCTATCACCGTTCTTGAGGTACAGCCTGGTGACAGACGGACGGACGGACAGACGGACGGACGGATGGACGGACGGACGGACGGACGGACGGACAGCGAAGTCTCAGTAATAGGGTCCCGTTTTTACCCTTTGGGTACGGAACCCTAAAAAAATTGTCCGCTCATTACGGCGAAACGGTTGGACGGATTTTTACCAATGTTGGTACAGGGATAGCTGAACATCCAAAGATATAGATAAGTTATATGATATTTTTACGCGACTACGATAAAGCGAAATGTTATAGGACGAAGTGACGCACACCTTCTAATAGTCGACAATAAAACACTGTTTTTATTATTCCAGGTACCATCAAGATGGGGACCCTCATAAACAACATCACGCAGTTCTACCACTATGTGAACGAAGATCTGGCAGGTGAGAGAGCAGTTTACAAATCATTTATTTCATATAATTTTAGGTATAAATAAGATCTTAAATAATAATATTCGTATCACTAAAATCTACCATACATGGCATGTGAATTGAAAAGCGTAGGCACTAACTAGGCACTATAATTTTTTTTTTCGGCCAGCAACTTTTTAAGAACTCGATTAAATGGTACCAATTTAAGGACTTATTGTGTCAGGCAGTTTATTTATTAGTAAGAATTCACACTCAGATTACATTTCTTTCACCAAAATACAACTTATTTAGAACTTTGCAAAGCGGACGAAATATTACGGCCGCGACTGATTAATTATCAATTTATCACAAAAAACTGGCATTGAGTTGTCTATTTTTCGGTTACACTTTTTATATGGTAAACAAAAGAGTACCTAATATCCACATGAAGTGCAGTTTATTTGGAATTATAATAAAAATCCGGCTAAGAGCATGTCGGGCCACGCTCAGTGTAGGGTTCCGTGGTTGCCCATCCTTCATAATAGACGAAAATTACGAGAAAGATTTCAAGCTCTTTAAAAAGGTCGTAAACGCCAAAGTAACAGTAATTACTTATTACCTTTTGGAAGTTATCGATTATACGCGCCAGATTGAGCGAATGTTTTAATACAGTATGGCACTTAACTAATATGTGTAACGTTCGAAGTATAAGAACACCGCGAGGCACTTACGTCATTTTATAGGAAATTATGAATTTTTGCGATAACTCAAAAACGGCTCAACCGATTTTATTCAATATAAGTAGTTTTCATTGAAAGTACTTATAACGCGTCATTTTCATGAATTTTTCCATAATTTATGACCCGTGGTTGAAAGTTAGAGGGGGGGACACAATTTTTTTTATTTTCGGAGCGAATATTTACAAACATGCTAACTTTATCAAAAAAGAATGTTAGGAGACCCCAATTATTTATGAAAGACCTATTCAACGACACCCCACACACTAGTGTTGGAACGAAAAAAAAATATCACCCCCACTTTAGTACGGAAGGTACCCGAAAAAAAAATTTTTTTTTTAGTTTTTATTTTACCGTTTTGTCGGCGTGATACATACACATACTCATACTAAAAATTTCAGCTTTCTAGTACTAATGTTCACGGAGCTAAGCCGCGGACGGACAGACAGACAGACAGACGGACAGACGGACATGGACATGGCGAAACTATAAGGGTTCCTAGTTGACTACGGAACCCTAAAAAGTGGCTAGTGCAAAGATGTTCTTAAATAACGGCGGTGGGGTACAATAAACGTTACATGTTTTTCGGGCCTCAGATAGCAGAACCCGGTTTTAATACTTATTAGTATGGGTATTTTCCTACCTAAAGTAGTTTCGATTAGAGTAGAGCCGCAAGGAGCGAAGCGCACTTTGAGAAAGACGTTTAGTTAATAAATTAAATAAAAAATTTAAAACCCTCCGACACACTTGTGGTCATCATGAGCCACTCATTCAATGAGTAATATAGAAAAGCTACTAAATATGAACATAACTACAAAATTTGGAATTCTTATTGTATTTCGCTTCAATATTGGCTGAGAACTTGTCACTTGTTCCAACAAAACCTGAATATCTTGGCAACTACAGCTTCTATTTCCATCAAACATAACTTTAGAACCATCTCGATAAAAACTGCACTCAAATTGGTCCATCCGTTTGGGTGCTGTGATGCCACAGACAGACACACAGATACATAAAATACACGCGGATACACATGATAAACTTAGAACATCCCTCTTTTTTTGTCGGGTTTTAAAGTCTACCTTAGATACTAAACACCATTATGACGCTCGCTCGAGTCTACGATAGCCATGTTAATTATGCGAAAATATAAATTCTCAATCATGCATCCATTACTATCGTGTTTATACCAGAAAGAAACATATTCTCTAGCTTGTATCTATTGCGCCGTAATTAAATTATGTAAGTAATTTAATACGAGTAGCCCCGCTGAAAGTGTTTTCTAATTTTCTCGCTTTGATCGGTACTGTAAATATAAACACTCGCTCGTGTCATTGGCATGGTATATTTTCATGTGAAACAATGAATTTTTCACCTTACCAGCTCAAACATGGCGATTTTGCTGTCAGATAACAGTGAACAAAATGCGATTTTGTTTCGAGCGTGAGTAGAAAGTAGCTTTTTAATTTTTTCAATATCTGACCACGAATTGTCATTCTTCAGCCAAAGGTTAATTATAAAATTCTAATCATTTGAATCTCGATGCACTCTGTTTCTTTAATATGTATATAAAAGAGAGGGATAGAAACTTATCAATTTGAAATTCGATTTTCGAATCCGACCTCGATTGAGAACAGTTCGGATACGCGTTATACCAAAAAATTCATTATAAACACCCGAAAAAGTTTTAATTGCAACGTTTTTTTTCTTTATTATATTTTTATTTAACTACCGAATATTAAAATTATTGTGCACTTTATATAAAACAATAGATCATTGCTCAAATAAAATAAGATTTTTCAACTTATTACTTATTGTAAATATAATAATAATTTATAATTTCACCATTTATCATAAATGCATATTCGAAACGTATGTAAAAAAATATCGAGTTCATATTGTAATTGTAATTTTCTTTTGCATTTAGTTTGTTTGGTGTTTTAGGAGTAAAAATATTAATCAATTTATAAACAAAATCTCGTAATATAATATGTATTTATTAATAAACACGTCATGTATCTGCTAAATCTGCCAATTTGATCAAATAATGACAATAACCGTGTTGGTTGGTTGATTACAATTTCAATTAAATTATATTGTTATTCCTTTTTAAGCAGCACTTATCTATTTTCTGATTAATAATATTATTGAAATCAGCAACAAAGACTATAGACGTACGTTGGAAGAAAAAGCACAAAATGTCGAATATGTTCTCGCTGATGAGGTGAAAAGTTGTGTGTGCTACACGAGAGCAAAGTTTTTTGCATCTCGTGCTGTTGAGTCCCTCGCTACACTCAGGATTCTAACATAGAATCACTCGCTACGCTCGTGACTCAAACGTAGAGTCCTTCGCTTGCTCGGGACTCAAAATCAGCACTCGTAACAAAAAACAACTTTGCTCTCTTGTTGCACAAATAACTATTATTCCACTTTTTATCTGCAACGTCACTGAAGTTCAGACACCTGAACCGAATCGTTAGTTACTTTCCCGACGTGAATACAATGAATATTCAGATTTTTCAATCCATGCATTGTTTATTCGCGGGTCAAAGGTGCACACGTTATGTCAGGTGAAGCACGGGAATTCCTGCATATTGTGAATTTAATGAGGATTTACCTATTTACTTGCTACCGCGGGACTGATGATTCTATAACCGAATTCCTTTATTGTCTATTTTCTATAGTTATGTATTGAAGGTTAAAACTCGTTAGATTAGGTTAGGTTTCATTAATAAAAATAACTGAAAAGTTAAGTACCTAACTGTTTGAGAAAAATTTAAATTGTAATGAACATAAGATACAAACCTAGACGTCATACACGAGACAAAAAAACCTGAAACCCTATTGTTATGTATTTTTTATATTTTACTTTTTACATAGATTTATTGTAAAAAAACTAACCTAAGAAACGTGAATAAATGAGTGAATATTAAACATATGCCGATTGTAAGGACGTACATGCAACTAGAACCAGATAACACGCAGATTGCTGTGTAATTAAAAAAGTAGTTCTATTAAATATTTCGCACCTCGCACTTGCACCACATTTACTTGGTGGATGACCCGTAAATGTAGGTGATACTAGCAAAGAGCTGAGAATGACAATCCTACCGAAAATAATAATATTATGGTTTTCATGGGTGTCAACAATGTTTCAGTTTATATAGTGACATAGTTTAGTCGTGAAAGTTATCTTATCTTATTGATATTTAAAGAACCTATATGTAAACCGATTTTTATTACAACCTACATTAAAAATGGTCCAACAGCAGATTATATTTTTAATCACAACTAAAATGGTTTACAAATTACGAAGTCTACGGTATATTCCCTTCTTGCAGTACACCTCTATTATCTTATTAAAACTTTCACGTGAGTGTAAATTGCACTAAACCTGTTGAAAACCGATGCTGATCACACCATTTGTTCCAGATCCTAGGACGAACAAATTCTTCCTTGTCTCAAGCCCTCTCCCCATCCTGATAATAATGTACCTGTACCACCAGTTTGTGCGCAAATGGGGACCCGCGCTCATGGAGAACCGTCCTCCCTTCGAATTGAAGAATCTCATCATCATATACAACGTTATACAGATTTATTTGTCGGGATACATCTCTGTTCGAGTAAGTATACCTTTACGATATATCTTTATCCCCTCTGTCTGTAGGTACCACCCACGTACCACCGGTTAGTGCGCGAATGGGGCCCGGATTTTGGCGAGATACCTCGCTATTCGAGTGCATATACTCGTAACTATCTTCTTTAGTCAGACAATACATGGTTCACGAGCAAAAAGTGTACCGACATTTGAAATACACTCCTTTTGTACTAGCTAGGTAATTTCTTTCGTAGTATGTAAATAGGTAGAGTAAAGTTCATCCTGTTTAAAAGTTGCATATTTGAATTTGATTCATGTTGGCAATTTTTCCTGGATAAAAGTACCCTGCGTCGATTGCTCATCGATATAGCCCAAACACTGTGGTTGAGTAGTTTTAGGATGCGTCTCTAGACCAATCACTTGAAATCTGTATAGCTCAGCGTCGCTTCACTTTTGTGATTGGTCGATTAAGCCTGTTGCTGATTTGTTGTTCTTACTCACCTGACGAAGCCAGCGTTGCGGATCAGCATGGCTAGCATATCTTGCCACGACTTCGTTTGTCGCGCGAGTCAGTGTCACCCGTCTTGCTCGCACGGTTTTGAAAGAAAAGTGACAGGGAGTATTTGTCGCGCGGCAAAGACTCGCGTCTCAAAGATATGATAGACGTACAGAACTTGTAAATTTTCCTTTCGTGTGTCTGTTAAAAACTTGCAAGATTCAATAACAAATAGACACCACGCAGTCCGCGACAGGTGAAACTAAATAAAAGCATTTAAAAGATTAAATTCCCTTCATATTTTCTTTTATAGGTACGTGAAACTATACTTTTCTGTCGAGTTGTGAAATCCGGGGATAGCCAATTATATTTCCGCAATGACAGTGCTGCATCGTGATATCTTGGAAACCTCAACTTTTCGTTACTGTTGGTAGTTTACGTTATAAGTTAATGCAATATTCCACCAGCTTTAGAATCTAAATTGTAACTACTACGACAAGTTGAAATAGTAATGTCTGTACCTACACCTAAATTTATTTTAGGTACGCTTTATGTCTGCAGCTAAATTTATTTTATGCTAGTGTTTTTACGTATGCATCATTCGACTTTATTTACTTTTGCCAGATATAGGTAAGGACATGTTTTAACTTTAAAGTTTTTTTTTTCAACGATTGGACAGTGCTTTGCAGGAATCACATTGATAACACTTTAAACTACCGTCAGCAATAGGTGTTGAATGATTTAACACGTTCACTGTCCCAGTTTGACATGTGAACCTTACGTGTCAGTAATAGGGACTGCGGTGAGACCACATATGGGACACGGACAGTGAATGTGTTTAAGTTACCTACTGTAATAAGTTTCTTTTTTAATATTAAGGGACAATCTAAAAAATATAATGGCATTTATATTTTTCTTCAGTGTTTATTCATCCTGTACCTGCCGGGCCACTACAGCGTATGGTGCCAGAAGATGATCACCGAAGATACACCGCTGGAGAAGATTGTCCTACACCACGTCTACATGTACTACGTCATCAAAATCATCGATCTACTGGACACGGTATGTTTCTATTTACCGCTTGATTAATTCATAGCCACTGATCTGTGTTTATACCTACGGGGTACCGAAAACTGTAACCGTAGCTTCAGATTATTATTCTTAGTCGGAAAATAGTGAATAGGTACTTCCCTCCGAAAATTCAACGTAAAATTTCCAACGTAAAAAATCTAATAATTGTTACTCCTTATTTTCTGGATAAACTCATTATAAAACCAGCAGCAGACTAACGGTTTGAAGCAAGAAGCTATGGTATTAGTTTTCGGTACAGTCAGCAGCAGTTGCTACACACGCCAGGTGCTCAAAATTACATGCACTCTTATTATCTAGACTTTTAGAGAATAAGGGTTGTGATGATCATTGTGGGTGGGTTATTATGCTTAGCTACTTTTGCTGCTGACTGTACACTGTGGGTTTGTTTACCCTGTTTTTGCCACGTTGTTAACACGCTGGTAAAGATATGAAAAAAGATGGCTCCCAGCTCCCAGTCAACTAACGCTCTGAACTGAGTCGTTCTTTAAGAGGATATATCACTGCTCCTTTTCCCATACTATCAGTTTACGTTAAGTTTGGACCTGGTAACTATGGCGCCGCATACAAATGAGGTCCAAACTTAAAGTAACCCCGGTTATACAAATCAATGTTTCGCTCTCGTCTGTTTCCTTCTTTGAAACTTAACCAATCTTTACATAATTTTAGGAACATAATGGGGAAGAAATGGTCTGTGTCGGACCGTTTTGATTTTTGCGCAAATTATTATACAATTTGTGTAGTAAGTAGGCAGTAGGCGCCTATTTTTGGCCAAATTTCTGCCGCAAACGGACGCCTAGTACACAAATTCTAGGAGGATATAATAGAAACAGACGAGAAATAAACCTCGATTTGTATGGAAAAATGAGCAGTGGCATTTCCTCTTAATTCGAGTGAGCAGTAGGTAATAGTTTATTAAAGAATGCATGAAACTTCCTGGACAACTTGTAATGATTATCGCAATTCTATCGTATTGTATATGCTTATTGTCGTGTGTCCAGGTATTCTTCGTGCTGCGCAAGAAGAACAAACAGATATCGTTCCTGCACGTGTATCACCATCTCGGCATGTGTCTGCTCGGCTTCGTGGGAAATAAATACGTGCCAGGTATAGTACATTTTTTTTAAACTAAGCTCATCCACTTACCTGCATTCACAATGCCATTGTGTCTAATACAATCCTATCTGCTTTTGTTCTCGTAAGCGCCAACCAGTTACTTACAAAAAAAGGTTAGAACTACATTGCGTGGATATTGAATTTTCAACCTTATTCCTTGTTGAATAGGTTTAAAATGGTTGATGATGAGAGTTCATAGTCCTTTTTCGAGAGAATACGTTCTTGTGGAGAGTCGGACGGTTGTAAAATTCCAAAAAAGTTATGATTACCATTATTCTGTTAGTGTATTTTGTAGTTTCATCTGTAAGGAAATAGAGTCGATAATCTATATTAACCTTCCAAGGTGGTTACAATCTGCTTTTACTACGAGCTCGCTATCTTAATTTGTGGTTTACCACTCAATGGTATTCAGTTCTAAGTGGATTAGCTTAGCTTAGAAAATTTGTACTATAATAGAGCTGACAGGGCCTAATCCAGTAATTCCGATGCCACGATCCTTATACGGCGACTACGAATCTCGACATTTCAATATTGTCCATACGAAAATTCTGGTAAGTATTATAAATCATTTTTGTGACAAGCTTTTATAGCAGACTGCAGTTTTCTTTGAACATCCATCCAGTTACTCACTGAGACGATTCTAAAAGACCTCAAACTCGGTAGAGTTGCTTTGTCGTTTACAGAGTTTCCAGGGGTCCAGCTTCCGGCTCCATCATCAGACCAACCTCATAGTAACATATTAATGTATTGTCATCATCATCAAAGATACCTATGTCGATAATAATAATAATAATGTAATTATTTATCAACTCACAAAGGATAAACTTAAATTGTAGTGACACTGATTACATTCTAGTAAGTTATGCTGTATAAGTAGATATAGATAAGTAGGTAGGTATGCAAAATTACAACTCAATCTGTTGAAGATCTGCTTCAAAATTGAGTTGCAAGATTCCACCTGAACAAACATAGTAACATACATAAATTGCAAGTTACATTAAAGTTTGTAATTAAAATATTACAGCTGGCCTAAAATTCATTTGTATGTCCGGACACGATTTCGATGTGAGACTGATTTTTCTTACATTTTTATGCGCAGGCGAGCGTCCGCCCAATTTAGCGGAGGCTACCCTCACAGAAGTTTGGCTACACTACTACAACTTCCTACATGAGTCTGTCAATATTATGTATGCGTTTACGTTTTTTGTATGTTCCACAGGCGGACATGGAGTGATGCTGGGCTTCATCAACTCAGTAGTACACACAGTCATGTACACGTACTACCTGATCTCCGCCGCGAAGCCGCAGTGGGTGCGCCTATGGTGGAAGAAGATCATCACGCAGATGCAGATCGTAAGTATTATTATTATCAATTTATCACAAAATACATATAACATTGTAGAAGGTTCTACTTTTGATATGTGCAAAAGCTGCAACATCAATCAATCCGAAAGGAAACCAACGTCGTTGTAGTCTGTTTATCGCAATAGGTCACCAATACGGTATTTGACTAGTGGAAATAAATTGTGACATTTAGAGCACTAAACACACATTCCAAAATAAACGGAACCAATTTTTTGACGACGCGGTTGGCGCAGTGGTTAAGCAACCGCCTACTGAGCCGACGGTCCCGGGTTCGAATCCCGGCAAGGGCAAATATTTGTGTGATGAACACGAATATTTGTGCCTGGATCATGGATGTTCTATGTATTTAAGTATTTATTTATCTATATAAGTATGTATACCGTCGCCTGGTACCCATAACACAAGCCTTCTTGAGCTTAATTTGGGATTAGGTTGATTTGTGTGAGGTTGTCTGATATTTATTTATTTATTTAATTAAACTACCACTAACTTTAGGAAATAATACTATTTTTAATTGGACTAAAACTAAAAATAAGACGTTTGACTACTGATTTTTATGTCGTTACAAGCTAGTAGTATCTTCATTCATACTAACAGATCGATTTTGACATTTCATAAAGAGTAGCTGATTTGAGCTATCATCAAATACCGTATAAGATGTAGGTATCCAATTTTTGGCCGTAGGTACCGTTCGTTGCCCGCTACAACGTGTTGTAGCATTAAAGTTTGAGTTACTGTGGCTACTCGTCGGTTAGTTTTTGGCTACTTTGTCTAAAGAGGTCGACAGTTTATTTATTTTTTTGAGTTCATCAAGTTACCTTCTTGACCCAAAGTAACCTTACAGTGCACTAGAACTCCGGCGGTTGACAGGTAAAAAATTGTAGGTACTTTCCAATTTTGCAGTACTAATATTATAATTTCTTATTTCAGTTGCAGTTCGCTCTCCTCATTTTCCACTTCGGCCACGTGCTGTTCGAGCCCTCGTGCGAGTACCCCAAGTGGGTCTCGTTCGTGTTCCTGCCCCACAATATATTCATACTGTTCCTGTTCTTAGATTTCTACTTTAAGGAATATGTTTACAAGAACAAAAATAAGAATAAGAGTAAAAGTTCGTAGGTATTAAATTATTTATTTATATGGAAATTGGTTTGATTTGAGTTCGATAGCCTGTGCGATATTGTAGAGCGAAAAAAAAGCGACTGTAATGGTATTGAGAAAATAGAGTGGAATAGTAGAGAAAAGTGGGATTTTCTCAACGGGTAGCGGGCAGTAAATCCCACTTGCGGCCTATGGCGACGTAAATATAAAGACTCTCCGCAGTAATTATGGTCCTCTCATTTGTTTGTTGTGTATAACTCGTATGACCCAAATTGACCCGATATAATAAAGAGTTTTTCACTTCTCATGCTCTAAAAGTTCGACTTTATGCTGTGCGTAGGCGACATAGTCGCTTTTTATGCTCTAGAGCATAAAGTAAAATCGTCGTCGAAGACCAAGGCGATCGGTCTAACAGCCACACGAAAAAAATAAAACTTCATAGAATAAACGCTTTATTTTTTTTCGTTTCGTTAGTTTTCTAAGACAAAGGCAAAAATACCAACAGCCAAAGTACACAGCAAACTTCTTGAAATAAACTTGTAATTTTTATTTACTATCATTTATTACTTTTTAATTTATTTTATTTTAGTAAATCAATATACTATTTATTTAAACTACAACAATAAATTATCGTAGATATAAATGTTTTAAAATTTTAATTAAATTTGTTTTTAAGTATAATATTTACATGATGTAGTTTAATTTTCTCGCAATCGAAGTGAAAAGTAGAGTGTGCAACTCGTCCATAAAACGCATTTTACACTCGACTTTATATTCATCCTCGCTCGCAAGCTCGCTCGGATGGATAAACGTCTCGTATAAAATGGTGCGTTTTATGCGCTTGTTGTACAATCTCCTATTTAAAGTCTACTATTATTGATATAATTATTTTTGACAAAGGAATTTTTACTTTTCAGTTTCATTGATTAAGTGGTGGAATGGGGTGGAATTATAAGACAGTTTATTTGCTTTTTCATTAATGTATTTTGACAAACAAAGCATGTGCAGCGACACATTGATAACACAAAGAAATATAACAAATGGTGAATATATTTCATAAGAGGTAAAAAAAGGCAATTCCAAACAACACATAAAAACAATTTAGAAAACATATCGGTGGTTACAGCTGGCATATAACGTGCAAAAGAAATTCTATAAGTAGCAAAAAAAAACATTGTACTGTAGTCAGAAAAAGGACTTGCACAAAATAACACGTTCAAAATAATCTGCACTTTCCTCTTAGTTACTTCTGCTTCTGACTGTACCTACGTGAACATTTACAATAGGTATAGTACGTCCGAAACTCTAAGAACACATAATGTCAGTGGTTGTATTAAATAGTTTAAATTATGTCAAACTTACAAAAGTGAACAAAAGTAATGCTTTTAGCGAGGCTGTTCGTCACTTGTGTGAATTTGCCTTTTTTTAAGTTCCGGACGAACTGAACTACACACAATTTAGTTACGTTCAATACGATTTGATTAAACAGTTGATGGTACGAATAAATGTATAGAAAGTAACGATTATGCGAATAGAGCATTATGCCAGACGTTACATTAGGATTAACACTATGCCATACCTCGACCTAGCTAACACGCCTTTTTAATATAAATTTCATGAGAATCATCAACCTTACCAAAACGGTAAATATCGGTTAAATGTTATTGACTATTTTATACTAATTAACATTTATGCCAATATTATGCCAATTAACATTATGTCGTTAAATTGTTTATTGATTACGCTACTATTCCAATATCCATTTTAAATTCCTATTACAAGAGATTACCTATCATTTACCCTTTCAATATCCATTTTTTTATCCTTAAGCATATAAGTACAAGTCTAACTTTTAAAAGTTTTACAACTGCAAATATTTGAAATGTAATGTTTTAAGAAACAACTTTTAACAGAGAATATTGTACAAATATAGTTTCTCAATTTAAGAAAGACATGTACCATTATTACATCAATGCACCCTGCAGTTCCAGCATAACTGCGCCACGCGACAAATACCATCTGTCACTTTCCTGTCAATACTGTGCGAGCAAGACCGGTGACGATATGTCGCGCGGCAAGCGAAACCGCAGCAAGATATGCTAGCCCCGCTGATGTACCTATTTTTACTATGCCACACGACTAATGACAATTTATTTACTTAGGGCACACCGTAACAACATGTACAGTCAAGGAAATTGAAACACGTACCTTTTCGCTTCTGTCACAATAACAATAATGTACCTGGGCGTTTTCCAAAACAGTCCCGATTCCCTGTTTCTTCCAGAACTTAACGTTTTTGAGTTCATCTTAATCGATAGCAAATTCAATGCGAAGAAAAAAAAAGTGTCCTAAAATTGTCCGTTCCACTACGTCAGGTTTGAAAATGATCTGTTTTTTTATTTGCACAAGCGTTACGCAGTGAAACTAAAATTCCCATACAAATTTTGGGGCACATTTTTTTATTCTTCACATTGAAATTACTATCTGAGAATTAAGATGAACCCAAAAACGTTCTGGAAGAACAGGGATTTGTTTTTTTAAAACGCTCACCAATTGTTTTCATATACACAAAAAAAAGACTCATTAAGTTTGAAGGTACAGGTCGATTCACGAGAGCTGGCACGAATGAATTGAACGAGTGAATGATAATGTCAGTGTGCATCACATAATTATTAAATACCCGCCAAAATATGAAACCTTTGGACGCCAAGAACACCTAAAGTATACTGCCGTGCCTACCACGCCAACGATCCCTGAAGATATCTAAACTAAGGCGTATTTTGATCATGAATAAAATTTGAAATGAATCTTTGACGACACGTTTTGGCTTAGCGGTAACGTCAGTTGCCTTCTAAGCAGCGGTCCTGGGTTTGATGCCCAGCCAGGGCAAACGTTTGTGTGATTGCAGCGTCAGTGTGAAAACAGGATATAAATAAATTAAAAACTGTTGACGACAGACTCCTTGGTCTACTCCTTTTTTTATTTTTTTTTACTATTCGAACAAGCCATAACCTTTCGATTATTGACATTAAAATAAGTTAGAAAAATAAATATACGTTTTATTTACAAGGGACTTTAATAATAATTACTAAAAGTGATATTGATTTGTGTTGTATTACTGTTTGTCTGTAACCTTTGATCCTGCACCGACTACATATCTCTGCGTAACCCAGTGGTTGACTGGTAGAGAATGCATAAAGGCATTAAGTCCGCCATTTGTACTTTTTTTGTATTGTGCAATAAAGTTTAAATAAATAAATAAAAGGATTAACATGATACTTGGTGCAGATTATAATAATGTAATTATTTTTTTCTTGAATAACGAAAACGTATTACATGTTTACAAAATATTAGGCGGCCCCTGTATAGGCCCCGGCACTCACACTGCCACTCACAGTGACAAATGACATTACTTTCGGTCAATTATTTCATGCCAGCTCTCGTGAATCGACCTGTATATCCATTACATGATGTTATTATTGTGTTATTTTCATACATCGATGTTACGGCCATCCAGTTCATCTATTTAACAAACAGACGGTATTCAATACTTATTAACAATCACTTCAGCTTAGGCACATACAACTAACGTTAATTCCACTTTCCTAGCCTCATTCTATTTACACGTCCATACAAAAGTTCAGCATACAATCCTATCTTATGGGGAATATCTAATGTAACAAAGCAAATGAGTGCAACGGAAATTTGCAAGAAATTCTGAAATTGCTCTTATTAATTGGGTAAACCGTTGAGTTTTCCGAGTATACATTCTACTAGCGGGATTATGACGCTTGCGATAGATAAAAATGATAAAGCATCCGACAACAGAGATGATGACTGATGTTAAATTCTACAAGATACTGTAGCTATATGAATAAAAATGCTCAACATCTCATGAAATAAAATAGAAGCAGAAGGACCCTGAAATAATATATGATATATTTTGAATGAAAATCCGATTTGCAATCGTTTTCAGAATCCTCATAATTCAACAAAATAAATTGTGTGACAATTAACAACCATGAACGACCAAAATGACAAATTAGTTCTTTTGATAGCTTTTCAGATCGATGACGTTTCAACGCCATTTGTAGCGCCAATCGCCGTTTTCAGCGCTCTGTAGGAATGTCGACTTTCAACGGTGATTTCTGGCTTTTAGAGCAGTCTAAGTGTAGTTAGTCCCATACGGACATTTGATCCTAATAAAAAATAGGATCGATTGACCTAAACAAAAAAAAAAAAATCATGCCTATTTCGGACACGTATCTGTGCTCGACTTTATCATGCAACCATCGCAGGCCCGTTGTCTTGAACACCCAGACTTCACAGAGCTCTAGTCGCTGGAATCACTGGTGTCCTCCGGCGTCCTAATGTGCATCATGGAGAAGTTACCGAAACTGAAGGTTCTGGTTCGGCCCGGCCTCCGCGACCTGTACCTAAACCTTTGTCATTTGTCTTCTCCATCTACCTGCAAACAACAGAATAAACATAACTGTTTATATTATAATATAACATTTATAACCTAAATTACAAAAAAAAAACACCCCCGACAACAGTAGCTGGTCATAGACATAGAAAATGCTACTAAAACTGAACATGAGAAAAACTATCGAATTCTTAGCAATCATCAATATTGGCTGAGATCCTGTCACTTTTCCCAATTAAAGCTGAATATCTTAGAAACTACTGGTCCTATTTCCACCAAAAATAGCTAAGAACCTACTCGACGAACATATCTTTCGATTAAAAAAATCCGCTTTCCAATTGGTCCATCCGATTGGGAGCTACGATGCCACTGACAGATACACATGTTAAACTTATAACACCCCTCTTTTTTCGTCGGGGGTTAAAAATAGGTTTTGATGACTGCCTTCGTCTCCCCCTTCCCTCAATCAATAAGTCAATGTTTTGAGGAAGGATTCAGGAATATGGTCTTCGGAAACAAACATGTCACAGTTGTGCTAGGGGTGCTGATGGGTTAATTTTCTCCGCTCTGCGGCCTTACGGTACCCTGTAGTTTCAAACTTCTTACCTGTTTTCTGAACTGCATAGCATCACCATAGGCCTTCTTAACCGCCTTCCTATCAGCCGGTTTCCTAGACTCGACCAGCTTAGCTTGATCTATACTCTTCTCGACTCCCAATAACTCCAGTTTATTCGGCGGCAACCATTGCCACGTGCGTTTCACGTCGAAGAACAGTACTAAGTAGAGTACTGGTTCATGAGAGTGGTTTTTCTTGAGGTTGAGGACGTCTTGCGGTGGCACTGGGAGCGGTACGCCGTTGTAGATGTAGCCTTTTGGGATTTTAGGGTCGATTATTAATGCTGGATACCACGGGTAACCTCTGTGGAGAAAAATACAGGTTACATTATAATGAGGATTTATCAAGGATCAATAATTCAATGATTGTATGAAATATACTACGGCCTTTGGTTCTATTAGGAAACTTTGGTTCAAATAAAAAATATATTAAACTTCCAACTTCATTGAAATTGAAATAATTTATTTAGTAATCAAGGCATAATATACCGGCATTTTTCAAAAAAGTATATGTCAAAAAGTAGTAGTTGACTTACAACTAATAAAATAACCAAAATAAGCGAATAAATAGCCAGAGTACATTACGATAGTATTCCACATAAGATATGATTTTGTTTATGGGATGAATAGCTCTAGTGACATGATACTTACGAATGGTTATGACAAATGAGGAAACAAATTCATGAAACAACACGGACCGATAAAATAAATAAAGTTTGCGATCATTTCTGACGACTATTTTTATTTCGCGTAATATACGTGTTATTTATTTAATCGTATGGCATTTGCTAAAATATTGGCAATTAATTAAAATTACAATGTCACAAAATTTAAATTAAATGTCAACATTAATTTTTAATCATATTCCGTGATGATTATTAGAGATTGACAATCTTAAAATTCTTTGGTGGCGTATGTATTACATTAAAATAATGAAGCTAGGGCAAAAACTATAAAACAAAAACATAATGTGCACACAACATGGCACTAAGACGCGAATCTGATTTGTAATAATGATGGGTTCAGTAAATAACGAAAATAAAAAAAAAACACTGGGGGCCGCGTAGTAAGCTCTTTTTTAGTCATTTACGGCGCTAAAGAGGCCTGAACACTGACTATGCGGCCCGAAGGCGGCCCTGAAGAAAGTCTCAGCTGAGGGGGGAAGTTGTTAGTAAATCCTCAAATCAGTTCCAGAAAGAGGCCGAAGGTTCTAGTGTAGCCCGATTAGTATAATGAGAAATGGATGTGGATGGTGAAGGTAAAATAAGAAAATAAAGTACCTGCATTTAGCCCAGACTAATTGTAGCGGCTCGAGGGGCTCGTCGAGGAGCAACGAGCTCTTCACGGGAGTCTTCGACGTCGAGGAGCGGGTGCCGCGGCCCTGCAAGGAGTAAGTAAGTAAGTAAACACTTTATTGTACACAAAAACAGTTACAAAATACATCTATTACAAATAATATACAGGTACAAAGGCGAACTTAGGAGTTGTGGTCTTAGCACCAACATACATCAAGACCAGGCGGCTCTGTGCGCAATCGCGTGTTAAAGATAATAAATTATTCCGGGTTTGACATTCCGATGACATGGCGTGTAAATGACGGTTTTGTATTTGAGCGGTCAGCGGTAAAGCGATTCACCATGCCCCTTGTGCACGACGCACCTCTTTTTATAGATTTATACTTTTTTATAGTTATTATATTTTTGTAAGCTTTCGTTTTATGTATGACTTTAGTTGTCATTATACCTTAATATCCTGAACCAGCTCGTTTGATTTCTAATCCGCTGAAATCTATCAGCAACATTTTTACCCCTAACGCCACAGTAAAAAAAAGTGGTACTAAATCAACTGGGATTTAAAAATACTTTAAGCGGTTTGAATTACAAAGTTTTTGATAATTGTAGTTTGGACAGTTGTGCCGACAGTGGCGTCAGTGGAGTGGAGCAAATTTCCACTCAACTGACGTCCGTCCAAAAGTTTGAGAAGCAGTTTTACAAATGTTGTCTAATTATTTATTTAAACTTTATTGCACAAAACAAAAGTCAGTACAAATGGCGAACTTAATTAGGTATCTAAAGATAATTTTCTACGTATTATTTAGGTGTGTACCTTGACGGGCGTCGTAGGCGTGTCGCGGTCGGAGCGCGAGGAGTGCGAGGCGGCGCGCCGCCGCTCCGGCCCGCTGCCTTCCAGCGTCGAGTCCATGGTGTCGTTGTAGCTCGACCTGGGGAATATCACGTATTTATACAAATACAATACAAATACTCTTTATTGCACACCTCCAACATCAAGGAATATACAACAAAACATGAGATACATTCATATAACAGGCAGAGGTAAACAACAGGCGGTCTTATCGCTAAATAGCGATCTCTTCCAGACAACCTTTAGGTAGCGGAGTAGTTGAAAAATTAATGTTTGAAATTAGTAGGTGGTGCATAATAATTAAAGGACTAAATTGAACGACTACCATAAAAGACAAAGGTAATAAACATACATAAATAAAAATATACAGATATACTTACATAAATACTTAGACATAATAAATAAATATATTGTAAAGTAATAAATAAAACAAAAACAGTATGAGCCACAAAGTTAAAGGAGCGATTATTATTGCACTGTACTAAGGGAGAGACAAGTAGTGTTTTTTGACGAGGGTTTTAAATTTATTTTATCGTAGTCCAGGCCGTTTAGCACAACTATGCTTAGCGACTCTTGTCGGGCGACATAGCGCTACCTGTTTCTCTCACATTACTGCACAGAAAGAGGCGGGAAATTATCTCGCGCGAGAAAGAGTCGTAAGATATCTAAAATATAGAATTATTAATATATTTAAACTGTATTGCACAAAAAATAAGTCAGTACAAATGGCAAACTTGATGCCTAATGGCATTCTCTAGCAGTCAACCATAGGGCCAAACAGAGATGCTTCAACTGGGTGCAGGGTAGAGAATTAATCGTTCTACAATTTCTACCATATATTTACACGCTCGGAGCACTCACCCGTCGCTGGAGCTGCCGGAGCAGGAGCGGTCGGAGGCGTCGTAGTGCGTGCACGACGAGCACGACCATACTGAACTATTTGATGATGACCTGGGAATGGTACAAACTTTATAATTAGTAGGTACTCCACCTTCGATTGTTTAACAACAAAACAGTACTTTAACTGCTCACTATAAAGTCCCACTGACTGTTGAGTAGGCAAAAAAGATAAAAACAACATCCGTTCCGTTTATGCGTTCAAAATCAAACTTCTTACAGGGTTAAGAGATTTTATAGATACACGCTTATATTGCCAGACGTTAATTTGCTCATAAAGACCAATAAAATGAGCCCAAACACAATGGCTTTATCTTGTGCTGTTTAGGAGTTCCTATTTCCACATACCGCCTCCATCATCTGGTCAGCTTCAAGATACTAAATCATTGTATTGTCACGTGAATACATTACTATGATTGAATTTTTAGTTACTCACAAAAAAACAAACTCAGTTATAGGCCAACTTGTTTGGTTTTTAGACCACACCAAAATGCGAATTTTTAGTGGTACTAATTTATTTTACTGGCAACGACAAAATCCGCATTCCGGTAAAAATGTTTTGATTTTGGTTGATGTCATATCGCTACTGATATTTTATAATGCATATATATAACGTATGCACGTTATTGCCATATGAAAGCAGTTTGTAGCGCCACTGTTTCAGGGCTAAACCGCAACTAGCCAGGCTATAGAAGTGAAGGCAACAAAAGCGTGTTAAAAATTACCTGGAGAGTGCGAGATCGCTGTCCGAGCCCGCTTCGCCCGTGGTGCCGCGGTACTGCAGGAAGGAGGCCGGCACTGGCGTCGACAGCGACTTGCCCGACGCGCCAATGCCCGATCTGCTTCAAAACTCAGTCGATCAGTGGGGAATTTGTGTGCAAGTCTCCGTTACTTACTAGTGAGTGAAACTGATAATCTGTTCAAAAGACTTGCGTAGTAGTACATAACCGCGTAAAAGACTTGCGAAGTAGTACATAACCGCGTAAAAGACTTGCGTAATAGGTATTGTAGTGTTTGTGGATCTGCATATAATACCTATTATGTGGGTAGGTATGACGTTGTCTCGAGAGTACGGGTGGGAAGACAGTCACGGGAGAGCCACCGGCTGTGACGGACGTCTGACCTGCTGGTGCCATACCGAGCCAATGAGTGCGGTTCTCCTATGGGTGGTCATGGGATCACTACATAATGGCGACGAGGACAAAACATCGTGAGTAAAATAATAAGAGAAAGGGATATCGGGTAAATTACGATAGTGACATAATAACTAATCAGTTCAATAGTTACCGGTGTTTCTTTCCTTATTGAAAGAAAAATAGTCAATCTATTAGTAATTGTGTAGATTAGTCTGATGTTTTAAGACAGTGAAAGTCGCAAATTAGATAGATACTTGTTTGGCATTATATGCAACAACAATATCAACATGCACACAGATAATCGAATGAAAATAATGAGTAAGTACAATATTTAAGGCATTCGTAAAAAATATGTTAACTTTAGCTATTTGACAATATAAAGAAAAAGAACGCTATACAATTAGAGAATCGTTGGACAACGCCATCTAGCGACGTAATGTAATAACATGACGACTAAACTCATACAATTGAGGCAACATTATGTTTTGTAGCGCGGGTAGTTGCGATTGATAATACATCCTTGTGATTACGGTATACCATCATAAAGTAGTATTGTTAGTTACTTCCTTTTACGTGTTACTAAAAATGCGAGTAAAATATTTTTGTTAACTTAGCAATAACAGTGTTATAATATACGAAATGAATTGTGGAAAAATAGTGACGGGAATCAGCGTGGTCTTGTTAGCAAAGGTTTTCTCAAAGTTTACAAATATGTACAAATACGCTTTATGGCACACCTCAATAATCATTGTGGAAGTGACACAGCATGAGATATATTGGATCAGCGGGCAGAGGTAAACAACATTCAGTCAGGTTATTAGTTCTACGGAATTTATTTACGGTTCGTGTCTTCTGATATACACGTATATTATTTACTTAAATGTCGACTTTTGTCTTAAAATGTGTGCTTAACAAGTTAAGACGGGTATCGTGCAATTGACTAAAAATTATAAGTATAATTGCAACAGATCTAATATATAAAATATTATGTCAACCCAGCTTCATTCATTCTTATTTATATTTATGCTATGTTCATTTTCTTTCTACAATATACCATCCTTGAGAGATTGCGACTGTGTAATAGTTAGAGGCAGTAAGTATTCCTATTTACTTATTTCGCACGCTGCAATATTACAAATAACACAAATTTAATGTGATACATAAATCAGGTATACGGAAGATCATGAGATAGGGTTATATCCTGAGAGTGATTAATAAATAATTATTGGTGTCGATAGTTTCCATTTAATTTCTCGGAATGACAAAATAATGGAACACCATCATCAATGGCCACTGTTTCCTTTACGAATGATTGTTGCAACGCTGTATAATATTTAGTTGTTCCCGTTGATACAGTTCGCTTATGGCTATATTTAAGCCAATGTACAGCTGCCACAAATGTCGCGTATATTATTGTTGAAAAAAACTGTGGCAATGTTTTCTTAATATTTTTGTGTAAGTTATCCAGCCACTTTTCAGCGTACCTATTTCTTAATGCCGCTACACAATCGGACAAGCGTAATGATAATATTACACTTATTAAAATAATTTACAGTTTCCGTGTAAGATTCTACATCAGTACGAGTATTACATCAGTTGTTTACTTCGCTTTCCTATGGGGACATTACAATGTCGTAGATTATACAATATACATACGTGCGTGCGCGTACGTTAATCCTTTTAGAGCGCAATGCGCAGGCGATACTTAGCAATATTTATTACATTTCTACTTTTCTTATGTCTACTTCAATAATAAGCACATCCAGCACTTATAGAAAAAAAACATAATTCTATGATGTCAGCTTGTTAAATGACGATTACATAACAAGAAATACATAATTTTATCAGATCTTAAGATAGGTAATCTCAAATGCAGTTAGATAAAAGATTGAGATGGCGACGGATGATAGTAGTGGATCTACGAGCATTCTTTCGAGTAGAAAAAAGGAAAGGGGAAAACCAGGACAAAAAAGAAGGAAAATATATGAAGCAAATACAATAAGCTAATGCTTTATTATTTCATTATAAAGAAACAAAAGTGGGAATGTAGATTAAGTTGAAAGTTACTGCACAGAAAATACCCTAGCTCTTGAATATATGATGATGATGATGATGTAAATGAGTATAATCTGTGTGGTCTTTTAACTTCCTACATTTATGTTTCAGTTCGACCCATTGGTTGACTGGTGGAGAATACCTTGAGGCATTGAGTCTAACATTTTTGATTATTTTTGTTTTGTGGCGAGCGTTGTGAGTGTGTTTGTGTGTGTGTGTTAGTTGCTTCCTCGCGCTCGGACGGCTGGACCAGTTTTTATGGATTATGGTGCGGGGCGGCACCCTGGATTGACACATGGGCTGCTTTTTGTCCCGAAAATGTGTGGTGTTCCCGTGGGAAGGGCGGGTGACGCCGCGCGGCGCTGCTAGTATCGATATATCCGATTAAAAAATGCTATATTTGACATCGGTAGTTATTACTGCGGAAGATTATAAATATGATTTATCTATATCTTCGTCTAGTGCCCATGGTACGGGCCTGCCACGGCTTGCTGCGGGGTTGGTTCGATTTGTGTAGGGTATTTCGTTATTGTTTAGCGTGGGTAGGCCCCCCACAAGGTGGACTGATGACCTGGTGAAGGTCGCTGGAGTCCACTAGATGCGGGAGGCACAGGACCGGTCATGGTGGCGTTCTCTGGGGGAGGCATAATGTCCAGTAGTGGACGTCTTTTGGCTGATAATGATGATTTCGTTATTTATTCGTTCATTCTAATATTCATCCTAAATAGAGCATGACCGCGTGCTTCGTTCGCACAAGAGGAGGAAATGGGTTGTGACTTTTCTTCTCCGTGGTGGCCGGTAACCGTGTGTGGATGTCCGGCTGCATGTGTGCTGGAGGTGGTTAAAATCGGACTGGTCGTGGGGGCGCGATTAGCGCGCAAAGACATATGGGTACACAATTATCTAAAACGTAGATGTTCCGATTCAGTGATCTCTGAGTGGCCTATTTCACTTGTTTCTGTGAAGAGTGTCTTCGGTGTACAGACGTTTTAATTTTGGAATTTTATAATGACATATGTAGAAGTAAAAGGGCTGACTGCATTTCATGGGCAGCTACTACTTGTTGCAGTACCTACTTATACGAATTTAAATATAAAGTATAAATTTGGATGTGACAAATAAATCACTAAACATGGGGCGTTTTGGTCTCATAGTTTAAGTCATTTTATATCTCTGCCCCCCTTCTTTTACCATTAATTGATATTTCCTAAATTAAACTGAATAAACGATAGGCAACTATCTTTGACTAATGCCATAGTCTGACGGACTGCAGCATTCTGTAACGAAGTTCTTATTTCATGCACGCAGCAACGCTTGCAAGTATGACTGCTAAAATTGAAAAATAAAACAGTCATTCACAGTTCATTGTCCGATTTTATTTGATTATTTCATCTCTAACTTCAGCTTGTTATAGATTAACGTCTTATCTATGCGGATACCAAGAAGTTACATTTCAGACATACGAGTACCTATGTCCTTTTACTAAAGTCCCCTCGACCAGCATTAGATACGATATCTGTTACGGCTGTATGGGCATACATGAAATTGTAAAACCATGCGTGAATATGTAACGGCTGTATGGGCCTACAGGAAATTGTAAACCATGCGTGAAGGTGTAACGGCTGTATGGGCCTACATGAAATTGTAAACCATGCGTGAAGGTGTAACAGCTGTATGGGCCTACAGGAAATTGTAAACCATGCGTGAAGGTGTAACGGCTGTATGGGCCTACATGAAATTGTAAACCATGCGTGAATGTGTAACGGCTGTATGGGCCTACATGAAATTGTAAACCATGCGTGAAGGTGTAACGGCTGTATGGGCCGACATGAAATTGTAAACCATGCGTAAAGGTGTAACGGCTGTATGGGCCTACATGAAATTTTAAACCATGCGTGTTAAGTTAATGTTTATTAAGTAGAAACACGGGAAATAAGTCAAACCGTTTTAATGGTAGTTTTGAATATGAGAAATCAACTTGATTTACAAATAAAATATAATAAACTTTACTTGCGTGCGGACTCGCCAGGCAGGACTGTCAAAGAAATAGAGATATGAGAAGAGTAAGTGCAGGAGCTGCATTGATCTCAAAGTTGCAGAAAATATAACTAATTATACTCGTGCACTGGTACACTGGTAGGCGTCACTAGTTACGGAGGTGGGCACGAAGCAAACCGACTAGTCAGAGCATTTATGTGCCATAAAACAGTTATATTTAAGCAAAAGACAAATAACTAAACAGGCTTCAGGGCAGGCTTTTAGAAGATTTTTCTAGTTTCACCTGTTTCGGTGGGTGCCGTGCATGCAATCAATAGTAGCAAGTTAGATTTCACCTGTTAGACTGAGTTAGATACCTAATGCAAGCTTCTGTTAATCAGAAGACAGCACCTACAATATTATTGTGATGTGAAGTTGGTCTGATGATGGAGCCGGAGAATGGTAGTGGGAATTCTGTAATATAAATATTCGACTCCATCATGTTTGGCCTTGTTTGCTTGGTCATGTCATGACGACGAGCTATTGAATGTTGTCCAGTAATTTAATTTGGTAAAAAGTTATTACCTTGATTATAGTTTATTGTTCTAAACGATTCGTTCTACTTTGAGCTCTTTCTTGTGTAATATATAATATTAATCCTGTAAGGGCAATGTGTGCCGTAACGTCAATGTGAGAACAGGTTAAAAACATACCAAATTGTATTGAATTAGTATCACGTAGTTGGATTCTAGGGCAGATAACTAATATCATACTGAATTCTGAGCTTTACAGACGAACTTTTTGAATAAACCGTTTGACAACAACCCTTGAATTACACGTCTGATAAAAATAACTGTGATCTAATAATATACAGTTGTGCGATCCTGGCTCTCGATCATTATATAATACAGATGTAGAATTAGTCACTGAATGGTAATTTGTAAAACAAAGAGCTAGCTGGGAATTACATTTATTGCTGTCAAAATGTCGATTAAATCAAATGAAAAAAAACTGGTAGTAAACAAAAAAAAAAAAAAAGACTACCTTCGATACGACTGAGACTCAATTTTGAAAGAGAAAGGAAGAGAGGAAATGGATAAAGATGTGCAGCAATTTGAAGCGTAATAAATTGACCTTATAGCTGTACGAAATGATTATCTCTTCATAATATAGTCAGTCAAAGTAAACTAAAAAAATACAATAAAAAGACTTGCAAGTGACGATAAATTAATTAAACTCTCTCTGGCAATAGAGTCTTAAACTAAACCCATTTATTCGATTAGAAAAACATATTAAAATAAGGAAGGGATGTAGTGTTTGTGGATCTGCATATAATACCTATTATGTGGGTAGGTATGACGTTGTCTCGAGAGTACGGGTGGGAAGACAGTCACGGGAGAGCCACCGGCTGTGACGGACGTCTGACCTGCTGGTGCCATACCGAGCCAATGAGTGCGGTTCTCCTATGGGTGGTCATGGGATCACTACAGGTATGTAACGTAGGGCGGTAATTTGTGAATGCCCCAGATCGTGAGTGTTTGCATAAATATGCGATCTGGGGCTTTGCGAATTACCGCCCGTGGTTTGTCTAAAGTTTTACGGCTTGCCCTGGTCAGTAGCAGAAAGTCCCACTTAGGGCCTAAGGTCACGTAATTTATAATACACCAGAGAGTAGCCATGTCGTAGTAAATAAGTCGTCCTCTTTGTAAATAAGTCGTCTTGGGAATTCTGCATTTCGGAAAGTCCGAGTCGTTTTTGAGTACTTACCGGAAACGTATATTTATTCGGTATTGACCGAATTTTCAGGACTCGGTTATATTAAGAATCAGTCTGTCGGAAGATGTTGTGAAATCTGTAATTTCTGTTGCATCAATATCGCCTAAGTAATCTGTTTTTATGAGTAAACTTATTTACATGGAAACATCTACACTTGTTTCAAACTTTTGGAGACCATTTTACAAGTCCGCTTGAATATCTCCATTCAGCATGCAATGAATCCTATTTGATCAACTATAAGAAGAAAATCCTGTAGTGGTGTGTGTGTGTGTGCTGCTCGACTAAAGTACTAACCGAAATAAGTCAGGCGAAGATGCCTGCTTCTCTTTGTCGCTCTTCCTCGGGCGGCCACGACCCTTCTTTTTGGGAGACGGCTCCAGAGAGCGGCCCAGGCTGGCAGACAGGGTTGGTAGGGTTGCTGTCAAACAAGACAAGTTGTGTAGCTTGATGGAACGATAAGTAAAAATTTCATTTCACACAGCTATGAACCAATTAAGTATGAAGTTACCCCAATATTCACTCATATTTTTTTTAATATGGGACTGGTTATATTTGGGTCGATCAACTTTTCATTGTTGTTATTGTACCGGGGACAATAGTGATTAAGCTTCTTAGAAAAGTGTTGATAGTTTATATTACTGGTTAGGAGATAGTCTTCATAAGAATGGGTTTCATACTCAACCGTTGCAATGGAGAATGGATGAAATTATTTTTTAATCTTAAATTTTTATTTATAGGTTGGAATAACCCCCCTCATTCCCAAAATAATATATAAAGTCGTATTTTTAATTAGCCGGAGTAAACTGACGCAATTTTTACGAGCGCAATTTGATTAAGTTTAATTTGGTTTCAACATATCACTTTTTATCAATAAAAGTCAATCTTATATCAGCAATTACGTGTTTTCTCATTCATTGTTTAAGAAATAATTTCTGAATAACGAAAATATAAATTACGACATCGGTCAAATCACTTTGGCTAATTAAAAATTCAACTGTACATATTGTTCTGTCAATCAGCTGAAAAAGCAGCTGTCAGCTGAAAATTCAAAAGATAATAATGTTTTCATTACCATTTATAAATTAAGGTTTCAATTGTAAAAAAAATCTTGTTGGTGTGCAATAAAGAATTGTTGTATTGTATTGTTTTCTCCCGCCTTGTACTGGCATCGTACGGAAACCTAACCGAGGTGATATTTTTTTCGACTTGGCAGGGGTAAAAAAAAACCACATTGTTATAATTTACCAAAATGGTCAAATTGTGGAAAACTTGAAAAGGTGAAGATATTAATAGAAGAGAAAGGAGGTACTTACCGTCTGACCCGAAGCTTTTAGGCGGCGTCGCGACCGTTGTCGGAGTCAACAACAGAGTTGGTTTCCTTAGACCGCCAAAGGGACCTAAACCTACGTAAAAAGAAAGGAAACAAAGGAATGATAATGTTAATAAAACAATAGAATATAATACGCAATTTTTTCAAGTTTTATATAAAATTAACTTTAAAAAATCTGCCTATTATTTTGGCAAAATCGTATTCAACCTACATATACCTACATTATATGAGATTGTTTTGATTATAAGGGTTTCGACATTTTGACCCTCGTGAACAGGTGCTTCTAAGCGGTTCATCTCATTTTTGAAACAGCTCCTTAAATACAGACATTATGCGTTTTCTACTTTGTGGTCCGTCTTAATTGGTCCAGAATTCCAGATCTACGAAATAACTCTTAAAGCACAAAAAACGACTTCAATGACAAATCTCTAACCGGTTAATTAGTAATGCATAAAGGTTAACGGTTTGGTCGATTCAGCCCGTCTAGCAGAACTATGCCCGTACATACCCGTCACCTTCTCACCTTACTGCACAGACGGGTAATTATCTCGTGCGAGAAATAGTTGCGTATGACTTATGCTAGAGGTGCCGGACACTTGCACCCATTGTAATATTCATAGTGTATTATTCTTTTAATTATTGTTATTGTCTTACATTGTACATCTTAAATTATTTTTATTTCTTAAATTATTACTATTGTCTTATATTGTCCAATTACCCAATTCTCATTCAGATGCAATTTAATTATTAGATTATTTAATTAATTTAAATTTAATATTAGACTTAAGACTTCGAATTGCTGTGCCCTACCAGGGCCCATGAGAAACCTATTAACTTCTGTAACAGCCAAATGTAAACCATGGATGCAATAAATAATTTTGGAGTAGTAGGGCCTCGTGCAGGGTCCGCCCGGATTGTTACTACCGTCTTGCCTGCTAACCCACCGCCAAACAGCAATGTTCGCATTGTTGTGTTCCGGTGTGGGGGTAAGATAGCCGGTGAAATTACTAGCATAGAGGCATTCTATCTTCGTCCTCCGGGTAGGCAAACACTTGTGACTGCTCTGGTGTTGCAGGTGTTTATGGGCGACGGTAATCGCTTTCCATCAGGCGATACGTTTGCTCGTTTGCCCCCTATCACATAAAAAAAAAATAATAATAATTGATTGACAACGTGGTTCAAGACTTACTGGAGCTGGATTCAGCGTGTTTGGCGGGTGACTTCTCTGGGGTGGCGAGCTTCTGCGTGCGCTCCACGGGCTTCGGCGCCGGCGCCGGCGTCTCCGAGCCCGACGTCGGGGTGTCCGTCACTGACGGGACTGCACACATACAAACATACATGTAGGAAAGATGTATAATGGTCGTAATCGACGATGAGATTGATCTTCAGATAGGTATGACGGCACAGGTAGACTTAGCAAACAACTATCTCACCTCACTCGCTCGGAAAACTTCCGTTTAAAGCACGAAATCTGCGTGCAAAAGTCTATTTTCTCCACTAGCATGCAGAATTTGAATTTCGAAGACGATGATTGTGATTCTCTGTGATGCGGAGTTATTAAATGCAGCTCAACTTTTAAACGACGATCTACTACCGTACATGCCAAAAGAAATATTTTTTTAACCATTGATTTTTTTATTTTAATTTTTTATTTAAAGCATTGTATGTATCACGGGCAGTAAGGGGATTACAAACTCGAGTCACTAAAAGCCTTCTAATAGACCCTTGTTAGTAATCCCCTTAACTGTAAAATTTCGTTGGATCCTGCCATATACATATAGCAGAGGTCGCGTGGCCTATAACCGAGTGGAAAAATGGTTATAAGAAAGTTAGATTGTCTTTTGTCTTGACTGAGCATGTTCACAAGTAATCTGCCTATATTGATATATCCAAGGCAGGTTTAAAATATCGATACTTGCAGTTGTTTCATTCAGATATTTGCGGCGCATTAATGTAGTAGTGATTAAGCTACACTATTCGGCTGTATAGCTCACCGTTTCCCCGATGGCTGGTGGCCTGGCCGCGCGGCGCGCGCCCGCGACCGCGGCGACCGCGCCGGCCGCGACCGCGACCACGGCCGCGCCACCAGTTCGCGTTCACCTTAGACTTGCTCGCCACTGGAGAGTTGTCGCGCTGCAAAAACAATATAACACATATTAACCTATTCAAGGCCCAGGACCATAGTACCAGTTACCAGTTAAAAAAAAACTTGACTTTCATCACTGTGAATAGTTTTGGCTTTGTTTACATCTCTCATACATGACATTCACTGACTTTCAGCGTGAGTCACCAAAAATTTGTTATTGTCAGTAAAATAAATCATTACCACTAAAAATCCGCAATATGGCGAGGGCTGAAAAACAACCTGTAGGGCTGGGTGGACACCAATGCTCACAAATATGTTAAGTAAATTGAACATACACTTACGGTGTTGTTCTCTTCATCAGACTCGCGCCGCGGACTTCTTAGGGGCGAGGCCCTGCGGCGCTCGCTGCGCGCCCGCGACACGGCGCGCTCGCTCCGTGTTTCTGAAACGAATGCGCAATCAGTTAACACATACATACTGTACCCTTAGCACAAATGTGACACGCGACGCTTTCTCGCGCGAGAAATAGCTTTCTCATTCTTCGCAGTACTGTGAGAGAGGCGAACAAAGTCACGATGCCAGATGGGCTGGTGTTTCATAATTTATCATATCATATCTTAGAACCAAAGTAACCAATATAGCCCACAGGATTATACGGTTGAAATGGGCGGGCTATATAGCCCGGGGAACGGATGGCCGTAGGGGCAGCAAAGTTTTGTAGTGGCGAACACGTATAGGAAAGTGCAGTGTGGGACGGCCTGCGACTAGGTGGACAGATGACCTCGTTAGGGTCGCAGGGAGTCGATGGATGCAGTCTGCACAGGGTCGCACCTTGTGGCAAACTATGGGGGAAGCCTATGTTCAGCAGTGCATTTGAATTGTAACCCCATCGCTCACCTATCGTATTGTCGCTCTCGCTGGTGTCGCGCCTGGCGCGGCTCTGGCGGCTCCTGGTGTCGACGCTGCGGCGCGCGGACCTGGCGCGGTCCCGCCGGTCCCGCGGCGGCGAGGGCGAGGGCGAGCGACTGGAGCCGGCCTCGCCGTGCCGGCCGCGCGCACGTCGCGTCATCGCTCACCTATCGTATTGTCGCTCTCGCTGGTGTCGCGCCTGGCGCGGCTCTGGCGGCTCCTGGTGTCGACGCTGCGGCGCGCGGACCTGGCGCGGTCCCGCCGGTCCCGCGGCGGCGAGGGCGAGGGCGAGCGACTGGAGCCGGCCTCGCCGTGCCGGCCGCGCGCACGTCGCGTCATCGCTCACCTATCGTATTGTCGCTCTCGCTGGTGTCGCGCCTGGCGCGGCTCTGGCGGCTCCTGGTGTCGACGCTGCGGCGCGCGGACCTGGCGCGGTCCCGCCGGTCCCGCGGCGGCGAGGGCGAGGGCGAGCGACTGGAGCCGGCCTCGCCGTGCCGGCCGCGCGCACGTCGCGTCATCGCTCACCTATCGTATTGTCGCTCTCGCTGGTGTCGCGCCTGGCGCGGCTCTGGCGGCTCCTGGTGTCGACGCTGCGGCGCGCGGACCTGGCGCGGTCCCGCCGGTCCCGCGGCGGCGAGGGCGAGGGCGAGCGACTGGAGCCGGCCTCGCCGTGCCGGCCGCGCGCACGTCGCGTCATCGCTCACCTATCGTATTGTCGCTCTCGCTGGTGTCGCGCCTGGCGCGGCTCTGGCGGCTCCTGGTGTCGACGCTGCGGCGCGCGGACCTGGCGCGGTCCCGCCGGTCCCGCGGCGGCGAGGGCGAGGGCGAGCGACTGGAGCCGGCCTCGCCGTGCCGGCCGCGCGCACGTCGCGTCATCGCTCACCTATCGTATTGTCGCTCTCGCTGGTGTCGCGCCTGGCGCGGCTCTGGCGGCTCCTGGTGTCGACGCTGCGGCGCGCGGACCTGGCGCGGTCCCGCCGGTCCCGCGGCGGCGAGGGCGAGGGCGAGCGACTGGAGCCGGCCTCGCCGTGCCGGCCGCGCGCACGTCGCGTCATCGCTCACCTATCGTATTGTCGCTCTCGCTGGTGTCGCGCCTGGCGCGGCTCTGGCGGCTCCTGGTGTCGACGCTGCGGCGCGCGGACATGGCGCGGTCCCGCCGGTCCCGCGGCGGCGAGGGCGAGGGCGAGCGACTGGAGCCGGCCTCGCCGTGCCGGCCGCGCGCACGTCGCGTCATCGCTCACCTATCGTATTGTCGCTCTCGCTGGTGTCGCGCCTGGCGCGGCTCTGGCGGCTCCTGGTGTCGACGCTGCGGCGCGCGGACCTGGCGCGGTCCCGCCGGTCCCGCGGCGGCGAGGGCGAGGGCGAGCGACTGGAGCCGGCCTCGCCGTGCCGGCCGCGCGCACGTCGCGTCATCGCTCACCTATCGTATTGTCGCTCTCGCTGGTGTCGCGCCTGGCGCGGCTCTGGCGGCTCCTGGTGTCGACGCTGCGGCGCGCGGACCTGGCGCGGTCCCGCCGGTCCCGCGGCGGCGAGGGCGAGGGCGAGCGACTGGAGCCGGCCTCGCCGTGCCGGCCGCGCGCACGTCGCGTCATCGCTCACCTATCGTATTGTCGCTCTCGCTGGTGTCGCGCCTGGCGCGGCTCTGGCGGCTCCTGGTGTCGACGCTGCGGCGCGCGGACCTGGCGCGGTCCCGCCGGTCCCGCGGCGGCGAGGGCGAGGGCGAGCGACTGGAGCCGGCCTCGCCGTGCCGGCCGCGCGCACGTCGCGTCATCGCTCACCTATCGTATTGTCGCTCTCGCTGGTGTCGCGCCTGGCGCGGCTCTGGCGGCTCCTGGTGTCGACGCTGCGGCGCGCGGACCTGGCGCGGTCCCGCCGGTCCCGCGGCGGCGAGGGCGAGGGCGAGCGACTGGAGCCGGCCTCGCCGTGCCGGCCGCGCGCACGTCGCGTCATCGCTCACCTATCGTATTGTCGCTCTCGCTGGTGTCGCGCCTGGCGCGGCTCTGGCGGCTCCTGGTGTCGACGCTGCGGCGCGCGGACCTGGCGCGGTCCCGCCGGTCCCGCGGCGGCGAGGGCGAGGGCGAGCGACTGGAGCCGGCCTCGCCGTGCCGGCCGCGCGCACGTCGCGTCATCGCTCACCTATCGTATTGTCGCTCTCGCTGGTGTCGCGCCTGGCGCGGCTCTGGCGGCTCCTGGTGTCGACGCTGCGGCGCGCGGACCTGGCGCGGTCCCGCCGGTCCCGCGGCGGCGAGGGCGAGGGCGAGCGACTGGAGCCGGCCTCGCCGTGCCGGCCGCGCGCACGTCGCGTCATCGCTCACCTATCGTATTGTCGCTCTCGCTGGTGTCGCGCCTGGCGCGGCTCTGGCGGCTCCTGGTGTCGACGCTGCGGCGCGCGGACCTGGCGCGGTCCCGCCGGTCCCGCGGCGGCGAGGGCGAGGGCGAGCGACTGGAGCCGGCCTCGCCGTGCCGGCCGCGCGCACGTCGCGTCATCGCTCACCTATCGTATTGTCGCTCTCGCTGGTGTCGCGCCTGGCGCGGCTCTGGCGGCTCCTGGTGTCGACGCTGCGGCGCGCGGACCTGGCGCGGTCCCGCCGGTCCCGCGGCGGCGAGGGCGAGGGCGAGCGACTGGAGCCGGCCTCGCCGTGCCGGCCGCGCGCACGTCGCGTCATCGCTCACCTATCGTATTGTCGCTCTCGCTGGTGTCGCGCCTGGCGCGGCTCTGGCGGCTCCTGGTGTCGACGCTGCGGCGCGCGGACCTGGCGCGGTCCCGCCGGTCCCGCGGCGGCGAGGGCGAGGGCGAGCGACTGGAGCCGGCCTCGCCGTGCCGGCCGCGCGCACGTCGCGTCATCGCTCACCTATCGTATTGTCGCTCTCGCTGGTGTCGCGCCTGGCGCGGCTCTGGCGGCTCCTGGTGTCGACGCTGCGGCGCGCGGACCTGGCGCGGTCCCGCCGGTCCCGCGGCGGCGAGGGCGAGGGCGAGCGACTGGAGCCGGCCTCGCCGTGCCGGCCGCGCGCACGTCGCGTCATCGCTCACCTATCGTATTGTCGCTCTCGCTGGTGTCGCGCCTGGCGCGGCTCTGGCGGCTCCTGGTGTCGACGCTGCGGCGCGCGGACCTGGCGCGGTCCCGCCGGTCCCGCGGCGGCGAGGGCGAGGGCGAGCGACTGGAGCCGGCCTCGCCGTGCCGGCCGCGCGCACGTCGCGTCATCGCTCACCTATCGTATTGTCGCTCTCGCTGGTGTCGCGCCTGGCGCGGCTCTGGCGGCTCCTGGTGTCGACGCTGCGGCGCGCGGACCTGGCGCGGTCCCGCCGGTCCCGCGGCGGCGAGGGCGAGGGCGAGCGACTGGAGCCGGCCTCGCCGGCGCCCCCCAGCGCCGCCATGCCGGCCGCGCGCACGTCGCGACGCGCTTGCCGGAAGATCGGGAGGCACTGTTCGCGCATTTTTATTCCAGCTCTGAAAATGTTATATGTGTTAAAACAATAAATGTGACAGACTCTGTCTGTAGATTTTGTACAGTACCACGACGCAAACAGCATTCAAAATCGAAACGTCGTACAATGAAGGCGAATAAGAAATATCCCGTTACGAGATCATCGTCGGGTGTAGGGTGCGCTCCCAGTACAGCAGTGCTTTACTGTTGTGCAGTTTGACAGCTATATAATGTAGTGACGTCACTCACTTATAGAACACCGTGTCCTTGTTGTTGTAGGCGAGGCAGTTGTCGATCATGAGCGTGAAGTCGGCCTCCACGTCGTCGATCGTCTTGTACGCGCCGCGGTCCAGCTTCTTGCCCATCGTGCTGAGGTCCATCGGGTGCTTCACTATCGTGCTGTAGTCTGGCACCTAAATTATAATTTTATTTGTAAGAATAATGCAAGGAAATGGGGAAGCAAAGCACGGAAAGACCGTACGACCACGAGACGGTGTCTAAGATCACAAGGAACTAAGACAGCATAACTACCCATGGTGGTTCCGGGCTTTCTACATCAGTTGTTCTGCCTGCCTGACGAATTAAAAGCACCTGAACTTTGTCATTTGTGGATACTCAAGGTCAAATACGATTTTGTGACAAATTTTATTAGTTATTCCTAATGTTTAGAGTTAAAGAATTGTTCAAATGGCGTCAATTTGAGATATTAATATGGCTGATAACATTTTTACAAAAGTCTTCATAGGGTAAGTCGTAAGCGTAGGCATAATCAGGTAGATTAGGCATTTACTCATAAAAACCCACACTGTGTCGGGTGTCAGGTGACCTTGTGGGGCAAACGAGCAAACGGATCGCCTGATGGAAAGCGATTACCGTCGCTCGTAGATACCTGCAACACCAGATGAGTCCCAAGTGCATTCAGGTTCCAGTACGCTCCCACCCTCCATAGTGAGCAGCACGAGGCCCCGGAGCGTCACATACCCACCTCGTTCACGTCGACGGGCTCCGTGAACACGTCGCTGTGGTCGCGCTGCCGCAGCAGCCGGAGCAGCTTGTGCAGCGCCGCGCGCTCGGGGTGCAGCGAGTGGAGCACCAGCCGCTCCCACGCTCTGGAGGCCCCGGAGCGTCACATACCCACCTCGTTCACGTCGACGGGCTCCGTGAACACGTCGCTGTGGTCGCGCTGCCGCAGCAGCCGGAGCAGCTTGTGCAGCGCCGCGCGCTCGGGGTGCAGCGAGTGGAGCACCAGCCGCTCCCACGCTCTGGAGGCCCCGGAGCGTCACATACCCACCTCGTTCACGTCGACGGGCTCCGTGAACACGTCGCTGTGGTCGCGCTGCCGCAGCAGCCGGAGCAGCTTGTGCAGCGCCGCGCGCTCGGGGTGCAGCGAGTGGAGCACCAGCCGCTCCCACGCTCTGGAGGCCCCGGAGCGTCACATACCCACCTCGTTCACGTCGACGGGCTCCGTGAACACGTCGCTGTGGTCGCGCTGCCGCAGCAGCCGGAGCAGCTTGTGCAGCGCCGCGCGCTCGGGGTGCAGCGAGTGGAGCACCAGCCGCTCCCACGCTCTGGAGGCCCCGGAGCGTCACATACCCACCTCGTTCACGTCGACGGGCTCCGTGAACACGTCGCTGTGGTCGCGCTGCCGCAGCAGCCGGAGCAGCTTGTGCAGCGCCGCGCGCTCGGGGTGCAGCGAGTGGAGCACCAGCCGCTCCCACGCTCTGGAGGCCCCGGAGCGTCACATACCCACCTCGTTCACGTCGACGGGCTCCGTGAACACGTCGCTGTGGTCGCGCTGCCGCAGCAGCCGGAGCAGCTTGTGCAGCGCCGCGCGCTCGGGGTGCAGCGAGTGGAGCACCAGCCGCTCCCACGCTCTGGAGGCCCCGGAGCGTCACATACCCACCTCGTTCACGTCGACGGGCTCCGTGAACACGTCGCTGTGGTCGCGCTGCCGCAGCAGCCGGAGCAGCTTGTGCAGCGCCGCGCGCTCGGGGTGCAGCGAGTGGAGCACCAGCCGCTCCCACGCTCTGGAGGCCCCGGAGCGTCACATACCCACCTCGTTCACGTCGACGGGCTCCGTGAACACGTCGCTGTGGTCGCGCTGCCGCAGCAGCCGGAGCAGCTTGTGCAGCGCCGCGCGCTCGGGGTGCAGCGAGTGGAGCACCAGCCGCTCCCACGCTCTGGAGGCCCCGGAGCGTCACATACCCACCTCGTTCACGTCGACGGGCTCCGTGAACACGTCGCTGTGGTCGCGCTGCCGCAGCAGCCGGAGCAGCTTGTGCAGCGCCGCGCGCTCGGGGTGCAGCGAGTGGAGCACCAGCCGCTCCCACGCTCTGGTGTGCTCGGCCTTTAGGCGTTCGCGTTTGCGGACCAGCTCGCAAAGCAGGCTGTCGATATGTTACTGTCATTAGTGTAAATGTATAGATATATGTTAACCGTAGAACTGTGTAATTCATTTATATTTTTTTTTTGTGTAACACATAAAGCTTTCTGCTCAACGGATTAGCAGTGTTTTAATCTTGGTTAAACTCAACTATGGGAAGAGATAAATTGTTAAACAGATGTGGGAGGCCATTGCTATAGGCAAAAAATCACCCGCATCACTTATTCATTTCGGTAACGGTACTGCAGCGAAGAATTATATTTTAAAACATCCCAAGACGTATATCATTAATTGATAGCGTAATTTATAATCAAAATGTATGAATATTGACGTACCGGGCCCTCTCCAAATCTTGACGTATTCTCTGCCAATACTTCAGTTGATTACAGAGTTCTCGCACGTTCACAGTGCCGTCCTGAATACCCCTTGTGCCTGTAAAAGAAAAAAATAATATAAGGTACACTATAAGTAAAACAGTTACATATAAGTCCTTTGCATTATAGATGCAAAGGATAAATAAGAAGCCAACATTTTATGCGATCTACTGCAGTCCAAGTGGGATCCAAACATATGAATGAATGTTCAAAGAAAAGTACAGTTGGCTATAAATTCGTGTCACAAAAATGTATTTTTTTATAAAATCTTATAGATACGAAAGGTACGGGGATCGATATCCCGCACCTCCACCAAATATAAGGGTGGAGGCTCAGGGAAACACATAACTTTTTTTTTTTATATATTTAAGACCGAAATGCTGCAATTTGTGGCCCGGCCATTATTTTTGCATCTTGCTCTAGCGTAGGGCGACAGGAAGCCACAAATTGCAGCAAAATCTGGCCCGTTTGGAAGCCCCTTAAGGGCTTGTGCACAAATCACGTGAGGTTTTTCGGCTGCTTTTTGAGAAAAGTATGCGTGAAAAGTGTGCCTACATAATGACATACCATGGTGACTAGTCAAGCTCTGCAGCCTCCTCAGCAGCGGCACGCCGTTCCTGCTGCGCCGCTTGAGGGTCCAGTAGGCCAGCAGCCGCTTCATGAGCTGCGCCCGGGCGGCGGGCGGGCCGCGCGCCAGCTGCGCCACCTCCGCCACGCGCTCGGCGATAGATACTGATACCAAGGTGTCTCCACAATATGACATACCATGGTGACTAGTCAAGCTCTGCAGCCTCCTCAGCAGCGGCACGCCGTTCCTGCTGCGCCGCTTGAGGGTCCAGTAGGCCAGCAGCCGCTTCATGAGCTGCGCCCGGGCGGCGGGCGGGCCGCGCGCCAGCTGCGCCACCTCCGCCACGCGCTCGGCGATAGATACTGATACCAAGGTGTCTCCACAATATGACATACCATGGTGACTAGTCAAGCTCTGCAGCCTCCTCAGCAGCGGCACGCCGTTCCTGCTGCGCCGCTTGAGGGTCCAGTAGGCCAGCAGCCGCTTCATGAGCTGCGCGCGGGCGGCGGGCGGGCCGCGCGCCAGCTGCGCCACCTCCGCCACGCGCTCGGCGATAGATACTGATACCAAGGTGTCTCCACAATATGACATACCATGGTGACTAGTCAAGCTCTGCAGCCTCCTCAGCAGCGGCACGCCGTTCCTGCTGCGCCGCTTGAGGGTCCAGTAGGCCAGCAGCCGCTTCATGAGCTGCGCCCGGGCGGCGGGCGGGCCGCGCGCCAGCTGCGCCACCTGCGCCACGCGCTCGGCGATAGATACTGATACCAAGGTGTCTCCACAATATGACATACCATGGTGACTAGTCAAGCTCTGCAGCCTCCTCAGCAGCGGCACGCCGTTCCTGCTGCGCCGCTTGAGGGTCCAGTAGGCCAGCAGCCGCTTCATGAGCTGCGCGCGGGCGGCGGGCGGGCCGCGCGCCAGCTGCGCCACCTCCGCCACGCGCTCGGCGATAGATACTGATACCAAGGTGTCTCCACAATATGACATACCATGGTGACTAGTCAAGCTCTGCAGCCTCCTCAGCAGCGGCACGCCGTTCCTGCTGCGCCGCTTGAGGGTCCAGTAGGCCAGCAGCCGCTTCATGAGCTGCGCGCGGGCGGCGGGCGGGCCGCGCGCCAGCTGCGCCACCTCCGCCACGCGCTCGGCCGGCAGCGTCGGCACCAGCACCACCGGCGCCCAGGTACGCTTCATTGCCAGCACGCGCCGCGCCTGACCAAATACACAGTGGTTTATGCAACTGTTACATAATAAGAGGTCTTAAAAAATTTGTGTGGTTTTATGAAACGTGTCAAAGGCGAGTTTCATAGTAGGATCACACGAGTGATGTAAGGCCTAATTATAGTTGCATACACTATTTTGTCTACAAACATATTCAGTATCATTTTCATAGATTTTCTTTTATGAACATATGAAACACTCAGTACTACCAGTCAATCCGCGGAACAGAGACCGAGCGCCGCGTTGGGCGTGCTCACGTTAACAGTATCATATTTAATTTTGATGATTGAAGGTGACCACGCCAAGGATATAGTACAGTTATGAAATAACATATCTTATTTTGGTGGCTGCCAAGTAATGTAGGTCCTTACTGAACTATAGTACTCGTAATTTAACAATATGGGTGTACATAAATATATGAAAACAAATAAAAAATCAAGAAAAAGTACCAACTCGAAGATTTTTTACAAATAGGAAGTATTACTCCGTGACAAAGTACTGCCGCAGTATGTAATATGGTGCAGCCTGTTGGATTAAACTTGTGTAGTGGGCGTAGTCGTCCATATCGGACTTTCCGAAAACTGAGTCAGTTTTGTATGAGAAATGTTCTCGAGAACGTTTTCAAATTATACAAATCGGAAACGGTCACCTCACGGCCAATATTAGCACATATCGCCTTGTGTAAATAGTTAAATAGTAACCTGCCGGGTTTTCAAAAGTGGCAAAATAATTTAAAAAAGGCTTATTATTTTCGCGGCGACAGAAAAATTAAAGAGCAGCAAACTATTTGCAACTAAAATAATAACTTGTCAGCGATTAAATATTTTGGCAATCATTTATATTAAATGAGCTTTAAACTAAGGATATTTTAAAATTCAAATAATGGCAGCTACTTTAAGGTAGCAGAAATAATAAACAAGATTACTGAAATCGTAGGCGAGGTACTATAAATAATTAGCAGGAGATCCGACTCGGCCGGGTTAGGTTAGGTTGGTTTTTTTTTTATATCCCTAAAGAGCGCTCCTTTTATTTTTTTTATGACCTTGATTTATTTTATATGCAATCTCCATTGAACAATTAGAGTAGGCCATTTTCAACTTTTTATCCGCTGTCATGTTTCCGCTTAATTAGTTAATTCAGTCGCCATAACTCGATGCTAGTTTATATTGAAACAAAGCCGAAAATTGATTACTTAGCTGCTACTTTTTACTTTATACTAGTCTCCGCAATTAGTCGCCAACTTATTATTTTTGCTACCCCCTTTAATTTTTTATAAATCCCTAAATCAGATTAATTTGTCGCCGCGTTAAATACATGCCTTTAAAAAACTGTAGCAAAAACTGTTTATTTAAATAAATAAAATAAAAAAGTTATTGGCGCAGTCGATCACACACCTTATACCTGTTTGATCTTATCCCGCCCCTTCTGCCGTATGGTGGACAGGTCGGCCTGGCCGTCACCCTCGGCCTCTGCGGCGCGCCGCTCTTGCAGCACGTGTGCCGACAGATGCGCGTCACAGCGTCAACATTCGCATGTATCGGTGTAAATAGTTATTGGCGCAGTCGGTAGGATCGCGCAGCTTATACCTGTTTGATCTTATCCCGCCCCTTCTGCCGTATGGTGGACAGGTCGGCCTGGCCGTCGCCCTCGGCCTCGGCGGCGCGCCGCTCCTGCAGCACGTGTGCTGGCGTGTGCGCGTCACAATAAGCCATCTTGGCCACCTGCACAGGTTGGCTTGGGTCTCGTCCGGCGCCGGCAGCTTCCATCTTCATGTATAATCTGTGAAAGGAAGTAGATTTAGAGACACTACAAGCAAACCTTACTTGCCAAACTATACTCGATCAGGAGAACATAAGCATTTTCAATGTTATTATCCACTCAATTACTTTTGGTAACTACGGCTACCTGTCATCGCTCGTATTTTATTATATAAATAGAGTCCAACTCAAAATTCGAAGCAATTGAGTGGTTAGTGCCCCGATTTATGAAATTGTGACATTTGCCTGTGATTTCGCAGATATGAGGGGTACGCGGATGTCAAAATGTGCGTCTGCTGGAGGGTCTCAAAGTGCAATTTGAATTTCTAAAATCGGTCGGTACCTTTTTGTGGTTTTCTAAAATTTATCACTATTTGAAAAAAATATTGCTGACTTGGATCGATAATTTCCTATTTTTTTTGAGCTCGCTATTCAAGAAACAGTAAAAATTTGATCTCGGGTTTGAATTAAGCTACAGTTAGAGCCATCTTAGGAGGCGGGCGGACAAAAAGTGTAGGCGGTAGCGGGTCCCTTACGCGCGAGGTAAGAAAACAAATTTGCCGAATATCATGAAATCACATTTTCAACGTCTGTGATAGTTGCGCGTACTGTGAGATCTGTATATTTTTACAATCGGTTAGGGAGGTCTGTCGCTGAAAATACACTGATTATTTTGTCATAATTACATAATTATTAACTACTAGCGAACCGCCCCGGCTTCGCACGGATGCAATACTATATTAAATTTTTCTCTTGAATTAATCTATCTATTAAAAAAACCGCATAAGATCCGTTGCGTAGTTTTAAAGATCTAAGCATACATAGCGACAGACAGCAGGAAGCGACTTTGTTTTATACTATGTAGTGATTTATTCAGATATAACCACAGACCACCCCACTAGACGGAGCATGTAAGGCGACCCGCGCGCACCAACGATATGGTACGGCAGAACATTAAAGTATCAACACGGCGGCCACCGTTTAGTTGCGTCCTTGTTTATGATCCATGCGTACGTCAACGAAAAAAGAAATTAAATAAATAACATGGTAAATTGTAGTGTTAAGTGGTGTAGAGAGACCTCATAAACAAGGACGCAACTAAACGGTGGCCGCCGTGTTGGTACTTTAATGTTCCGCCGTACCATATCGTTGGTGCGCGCGGGTCGCCTTACATGTGCCTTACATGCTCGGTCTAGTGGGGGTGGTCTGTGGATACAACGCACCCCGCTTGCTGCGCGCACGTGACGTGGAAGGCGGAGTAGCAGTTGCTCTTGTGGCACTGGATGCAGGCGCCGGACGCGCGCTGCTTGCACACCATGCACTGCAGCTTCCAGCGGGCGGCGGGGATCATCTCGATAGAATCTATTCGGAGAATTAATGAATATATTTAAATGAATCAAATTAAAAAGTTAATATTTTCTTCAGTTTACGCGACTGTCACACACTTAAATAAAACAATTTAAACAAATCGGGTATACTTATTATTTGAGCGTCCCTGACATTTCGGTAGCTTTCCAGTTACCGTTGGTGCCTTCATGTTTTGCTCGGCCATGTTTTGTACAGCCACGTTTTCCGAGTCCATGACTAAATCCCATGGACGCGGATAATCACCCCGGACTAATTACGCTCGGCCCGTCTTTGATCGGCCGCGTTTTGTACGGCCACGTTTTTCGAGTCCCGAAAACGCAAGTAGATATGCATTTTAACCTTTTTTACTGGTAGTAGTTTGGTTCTGGCGCTTCGCCGACCGCTACCGCGGTACGCTCGCTTCACTCGCTCGGCTTGCGCGCTGTTGTAGTCGCAGTTCTAACCTAACAGTTTGGTTCGCGGCCAGCCGTGTTTTGTACGGCCGTGTTTTCCGAGTCCAAACGCGGCCGTACATTGCAGGGCCGAGCAATGTCACCCCGTACAAAATTGGCTTCGAAAAACTGCCCCGAACAATCATTGCTCGGCCACGCTTTGCCCAGCCGTGTTGTACGGCCGTGTTTTCCAAGTCCATAATATGTACTCGGAAAACGTGGCTGTAGAAAACGTGGCTGGGCAAAACATGGCTGACCATTACGGGTTCCTCATTCCTTATCAACAAATTTCATTATCTACCAGGAAGAAGTTAAGTGTATCCAAAAGCTAGGGGTAAGGGTTAAATTTACCTATAGGTTCGAGGAATACGGTGTTCGCGAAACGAACTTCCGGGATCCAAAGCGCGCACACGACGTGCGCCCAGGTGCCTTGGTCGGTCTGCTTGAAGGCTCCTGCCAATTTAAAATATACATGGTAATAATCTACCACACACATTAATTTTTGAGTCATGAAAGTTTTTATAAGTCTACTAGATGGTTCTACTAGAAGGCAACTTCGGACTCGTATTTTTTTTTCATAGACAGGTAAAAAGTATCCTAAAACCATCTTCGGATGTCAGCGTGAAATTATGCCCAAGAGATGGCGCCAGACAGGCATGACAAAATCATGATCTCCCTCCATAGAAAACAATTAAATTCAAATCTAGAATTTGTAAGTTTAGAATTAAGGTAAACGACGAAAGGTCTAAAAAGCGAATTCTTCCAAGACAAATGAAAAATTATATCCATGTGAGACATGGAAGCTGATACTGTAGTAGGCTGTGTCTGTTGGCTTTTAACGCGAGAAAACGTCTCAAACGTGTTTGTGGCAATATTATTTATATGGGAATCATTATCGAATCATTTTATTGGGTTGGAAAGGAAATTTACACTTGGGGCTCTGGTTTTGACTAGTTCTTATGTTAGTTATAGTTTTGAATCAGAATCAGAAAATTATTTATTGCCACAGCTTATACTAAAATTCATAATGCTCAACTTATACTAAACGTCTTACCTCCAGTGTTCGGGCAAAGCACACAGTTGACGAGGCGAGACGGTGACTGCAGACACCGCCGGCATAACCACTGGCCCTCAGGTATGTATGGTACCTACAATACACCACATCTATAATTGGTCCTTAGGTATGTATGATACCTACAATAAACCACATCTATAACTAGCCCTCAGGCATGTATGGTACCTACAACACATCACATCTAACTGGCCCTCAGGTATGTATATTACCTAAAATAAACCACATTTATAACTGGCCCTCAGGTATGTATGGTACCTACAACACACCACGTCTATAACTGTCCCTCAGTACACTAGATATAATTAGTGGCTCTGTTACCTCGCGAGTTTGTTTCGAAAAGGCAGAATTTGTCTTTTTTTTCAACCTCCATATCTCTGCCATAATTATGATAAGCCTACTCATAAAATTTCATGTGAATCGGTAGAGAAATGCTGAAATCGTAACATCCAAACATACAAAAGAATTTTGGGCCAAGCTGAAACAGAGATGCTTCTCTCGCTCGGTTAACTTCATCTATCTATATTTGGATATTATTTCACATGGCCCGGCTCATGGAGTGGCTCTATGAGAGAGACGATAAAAAAAAATGCTGTAAAAACACTGAAGGTTCACTCACCCCATAACAATCCTGGTGCACAGCCAAGTTGCACATGTCACAGAACAGGATCACATTGGTGTTCTGGCATTCTCCATCCATGCAAATGCAGCAGACGGCATCTTCGTCCACAGTGGCTGCCGTTTGTTGGCCTGTTTGAGAAGCCTAGAACAAAGGTACCAAATAATAAAAAAAAAAATAGGCTACAGACGTGCAAACTTTTAAGATTAACTTTAAGTATCCTTGGCTTAGGTTGTTGTGGTTGGATGGTAGAGAATTCTATTTGGTATTAAGCTTGAAATTTTTAAGTTTATACATTGTATAAATAAATGCATATTGAGAATGCAGTGAGCATAACTGAGCAAATGTTTTGTAAAATAAAAATAAAATCTTTATATTTACCTGAAAATATGATTCTTTCTCCAATCTATCCATCAGCAGTTCCAATGTATCAACAGAGACAAGCGGCAGGCCCTGCTTTACCCTAGTCTTGTTGATAATCTCTAACCAGGCAGTGTCTTCTTCATCCACATCATATTCCACTTCTCCATCAAGTTCCTCGGCTGATTTCTCAATGAAGCGTATGTATGCATTTGGGCGGGGAGGTGCATCACACACCCTTTCATTGTAATCTTCAATAAGCTGAAATAAATAAACACATATATTTACAATTCTTTGAACTGTTACTGTACTTGGGCAATATCAGCTTGGTCCATGTGTAATAAAGTAAACTTAGTCAAGGAAGTCATTTGTAAATTAATGTGATACTAACAGACATCTTTAAGCTAGTCTAGAATATTAAACTAATTCTTTATTTAGCCAGAAATATATACAAAATAGACTACTAGTTTAAAAATTACTAATGATGTAAGCATAATCCTATGAACAACAGTTTGGTTTTGTAGATTTTGATTTTCTTGATTTAAATTGAAGTGGAAAAGATAGAAAGTTACCTTAAAGCTAGCTTCAGGCAATTTAACGTGCGGTTCTGGAGGTGGCTCGACAAATGGTAAAGGCTTCTCCAGCTCAGCATTCTTCTTCTCCCAATCCTCAAGCGACATCACTGGCAGAGGCTGATCAATGGGAATCCTGCTTATTTTCCCATCAATCTCAAACTGGACCACTTTTTGAGCTTCAGCGAAAGTTAGGGCTTCTTTAGGCGGACTTTGCAGGGCAATATCGCCAGTCGGAACAGGCGCCCGTGTCGATCTCCCTTTCTTACGGTGATGAACGGCCGCCGGAGTTGCGGGCGTCGGATTATCATGATCGTAGTTCACTAAGTGATATTGTAGCCCACACAAACTCTTATAGACTTTATCACACTTTTCCAAGGGGCACTGGTAAGGTGGAGGCCTGTTTTGACGCAGTTTTTTACAAAACTCTAGCACATCGAAGTCTAGACCCATCTTGAATCAACAGTGAGGCACTGCGTTAAATATAGGCCATGATAAAGGTAAAAATATTAGAACACTCGGTCGCAAAATTAATATAAACACTTTTTATGTAGAAAAACAAGTTGTATACACAATTGGGACTGGTGAAAGGCGCAAAGCGGACAAACACGGAGGCAAGCGGGCGATTGCCAAAACTTGACAGTTTGATTTTAATGTTGCTGCATGTATAAAAAAACATCTCCGCGATAAAATCAAATTTATAATTTTCTCAAAAGATGTTTTAAATATTACAACTATGAAATAGCATTCAAGTTAATAACAAAATCTATTTTCAATAAAATTAAATAAAACATTATTAATGGACCATTCCACCAAGTGGCCCACAGATGCTCCAAGAAAGTTCAAGAAAATTCTATAACAAAAAGCCATCTATGGTTACGAAATGTCAATTGTTTGTTATTGTCTGTTGTGGATACTCGCAAAGGTGTGAAACTGCTATTTCCGTGAAAAGTGCAAGATTTTTTACTTCTATTGATTCTGATATAAGTGAACGTGGATAACTGGTTTGACACAATGGATTACATTTCGTTTTCAAACTTTTCGTACGGCGACAACGACGATTATGCTCATGAGGCGCATATTATGCCTGTGCCGTCCGGAGGTCCGTGGAACGTGCAGGGCCTGTCTTGGGGGTCGCACTCGCCTCCGCAGCTGGTTCAGTTCAATGCTCAAGTGCCTCCTCAGCCCCGGTTCTCGACAATCATGCATTGCAAAAGGAAGAGCTTGGATCCAGAGCCCCCAATGTAAGTAGGACGGTCCTGTTACTTTCACACATTCTTTGAGTTAAGTTCAATTAGACTGTATTATGGGGTTTATTTCTTTCTAATTTCAGTAATTACAAAATATTTCTTATGAATAAAATAGCAAATATTTTGACATTAATACTAACTAGTTCCATACTATGGACCTAGTTAGTATTAAAGGACTCCATAGTTTTCAATGCTATCATATAATTAATTTTTTTGTTTTAACCTACTGGCAATTGGTTACAAACATATTACTAAACTTTACATTTCTTCCAGTCCGGCAAAGTTATATATAACCGAAGACAAGATGGCGGAACACATGAATGGACTGCACCTGTCTTCCAACTACAGGACCCACCAACTCGCCTCAAACACATCAAACGGGTACACAGGCATGGACGTCAACATGGATGCACCAGTCACAACTGATGTTAGAGATAAACTAAAAGGCCACACCATAGTTCTTTCAGAGGAAATCAAGAAACTGAAAGATGAGCCATTGATACCCCCATCGCTAATTGAAAGGTAAGTTTTGAGTATAGTAAGATGTAACTTTTTATTGCGAACACTTGAAGAGGTCATAAAAAATGATGTTTTTTTATTGTTCCTATACTTTCAAATGACATGGGTATTCATATAAAAAATTTAACTTACCATAATTATCAAAAATCTTGTAACAATAAAAAGTATCCATTAGTAGTCTCTAATTTAAACTAAATGATCAAAACTTCTAAAATAATTAATATAAAATTATTTATTGTAATTTGAACAAAAATGTTGCTTTAATCGTCTTTCATGAGAGTAATATGTTAATGTTGCCTGTTTCCACACAGGTTAGAGAAGCCGTGTATGTCTTTAGTCGTCTGGCAGCCGAAGGACAATGTAGTAGACACATTAAAAACAGTCACTGAGACTACAGAGGAAGAAGAGCCAAAGAGACGAAATGGGGTGCTTGTTCCGGACATGGGGATGGATGTAGAAATGTGAATATTTCAAGTATATTTTTACTCTAAATTAGGTTACTAAGTATAAGGAAGTTTGTGAGTAGTGCCTAAGCTCTATCCAAATTATTAATGTCTTATTTTGGTTATTATATATTCTCTAATAACTATTTTTAACAACAGTAACAGAAATGCCATAGGGACAAAACTTAGCCATGGCCGGAAAATAGCAAGTTGACTCTTCAATCATCAATATCCATAGATATACGGATTTAACATTATAATCATAAAGGGGCCCAAGAGTCCACTAGTCAAGGAAGGCTACTTTTTGGATTTTTTGGATATTTTTCCAACTGGTTTGCAATTTATCAGAAAATATCTGCCAAGTTTTCTGTATTTTTGCTGACTAGTCAGGCCATCTTGTAACAAATGTGTTTACTAAATAAGGTATTTTATTTTGGATAGGGTATGCAGTTGGATTCATTTATATCCAGCTTAAAGTGATGAGAATGCTCTTATATTATTACACCATACTGGGAGCATGTGCATAGGATTGTGTGGTTATATCTGATAAGTCGCAAAAAATTGGTCTTTGAAATAAAAACTATATCTAGCATTCATAGTTTTTATTACAAAGATTTTTTTTTTCGACTTCCTTTGTATTTGTTTCTGAGCTGGCATAAATTAATCCCACTGTACGGTTTGCTGCTAGTTGTTGAAGAGTGATTGGAATTATGGAAGGGTTTGATATTCAATACAGCAATCTGTATCATTTGGTGTGCATTTAGTGTTTTTATTTTAATGGATGAAAAGGCTATCTTATAAGTATTAGGTTTTACTATCTGTTATGTAAATCAAATTGGTATTCATATAAGTAATATCTGTCTGTCGACAATCAAAACTCAATAGGCAACTACTGACAAATATCAATGCTAATCTCAGTATTCACACTGATTAAAATATCACACAAGGTTCTCCTTTTCGATCTTTGCAAATCAGCCTAAGGACTGTTGGACTGTAATTGATTGGTTTTGTGTGTAAAAACGAGAAAATTGATTGTGTGGCGTGGCGATTCGACCGATTGACGCGTACGAACTCACTGCTGTTACTAACAACGAACGCACGCCGGTTTCAGTCGATCAGAAGTGAAGGTGGAGCTGGGGCAGTGGATGGGTGGTTAACTGGCTAGGCGTGTGTAGGTTATACGCGTAATTCGAGATATCTGAGTCAGTGCCAGATGTTTGTGAGTTTTGAATGCCACCAGATGAGCTAAAAATGGTACTTTACTTTCTCTAATTACATGTGTTTATTAAAAAGTGCCATTTCAATTCTTGTTTTGAAATTATGTTTTTACGATATATAAAAGAAGCTTACTTACTTACAACACTAACTATCTAAAGTAGACAGGATACTGTTTGTTATTCTAATCTCATGTTGGTCAAAATTATGTACATAAGTATTTTAAAAATTTTTGTTCATAAGTATGAAATATCAATAATTTTGCAGGATTTAAATGTCCTTTCCTGTGTTTTTCCAAATATAGATAGATACTATGTATGTACTGCAGCTTGTGAGTAAACAATTTAGTCCCTAGATCTAAACTACCTACGAAATTGACCGAAGTACGTGTAGAAGTAAGAGGCACTTCGCTGCGAATACCCATATTTCGGCTAACTTCGCCACGGCCAACTTCGGTCAACATCGGGAGTAGTGTGGAGCCGCGAAGTTACAAATTAGATACAGGTATCTATGAATATTTTGTAACACAAGGGACAGTTGTTCTGCAGAAAATATGACTAAATTATGTCTGACTGAAGAACGGTTGACTTAAATAAAAGTCATATGATCTGCAAATCAACTTTTTATAATATAATCGTTCTAGGAACGAAATAATGGCCTTAGTCTGAATTATCTGATGTTCTCTAAAAGTATTTGAGAGGTCGTTTTTTATTACGTATCATCACTTTTTATATTGTTCTTAGATGAACCGTTAATACGTTCAAATTTCATAAATTGTAATTCAAATTAGGTAGTGTCAACATATTAATGGTATAAGAGATTTCCAATTTTGATCAATTTTGTATCGCAAATCGTACAGTCTCCCATAGAAACTAGATCTAAACCGAAAACCAAATCAAATAACATAGATTTTCTACAAAAGTCTGTGATGCGCAAAAAAATGAAATGTAAGTAATGCCCCAATTAATGTTCTTCTCAAAACTGTGTTCATTGTAAAATAAATGTATCGGTATCTTAACTGTGTAGTATTATTGAGATCCCTGTATAAGAAGAATTACTATCAAAAGTTTTGGCTAACAAGTTGCGGTTTTGCCCTAGCATAGTGGCGCTACAAACAGCTTTCATATGGCTATAATGTGCATATGCAAATGGCATATACGAGGGCTGTTCCGAAAATAGTTAGTCAACGGCGTACTATTAATTGTATTCGTTTAATTTTACTGTAGCCTAAAGGCAAATTTCATTACGAACTCTTTCGCGTAAGAGTCACTGGCCAGTGACATTCAGTTATTTTTTTATGAAATCAGAAAAAAAACATGTCTGTCACTTTTTGTTCGCAAAAATGGAGCTAACGCGGGAAGCATTTCGTGCTATGATATATTATGATTATAAACGAGGGTTAACTTACAAGGATTCTCATGAAAATTTAACTAGTGTTTTTGGGGCCTTATCCCCATCTGTTGCCACTGTCAGTTACTGGTTCCGTGAATTTAAGCGTGGGCGGAGCGACATCAAAGATGAGCCTAGACCGGGGCGACCGCCAACAGCAGTCACTCTAGAAAATGTTATCAAGGTGGAATGGCTAATCAAGGAATCTCGAAACATTACCCACCGAGAGATTCAGGACGAACTGAATATTGGATCCCGGGCAGTTTCTACCATTTTGCATGACCACCTTCAAGTTCGGAAGGTTTCGTCTCGATGGATACCACATTTTCTCACACAGGAGCAAAAAGACATACGTGTCGATTGGTGCAAATTTATGCTAAAAAAATTTGATAATGGTAATTCACACCAAGTGAGCTACATTGTGACATCCGACGAATCTTGGATATATAGCTACGACCCATTTACAAAACAGCAATCAACACAATGGGTCTTTGAAGAAGATGATTTACCTACTAAAGTAGTTCGCGGTCGAAGCGTCAACAAAAAAATGGTTGCTGTTTTTTTTCGACGTAGTGGACCTGTAGCCGTAATTCCACTTGAAGATCGGAAAACAGTTACCAGCCAATGGTACACTGAAGTTTGCTTACCACAGGCCTTCCAGGAGCTGAACGTCAGTCGTCCAAGTACTGGAGCTCGGGGCATCATTTTTCATCAAGATAATGCTCCGGCCCACACGGCTGCCAGAACCACGGAATATATTAGCAAATCAGGAGTGCAATTGCTACCACACCCTGCATACAGCCCTGACCTGGCTCCGTGCGATTTTTTTCTGTTCCCCACGTTAAAAAAATCATTACGTGGGCGACGATTTTCGACGGCAGATGAAGCAGTGGACGAATTCAGGCGACTTTTTTTTGACCTTCCGCAAGAACAGTTTTTCTCCTGTTTTGAAAGTTGGTTCAGTCGTATGCATAAGTGCATAAAGGCAGCAGGGGAATACTTTGAAAAGTTGTAAATAAAGTTTTATTATATTCCTTATAGTTTTTGTTTAACTAAAAAATTTCGGAACAGCCCTCGTATATGCATTATAAAATGCGATATGACATTAGAGTATTACGTTCACGACTGTGAATGGTTTTGTCTATGTGGCGCTCAAAACGTTAAATAAATAGAGTCGGTCTTTTTAAACTAGTAAACTTTCAAACTGCCAAATTATCTGCTACTTTTGATACTTGCTTTACAGTTAGTGAGCTCCTAAATAGCCTCGGGTTCGGAAGTGATAAGAAATTCAAATCTCAACTGCATGAGAGCAAGCAATATAAGCTAGATAAGGAGGTATATATGTCGGCGGCCGATCGTAAAGTCCGCCAGATCACGAAATTCCTAGGCATATCGTGAAACGCCGCCATTTCATGATTTGGCTAAAAGTTGACCAGGCATAACATGATATGCCTGATAAAAAATACGGCAAATCGATTAGAGCAACGCATTCGTCGATATTCCTAGCTCTATATACCGGGCATATCGTGAAAATCCGGCAGATCACGAAATTCCTAGGCATATCCTGAAACGCCGCCATTTCATGATTTTGCTAAAAATATCCTAATTTCAATAGAGAAGACAGTTTGTCATTACCACCAGCTTGGGATCTGGTCGTACATCTTATTAAAGATTAAGCAAGAGACAAGACTGGAAACCCTGGACGTCGAACGGAATAAAACAAAAATTATATTCACTAAGATACCTATACATATTTTTTCACGCCGCCGCCGAGTCAATATGAGCCGGTGCGCCGCCGCCGGGTACCTAAAATGTAGTTGGCGCAAAAAAAAAACCCTAACCTACCTATTTCTGGGAGAAGCTTCATTTTTTGGGTCATAAAAAAAAATAACCCTAACCTAGATAGTTATTTTTTTATGAGCCTAATAACTAAACTGCTCCCAGAGATAGGTTAGGTTAGGGTTATTTTTTTTTGTGACCCGTAAAACAAAACTGCTTCCAGAGTACTGAAACTATTCCCAGAGTATGCCTAGGAATTTCACGGTCTGCCTAAACGTCACTGGTGGGTGTTACTTAGGCAGATCATGGAATGGCGGCCTTTCATGATATGCCTAGGAATTTCATGATCTGCCTAAATGTCATTGGGCATTAAATCGTTAAACGTTATGTCTTGAACGATATGGCGGATGTCATTTACCCAGATCATGAAATGGCAGCGTTTCACGATATATGCCTAGGAATTTCGTGATCTGCCGGATTTTACGATCGGCCGCCGACATATATACAGGTAGCAGCTCCCAGACTATACCGTATTACTCTTTAAGCTCTTCTTCAAGTTTTCGTTCGGTATCATTGGAAACGCACCCTAAGACGCACAACCTATTACCTAATTGAGCAGCGAGTTTGAAGAGACGGTATGGCTAAGTTGGTAGGTGATAAATATATTATTAATTAAGAAAACAACATTTTTTTTTATAAAATATATTTAATTTCTCACACTATCATTTTGAGTTGTTTAGCTTAAATATAATTTAATAATGACCTATTTATCTTATTAAGCACTGTAGAATACTGATTGAAATTTACAGTTTAAGAATTAAAAATTAAATTAAAACTACATCAAATATGATTAAAAAATACCTTTCAAGTGAAAATAAGGCCTAATTGTCTTCTATATTTTCGTATGTAAGCACCCGTCCTTTTTTTACTGAACTACCAAAAGGATCGGATGCTTAGTCATATTCAAATATAAAACAATTGCAATATCTGTTCTTTCCTCTCTTTCTCACATTTGAGACACAGCAGGATACTTTCACGCATTAAACTACAAATAATTCAAGTATAGTCCACAACAAGAAATTCTAAAGTAGAAGGAAATCACACGAAAACGTGTAATTAAGAGTTTGAAATTTCATCGATAAATGTGACGGGCTTTATATGCTTGAAACAATTTATTAAAAAAAGCCCAGAAGTACATTTAAAAACTTCATAATAAGCGTGTTTTTACAAATCGTTACAAGATCCAGTCCAGCCTGGAACAAATCACAAAAAACAGCACCATACAATTCTCAATATGATTCTATTACATTTAAAAAATATCTAAACTATGGAAGCCCTTCGTTGAGGTTTGCTTATGAAGACAAAGTTAATACCTATAGAACAATTTAAACGGATTATATCGCGTATATTCATTATTTGAGCCTCCCTGACGTTCCGAGGTTCTTTGACGTTGTTTTTCTCAGTCAACCTTTGACAACGCTAACTGGAAAGTAGCCGAAACGTCAGGGAGGCTTAAAATATGAATACACGCGATATAATCAGTTTTAATTGTTTATAGGTCTTCGCACATTATAACAACTCAACGGCGACTCGATTCTATGCCAAATATTGAAATTTAAGCCCAGATGTCATATTTACTAGGTTTAATTTCAAAAAATTATATTTGTAGTGGATGACGAGTGGACGACGCGTCGGTGCATCGTCGAAATTAAACCTATTAAATATGACATAGGGCTTAAATTTCAATATTTGGCATAGAATCGAGTCGCCGTTGTGAGTTGTTATAATGTGCGAAGACCTTTAATGTGTGACAGTCGCGGAAACCGAACAAAATATTAGACAGTTTGTTTATATAAAAAATCAGTAGGACTGTTAAGTTAGTTAAGTAGGTACTTAGGATTTGAGATACTGTACTAGCTAATATCAAATATAGCAGAGTAAGTACCCAATTGTAAAATGGTGGCCAATTTATGAATGAATTCATCCATAAATGGGCCATGTATTTGTGCAGGCTATATAGTACCTGTTCGTCACTACAGAAAGTTCGGAAGCACACAAATACACAATCACACAGAATGCAATTTTATGTATATTGTGTAACAGATCCTAGAAGTACCTAGTCCAACCTTTGACATTTTCAGCATTATAAAGAAACTTCAACACGATTAAATGCGATTCCATTTCGATGCCACATAATTCGTTGCGTATAGCAATTATACAAATTATATTTTTTTACAGATCGTTAATATAAATAAATAACAGTGGCGTGGCGTCCAAAGAACCCGAATACCATTTCAGGATGATTGAACACCATTCTGTCCCATTAGCATAATCATCATCAGTCCACTGTTGGACAAAGGCGTCCCCCAAAGTTTTCCACAACGATCGGCTGCTCTCATCCAATTACTTCTTGCGATCCTAACCAGGTCTCTAAGAAATCTACCCCGGCTTGCCCTGAGTTTTTGTGACACCACGGGACTGGTAAATAACGTAGTTTTTGAAAATTTGGGATGCTTTACTTGTAGGGCTTTTGAGACCTTTTGTGTCTGCCTTATTTGTTTTTAAGCATGCATTAATTTTCACCTAGTTGCTATAGCAACCCTAGTTTTGTTCTTGTATAACATATTAGCAGACGTCGGAATTTTGGGAGTGACAGGTACAGTGTGACCAAAAAGAGTAGAAATTAAAAAGTGGCAATACTGTAGTGTCCTCCCTTTCTAATCAATATAAGCAAACGGGGACGACACTACAGTATTGCCACTTTTTAATTACTCTTTTTGGTCAGACTGTACAGAGTTGCTATATCGATATACGCACTTATTTAAATTCCTAAGGATCGCGCTCAGTTTCGTTTGTAGGTAAGTGTGCATTTCTTTTGACCGTTTATTTTTACAATAGTAAATGGGAAAATAATTCTGGAATTCTCTCTGAAGAAAAATACAATGAAGACATTATTTTTAAAGATGCTTTTAAAATAAAGAACAATAAAATTAAGTTATTATTTTGATTAATTTCTATACTTTCAATAAACTTGTATTTTTATTGATAAACAATGGACCAACCACTTCAGAGAGTATTTTAGTAGAAAGCATCAGTAAGCTAGTTTATCGACATGGAAATCCCTACCCGTCACACTCAATATTCCGATGTCTGCATATCAGTCGTATCATATCCGAAATTAGCACCAATGAGGTCTATTTATGGAAACGTCTCAGTAGTGTCAGGGCTCCTGTTTCGACACATTAGACGCATATTAGGTTCTAGGTGGCACTGAGCCTAAACGCAGCCTACTTGTGGCGTGGCGTCTGTAGAAATCGATTTATGTACTTCTAACTTCAAGAAATGCTTAGTGAAATTTGCATCGGCTTGCCCATGAACGCAGAACGAACGAAGTTTTGAAGTCAGTCAGTCAGTTCAGGTTCTCCCCAAATTATGTACCGACAGTCAGCAAAATACTTAACCCCGTTATACATGTATCACACCACACTCGTCTGCACTTGTTTGTATATTGATATTATGTAGGTATCTAATTGATTCTTGAATCGTTTTTCATTGAATCGATCTGCGCCAACATGATCAGATCCTGAAAACCCATGCTTACTATACGATTTTATGTCATCATCAGTCCTATTCCATTTCAGTATTCCTTATAGCATACTTCGGTTTGTGAGTAGCCATTTTATTTCCTTTTTCATTCCCGGAGAACTCACATTAGAACCACTTTGACCCAAGTGGTCGAGACTTCATCCTTTGATCCTGTTTCAGGAACAAATAATCTTTTGCATGCTAACCTCCTTTGTGGTACTGGCCGTTAACAATAAGTAGATGTTTTTATTTAAAATTTCGTTCTTGTCAAATAGTTTTTCTGTTGACGGGTTGTCATATAACATTGAATATGTTCTCTTTAACAGTAGCCGTGTTTCGTTTCTTACGGTTCCCTTAGGATTGACACTGGCACCACTTTGACCCAAGTTGTCGTCATCCTTGGAACCTGAACAGGTTCTTACATCAGAATATGTTCTTTTTAAGAGTAGTCGTGTTTTGTTTCTTTCGATTCCCTGAGGATTCACATTCGCGCCACTTCGACCCAAGTGGTCGTGACGTCATCCTTGGGATATTAACAGGTTCTAAGATTAGAACATGTTCACTTTGACGGTCGCCGTGTCAAGTTCCCGTTTCATGGTCTCCAGCTGCTCGATGTCTTGGACCGAGGACTCGCACTTCTGCACCACCAGGGAGTGGTAGAAGTGGATCGCGAACGCCACGAATACTATTAGTACTGGAAAGAAAATATATATGTTAGCAAAATATTACTTCAGACAATATCAATGATAAATATGAAGCCAAAGTTGTATGCAATTCACTGAGAATCGAACACACGAACTCTACTTAAAAGAGATAATATAATAATAATAATAAGAAATCTGGTATCAACACAAAAAAAATAGGGTCAAAAGAAATAGTATTTAATAACAGGTGAAGTTTATTGAAACTCATTACGGTATATTTATCGGGAGAAGAAAAGTTACGGACTTCAGAAGTTCCTAAAAAGAATCTCTTACTTTTTTGTTGAAATGAAAAAAAAATGCATAGTAGGAACCCACTTCTGACTTCGAACTTCCTAGAAACCACTCTGAAGTAAGTATTCGTTAATGTCTGAATACCTTACTAGCTAAATTACTTTGATATTTTTTTACACTACAATATTTATTTGTATTGTCAATATTTCAAAGGTTCCCCTTCCCCCCCTCATTTGTTGGCGCTGGGGGTAGCCATATAGCCAACCATCATAGGTTGGGTTTATCACGTGATAAATAAGTGGCAAAGCATCCGTAACGTTTTGACAAAATGAGAGTGTGAGTGACAGAGACGCTTTGTCATTTATTTATCACGTGATAAAAGCATCCATCATAGGCCCCCAGGACACTTTAGTTGTCCGCATAGTTTTTGTAGGTACTATTCCGCTGAAGTGAAAGTTCCTACCGGTATGAAAATTCCCCTGTGTCCAGCATCATATTCGTCTGATGATATTAAACATGGTCAATGTATATATGTACCTGGTATCACTATAACTGTAGCTGCCGTGGCCGCTGCAAACGAGTAGTCCCAAAACTTCACCCAGCACAAGATGGCGATCTCCACGAGAAACAGGAATAGACCTATGGACAAAAATATACAAACTGAAAAATCTTAGAAGCGTACGATAACGATTATCAAGTGTAACTTTTCCTCGCCGTTTTAAACCGTTAACTGAAATTTAAAGAAATGTGAATGCATTTTCTCGTTTGCTCAAGAGCATAATCTCTTTTTGGGCGGCCTTTGTCCAGTAGTGGATGATTATCGGCTGATATTCATCGCCACGCGTTGACTCTATATGCGAATTTAACCAAAAATGAGACTTAATAATTTAAGATAAAAAATGACCAATGATAATGACCCAATATTATATTGAGATCTTTCCTATTAGATGTTTTTTTGACATTTAGGGAGTCAATGATTAGCGTTTGTCACGCTATAGATAAATGACAAAGCACTCTCACACTCACACATACTTGTCAAAATGTGTCGGGTGCTTTGTCAATTATTTATCGCGCGACAAACGGCCCGTAATAGGTTTGGGTCTAGGGCGATAAATTTCTATCCAGCGGGCCTATGATGGTTGCTTTTATCACGCGATTCATAAGTGACAAAGCATCCGTCACGTTTTGACAAAATGCGATTGTGAGTGACATATGCTTTGTCACTTATTTATCACGTGATAAACGCAACCATCATAGGCCCCCAGACTTCTAAATCTACATACAAAACAACAGACAAGGCGTTATAGTAGCGTGAGTTAATGCCATGTAAAGGATGCCTTCCCTGATGCATTAAATCAAAGTCAAAGTATCTTATCAGGCATTGTCGTCTGTATTTTAGTATACCTTTTAAGTGAAATAAGTAATTAAGAAAAATTTAAGATACTACTTTGCTATATGTACTTGGTTGTAATAAAGAATATTTCTATCTCTAAGCTTTTTTGGCGTGTGTTTTTTAGTACGTAAGTATGTAATTGCGAATTAGGTACTACCAGGAAGGCAAGGGACTGACGTCATGCTCATCATTATCGAGGCGTACAGTTAAATCTGTTTTTGTACCCATTAGTGGTTGTCGCTTCCGGCGTTTAGTCTCAAATAACTCAAATGAACCAACAATAGTCACTGTTTCCACATAATAACTTTTGTAAACACAACATAGGTGTTAATATACTTCCTAGAGGACTTGTAAAACAATTCGAAGCATGTCTGTCCAATTTTTTTCTACAAGAGGGTGCCCGTTACTTCGCTCGCGATGGAGAAAAAAGATCCCTTTGTTCACCTAGCAGTTTTGTTTTACAATTACTTACCTACATATTCACATACACTTACAAAGTCTCAAAATATTATTCAACCCGGCAGCCTTCAACCAAATATCACTTATTAAATTAAACATATCATTTTGCGGCGACGCAAATAAGCACTGACGGCCTTTTCCCAAGATATGTTCTAGCTTATTCGAAAATAGTGCCGAGATGGGTAGATTAGATATCATTTATTTATTTAATCTTTCTGCACAAATGAAAAACAAGTCGTACAAAAGGCGGACTTAATGCCATTGGGCATTCGCTACCAGTCAACACCAGGTATCGTAGAATGCGACCAAAATCGATTGAAATGACGTAGTTAGTGATGACCGTAAGCACTTCAATGAATTTTGCTCGCACGAACCCTGATCATCGCCACTGGTTGAATTAGGCTACTAAATATCCAGGTCAGCTCAATGAATCTTGGCAATTCAAGTCGCAAACCCACAGCCAAACATCTTGGCCACGGTCACGTATTTAATGTTACGAACCAATACTTTAACAAGAAAAGAGTCTTGTCTTACCTAACACGGTACTAAACGCCCAAGCCAGCTCAATGAATCCCCGCATCCGTTCATGAGGAGATTCCCTCAAAGCGCTCGCGGGGGCCCCCGGGGTCTCCATCTTGCTCACGGCGTCGATGTGCGGGAGCAGGTACGTGGATATCATCAGGGCGAAGATGTGGACGGCCACGAGGACTGTGGTGCAGACGGCGAACATGACGAACAGCCATTCGGGGACGTTCGTTGGTTCGTTGATTTGGAGCTCCACCATCGCTACCATTGCGAAACCTGGAACAAGGGTACCTATGAGTTCGTTTTGTAACTATACATTAGATAGAAGATGGAAACGATCAATTGATTAAGGTGATCGAGTCTATAGTTGAACATGCGCTTTAACCTGAAGTTGATGTATCATTGCCAAATACAATTTATACAGGTCATATCGCTGGTACAGAGACATTCGCTCTAAATAACTGTAAATAGTTCCTTTCACTCCTGTGGCGCGGAGATAATCTCATTACCGGGTTATATACTCCCACACAAGCTGACTCACTGGCAGTGAGGGCTAAACACCCTAATATGTTTAAAAAATGTTCCATAGCTATTCTGTGTAAGTGCGTATCCTAATCGGCTCACCCTTTTGTGTTCTGGGATAGGATGCCCAATCTGATTTCTTTCACTTTTCGTTGGGAGTTACAAATACGCGGTTCTAAAGTCGTGGGAAAAATAAGGTCGGTCGGGACAAGTGCGACAGCGGGGCAAGCGCATCTACCGTTTCGAAATGTAGAATAGTACAAATATTATACTCCTTACGTTACGCCATCGTACAACTACGCAATTATAGTTGGCAAATAAGCATAAAAAAGTAAGATAGGGTTAGTAGACTTAGTAGTAAAAGGTAAGGTGGGATAAGACTAACAGTTCGTTATTTATTAGACTGCGGTAGACTGGCAGTCTTCTTCAGTCGAAAATTGGCGAGAAACTGCGCAGGATCGGGACCAGTGGCGTGCTCTCGTTTCGGAGGCTAAGATCCTGTTTGGGTCACTGAGCAAATTAGTTAGTTACTTAGTGGCAGAGTCTTCCCCGGTGATTAGTCTTATCCCACCTTAATACCTTACAACTGTAGATACTTTTCAATATTTCGATTGATTGATGAATATGATTGTTTTAATTTATTGCTCCTATTACAACAGGCAACACCCGATATACGTGCGCCTGCCCTTACTTAGTTCATTATAGCTGTCAAAAGCACGGAATTACATTTTGCCATCAAGTAGGTAATAGGTATACCTATAGGTATATCATTGTGATCAATCTATAAATAATTCTGTTCGGATTTTTATACGATATTGAAGGCCTAGTCAGCGCGAGGAGTTTCTGTTGTGATTGTATTTATAGGTATACGAGGGTAGTCCCAGAAGTATCCGACCTGACAAAGAAAACAAAAGAAAATCTCAATTTTTATTTTTTATTTTTCTACATAATCTCCTTTTAGTTCTATGCACTTGGCCCAGCGATGTTCGATAGCTTCAACACCTTGTTTGTAGTGAGATTGGTCGAGCTCGTCGAAATACCCATCAACCGCAGCCTCCACTTCATCATTGCTGGCAAATCTTTTACCACCAAGCCATTTTTTTTAAATTTGGAAACAAAAATAATCCGAAGGGGCCAAATCGGGCGAATAGGGTGCATGAGGAAGTACTTAATTCGAACTTTAAATCGCGGATTTTGGTCATGGCCTTGGTACACGTGTGTACTGGTGCATTTTCTTGGTGAAACAAAATTTTGTTTTTCGTTAGATGCGGTCGTTTTTGACAGATTTTTTCACTCAATTGATGCAAAAGGTTAGCATAATACTCGCCAGTGATAGTCTTTCCTTTCTGAAGATAATCTATGAAGATTATCCCACGGCAATCCCAAAAAACGGAGACCATGACCTTTCCTGCTGATGGAACGGTTTTTGCCTTCTTTGGGGCCGGTTCTCCTCTTCGAGTCCATTGCTTAGACTGTTCTTTCGTCTCTGGTGTGAAATAATAATGCACCCACGTTTCATCCATAGTGATAAAACGCCGCAAAAACTCCGCTTTATTGTTATGAAATTTTACCAGACACTAGGTTGAAATATCTTCGCGACGTCGTTTTTGTTCATCTGTGAGCAATCGCGGCACCCACCTTGGCGCACATCTTTTTCATACCCAAATTTTCAGTTGATATGCGATGTACAGCACTTTTTGGAGTTTATTGGAGTTTATTGGAGTTTATTGGAGTTTACTCCTTAAGAATCGATTTTCATATATAAGCCCGGGGTATGAAAAATATGGGGTGTAAAATCGAACGTATCTGCCGTGCTAATTTAAAAAGTCGTATCTCAGTATACGATCGGGGTAAATATACGACTTCGTAATTTAACAGGTTATGCGTTAAGCGTTATAGACTAAGGTCCCGATATAAAATAACCTTCACCGAGATGTTTATTTGATGAAATGTATTTTATATTTAATTTAATATGTCAATAATTATATTGCATATTGGTTGCCTAACAAATTTTAGTCCAGGGTATGTTTAATTAATAATAAAAAAAAATTGTTTTAAACATTTCACCGGTTTGATTAATATTAGATAAATTCTATACCAATCGAAAGTATGAAGCCCATAGAATATGCAAACGTTAGGTTGCCTATTCTTTTCCCGTCACAACTATTGGGTAGCCAGGTATAAACAGGTAAATCTATACCTACTAGCATTTTGCAAAGGTCTGATTGTTGAATTGAAATTAAATAAAATTAAAGATTATTTAATTATGAATTTATCTAATAATCAAATCGGTGAAATGTAAAAAAAAAAATTTTTTTATTTTAAACTAAACATACCCTGGACTAAAATTTGTTAGGCAACCCATATGCAATATATTTATTGACATTTTAAACTAAATATAAAATACATTTCATCAAATAAACATCTCTGTGAAGGTCATTTTATATCGGGAGCTTAGTCTATAACGCTTAACACATAATCTGCTAAATTAAGAAGTCGTATTTTTACCCCGATCGTATACTGAGATACGACTTTTTAAATTAGCACGGCAGATAAGTTCCAAAAATATAAGTATTGCGAGGATTGACGTTTGGTTGTCAAAGGCGACGACGGTTGAAAATTTTATCAAATTTTATTTTATTTATAAGTTAATTCAGTTTTAGAGTCCTTTTCGCTGTTTTTGCGATGAGTGAGTCAAGTCGAGGTGTCGTGAGTGATACGTCACTTTTAGAATGTGGGCAGCGGGCAGCTCCGTCGTGGCTATCTGAAGTGGAGTTTGATAATAAGGCAGGGCCGATTCAATCGGATATTGTATCGGACGCTGAGTCCATGTCGGATGTGCGGCATATAGCGGTGAAGCGTGCTTGTGGTCTGAACGACGAAAGCTGTGGTTGTAGTGATAGTTTTATCACAATAGGCAGGAAACCTAAACGCTTGCGGGTTTTAGCAACCGCCAAAACGCAGCTGGAGCCGGACGGTGTGCCTGACAAGCTATTTGAAGTTTATATAGTGTCAAAAGAAGATTTACCGAAACAGATTGGTTTTTCAAAGTTGCTGCAATTTAAGTTATACCCTTAAATTGCAGCAACTTTTGAGGAATTTTATCCGTCAATTTTATGGGTCCACGTAAAGTTCGCATACAGTTTAACTCTGAGGATGATGCGGAGAAGCTTCTGGCTTCTCAGGAGTTTAACAATGAGACAAGACGTTCTTATTGGTCTAATATGGCATGCTGCACTTATGGAATTATAAGGCAGGTTGAGTTGGAGGTTGAGGAAGACGAATTTTTAAAGAATATTGAAGGGTCTGAAGACATTTTGTCAATATGTAGACTGAACCGTTTGGATCATGATGGGCGTTGGGTTAAGGCTGAAGCTATTCGTCTGTGTTTTAAGGGAACTTCTTTACCGCCATATGTTTATGCCTACGGTTGCCGATTTAAGGTGAATCAGTACACTTTCCCAGTTACCCAATGTTCAAGATGTTGGAAGTTCGGTCATCTGAGCAGGTTTTGTCCTACTACTAAAGTTACTTGTCCGAAATGCGGCGGGGAGCATGCCAATTACGAAACGACTATTTTTAGATGCATTAATTGTAAAGGCAGCCATATGACCTTAGATAAGTCGTGCCCGGTTTTTGTGAAGGAGTAAGAAATTCACAGGATTATGTCTGCTGAGGGATGTATATATAAACGGGCTTTTTGGTTGTATATGCAAAATAAGGAAAAAAAGGATACGGATGTTTGTAGTCAGGATGCGCTATCTGTTTTTGAGAATGACTTAAGTTTTGGAAAGTCATATAGAGATGCTGTTTTGTCGAAGCCGTTACAATCTAAAGAGTCTGAAGATTCTGTCTGTCAGGCTGAGGGCCAGCGATCAGTAAGTCAGTACAGATTAGAGAGCGAGCCACATCAAGAGGTTCGTAAGCCGCGGAAGTCAAAAAGAGTAACAGATGTGAAGAGGTCCGAGTGTCTATTGGTCAATCAGCCTACTATTGAGCGGGCTGATATGGAAGATCAAAGACAAAATAAGGACAAGAAGAAGAGACGTATTACTTTTGAAAGGCTGGTTGAGAAGATTAAGGATATTTTGTTTTCTACCGAAAGTTGGGAGGAGAAGTTCAAAACGCTGTTTGGAGTTGTTGTTAAGGAGATTTTGGATTTATTTAAGGATTTTTTTAAGGAAGGTGATTTTGTACGTTTGTTTTTGTCTAATGTAAATGGCTAGGTCTAATACCAGATCTTTCTTGAATGTAATGTTCAATTCAATATTGGCGGAACCCTTATCGGAATGGGCTAAATTTGTATAGGTACAGTTTTTTTTATGTAAATAGTGTATACAAATTTAGTTGTTTTCGTGTACATGTTATTTTTAAGTTTATACGGTTTATGTTTTTATTTATCTATGTCTTTTAGATGAATGATGTTGTGTATTAGGCCTGCTGGAGCTGGCATGTTCATAAAAATGATCAAAGCTCCTTAATTAATAAGGTCGTATCTTTGTATGGATTTCATAGTAAGATACCGTTTTTTTTCCGTAGCACTGCAGACTGTAGTAACTAAACTAGCCGCTCGAGGGCGCTTTACATCACGCTTCCTTATTTAGTTACTACTCATGATCTCTCCAATTTGTTAAAAATGAATCGGAAGTAAATTTTCCTTGTAAAATATTGTATTTTTGCTGTATATTATACTCGTATATTAATATTATGTAAGTGCTTACGTTCTCGTTCTTGTTTGCAGCACCCAACAGGGTACATAATGTGATACTTAAACTATTTACTAATCATTATGTGCAATAAACGTATTGAGTATTGAGTATATATTTTATAATCGTTCTTAAGGCCCGGCGCGCACCACGATTTTAGTCGCGCGATAATTTTGTCGCATAAATGCAAGATATGGGTGTATATGAGAGTGCGCGCACCACGATTTTCATAAACCCAGAAGTACGCTTATTTCTGCGACAAAATTATCGCGCGACTAAAAAAAAAGGTGCGCGCCTGGCCTGAAGAGTAAACTCCAGTCGTGCGTCGGAGCTGACACACACACTTTTTGAAATCCCTGCCATGTCTTCTAGCTCGCGTAATTTCAATCGTCGGTCATCTAATACCATTTTGTGGATTTTTGAACTGTTTCTGTCGTAGTCACTTCATTTGGTCGACCACATCGATGTTCATCTTCGCAACCAGAGCGACCTCGTTTAAACTCTGCCACTCAATATTTTACTGTTGTAAGCGATGGAGCAGACTCCCCCAATGTAGAATCTAGCTCCGCCTTAATGCTAGTTGGACTAAAACCTTTCAAATGAAAGTATTGTATCACATAACGATGGCCAATTTTCTCCATGTCTGAAAATTTGTTCACAGCGTCCACTATTGATGGCTACTAAACAAAAGACAAACGACGCTACGTGTTCGAATTTCAAATTTAAACTTTATAAAATGCGTTCTTTTTAAAAAGAGTATTTATTCAAAATAAAAACCTCTTTAAGTGTGTCAGGTCGGGTACTTCTGGGACTGCCCTCGTAGATAGGTAGGTACTGTACCTACAATATAAAAGAGAGTTATCTGCCTTGAATATAAAAGAGAGTAATTAGTCAACCTTTTTACTATTATTTAGCATATTGTTTCCTCAAACTACGGTATAAAAATACACCGTGCACGCTCAATGTAAATAATTATAACTTACGTGACTTTAATATCTTCGCAGTTTAAATCTTGGAAAAGGGGATCTTTGGGGCAAATGAGGAAAATGTTTATGGTTACCGTAGGTACATGACTAAAACGACACTATAACCTGACAGGAATATTAATGAAGGGGGACACATGGAACTATTAATATTAATAAAATAAGTAGTGTCGAAAATCCTGGCAAAGCCGTGGCACAAACTAGCCATGATACATGATAATTTCATAATTTTCTCTAAAATGACGTAAGTGCCGCGCGGGGTCCTTATACTTCGAACGTTACACATATTAGTTAAATATAGTATATATTTAAACATTTCGCTCAATCTGGCGCGTATAATCGATAACTTCCAGAAGGTAATAATAATAAGTAATTACAGTTACTTTGGCGTTTACGCCCCTTTTATAGAGCTTGAAATATTTCTCGTCATTTTGCCTTATTATTATGTCTATTCTGATGGATGGGCAACTACGGAACCCTACACTGAGCGTGGCCCTACATGCTCTTGGCCGGTTTTTTCTCAATCGCCCCCTCGCTGAGGATACCTACCCCAGCTACGCTCAGTCACTTGATGAAGTAGTCTTCGTTAAAACATTTTTGGGCTCGATCCTATTGCGTCTCTCGCTGCTGGTGACAAAATCAATCGGCAGTCGTCGTTTATTAAACTTTTGATTGTAATTACCTGATAATAGTTCCGAAGTGGTAGCAGTGGCTTTCAGCTTCGCCCTGGACATGTGAAGCCGTCTCCAAGACAGCCCACCAGGCCAGCCGTTCGCTGGCTCTTCACCGTTCCATCCTGGAGAACCAGGCATGGCAAGGGCTACTTCGCTTACACTCTGCATGGAAGAGAATATCAAATTATAGACACATTTTCTCAGTGGACTTTCAGTTGAGATGATGGTACCCCCGCTGGGTGTTCTCTAATAAAAACACACTATAGGACGTTCTCCCTTACGATCATCACAAATGCCACTTTTTATATTTTATTGGTAGTCTGGTGTCACAGACCACTTTCTGTGTCTGGTGTACATTGCGACGCAAGAGTTTCAACCCATGTATGGAATACCTTACATGAATTTTATTAAACTGGGAAAAGCATTAAAGTGAAAATAAGTATAAGTAAGCATAATATATTGTACTAAATATTCATTTAAGTTTATAGAACATAATATATGTAGGTACGTATACATATATATCATTGTATATTATGATTTTTGTTTGTAATTTGTATTGCTCTTTTTGTCGTCTATACTGTACTCGTATAATCCTGCAACGACTACATATTTATGTTTAACCCTGGTTGACTGATAGAGAACGCCTAAAGGTATCAAGTCCACAATTTGTAGATTTTTTATATTGTGCAAAAAAAAATTTTATTAGCCCTATACTCGTAATTAGTAGCTGTATTTTAAATGATTTTTTAACAAACCCAGTTCATAATCCATACCCCATTATCTATTGGTAACGGTCTAACGATAGGTAATGTAAGTCAACATCATGAACGTAATTGAATAATGTTTGACGGGCTTCATCAGGGGTCCATAATAGCATTGAATAATTGACAATCTCCTCAATCTTCAGTTGAATAACCGAAATTACGATTCGGGTTGGTTCATAAACTTGTTAATTATAAACAATTGAAGCGGTAAGGGAAAACAATAATCTAAGTCCATGTTTTCAAATTTAAGTTTTTAGTTATGGCCATAAAATTACTCAGTTCATCATCATTCATCATAATCTACGACTATCCAAAAAAAACCCCGGCCAAGAGCATGTCGGGCCACGCTCAGTGTAGGGTTCCGTAGTTTTTAAGCCCGAGGTTTAAATTACGAGAAATATTTCAAGCTCTATAAAAAGGTCGTAAACGCCAAAGTAACTATAATTACTTACTACCTTCTGGAAGTTATCGATTATACGCTCCAGATTGAGCGGAATGTTTTAATGCAGTTATGGCACTTAACTAATATGTGTAACGTTCGAAGTATAAGGCCACCGCGCGGCACTTACGTCATTTTAAAGAAAATTAGGAAATTTTACGATAACTCAAAAACGGCTCGACCGATTTTATTCAATATAGTATTTATTGAAAGTACCTATTTAAATGTTTACAATGAAGCGAAAAAATGATGCCACCCTTAAGGCATGTTGAAGCAACTGGTTGAAAGATTCAATGGCTCTGAAATCTGGTTCGGTGGCCCAGTTGGTAGGACGCCCGTGCTGGCCCGGAAAGCCGTTGGAAACGCGGGTTCGAATCCTGTCTCAACCATTAAATTTTTCAATTTCTCGCTTCATTGTAAACATTTGGTTTACGTTAGCAGACGACGTTACTGCTTTAATAAAAATAATGAAAGTACCTACTTGTAAGGCCTTTGAATTTTTCCATAACTTTTTGACCCGTGGTTGAAAAGTTAGGGCGGGGGGGGACGCCTATTTCGTTCGTTTCAAGCGAATATTTGCATAACTGCCCCCACTACCCCCATCATTTTTAAAAGACCTATTTAACGGCACCCCACACACTAAGTGTTGCAACGAAAAAATAATCACCCCCACTTTAGGTGTACCTCTGGTAACTTTTCAACCACGGGGTCAAAAAAATTATGGGAAAATTCATGAAAATGAGGCCTTATAAGTACTTTCAATGAAAACTGTATTGAATAAAAGCTTTGTTTGACTGGAAAAAGTGACAGGATATCAGCCAATATTGAAGCTATTGAATTCAAAATAAATGACGGCGTCATGATGACTAGCTACTTGTATCTGAAGTTTTTAAAAAAATTTTTTTTTTTTTTACTGAAGTCATGTACATCAAAACAACTTGAATCTTCTGTTCTGTAAATGTAACTTAACCAGTACCCTTTAGCTTTTCTATAATAATCTTACCCTTTTATACACCTGGGGGAAAACGTATGAGACACTCCAAATTTTACCACAACAAACACACTAGAATCCTTTACTCTATGAAGTTAGACTTCACTGGAACAAATTATTGATTTTGAATTGTATTGCAGCAAACTACCCTCTGATTTTTTTTTAAATAATGATTTATGATAAATTGTCAATAACGTGCACACATTCTTGATTGAAAACTCCTATTCAAATGGTGGAATTTTGGAAGGAAGTGCAACAAAATCACTAACCTACCTACCTAACGGAATATAATTAAGTTGTCGTTACGTCTCCATTTAGATTTGACTCGAATTTAGGGCAAAGTCGTTAAGGTATCAATCCTAGGAGAATACCCGACTCAAGTAATATATCAGTTTCAGTATAAATATAAAGGCGTAGGTAACTTAAAAGAAAACTACAAATGCTGCAAGCGCAGCGGTCTTGCCGACAGATATGGAGATTTGGGACGCGGGACAAGTTCAGATGTTATGATGCTATATGTTATTATGTAGTCCCGTCTCACTCTAACATGTAACTGCGTCCTGCAGGCTTGCCAAAGCTTGGCAAGCATGTGGCCCCGGCATTAAGGTCATTTGGGACAAGCGCGCCATCACTTGGTATAAGCGCACGGGCACCTAATACCATGAAAATACGTGGCGCGCTTAGCCCGACAGGCCTTATTTATTCGTTTATCCCTATTTATTGCTAACTAACTAACTAACTGCGCTGGCTCAGCGACCCAAAATGAGTCTTGGCCTCCGACACAAGAGCTCGCCACTTTACCCGAAAATTTATTGCTATTTTTGTGATATATTTATCTGACCCTAGACTTACATACAGCCGCTCGATTAGGTAGGTACTGTTTGTTTGAATTGAATGGAGGCATTATCTGCGCTTATTGTAATAAATGTTTCATTTTACATAGTACTCACCTTCATGGATTGATTGCACTGGCACGGAGACAGATATCCAGGGTTCAGCAGCACAGTCGCTGGTGACCGACTTGACACCATCCCGTTGGGCGTCGCGCTGCCGTTCGGACTTGCCCCACCCTTAGCGCACACGTAGTCCAAGCTGTGGGGCGGCGTGATCGAGATCGTGGGGCTGTCTGTGACCGTCACTTTGAATCTGGAGGAAACCGGTTTTTTACAATCAACGTAAAAAAATAAAAACTTAGGGTGCGGTTCGATTGACGCGAAGTTGGGTGACGCGGACCGTGTTTGAGCAAACAGTGCTCGTAATCGGTCGTCCGCGTCAAGAAACAGTGTGACTGATCAAATACCGCTCCACTTTGCCCGCGCCCAGCTCCGCGTCGGTCGGGGTGAAAACGTACCCTACCCTAGTATTTATTCTGTAAGTCGGTACGCGTGTCTTTCGACTATCTGGACTGGAGAAGAGAGATTCGGTTATAAAGTTAATGCATCGCGATTCATACTCGAACGTGTAGATTCCAAAATCTGAAAACTCACGCGCAATTAACATTTTAAAATGGGAGATAAATTTGAAGTTTCTTTCTAATAATTTGTAATATATACGAAATAATAACTAGCTGGGTCCTGATTTTTTTACCTACATATAATTTTACGTACACCATACAGCCACAACCACAAGGTGATTAACACAACTTCAATTGTCTGTACTGTAACTTATAGCTAGTTCATCCCCTAAGCCCTTCGTATACTTACATTCGTCTTCGTATACCTACGTACCTATAGTTTACTGTACGCATGCACCAGTACACGACGACGTTATGAGGCCTTCGAATGAACTGACTACGCAAAAAGTAAACACTTACGTTATATAGGTGTGACAAAATGTCATAAAACTTTATGCTAACCAGACCGCATTGTGTTAAAACATAAATCGTAATTTCCAAGCAAAGCTAGGGATCCTAATATATTCCATGATTACATACTTTATGATTTGCCATCACGCGCGATAAATAAGTGACAAAGCATGTGTCACGTTTTGACAAAATGAGAGTGTGATAGTGACTGATCTGATGTTTTGTCACTTATTTATTACGTGATAAACACAACCATCAGAAGCCCCGAGATGATAAGACTTCCAATAGTCGAGTTTCCGTCTATTAGTATTCTTCAAAATTGCGAAGTTCTATCAAATCGAGGATGGTTGCGACAGTTTACTGGGTAATTATCTACAACTTTGCTCAGAATCATTGTATGTTAATCGATTTGTTAATGAAATACCATTGGAGGATTTGCAAGAGATAGGTAAATAATACGGAAGGACCAAGTTTATCCTGATATTCCTGATTGACATAGATTAGTTTCCAATGTAGCATTGTCTGAAGTCTCAACTTACTAAGTCATGCGATTTGCAGCGATTATTGACCATTTAATTACTATTTCAATCCAGTAAGGATTCACTTCGCGATTTTTTCACTAGGTAGGGTAGACTGGGTACGGTTGTAACAGGGTACGGTTGTAACACCTCGAATATTTCCGAAACTATCTACAGGAGAGTGAGGGGTACAAGGGGAAAGGGATGCGGTGGACAGGCAGGAACACGATTACCAGTGTCTCTGCGCCGTCGGCGTGGTTAATACGCGTTCAGGAGGTTATATTGTGTTTTGTGCATCAAAAGTAAGTATTTTTGGTCGATTTCTTTTCAAATTATCTTTATTAATAATGCATGTTACGTTTCGTTGATTTTTCTTGGTATTTGCTAGACGTTTACGGTGTGTAATCAAGTGTTAGTTTGAGTGTAGGCTATGCTGTTTCGAATGTGGATTTATTTTACTGGCACAGGAGGGGGTTGGGTACGGTTGTAACAATTTTTGTGGGTAAGGTTGTAATATTTTTTTAAATCTTTGTTTTGTGTTTCGGATATAACAATAGTTTATTTTCATTATAGATGCCAAGAAAACGTGTCAGGAAGACATCTAGACGCGAAAATGATCACGAGTGCTTTAAACATGCTTACGATGAAGTGAAAAAAGGGAAGTCTTTGCGGCAAACAGCAGAAATATAAGAAAAAGGACAGCTAAAGGAGCCAGGAAGGGAAAAGGGAAGGGAGAGAAGAGAAAGGCTGATACAAATTATATTATAATGCTGAATCTTCAGAGGATGAAGACTTAACTGCAATGACAAAGATTCTGATTAAGTTTATGACAACTTTGTTGATTTGTTGTTAAATATATTTTAATTGGTGTTGATGATAATAATAAGTACGGTATTAAGTTTGTTGAATTTGATTGTTTTTTGTAATAAAGCTCATTAAAATCACTTGTTTTTGTTTATTTTGGGTATGTTACAACCGTCCCCCATCACTGTTACAACCGTCCACGGCATGGGGACGATTGTAACAGTGGCACACAAACTGAACAATGCCTTGCTGACAAAAAACTACGGCATATATGATATTTATTTTAGATGTATTTTTAACTCAAAAGAGTATTCTTAAATTTGTAACGTTGTATTTAGTTCTTAGAGCTGTTTTAGCGATGATATGAGCGATAAATGAAAAATTGTTACAACCGTACCCAGTCTACCCTACCTATTCTAACTATTAAACGCAAACACCCAACCTTGATGTTGATTGGTTACTATCAGTGCAATTAGAGCCGTTACCTATAAAAGGAGTATTGTAAAATGTAAAGTATGAGGCATAACGCACTACACAGTCTGTTTTAAATTTACGTTTGTATTGATGTTTTGAACAATAATTTTTTGCTTCTGTTTACTTTACTTAGCTAAAATAAGGCTTTTTATTCCAAGAATAACGCTTACTCTCGGATAGTACTTAATACCAAATTATTATGGAGTTTTGACATTACTATCGAAGAATATTCTCGGAGAATATTAAATTTTGGTCAGATTCAGCCTAAGATTACTTAAATTATGAAGGTGCTGTTTCAACAAAGACAACTGGACGAGATGATACTTAAAAGTTATTCAAAAATTCTGTCCGACGAAATGTCCGAATCAATATACCCCAATGTTTCAATAGGTATAAGTTTTCGTGTGCATTTTAAACTGAAAGTATATTAAGATAAAATAAAAGTAAACAATTAAAACTAAGTACATAAATAATATTATAAACCTAAATATAAATAAAACACGAGCTCCAAATCGGTGACGAGCGAGGCTGGCCTCATTACCACGCAGAAAAGCCAGGGCTATTCTTTGGCATAGGTGAGAGCCAGCCCTGGTCACCCGTCGCATCGACTAGTTTCTATTCTACGCCACTTTGTTAATTATTTAACTGAACTGAATAAGTTATACCTATACTCTCCGCTTCACTGGAGGATAAGCATCGCAGAGCATAGCAGATGAGGGCGGTAAGATTGATATTTTTTTTTGGCACAACTTTAGCTTATGATGCGATCACTGGTCCAAAGTGTAAATGCGAAATGGGATGTAGGTATCATTTCGGAATGTATAATCATTTTGGCCATATTTATATCTAGTCAGTCCAGAAAAAGGAACTGGCGGTTTAGATTTTAACATAGTTATTTACTCCGAACATGAAATTAGTCACAAAATCTCCTGAAACCCATCTTACTTTGAATTATATCCGCTATCATAGCTCGGAGGCTTCCCTATGAAAGGGTAAGATTCGCTGAGTCCTAGGCTCTTTGGCCTGAGGTCGTGCTTGAGTCGTGTTCGGTGAGGAGCTCGCTCGTAGAGGTGGTCGGAGGTGTGATACCTTTGGAGAGTGCGAGGCCTCGCCTTCCCGCTAGGAGGCGTTTGCGTGCATTGGTCGATGCGGCAAGGCGCCTCTTCTAGACTTGTCACGAAACTGGCTTCTGATATCTGGAAGGAATATGAAAACTTGTTAAGGAAGGGTTAACAATATAAAGATCTTTAAGTTGTCAGAAAGCAACAGCGTCAGAGTATACGATATACGATACACAGTGGGACTTGGGATACAGCTTTGATAAAGTTGTCATAATGTGACGATATGAAATAATGGCAGTATTTAGAAACAGTTGTGTGCAAACCAACGACGTTAGTTACCAAAAATACCCATTTCAACGATGATGCCCAGATGACACAACGCATGCATTAGGTACTACAGAGGTCGGGAAAATAGGGATTGCCGGCCGTGCAGGTTATAGTCGTAGAGGTACTAATATAGAGATCGAGTCCAGCAATCTCCTTCAGGCCGAAAGCATGTACAATGATTTTCTAAGACATGCAATGAAATAAAAAACACCGTTTGTTTCAATCCAAATGGGTCAGTAGGGAGAAAACGAAAACTATAAGAGATAGGGAAATCTGTTCTTAGGAACCATGGCCTCGATTTTTTTTCGTATATCTCATGCTTAACCCGGAATCGAACCCGGTCGAAATTGAGTAGAGAAAAAAAATAATATCACCCGGTATATTGAATTAAAATAAAGTTGCTTTGCAGGCACTTTTTACGTCTGCAAAGCGCTTCCTATTACGAGTAGACCTGCAATTTTCTATAAGCACGCCACATGCGAAACGAACCTAATGCATGTTTGACCCATACAATATCCTGGTTTGATGGCGGATCAAATTTTCTTGTGATTGGCAGATATAGAATAAATACGTCATCACGTCACTCAGACCAGCACTTCTAGCGTAACTGTCATACGCGACTATTTCTCGCGCGAGATAATTATCTACCCGTCTTTTTACAGACCTTCATTGTTAGAGCAAAAGCCTATTGACAGAGTGCCTCTTTGAATGTTTAACACATGTGATTTCTATGGTTTCGTAGTAATCATGCGTAGGCGGGTAACATTTTAGGTAGGTAAGTTGTGAAAAAGATGCGTGATGAGTTCATGCTATTAGTCATAATCATAACATAACATGGTAATAACTCTTGACTTTGAAAACTGATGCGCAGCCTTTAGTAAGTGCGTCTATATATTTAACTGCGCTGATTGGAGTAGTGTATGACATGACAGATAAATCTTTCTCATACCGACTATATCCTCAACCTACTTGTTAACTAACCTAAATAAAAAATTTAAAACACCCCCCACACAAGTGGCTGGTCATCATGAGACCCTCATTCAATGAGTGGGATAAAAATGCTACTAAAATTGAACATAACTACAAAATTTAGAATTCTTAGTTTCAATTCTTAGCGTCACCAGTTTTAATTAAAGCTCAATACTTTGGAAACTACCTATACTGTTATTATTTACACTCACGTAAAAATTACAGGAACGGTCCGACATGTTTCGAACTCGTATGGAGCTCTTCATCAGGGACGGCTGCCCGTACAGTACACCGCCTCGGCAACCTCGTCACTGCTGACATGTCGGGCCGTTCCTGACAATTTCAAGTGAGTGTAAACCGCTTAATACAATAATTAAATATGTCACACGAAAGTTTTAATAAAATTACTTCCCCCCTGTTTTCGTCGGGTGTTAAAAACATACTTATAACACTAGCGACCCGCCCCGGCTTCGCATGGGTACAATGCTGATAAATTAAGCATGATTTATTATACATATAACCCTTCCTCTTGAATCACTATCTATTAAAAAAAACCGCATCAATATCCGTTGCGTAGTTTTAAAGATCTATAAGCATACATCGGGACAGACAGACAAGCAGACAGCAGGAAGCGACTTTGTTTTATACTACTACGTAGTGGAGTGTTATGTTTGTTTAGGTAAGCAAGCGGTAGAACCGCGAACACAAAAGCGCTAGTTATAAATTACACTACTATAGTTGCGATCACAGACTTGTAAGAGGATCTCTGTATATAGAACTAGGAAAGAAAAATAGACGTAGCTTCAATAACACAAAAATACAACTAAAAACAGAACAAGAACAATTGGAATATCTGGAAAATTTAAATCGATTCATACCTGAAATGATTATAAAACATACCGAACTGATACGATACAAAAATACCTACAGACAACAAGAAGCTCAAAAAAAGCGTTCAAAGAATTAGACAAAACAAAAAAATGGATACCGTCGCTAGGACAAGGCTCTTCAATTACTAATTCGCGCTCAGAGATCATCGATTTGGCAACAGATTTCTACCGACAACTCTACAGTTCATCCAAGAAAACGAGACATCCTTTCCGCTCTACTCCGACTTCAATCAACCAGGACGACCCAGTTATAGAGCCATTTAAGGAAACAGAAATTTTAAGACAAATACAGAAGTTAAAGTTCGAAAAGAGCCCTGGTACTGATGGGCTAACCAATGAAAGCATCAAATACGCCAAACAGCTTCTACATCGCCCTCTTGAGCTACTTTTTAATAAGATTTTAGAAACAGAAACGGTTCCAAAAATATGGACGGAATCCGAAATCACTCTTTTATATAAAAAAGATGACCCCAAAGATATAGGCAACCATAGCTGGGCACCGTTAATCAAATAGTTAACTTCGTTAATCGTTAATCCGCTACAAATAAAGTTAGCTTCGTTAAACGTTAAAGCGTTACATTTCGGAAGAATTAACGCAAGTTAACGTTAATCGTTAATCCGTTAATAGGTGTTAAATTGCATTTTTAGGGTTCCGTAGTCAACTAGGAACCCTTATAGTTTCGCCATGTCCGTCTGTCGGTCCGTCCGCGGCTTAGCTCCGTGATCATTAGTACTAGAAAGCTGAAATTTGGTATGAGTATGTGTATGTATCACGTCGACAAAACGGTAAAATAAAAACTAAAAAAAAATTTTTCTTTTGGGTAGGTACCTCTCCAACACCTTTAGTGGGGGTTAATTTTTTTTTTCGTATCTACACTAGTGTGTGGGGTGTCGTTGAATAGGTCTTTTAAAAATAATAGGGGTCTTTCAACATTATTTTTGGATCAAGTCAGCAGTTTTGTAAATATTCGCTCCGAAAATTAAAAAAATAGTGTGTACCCCAATATTTCGCTCAATTTGGCGCGTATAATCGACAAGTTCCAGAAGGTAATAAGTTACTGTTACTTTGGCGTTTACGACCTTTTTATAGAGCTTGAAATCTTTCTCGTTATTTAAACCTCCGGCTTAAAACCGCTGTTTTAAGCCCGTCTATTGTAAAGGATGGGCAAGTACGGAACCCTACACTGAGCATGGCCCGACATGCTCTTGGCCGGTTTTATATCGTTGCGTTAGTGAACTTACGTACGACGCTTACACCCAAAAAGTATTTGCTGGCCCGATCTGGATACAAATTCCACATACTCAGTCAAATGTGGCCATGGATTCTCATCAGGACCGCTGGAATCCGTTTTCATGTCTTCCATGATATGGTTTTAATTAGCTGCTGTGTAGGCACAGTACACTTTTTCTATCTAACTAAATTACACTGCACTCTTCTCTATCAACACGCAAATGATCACTGACAGTAATTTATAATAACAACAAACAAAACACTCGTCACTCTAAGCACGGGCGCTAAGTAATGAAACTCTTCGCAGTTTTCTCACTCGCACGCGCCGGCAAAATATATCTAGTTTTGTTTTTGTTTCACTCGCTGCCACGCGCCACCCGGCACTTCTCGTTTCATACTTGTCTGAACCTGTTTTTCACGCCGCGCCGCGGTGCCGTGCGATAAATAGTAGGCATTGGATTAACGATTAACGGACTTCTGCATATTAACGGAAGTTAACGTGTCCGTTAACATTTTTAGAAGTTAACTTAAAAGTTAATACGTTAATCAATATGTTAACTTCGTTAATTAACGATTAACGGATTAACGAGTTAATGCCCAGCTATGTAGGCAACTACCGTCCAATCAGCATAATGCCATGTCTCTACAAGCTGTTCGCCTCATGCTTATTAAGCCGAATAACGGGAGATCTAGATAAACACCAACCGATAGAACAGGCTGGATTCAGGGCAGGTTTTAGCACCATTGACCATATTCAAGTAATAGAGCAATTAATAGAAAAATACTTAGAGTACAGAAGACCATTATATCTGGCCTTCATAGATTATAAAAAGGCCTTTGATTCGATATCCCACGACAGCATCTGGAAGGCTCTAAGTGAACAAAAAATACCCAATAAGGACAGCACGAGCAAAATTAGACTAGACAGGATGGGAAGTAGCATACAAATTCAAAAAGGAGTAAGACAAGGTGATCCGTTATCACCTAAATTATTTATTGCAGTCCTACAAAATATAATAAAAGATTTAAAATGGTCAGAAAAAGGCATAGCTAAATGTAAATGGCAACTTCCTAAGCCAGCTACGGTTTGCGGATGACATTGTTTTTGTTGTAGATAGTAACCTTAGTTGTGTCTAGACTTTTTAATAATTAAGTTTTTTATAGTTATGTCATATTTTAAATTTTCTGTTACACTTTCGAATATACATTTTAACCGTCAACATCTTTTTCTAATTTCTATTTACCAAAATCCTAAAATAAATATACTCTTCAAGGCTCTATACCCCGCGTATCACAACACGTTATCAGCACGAAGCCGTAGAAGAGTAGTAGGTTTGTGTAAAAATTGTGAAAAAGTTGTGGTTTTCATTGTGACTGAAAATAGTAAAAGTAATCGAAATGTCACATGAAACTGGAGACTCCTCGAGTGTCAATAAGTCGAATTCCCCTACGAGTTCATCTTCTATTCCATCTTTTGGTATAAGAAATAAGGATGGATATCCTACCTGGAAATTCAAGATGAGGAATTATCTTTTACATGAAGACCTGTGGGAAACAATATGTGGTTATCCGGAAGATGACACGACCCCCGCTTCGAAAAAGGTACGAAACGACGCAAAAGCGCTAGCAAAAATTTGCTTAACAGTTGACGGTGCAGCTATCACTCATGTCAGATGTGCGAAAACTGCTGCCGAAGCATGGAAAAATTTGCAAAAAGCTTTCGAGGACAAGGGAATGGGTAGAAGACTAGCTTTAGAACGAAAATTGTACAGATTAAGCTTGTCGAACTTTGAAAATATCGAACTGTACATTAATGCAGTAATGTCAACCGCACAGGATCTTGCGGATATTGACAAGGTTATAGAGGACACATCGCTTGCAGCCATACTTTTAGGAGGACTCACCCCAAAATATGATCCTCTCATAATGGCACTAGAAAATTGTAATGTCGACGTGACCACTGACTTGGTGAAGACAAAACTGCTGAACGAAATGTCTAAGGACGCAGCTGTACCTGGAGATTCCGTTTTACTTACTAAGAAGATGCCTAAGTCAAAGAAGAAGGAAGTTATATGTTACGAATGTAAAGTGCCTGGCCATAAGAGACCAGACTGTCCGTTAAGGAAGAATAAAGAGAAGGTTAATGTAGTAAAAGTAAACGACGCCACATTTACCGCTCTTAACACTTCTGGAAGCTCAAACAAGGACCAATGGTACGTAGATTCGGGTTGTACAAAACATATGACATCACGACGTGATTGGTTCCAAGATATTATGGCTCTTGATAATGGTAGCGTTACTGTCGCTAACGGTGAAAAAATTAAATGCTGCGGAATTGGAGACATTTCTCTAAACACACCCAAAAATGTTATCAACAAGATAAGTGATGTTGCTTTTGTACCAGATTTAAAAGCTAACTTGATTTCTGTAAAGAAAGCTGTTGATAAGGGTTTTATTTGTGTTTTTGATACTACTGGTTGTAATTTTTATAAATCTAATACTTTTCGTTTTACAGGTGATTCCGTTTTACATGCCTCGCCCTGTGGTGGATTGTACATTTTGGACGGTACTGTTAATGTTCCCGAGAATGTGGCGAATAATAATTTGACACAAGATGTGCACTCTGGCTGTCAGGACAATAGTTATAAGCTCTGGCACAAGAGGTTAGGACATTTGTGTCGTATAGGCATGAATCAGCTGAAGAATCACGAGGTAGGCGTAAAGTTTAGTAAAGTAGACAAAAGCAGTTGCATTGCTTGCGTGGAAGGTAAACAAGCACGAAAACCTTTCAAGAAAGTAGCGCATAATAGAGCTACTTCCCCTCTTGAGCTGATCCACATGGATTTGCTAGGACCGGTCTCTACAACCTCCTTTCAAGGAAATAGGTATATGTTGACTATTGTAGACGATTTTACGAGAAAGGTGTTTGCTTATTTTGTCCCTTCCAAAACTGAAGTTAAAAATAAATTCTGTCTGTTTCAAACATTTGTTGAAAATCAATTAGACAAGAAAATTAAAGCGGTTAGGACTGACGGCGGAAAAGAGTTCGTGAATAAAGAGTTTGTTGATTATCTTGCTTCAAAAGGTATCGAACATCAAACGACGACGCCTTACAGCCCTCAACAAGTTGGAGTCGCAGAACGTACTCACCGTTCCATTACTGAGAAGGCGAGGACGTTGTTGGCTGAAAGCTCACTGCCAAAAGCTTTCTGGGAAGATGCTTTCCAAACTGCCGTATACCTAAAGAACAGGTCACCTCATCGAGCTTTAGGTGGACAAATTCCATATGACAGATGGTGTGGTCGTAGAAGTGATCTTGAACATCTGAGAGTGTTCGGATGTAGAGCACTTGTCCACGTGCCTTCGTGTCACCGGAAGAAATTGGATGTCAAGGCAAAGGAAGCGATTTTTGTCGGTTATTCTGAGAATCCAAATACATACATGTTTAGGGATCCAGCTAATCCTCGAAAAGTTATTACTTCCAGAGATGCAACCTTTTTTGAAAATAGTTTTACAACGTTGAAGCAGAGGCAGAGTGAGCCTGTGGCACAGTCCGACTCCGTACTGATCTTTGAAGAAAATGAGCTCCATACTGAGCACGAAGATCCTCAATTCTTCGACTGTATTGGGAATACCGAACCTGAGGCTGGACCATCTTCACGGGTAAATCCAGAGAGCGCTGTAGAATCAGCAGATATGGAAGATCGCGAGTGCGAGTCTCTCCATGAGTTACCTCATAGTGTCGATGTGGAGCCAACAGATGTGGAAGAGGAACAATATATTCCTGAACAGAGGTATCCCTCAAGAAGTAGGAAACCACCTGATTTCCTTTCATATAATGTGTCGATTGATGATTCCGATCCCATGACTTATTATGAAGCTACTCATGCCGATGATGCCGAAAAGTGGCACCATGCAATGGCTGACGAGTATAAGTCGTTAATGAAACTCCATACATGGAACCTGGTGGATAGACCGAACAAGAAGGTTATACCATGTAAATGGGTTTATAAGAAGAAACGGGACGCTCATGGAAACGTCATCAAATATAAGGCTAGACTGGTTGTCAAAGGTTTCAATCAAGTCCAAGGTGTGGACTATACAGAGACGTTCGCTCCAGTTCTTCGTCATTCTTCCCTCCGCACGTTGTTTGCCTTAGCTGCAGAAAAAGGCTTAAAAATGAGGCACTTAGACGTGGACACGGCGTTCCTGAATGGGGACTTGGATGAAGAGGTTTTTATGGAGCAACCTGTTGGTTACAGAGAAAAGGGCAAGGAAAACAAGGTTTGTTTGCTGAAGAAATCTCTTTATGGCCTTAAACAGGCGCCCCGTGCTTGGTATAAAAAGTTGAACGAAACGCTTTTAGAAATTGGTTTTACAGGAACTCCTTCCGAGCCTTGCGTTTATACGAAACTTTTTAGAGATGAACTTATTATTTTGGGTATTTTTGTCGATGACATAATTGTCTTTTATAAATCAGATTTGATTTTTGACAATGTCAAGAAAGATTTGTCTACATATTTTTCTCTGAAAGATCTCGGACTATTAAAATGCTATTTAGGTTTAGTAGTGGAAAGCAATTCCGAGTATATAAAAATAAATCAGAAGAATTATATTCTATCTTTGCTTGAAAAGTTTAATATGAAGGATTGCAAGACTGTGGACACTCCTTTAGTAAAAAAGACTATGGAACGACGAACTGATGGTCAAGTTGGTGAGTCTTATCCTTATCAGAACTTAATAGGATGCCTCATGTATTTGACGGTAAACTCACGACCCGATATTGCATACGCAACAAGTTATTTAAGTCAGTTTAATACGTGTTTTACAAAGGAACACTGGAATGCTGCAAAGCGAGTCCTGCAGTACCTGAAAGGTACTTTAAACTATTCTTTGGTTTATAGGAGAACAGGAGAACCTTTACGAGGTTACTGTGATGCAGATTGGGCGAACTGTGTAATTGACAGAAGGTCATACACTGGTTACACTTTTAAGTTAAGTGGCGGTCCAGTTTCCTGGGAGTCAAAGAAGCAACCGACAGTTGCGTTGTCGTCCGCGGAAGCCGAATACATGGCACTAGCGTCTGCTACAAAGGAAGCTTGTTACTTACGTCGCTTTATTTATGAAATAACGGGTAAGTTTTCTTCAATTAACTTAGCTTCTGATAGCCAGAGTGCCATGAATCTCGTTCGAAATCCTGTACACCACAACAGGACGAAACATATAGATACGAGATTTCATTTTATTAGGGAAAAAGTATCTAGTAATATTGTTAATTTAGAATATGTGCAAAGCAGTGATATGCCTGCAGATGTCTTAACAAAGCCACTTGGGCCAATTGTACATAAGCGGTGTATAGTTAAGTTAGGACTAGGAACTTAATTTCGTTTGTCTTTTTGGCACAACTTCGATTAAGGGCGGCTGTTGTAGATAGTAACCTTAGTTGTGTCTAGACTTTTTAATAATTAAGTTTTTTATAGTTATGTCATATTTTAAATTTTCTGTTACACTTTCGAATATACATTTTAACCGTCAACATCTTTTTCTAATTTCTATTTACCAAAATCCTAAAATAAATATACTCTTCAAGGCTCTATACCCCGCGTATCACAACAGTTTTATTCTCCGAAACCTCGTCACAGTTAAGTAATATGGTCAATGAATTAGTCTTAGCTAGCAGAGCTGTGGGACTCGAACTAAACACAGACAAAACTGGCTAGCTATTACATGGAAAAAATACTGGGCGCAAAAGGAAATCATGAAATCACCGGTTATGAATATGGAGTTGAAGAAAATAGTCATGGACACTACAATTTTACCATCTTTAACATACGGCTGTCAAACGTGGACATTTGACTCAAAAATAAAAAATAAGATCCAATGTACTCAAAGAACAATGGAAAATTAAAGACAAAATAAACAGCAAGACTATAAGGAATAAAACAAAAGTAATTGACGCTCTACAATTCGCTCAGAGTCTGAAATGGAAATGGGCTGGGCACGTGGCTCGCTATACCGATGACAGGTGGACAGGTAGAGTCACGCAATGGAAAGGCCCAACCGGCACACGAAGACAAGGAAGACCATCTTCTAGATGGAATGATGGAATAAAGAGAGTGGCGGGTCACAATTGGATCGATGTTGCCAAGGACAGAGACACTTGGAATTCTTTGGAGGAGGCTTTTACCCAGAAGGGGTCCATACTAAAATCATAGACTTATCAATATTATCTTAATGCAATCATATCATTTGAATTAATATTATGTTATTTATTATACCAATCGTAATTTAATACATGAAATTTTAATTACTCATATTTTTTAATTTTTTTTATTGATTTAAATGAAACTATTTGATTGATATTATTATTATTGCAGAAATATTTATATGTAATTACTGTTTTGATAATAAATTAAAAGAGATAATGCATTTATTAGGTTAATTTGATTGATTATGTTGAATAGTATTATTGTGTATGGAATGAAATAAAGCTTTATTATTATTATAGTTGCGATACCTGTCAAGCCTAAGGAAAAGTAGACTAAAGGTATTCGTCTTATTCTACATAACCTACTGATTAGTACTGATATCCTAATGACCATGATCGTAAATTAATTAAAACAAAACACAAATAACATTAATTAAAAAACAATAGACTATCGCAATCTTCAATACAAGAGTTATCAATAACGTGACGTCATAATACATATTATAAAAAAACTGTAGCGTGTCTAACGAGGCACGAAGTGTGGGAAAACGTCTCTGAACTGTCATTTCAGTGATTGTAGGTTTAGCGGCGATTAGCGCTGGCATTGACTTTGACCGACGAAGCGCGCGCGGGCGTAGGTGGTTTGATTTTGATGATACTATTTACTGGTATGTCTGACAACTCAGCTTAAGGCTGTCTATTCACAGAAGCGGAGAGAGAGAATGAACCAATCAGGCTGCATCTTTGTGAAGCCCAATAGAAGTGGTACATCTGAGGACTGTGATTGGTCCACTTTACACATCTCCGCTCCGCTCTGTTTCCTTGGACAGTCGGCCTAACGGGCTTATCACCAGGCATCGGATATTCGGATCGATATTTACCTAAAGTTGACAAAATCCTATTGCTATTTCACTCATACGTCAAACAAAGCCGCCTATACCTACGATCGACTAACAAAGCCGCCGCCAAAGTTTAGGTAAATAGCGATCCGAATATCCGTTGCCTGCTTATCACACTTGCGAGTTGCAAGCGTGTTTTTTATACAAATATCAGTAGCGGGGAACTCGAGGGAACAGAAGGAGGGTTAACCAGCTCCAGAGTCGGGGCATATCATATGATGGTTGCGTTTATCATAAAACATCCGTCACTTTTTTTTTTGACATGTATACGTGTACGAGAGTTGGACGACGCGGTGGGCGCAGTGGTAGAACAACCGCCTACTGAGCCGGCGCACCTGGGTTCGAATCCAAGTAAGGGCAATTATTTGTATGATGAACTCGAATACTTGTACCTGGGTCATAGATGTTCTATGTATTTAAATATATATTTATCTATATAAGTATGTACTTATATCGTCATCAAGTACCCATAACACAAGCCTTCTTGAGCTTAATTTGGAGTATGTAATAAAAATCGTTCAATGAAAAAACATGTTAGTTAAATTTCGCCTCACAGAAGGAATTACACTATTGAATATATTCATAACTAGATTGTGTAATCTTTCGTCGTATTATTAAAATATATTTACAATAAACACATGTCTGACAACTCTAAGTCTGAATGGAATATTATCTTGGCAACAGACGAGATACGTAAATGTTGACATTCGTTTAATATTTGTGACCGTGCTCTATTGTTACACAAAATAAGCTTTGTTATTTGCTGTTGCACGTCCAAACGTCATTACTCATTAGTTTTTGTTACCCGAAATTCGATTGCGGTATAAGAAATATTTTTCTTTTTTATCCAGAATCTGATGAAAGTTTGGAGGGTCAATTATCGCCGTTACAACAGGGTCGACGATATAGCTCGCTGGTCCAGTAGATTGTCATGTGTAGGTAATTCACTTCATGCCTTAAATATGAATCAGGAAATAGTCATGAAAGGCGAGTTGAACTCCTCCTGCCTCTTGGCATTAAAAATATTGGGCAGACTGCTTCGCGCGAACTAACGGCCCAGCCACGACTTCAGCGGAAAGCGGTTGCGGCGAGCGGTATCACACCGAGTGGCGCGCGTGCCGAAGTAGTGGTTAGTGGTATATGTCCCCGTAATGTCGTATCGATCCCGATTCCAACGCCTAAGTGTTCTGTGGTGGATCACGGTGTTAACCGAAAAGATTATTAGCTTTATTATTAGGTATAGCCCGACAGATATGGGTATTGCTCGCGCCATGCATGACTTGTTCTACCACCCTCCCTGGGATCGTTTATCAAAATTACCTCGAGTAACGGTCATGATCTCAATGAACCACTTTTAGATCAGGCTGAAGAAACCGCAGACAATATTCTTGATGGTGACAAACACCATCACTGACACAATAGATTGGAGTTTTCAAACGACCATGTAATTTGCTATCCAAGGTACGTGGGTACACAACTACACACCTGTATATTGTGTACATGCGATGAACAATAATGTATCTAATAGTGCACACGTGCCATAGCATGCGCGCGAGATTGGTCTGTCATCAAGAACATTACCGATGATTATATTTCATACAACCAGGTTTTTGTTGAAATACCGATGGACTTTTCATCGGAGAAATAAACAGCGTAGAGGATTATAATTTTTACCATAGGGGACCCCGACAAGGAGCTCCGGGACCTACGCGCCAGCGAGCACTTTGGTGCGTACGAGTATCTGCGACTTGCGCTAAAGTACACGTGTTTGGTTCGGTTCGGTGAAGTCACCGAATGGACACCAAGAGGACGGAAAAGGAAATGCGGACGCCAAAGGAAAAGGTGGCGCGATGTCTTCTCTAAAAAGGTTGGGCCAGACTGGATGCAAAAAGCACGAGATAGACGGCTGTGGAGGGAAATGGGGGAGGCCTACGCCGCAGAGGCGACTTTTACCTAGTAATTTATTTTATTTATTTTATTTATTTTATTTATTTATCCACACTTACAGCTATTTTTACAGGTAAACCTAAGACAATAGCGTAACTAATTCTATAATTGTACATTATTAAACTTACTCCTATTTATCTATACTACTGCGTTTATAACTAATTACAAATAATGCCGACTTTGTGAATCCAATAATATTAAGGACAAGTAGTTTATATGTAATGTAATGTTAAGGTAATAGAATAAAGGCTTTTTTATTTATTTTTATTTATTTACACGTGTTTGAAGCGCGCGTTCAGAGCCAATCGCAATGGCACACGCGTCAGTCCGTCGTCGCGTCGCCACGCCCCATGATCAAGTTAGCGTTACATTTTACATAAATAACCCGTTATATATAAAGCTCTTTGCAAAGATCAAAAAAATCTATATCTAAGTACTGTATGACTGCGTCTTAATGTGGCTACGCTACGCTAAGTTTGATTCTCCTCCGTTCGCCCACGTCTAGCTGTTTTTAGGGTTCCGTAGTCAACTAGGAACCCTTATAGTTTCGACATGTCCATTGTCCGTCTGTCCGTCCGCGGCTTAGCTCCGTTATCATTATCATTAGTACTAGAAAGCTGAAATTTGGTATGAGTAGATACTAGATATTAGATATGTGTTATGTATTAGGTATCACGCCGACAAAACAGTAAAATAAAAACTAAAAAAATAATTCGTCTCGTATACACCTAAAGTGGGAGTAAGTTTTTTTTCGTTCCAAAGCTAGTGTATGGAGTGTCGTTAAATAAGTAAGTATTATAAAAATACCTAATAGGAGTCTCCAAACATTAACATTTCAACCAAGGATCAAAAAAATATGGAAAAATTCATGAAATTGAGGCCTTATAATATAAGTACCTTTGCCATACTGCATTAAAACATTCCGCTCAACCTGGCGCTTATAATCGATAACTTCCAGAAGGTAATAAGTAGGTAATTACAGTTACTTTGGTGTTTACAAAGCGGGTGCACACTGAAGGCGTGTTAGGGGCTATAGCTCGGCAAGTTCGTTCGTAACGCTTCCATGGTGCGCAGGCGAGGCGGCGGGGGACGAAGCGCAGAGGGAGCGCGAGGAAGGGAGCTCGTGGTGGGAGCCATCTGACAGGAACGTTCCTCGCCTCGCGTACCCTTCCTTCATTTCACTCCCCCGTCTCCGTCTGCCGTCGCACACGGACCATGGGAGTGTCACGAACGAATTGGCCAAACTATAATTTTGCGTTTTCAATCATAAGGGGTATCTAACTTACACGTGTTCTATTTATCCCATGACGACCTTTAAAAGACAGAGTAAGAGGGTGTTCCACCAGTCATTAGTGCATGGGCATTGAAGTTAATTACACGGCAATTGCAACAGTAGCATCTGGTCCTTTATTACGTATATGTTTCAAGCGATAGATATGAAACTAAGGCATTTTTTCCATATCGGCACAACACGCTGGCTCCATTTCAGCCGATGGTTAAGGTGCGTGTGCGGAATGGAGACGTGCGGAATAGACCAATCAGAATCACCTGAGTTGAATTTGTATCTCAGCACCACTTCACTTGTGATTGGTCAATTCCGCACGCCTCCGCTCCGCTCCGTTCCAGTGGAGACGCACCCTTAAGGATCGGACCACCAAAACGGAGCGGAGCAGAGACGTCGGAATCCACCAATCACCTGAGTTGAAATTTGTATCTCGACTCCGCTTCACTTCCGCACGTCTCCGCTCTGTTACCTACTTATGAAATATTTTTGTAAATAAATTTCAAAATAGGAAGAAAGAAAGCATATGTATACCTACATTCCATTCATAACTGTTACCTAATTCTGTTATTCTCAAGTTAATGGCCATAAATATCGATCGGCAGTTAAGTAAATTGCCTCTTAAAATCACGTGTCGCTTGTTAGTTTTACCACGTTTTACACAAATCGTAAAAAAATGGGAGCTAATAATAATATTTGTATATTAAAAAAAACACAATATGGGTGTGCTACTGCGCTGGTATATTCTGACACCTGGTAAATCAATATAAGAACGTGCTGCAAAGATTACCTAGTCTATCTATCTATCTACCTATATAAAAATGCTTTGCTGTTCGTTTGTCTCGCTAAAACTCGAGAACGGCTGGGCAGATTTAGCTGATTTTGGTTATGAAATGTTTGTTGTAGTCCAGTGAAGGTTTAAACGGTGAGGTATTAACAGCTTACTGACACAGACCGGGCGGAGCCGCGGGCACAGCTAGTTAGATTCTTAAATATTTAGGCAATAGTAATTGTATCGGCACACAAAAAACTTTTAGTTTTCTAATATATGTCTTTACTAATACATACATGGAGCGTGGATTAGTAGAGATTGCAATTGCAATGCAATTGTTTAGGCTTCATATTTTAAAGGCGCAGCCTGTTGATTAGTTCATTTTCTCCGCTACGATTTAGTGGAAGAAAGCCTTTTACACCACCAATTCGTTACATTAGGGTGCGAAGACTGCGAAGGTAAGCCCTGCTAATAATTAACTCTTCTAAAGCACTGACATTGACGTCTCATATTTTGATCTAATTCCTGGCGTAACAAAATATCTAACAAATTAAAGTGTCAGCCTTGTAACGACAAGTTGTCGGGTATTTAATATTGTTATACCTACTTAACTATCCCAGCACCAGACAACAATTCATTTGATTGATTCTCAATACAAAAAAAGGGATGACGGAAGAGCTTCCAAGTAAAATGATGCTGATTGATTTGATCGCTACTTCGTGACTTAATTGTAGCATTAGACGTGAAAACCCGTAAGGTTTTTTGTTCGTCGTTACTTTGTTAGCTGTTGTATATCTATTGAACCTCTCACTTGCTTCGAATTTTGAGTTGAACTCTATTTATATAATAAAATAAGAGCCATGACAGGTAACTCTAGTTACTAAAAGCAATTGAGCGGGTTAGCAAAAAGTTTAAAGCGCCGTAATGGCTTTTTTATATACTACAAGTAGGTACGGCCAGCATCGGAAGTAGCTAACTATTTAATACTGCCTTATGTTAAATTACATACTTTTTTTATGCTGACTGTACAAGTTACATGTATGATAGTCCGCAATGTTTTATACCATCGAATTCTATAGGATTAATTTGTTTTCAACTGTTAGAGTAGCTTTTTATAATAAGCATTGATTTCTTCAAAGGACGCGGAATGAAAACAACCAATTGTAGTTCGTTTAGTTAGGTAAGTAGGTATATACTAATTGTTTTAATGTTAGATAACTACTTAATTGGGTATTGGGAAAACAGTTTTGACGCATTGCCTAAGTATTTTAACGATAGTAGATATCATAAGTCCCACAAGTATTGAATTTCCCTCTAATTGACAACATTTCATATTTATAACAGGTGGAAATTAATATAGAGATCGACAGGGCTTTATGTCGTGTACCTTAAAAAAAAATATTGGAATTTATTCTTCTGTATTTAAGGAAATATAAGAAAATACATCAAATAACTGCAATCTAAGACAATACGGGCTGAATAGGGTTGTTGTCTAAACCAAAGAGCGAAAACATAGATTTTTTTTTTATTTGACGTTGACAGATGACAGATGCATACCGAGATTTATTAAGTTTTTTTTTAATAAGAAAACCGACTAAAGTAACCGTTCCATTAAGTTCTGGTTTTGGTGTTGCCACATTTTAAAATGAGTATGTTTTTATAAATTAATAATAAAATAAATAATCATCTCAGAAAATAAATAAAAACAGAGATTACTTCATCTTTTTAAGCAGAATTCAGAAAAGTAATAAAATGATAGTCTTAAAAATATGAAATGTTGTCAATTGTGTAACATTTATTTAAATGGTCAAGATTTATTATATATAATGAACTCAAAACAAAATGAAAACATCTAACTGTCAAGTACTTGAATAAAAATATACACACCAAATTCATTTTGCGATAATTATGTAAGCATAAATTCCTCAGTCTTTAACAAGGCCCTTTTGTTTGTTTAATTTTTTACAAAACTTTTCACTTTTATCAAATTAACACGCCACCCCAAAACATAGACAATCACGCACTCCCGCGCTTTTTTCCGCGGGAAATCTGACATTTCGCCTCACGAGCGGCTGTCACGGCACGAAAATGGCGACTGCCGCCATTGCCCCGCAGTAGACGTTATAAACAACCGTGGATTTGAGACAAAATGCTGTGGTTATAGTAGCTGATGCAGCCGATGACGTATTATCGGGAAATCCCATGAAATTGTATTCCAAAGTCCATCTATTTGCTAACCTTTGATCATAGTAACAAAACAATGGTTTGTTTTAGGTACCTAATTCTAAAGTCCAGTAATTTTGGTAATAAATAAGTAACCTGTTATTAAGTATCAAAGTTATTTTTGCTTTGTGATATGCAGAATACTTTTGATGTATTTTATTTAGTATGTAAGAAGTTACACAATTTCTAATAAGGGCTAATGCAGAACGGACCACATTTAACTGCATCCCTGCTGCAAAACGGTAGTTCGAGGGGGCACTGAGCAGTTTTCTTCTGCAGAGGGCAGCTCGCAATATATATTAAGAAACGATACAGACGAACAACCTTTTAACTGCATCGCAACTGCAAAATAACAGTTTTGATGCAGTTGCGTGGATGTCACTAAGGTCACAGCATCCAAACTGAAAATCAACGCTTGCAGCTGCAGGCAGACGGTGCAGTTGGTTTGCAGTCTGTATGCAGAATATGCAATTGTAAGTTCTAGACAATTATGTAACAGCCGCAGCCACACAATGGAACAATAATCTAACCACCGTTAATATCGTTATATTGTCTGTATTGACTGCAATAACAACAAATAAATTAAACCGTCAACTGAAGAATAATAGAACAATAATTCATTAAATGTATGAATTGAAGTCTATTTTTACAAAGTAAGTAATGGTAACGTCATAAAGTATAATGCCATTATTAGTTATTAGTATTTTCAGTCCAATCTTGAAAATTGAAGTAGATAATAAAATAGATTTTTTAGAGCGACAAATTTAACTTCGCCGTTGGAAAGGTGCGTTAGGCTGCGTTTCCACCAGTGATGTGCGAGGATGAGTAGCGAGGGATGTGTATTTGTTAACCAATGGAATAACTTCCAGCGCAACTGATTCTATTAGTTAACAAAAACGCATCTTGGTGGAACACTGGTGGAAACGCAGCTTTACGTAGGTACTTAATATACTTAAAGACAATTTATTTTGAATGGTTTAATTAAAAAAAATATGTATATTTTTAAATTTTTCCCTATACTTGTAGTATAAGACAGTATTTTTTTCACAGTTTCAAGGGACTGTAGACTTGAGTATATGGTTTTAATTTCAACTCGATACCTTCACACGTTCCCCAGACAAATCTTAACAGACGGACGGACGGACACCAAAATGATCTTATAAGGGTACCTACCGTTTTTTCCTTTTGAAGTATGGACCCCAAAAATTAACGATTAATGGGGGACGGAATACTTTCATAACGTTATCCCATATCTGCTCGGCCTTTACCAAAAACATGTTTGAGACCACGCCACTAACGGCTATAGCAATAAATGTCTAGCCGTATGTCTTCCTGTAAGTAACGATATTTATTCTAGTGCTAAGAAAAAGTATAAGTAGTCTAGACTCATAAAGACCCTGTTCTTCTACAGTTTCTGAGAGCTCGATTTGTTATTATTTAAACCCTAAAGGAACCCTAAAAGCATCATAATAACAACAACCACAACAATAACTCACGGAAGACGGTGAGACATTCTTATGTCATAATCAGAATTGAGTAGGTAATAGGACAATTGCTCACCATGATTAGATATACATATACTACATCACAGTCGTACAAATAAAAGTGAAGATTACGTAATGAGAAGATCATACCAAAGTACGGGCAGAAAATAAAATATTAACCTAAGCATCATAATAAAACACTACAGAACGTTATCTGCTCTAATTCACAAAAGCTATAAGTAACCTGAAAATGTATTTTATTGGTTGTTTGTGTCCGATTAGTCGAGGCCGTGGGTAGTGGCGTCGTGACCGACCGACGCAGATAGCAGCGAACATACGCCGATATCATCGTTAACAAACGTAGAGGATTGGTGCGTTGGTAGCTGACTAAACCAGATGGCAATGAACTCTCATGGTAGCCAATTTTCACATAGTGACTACAATCGCAGCAAATCAGCACATCAGGACTGACAAAATTGTATTGTATTGAATGACTATTGGTGGTCGGGCCTTTAGCTCCTCGCGCTTTGCGTTGAGCTCGCTCCTTTTTAGGATTCCGTACCCAAAGGGTAAAAACGGGACCCTATTACTGAGACTTCGCTGTCCGTCCGTCCGTCCGTTCGTCCGTCCGTCTGTCACTAGGCTGTATCGCAAGAACAGTGAAAGCTAGACAGTTGAAATTTTCGCAGATGATGTATTTCTATTGCCGATATAATAAAAACTACTAAAAATAAAATAAAATAAATATTTAAGCGGGGCTCCCATACAACAAACGGGATTGGTTGCGTTAACTTTGCACCTCATTTGTATGGGGCGCTATACATACTAGGTGCAAGCTTAACTTAACCACTTAAGGATGGAGTGTTTGTACGGAACCCTCGGTGCGCGAGTCCGACTCGTGAGTGTTATAAGTTTAACATGTTGTATCTGTGTATCCGTGTGTCTGTCTGTGGCTTCGTAGCTCCCGAACGGAATGACCAATTTGAGTGCGGTTTTCTAATCGATAGACTTGTTCGTCGAGTAGATTCTTAGCTATGTTTGGTGAAATAGGACTAGTAGTTCCCAAGATATTCAGTTTTAATCGGAACAAGTGACAAGATCTCAGCCAATATTTAAAATAAGAATTCCAAATTTTGTATTTATGTTCAGTTTTAGTTGCATTATTTATATCACTTATTGATTACTTCGAAGGCTTGCACATTTACCACCACTGCCGGCTTTGGTGTACAAATATGCATAGCAACTCATATAAATTAAATTGAATTCAAATGTCCGCATCTACCTAAAAGAGTACCTAATTATTACATGGGTGTTACTGTTACATCAACATAATTCGCCATAATACTCCCACACGTCATTAAAAATCTCCACTGTAAATTAGGACCGAATTGCTAAGTAAATTCTGCTATGTTTTGTTGTTAGGTAATTGAGTTTTCTGCGAACAGGTTTTATTTTGATTTAGGGAAAATACCAGAAGCCTAAGATGAGATAGGTAAATGAATCATCAGTCATCATAATGATTAAGGTGTTATTTTTATTATTTGCACTAAGCGATTGTTACAGACGCGTCTATGTAAATTTCCTTTTAAATATTGCGTAGTACAAACCAGGCATTTCACGACTTACTTTCCTTTTTAGCGTGATTATTCGAGCGTTTTCACCGCCTCATTACCCTGAAGCCCGTATGATCCGAGGCGTCATTTTCGATTGTCTTTTAGAAGACGCAGATTTTATAAATTCTTATCAAAATGATGTTGGTAGCTTCCAACAATATCGCGGCCACGGTAAAACGCTTGAATTAATACCATCCAACCGATTTAAAAAAAAAGGAGATTCCGCGGTAGACGTGTATAGTTTTTAAAAGTTATTCGTCATTAATGGAACTTGCATAACAAATGAAGACTACTTCTTATTTAAAAGCTTGTGCTTTTAATCACTTCAAATCGCAAGTGAATTAGGCACTATCTATGTAATCGAGCTCTATCATCGGCATCATCGACTTCTACCAATAATCAAAATCTTGCCTATCTCATACGCAAAAAGCTAAGTTATATGAATGAATGAATGAATGAATGAAAACATTTATTTCAGGCAACAGATACAAAATAAAAAATATAAGTAACTAAACTAGGTCACCGTGGAACGCTCTGTAAAATTAAATACTTAGTAGCATTAGGCCGATTAACAAAATAAAAAACCTTGGAACGGAAATCAATCAGTTATAATATGCTAAGGCCAATATCTTCTTTTCGTCGGCGGTTAAAACATCCGTGGTGGAAATAGGTCTTCCGGTGCTGTTCCAAACGGAGTACCTAGCATGTCTGGCACCAGCAGTGCAAAGGGTCCGTAGGACCCGCAAGCTTACTAGGAACAAATAAAAAAAACAAAAGGAAACAGGTATGCTGGGAACGTGCAGCAAAACAATATATCTACTTAATATCAGCAGTGCAGTTTATATGTAATAGAACATAGATAATTAGATCATAATAATAGAATGTCAGTATAAATTACGCTAAGACAATTTACATGCATTTATACTATGATCGTCATAAAAAAAAATAGTTAAGTATATTAAATAAAAAACATAACAATTGATTGCAACAACAGATATTTACAAGTCATAATTCAGTTAAATTAGGGACTGTCAAAATTGGAATTTGGTATGGAAATAGTTTGAGACCCGGGAAAGGACAAAGGATACTTTTCTTCCCGAATAAATTTAGTGTTCCCGTGGGATGAGCGGGTAACACCGCGGGGCACGCCTAGTTTAAAATAAAATTTAAAGCACTTATCCATATACTTATTTGCCGAGTATAGTGGATTATCCAACCTATATGTATTGATTTAAACTTACACGGTTTTCACTAATTTATTATAACAAAACGCGACTTAATCGTAACCTTCTTAATTGACTTTTTACATACGGTAACAACACTGATGGCTACATTTTCTGCGATAAGGCCCGTATATTGACGGCAAAAGTGTGTTTTAAATATTTAGGTCACAGAAATTGCACACGCGATGCATTTCCTGCTTACGGATAATCATTTCCGTCATGAGTGGTAGGTAAGTACTAGTAAATGTATACAATTTTAACAATAACCACTTTTTCACAAAAAAAAACTAATTCTTTTTAGCGAGTTATTATAAACAGTAATAGGGTCCTGTTTTACCTCTGGGTACGGAACCATACAAAGAACCGAAGTCGTCATAGATGTGCCTATAATATATGAGTTTTGAGGAGTTCCCTCGATTCTTCATGAATCTCGTGATCAGATCTTTACCAACATTTTATGGGACCTTGAAGAGCCTATTATCGAACAAAAAAATACATCTCGAAATCGGTTCATAAAATTACTGAGTCCTGAGGTAATAATCATAAAAACCGGCCAAGTGCGAGTCGGACTCGCGCACCGAGGGTTCCGTACAAACACTTTCCATCCCTAAGTGGTTAAGTTAAGTTTGCACCTGGTATGTATAGCGCCCCATATAAATTAGGTGCAAAGTTAGGTATTAAAAAAAAAAAATATGGTTTTCGTAATTATTCCTTTATCTATGCTATAAGACGTTGCTTCGTACCAAATTTCAAGATTCTGAGTTCACGGGAAGCACCCTGTAGGTTTTGATTCCCTTGCAAGTGTCGAAAATTTGCAAATTAGGTGCAAAGTTAGGTATTAAAAAAAAAAATTATGGTTTTCGTAATTATTCCTTTATCTATGCTATAAGACGTTGCTTCGTACCAAATTTCAAGATTCTGAGTTCACGGGAAGCACCCTGTAGGTTTTGATTCCCTTGCAAGTGTCGAAAATTTGCGGCATAAACGGCTGTATCTTTTGATTGCGTTGGCTTAGAAGTTTGATTTTTTCACAGCTTCAAGGGACAGTAAACCTGAGTAATTGATATAAATTTCAGCTTCATACGTCCACGCGTTCCTGAGAAAAAGGGTCTTGACAGACGGACAGACGGACAACAAAGTGATCCTATAAGGGTTCCGTTTTTTCCTTTTGAGGTACGGAACCCTAAAAATAACAACCGAATTGATAACCTCCCTCTTTTTGAAGTCGGTTGAAAAAGGCCCATTTATATAGACGGGGAACACGCTCAAGTAACCGATTCTATAAAATATGCTTGACGGGCCAGTCTAACTCTGATCTGCGATGAACTACATATATATACGCTTTAACGCGGATTTTCAGTAACTTATAGGTCACTATTATGTTTGCGTTTATCACGCGATAAATAAACGCAAAAGCACCCGCCACTCCCGCACTCACATGTTTATCCGAAAGTGACAGTTACTCGTATGTGTATGACCGATAACCGTCTTTTATCAAAACTTACCTATTCTCGGCTTCAAAACCTTCACTAGTTAACACTTCAATAACACGAGAATTTAAACGTCTACCGTGTACTCGAAAACACGTTATCACTGTTCACATATACCGCACAATCCGCACATATACGCGTGATCTTAGAACTTGGGCTGTGTTTACTGTACGGTTGCTCTAATTCAACTGAGGTATGGCGGTTTGGTAATTAAGACGGTAGAAAACAAACGCTATCTGTATTTTCCTTTTACTTCCTCATGTTAAGAGCAAACCGCTGCTCATTTTTTCATACAAATCGAGGTTTCGTTCCCGTCTGTTTCCTCGTTCGAAATCTTAGCAATCTGTACGGAATTTATTTATATTATTTAAATAGGAATAGAATGAGATGAGGAAACTTAACGTAACCGGTCATACAAAACGATCCGACACAGAACATTTCGTTCTCATTATTTTTCAAAAATTTGGAGAAGGAAAGAAACGAGACCTAAACCTCGATTTGTATGACCGGCTACGTTTTAGACCTCATCTGTATCCGTCGTCATAGTTACCAGATGTAAACTTAACGTAAACTGATAGCATGGGAAAAGAAACAGCGATATGAGAAGTAACTTCTAATGAGAACATACGAGTGTTTAATTCATAACCAAACAGACATTACATATTTAACAAAAGTAAACAAACAAAATGGCTACCCACCACCGAAAACCTTGGCGCAAAATGGTAATTAACTAGAAAGAGTTAAACGCCGGAGTAATTTATTTTTAAGCTAATTAAGTACAACCAATGTCGTGCAAAAGTCACGTTTTCCTAGAGCATATAATGTATGCATAATGGCAAGCAATATTTAGGATAGCATTGGCACTTCTTACCAAAATCATTACCACGGAATATAATATAATACAACTAGCTTTTGCCCGCGACTACGTCCGCGTGGAACTTGGAAGTATGGAAGCAACCTCGTACAACACGATAGATATCCACCTAATCACCTTAATTAATAAAAGGGATTATTAAAAGCGCCTAAGCAAATGTAAGAGCAATTGTGCTTTTGGTCTAATCATTACATTTCCTACAGGGTCATCAATGTCACCATGAATTACTTACTCACTTTTCAATCTTTTTAGGGATAATTTCCAGGATGAAAACTATCCTATGTCTTTCCTCGGACCTTAAACTATCTCCATGCCAAATTTCATCAAAATCGATTCAGCGGTGTAAGCGTGAAGTGGTAACAGACAGACAGACAGACACACTTTCGCATTTATAATATTAGTATGGATTAGTATGGATGGATGGTAGGTATACATAAATTTATACAGAAAGCTCACTCTTTGAATCTAAGCAATGCTGCACATTCGTGGATTCAGCACACCTCTCTGTTGAAGCCGCCGAGAGGTAGGCATACCAGTTTGATGGATCCATGGAAAAACTAGCCTCAAACCCGCATCTATTTAAATGATTAATTTTTTTGTACTATAATTAAATTTCAAATTTAAAAAAGTATTCTATGCAACGTTGTGTAAGTCAAAAAATGCTTGTAGCATCTTTTCTTACGATGTGAGTGTGAGCGTAGCGAGCGTGCCAATGCCAGTAGCGTTTTTTGACCCCCTTATACAACTGTTGCATAAAATACGATAAAATTACCAGGAGCTGCTGCTGACTGTACTAAATTTCCTTTCCCTCACCTCTGAATATAGGAATATACTTAGAGCAAATAAACTAATTCACTAACCTTACACAACAAACGTCGTCGACTGATCTTCTTCTTAGCATTCGACATCGCAACAATTTAAATAGAACGAAAACGTGAACTTCCTTCTCTTTTCACTGAAACCTATACACTAAATAGACAGTATTTCTCTGTCTCATGTCGCTGATAACCCGTATTTGTTCCACGTGGTTTTATAAACAAACAATCATGTTATTTGGATAATTTGATTACAAAAAGCAAACAGTCTAGGCTTGGCTGATATCCAACTGATGTGGCGAGCTTTGTTGCACAAGGCCTATGACAATGTACAATGAAATTAGATAATTGTGAGTCATAGTCGTAAATATTGGCGGAAGATGATATATGAGTTTTGGTAGTGTTTTAACCCTTTGTCGGTTGTCCGCCAAAGATGGGAAATTTCATGAACGGAAAACTGAACCTATGATGCCACGTAGGTTGTTACTTTACTTGCAACTTTTTACTGCGGTCTATTATTTCGGCCTCAAAAGTTCGACAGTAGGTAGTCAAGACGATACCTCAACGCGTTCCCGAGATAAAGGGTCTTCACAGACAGACGGACGGACGGATGGACGGACGGGCAACAAAGTGATCCTACAAGGGTCCGGGTTTTTTTTCCTTTTGAGGTACGGAGTCTATAAAATTTGAGGAGTTCATTCCTCATAGGTCTCATCATGAACTCTTTACTAAAATTTTATGAGACCATCTTGGAGATGCGTCCTCTTGAATTTGGGGACCTCTATGCCAGCACCGGCAGTAATACCGGAAACTGTTATCGGTGGTTGTTCGTACGTGTCATGTACTCATGTATGATCTCATTAACCACACAGTCTTTAAATCGAAACAAAAACATCTCATTCTGGGAATACCTACCTACATAGATATGATGCAACAAACAAGCAGACAGATGATACTATCATACAGTGCGTGAGCTGTCAGAATGCGATTCGTATTATACCTGTCTCACTCGCTCTTACGCGATTCAGATAAGAACCTCTCAGTATTCACCCAAACCCGAATCGCCATCTGAGAGCTCTAGGATTGTACAGTTATTTAGTACAGTCAGCATCAAAAGTAGCTGTCAATTTTAGTAAGTACCTATGCAATTTGACATAAGCCAGTAGTACAATTGTCAGCGCCATCTGCCTTCAGCTTTGCGTTTTTTGTTCTTCTTATTCACTACATTTATCAGGTAAGTATACAAGTCTTTTATACATCCTTGATGTCACATTGCAGGTCACAGTCTGTATAGTTGTTTACCACCCATTAAAGCCTATTTTCTTCTGAGGCTCGTTATTACGATATCAAACTATATTAAGTTTCTGTTAAAAATGACATTTTAGTGGCAAGCTTTTACAGCCGACTGTACTTTTCTTTGGATATCCATCAAATGCTCACTGAGACGATTCTAAAGAGCCCAAGCTCGGTAGGATTGTTTTTTCTATTATAGAGTTCCTATGGCCACCTTCCGGCTCCATCATCAGATCAGCCCCATGGTACCATATTATTGTATTGTCATCAAAGTTAAGCAAGTATGCAAAATTTCACCTCAATCGGTTGACGATATCTGCTTCAAAATTGAGTTGCAAGATTTCACCCGAACAAACATACTTTAAACATACCATGCAAGTTAAATAAAAGCTTTAAAAAGGTAGCCCTTGTATACGTTACGTTTTATAATATGTATAATTCGAAAACTTACAGTATCTGAAACGTCCAGCATTTTGAATGTATTTCCAAAACGTCACCGTCGCACCATTGCATCAAGTCCGTTGAGTAGTGTTCTGGAAAGAAGAAAGACAATCACATTAGGTACTTAAAGAATAACAGTTACTATAATTGTATACCTATTATAAGTTGTGTAGCTAGTTTTTGACTCATAGTGACATTTATTTCTGTTTAACAATAGATCATTTATTGATAATACAACCGACATCTATATGAACAAAAAAAAACCGGCCAAGTGCGAGTCGGACTCGCGCACCGAGGGTTCCGTACAAACATTTTCCATCCCTAAGTGTTTAAGTTAAGTTTGCACCTGGTATGTATAGCGCCCCATATAAATTAGGTGCAAACTTGCAAAGTTAGGTATTAAAAAAAAACTACTTACTAGATCTCGTTCAAAACAATTTTCGTTGGTAGTTTTTATAGTAATGTACATCATATGTTTTTTTTAGATTTTTCATTTTCTTATTTTAGAAGTTAGAGGGGGGGGGACCAACTTTTTTCCACTTTGGAAGCGTCTGTCACGCAAACTATTCGGTTTAGAAAAAAAATATTCTAGAAACCTCGATATCATTTTTGAAGACCTATCCATAGATACCCCACACGTATGTGTTTGATGAAAAAAAAAATTTTGAGTTTCAGTTCTCTAAGTATGGGGAGCCCCCAATATTTATTATTATTTTTTTATTTTTGCATCAATATCTTAATGCGGTTCACAGAATACATCTACCTACCAAGTTTCAACAGTATAGCTCTTATAGTTTCGGAAAAAAATGGCTGTGACATACGGACGGACAGACGGACAGACGGACAGACGGACAGACAGACAGACAGACAGACATGACGAATCTATAAGGGTTCCGTTTTTTGCCATTTGGCTACGGAACCCTAAAAACCACCACATATGCTTCGTCAATTTAAAAATAATGCATGCAATTCACAATGTATATCCGCAACAAGCTTCGTCAGAATCAAATGACATAAAATAAATCCGCAACACGCCTCGTCAAGAAAAACTTAATCTATTAAATCCCCTCTCAGGGCCATATTCGGTCCAAAAGTCCCCATTACGCTAGCAGCATTGCCCCGCTGAATGGCAATGGAGACTTGCTGAACCAACCATGACCCAGAGCGAGGATCGTGGCCCCTCTCTCTTAATCGCCGCCCCAAATCCCTAAAAAGTTCACGAAACTCACTACCCCAAGGTCCAGCCGTTTCCACAGCGACGGGTACGAAATCGTACATCAACTCTAAGGCTGCGTACTTGGCGTGTTTCATCTTAGCGGCTGTTTCCGCCGCTGAACCCGCCAACCTCGCGGTTGCCGTTTCATTGCCGGTCCAGCGCGTTAACCATTTCGCCACCCTAGCTCCAGGAAGATCTGACGAATTTTTCCTTATGCTTTGTGTGTCGATCTTTGCATTGTTTATTTGAAAGGTTTTTTACACCTTAGCGACCTCTATGTGAATACGCATTCACATCTTACCGCACCACTTTACAGTGGTGACCGAGCAAGCGAGAGAGGGCGCTGTTAGTTTTTATAAATTTATGAAACATATAATGTCTCATTTTTTATGTGGGTAGGTACACCACAATTTTTATTTAAGCATTAAATACAAAGATCAAAGCTTAAAGAAAAATTGAAAAAGGAGCTACCTGGGGGAAGAGACCGGGAATCGAACCCGGTACCTCTGGATTGCCGGTCCAGCGCGTTAACCATTTCGCCACCCTAGCTCCAGGAAGATCTGACGAATTTTTCCTTATGCTTTGTGTGTCGATCTTTGCATTGTTTATTTGAAAGGTTTTTTACACCTTAGCTTGTGTAGTAGTTACTTACTTTTTATTCGTGGCATTGGCTATCCAAAGCACCACTACTCTCCTCATGGTAACGTGACCCTACTCGCTGGCGACACCGTAAACGATTTGTACGGACAATAGGTAGTTAAGTACAGCGTCCCTAACTAGCGGTTATTTGTAGAACTCCAATTCTCCATACCAATCGTTTACGCAGTTGCTAGCGAATACTGTCACTGTAAACTCGTGGTGAGGGTACAGTAACTGCCGACTGGTATATATCTACGTTAACACTGGGAAGCCAGTTGGTAAGCCAGTTAGCAGACCACCCCTAGAATTCATTCCTCAGGGCATCTACTAAGATCACCTGAGTGAGTGGATCAAACCGAACACCTAGGTAAACGAACATATTGGAGGAAAGGAATATGCCTATTAAGACCACCCAGGTCCTAAGGGATACTGATTTTTCGGTTAACTCAAACAAGAATCAGATGGGACAACATAGTTCATTTAAAAAAACTATAGACAAATATAAAAGAAAGGATAGTATAAATGTATATGTAATACAGATGCCTAAACTTTATCAGAAAAAATAAAATATTTTTTTCTCTAAAAATCTATTACAATCAGATTGTTATATTGAACCATTACTAACTGTTTCAGAACGCACGACTTTGACATCAAAAATCAAACGTCACGTCAATGTCAAGCCAATCAATGTGCTCTAAAAAAAACAATAACAAATCTTGTTTTGCATTGCATTGAAACTCCATATTAAGTTTATTTACTAAATAAAATAAAAGTTCATGTAGGTAAATATACCGTAATGAAAATTATTGGATGAAGGAACACGAGTGACAGAAATTACCGGTAAGTTTATAATTAGTACCTATCCATAATTGATTGCGATACCAGCGATAAAGTTCTAATATTTAAATTAGTACATATTTAATAGCTGCACTATTTGATAGAGTCGTGACTATCAGTATCTGTTCTGATCAATCTGTGGCTTCCAATGTTTTAAAATAATATGAATGAATATCTTAACCACATTCGCATTTTCCTTATGATAGTTATGATAATGATCTATGTAATTCCTGCAATAAAAAGTACCACCTTTTATACCTGCAGTAATCTTTTTAAAACAAACTGCAGAATCTTTATGTAGTGAATTACCTATCACTTATCACTGTTACATATTTGGGCGAATATACAAAAGTTGGGTAACTTTTCGGGATATTTTGTTTATGATAGTTTTTTAATCAAAATGCTACAAATTCGGGTATATAAGATAGGTAATGTAATGAATATATTGCTCGAGATTGGGCCAGTCACTTTTTTAAGTAGAACCGGAGAAATTTCGGTTTTTCTGAATTTGACTGCCAGGGGACTGACGAGGCTGACAAAGTACTGACAAAATACACTACATAACACACAACTTCATAACATATGCTTGATATTTATTAAAATTTAGAAATAAATCTCTTAGGAATTAATCTATCTATTAGCCACAGACGTCCACTGCTGAACATAGGCCTCCCTGACGACTCACCACAAAGTGCGATCCCGTGCAGACCGCATCCATTGATTCCCCGCTACCCTCAGGAGGTCATCCGTCCATCCAGTCGGGGGCCTTACCACGCTGCGCTTTCCTATACGTGGTCGCCACTCTACGACTTTGCTGCTCCAACTGCCGTTCATTTACCGGGCTACATGGCCTGCGCATTGCCATTTCAACCGTGCAATCTTGTGAGCTGTGTCGGTTACCCTGGTTCTACTGCGGATATCCTCATTTCTGATTCTTTCGCGCACAGAAACTTCGAGCATAGCCTTTATTGACGAACTACAGGCCCATCTCACTGCTGAGCCATGTTTATCAGCTGTTCTTCAGAGTCATTACCAATCGTCTCGCGCACAGTCAATTTCCAACCTCCCGAACAATCCGGATTCCGAAAAGCTTTAGCACCATAGACCAAATTCATACGCTGCGGCAGGTTGTACAGAAGAGAAAGGAGTATAACCGGCCACTATGTTTGTGAATTATGAAAAAGCCTTTGATTCGATCGAGACATGGGCTGTGCTTCAATCTCTCCAGCGGTGCCGTATCGACTATCAATACATCGAAGTGCTAAAGTGTTTGTACTGAAACACCACCATGTCAGTCCGAATCCAAGACCAGAGTCTATCCAACTGCAGCGAGGAGTAAGACAGGGAGACGTAATTTCTCCAAAACTGTTTACTGCTACACTGGAATATGCCTTCAAGCTACTGGATTGGAACGGACTTGGCATCAACATTAACGGCGAGGTACTCGCCGTTAATGTTGATGTTGAATTGTTGAAAAGTTGTTGAATTGTCACTCACCTTCGATTTGCAGACGATAGAAGCTATTTTTAGTCTTATTCTTATGTTTTTATTCCTATTCTTAGTCTTCATTCACTTCAGTGAACTGAAAACTTCAGTGAAGTAACAATTGAATAAACTGTTTAACGTGTAATACTGTGAGAAAGATCTATCTCCACCATTCAAACAGCTTTTTAATTGTCTTTTCTACTTTGAGGTAGTTTAACAGCATCCCTGTTTTTTTATAAGTCACTGCTATTTTTGGTATTCTCTATAATTTTGTATTTGTTGTAGCTTGTTCGAACTTTTTTACCTCTTTATGTAGTTTCTTTTAATTTAATTTAAATAACACTTCCGAAAAGGCCCTTCTTCACTGTTTCCTTTCTTTCCTTTTTAGTAATATCTTCACTCATTTCTCCAATTCTGGTTTGTGGAGTTTCTTCCACAGATTTTACAACTTACTTAGACTGCTTTTTTGAGAGTCAAAACTCTCTTATATTTTGGTCGATGATTTTTCAGTCTAGTTCTCAGTTTTGAAACCATTGCTTGGTTCAATATTTTTTAATTGCCTATTTCTGGACTTTTTCTGTCTTTCGCTTCATTTGCTCTTTGGTCGTCGTTTATAATAGGTAATTTGTTCACCATCTATTGATTATGCTTCGTGGTCAGTAGTTCTTGCGAACAAAGATATAAGTAGTATGATTCAGAAGTTGTTTTTTTTTGCGTGTACTCAGATGAATTTTTCTTTTTTTTGTGGCTAATCATTGCTCCCAAGGTGTTATTTCCTTAACAAATGTCTTTACCCCTGTTCCTTCTTTTTTTAAGAGGCGGCACGATAGTTTAAACTGAAATAAGTAAAAATATACAGCTTCAACACGCTACAAATGTCAGTACCCTGGAAACCCGTCAGTCCTTTGGCGCAATATAACACAAAGGACTGACGCCAACGGACTGATGAAAAAGACATGAATTTGGGGTTATCTTTAGAATCAACATTTAATTTGATATTTTCTAACATCAACTAGCTACATTTTAACAAAACAAAGTTGACTGTGTATAAATTCAAGTATAACACAGATTTACAAGGAAATAACGATTTACCATAGGACTGACTTTTTGACTGGATCGGCACGTGTTCACATGACAACCACAACTCTGGTACTGGCTCAGTAATAGTGGCCGTAAAATGGCTCGACCTGCAGCTAACTTTACTATCAACCTTGAAATTTAACGCGGATTTGAATTTGAGTCGCCGATATTTAGCGCGAAATTCCAATTCGAACAACAGACAGCGGACTGACGAATAAAACTGAACACAAAGTTTCTTGTATTTTTTACAACAACCGTGAGAATATTATATTATGAAAGTAGTGATATACATTATTAAATACATCATAGATTGTATTGAAACAGTAAGTTTTCTTACATGAGTGGTAATATTTAATACACAGCCATTTGATTGCCCACTTTTGAGGTTGTGACATGCCAAAGTACTGACGTTTTAAGGATAAATTGTGGAGTTTCACAAATTTGTATTTAAAATGAATAGCTGAAATTGGGTGACCAAATAAAAGGCTTTTAGTAGTATTCAAATAAAATTAAAAATATAAACAAAATATAACAAAACATTATTTTATTGCCCTATGACATCGAGTTACCCATTTTTTGTAGAATCACCCATTTACAGGTAGGTAAACCTCTTAACAAAACAAAGGCTACTTTTTCCAATTTGATATTTTAAATTATCAAAATGCACAATGAGCTGCGGCATTGCATTTTGAGCATGTAAATTACATTGCGGAATTTGTGCTGCCCATAGTAATTGAAAGATGATAATAATTTGCAAAGTATGTGATGTGAATTGTGTTGCAATAAGTACATCTAAAACAATAACCAAAATTCTAAAATCTTTGGATATACCTACTAATTGTGGGTTATTTTTAATTATCTGACTATGAACAAGAACAATGTCAGCTTACAAATTACAGGAACAAAGTCTGTAGTATAGTCAAGAAAAATGAGACTAAAGCCTCATTCTGAGATAAATAAAAGAAAATAAATCAACTTTCCTTGGCGTTACAGGGATGGGTCCAAGGTTGGTCAATCCCTATGAAATTTAGGTGGCCTGATTTATATCCAACAAGGTATTTATTATTTTGTCTGTTTGTCAAGTTGCGGGTATTAAGGTCATTCTGATATAAGCTTAAAATTATTTTTTGAATATTTATTTTAGTATGTATGGAAGTTATATTTTTTTGCAACATATGTATAATTAAACTATTGATACAAAGATATCAACCCTTAAAGAAAAATTGAAATGAGTTACCGGGGGGATGACAATTTTTCACTAAGCTTTGATATCTTTGTATCAATAGTTTAATATAAAAAATTTGTGGTGTGTACCCACATTAAAAAAATTTAGACATTACATGTTTCATAAATTGATATAGAAAGAAAGAAAGAAAGGAAATTTATTTATTTGGGTCATGGATGTTAACTATATATGTATTTATTTATTATGTATATCATCGTCTAGTACCCATAGTACAAGCTTTGCTTAGTTTGGGACTAGGTTGATTTGTGTATGATTGTCCCTTAATATTTATTTATTTATTTTATTTATTTCGCCGCAATTAGTATTACATATTATATAACATAAAAATTATAAGTAGTGTGCGAAAAAGGAGTATAATTATGTACGTATAATTGACAACATTGACGGATGACATGATGGATGTCTCTTATGGAAAATTTTACAGTCACAAAAAGAACAGTGGTACAATTTCCATACTAACTCCCCCTTAGTAATAGTCCCACTGTATGATTTTCTATGCTGTGACCAGCTACTGGTCGCCTACAATCTTTTAGAATGAGGAAGAGGGAGGTTCTATTTTAAATTTCCTTATTGTATCGTTAATTTTTATCTGACAATGGAACTTTTTCCAAACGCTTTTTTTCTCATTTTGTGAGGCTAAACTGTGCCTAAATTCAGGTCAACTTTTTGTCCTTAGCCATTGACAGGTTACATTACAAGCCCTGGTAAAAACCTCTATAAGAAAAATCTAATTTAACTTTTGGCCACCCTAAAGCTAAATAGCATCTACACACAGTGAAACATTACTGCTATGGCAAAAGTCAAGGCGCAACGTTGTTTCTCGTAGCATCGTCTACGAGAAGGTACAGCCTTCAATACATTTGCGGAACTTACCGTGCTTCAAAATCATTGACGTATCTAAGATTATTTTTCAGGTGGGGCCTGGGTGGGGCCTGGCCTTGGCGTATGAGTTGAAGTCATGAATTTCTATGGGTAACCCAAAATTCTGGGGTCACCCGGCCACCCTCCTAAATACGCCAATGTTCAAAATTATTAGGTATACAGGGTGGCCCATTTAGATCGGTCTGTATGGGAAAGTCTGAAACTATAAGACATACGAAGACCTGTTCTTAGGAACCATGTCATCGATTTTAATAAAAATAAAAACTGAAGTGGGCTAGATCGATTGATCATTCATGCGGTACCCACTTTTCAATTTTTTTCACTTTTCTAATTTGTTTCAAGTAAATCAAAATGGTTTTATCACTCACATCGAAGCCTGCCGCTAACTCTGACGTGGTTTGCGATGGAAAATTGACTTCCAAGATTTGATTGCAGTGTTTAGTTGAAAATAAAAGTTTTTTTTTTATTACAATTAAAAAAACTTAGTTACAAGTGAAGCCAATAAAGGCGTGTTACAAAATAGCAAAGCAACAATTTTCGCGAAACTGTCCAGTCCTTCCCACCCTTAATGAAGATTTATTTTCGTATTATTGTGAAATTCGTTTTCTCAATATACGTTTCTAAGTTAACTTACTTGCGGGAACGGACAATGGTTGGTATGTTGCAACACCCCCCTACCCTGAGTTGACGTGACCGTGCTCGCTAGCGATAGCGTAAACGATTTATATGGAGAATAGTACAGAGCCCCAACCGGTAAAACTACAATCCATACTAAAATGCGAAAGTGTGTCTGTCTGTCTGTTACCTCTTCACGCTTAAACCGCTGAATCGATTTTGATGAAATTTGGCATGGAGATAGTTTAAGATCCAAGGACATAGGATATAGATTTCATCCTGGAAATTATCCCTAAAAAGATTGAAAAGTGAGTAAGTAATTCTTTATGACATTGATGACCCTGTAGGAAATGTAATGATTAGACCAAAAGCACAATTGCTCTTACATTTGCTTAGGCGGTTTTAATAATCCCTTTTATTAATTAAGGTGATTAGGTGGATATCTATCGTGTTGTACGAGGTTGCTTCCATACTTCCAAGTTCCACGCGGACGTAGTCGCGGGCAAAAGCTAGTTCTCTATAGTTCTATACAAACTGTTTACGTAGTCGCTAACGTACGGTCCCCTTACCATGAGTTTACAGTGACCGTAAGCCCTAGTGACTGATTTGTATGGAGAATTGTAGTTCTACAAAGTAACCGCTAGGCGCTGTAGGTACTATTCTCCATACAAATCGTTAACGCTGTCGCTACCGAGTACGGTCACGTTAACTCATGGTAAGGGTACTATAACGGCCCGGCTACGACTTTGCGCGACCAGTGGAGAGGTGAGCGGCGGCCATAGGATGTCAGTTATATCGATAGAGCTAACAAAATAAATGTACATTGTTTTATCTATGGCCAGTGGCGCCATCTAGAGTCATACGATGCTAATCTGTTTGTTCTTTGTTTGAACTTTAAAAATAAAGTCAGTTGCTGTTAAGTCACTATAGTTGTTTCATTAGGTTATGGGCCCAGTGCTAATTTCAAGTAAATTTAAATAGTCCGCTAATTATTCACTGAATGTGCCAAAACTGCGAGCTTGTGAAAATTACGACGATTGGGCGTTTGCAGTTGAAAACTAGCTAGTCTTAGACGGTGTCGTTTTAGACGATCACAATGTTTTATCCGAAGTAGAAGACAGGAAAACGAGAGCAAAATTGATACCTAATGACGATAGGTCCCTCTATACCCACATCAGGAATGAAGCTACGGTGCGAGATTTATGGAGCAAACTGAAATCTCTCTTTGACGATTCAGGGTTTGCGGAAGATCAGACTAGAAACCAGTGAATCCATGACCAGTTACGTATCCCAGTTGGTAGAAACCGCACAGAAACTAAGAGGTACCGGTTTCGAAATAAATAATGAGTGGGTCGGATCTCTTTTGCTAGCAGGACTTCCAGAGAAGTTTAGCCCTATGATAATGGCTATCGAGCATTCGGGCATAAAAATTAGTTGCGATTCTATAAATACCGCGAGAAGCCGCGCTCGGTCATTCCGCCCCCACCCCACCCCACACCCCACACACCAAAAGTATGGAAGCAAGCTTATATTACAAAAATATCTGAACACGACCCTATTGTCAGGAGCATAAAATCGTGTTCAGATATTTTTGTTCTCGTAAGTGTGTAGATGTAAATGAACTCGACTGTACTATAATAACCTGTGATTTCATAATTTACAGAATCACAATATAAAAATGATTATAAACATTTTAAAAATCAATATCGCAAATTCTGCTTATGAAAATTGCCAGTGCAACATTAGTGCCAGTGCGACATGCACTTTGTCCCGGAGTTAGGTAAGTTTATATATATTTTGACAATATTCAGATGTTTTAATAGTGGATGTTCTATTTTTAGGGTTCCGTAGCCAAATGGCAAAAAACGGAACCCTTATAGATTCGTCATGTCTGTCTGTCTGTCTGTCTGTCTGTCCGTCTGTCCGTCTGTCCGTCTGTCCGTCCGTATGTCACAGCCATTTTATTCCGAAACTATAAGAGCTATACTGTTGAAACTTGGTAGGTAGATGTATTCTGTGAACCGCAATAAGATTTTGATGCAAAAATAAAAAAATAATAATAAATATTGGGGGCTCCCCATACTTAGAACTGAAACTCAAAAATTTTTTTTTCATCAAACACATACGTGTGGGGTATCTATGGATAGGTCTTCAAAAATGATATGGAGGTTTCTAAAATATATTTTTTCTAAACCGAATAGTTTGCGTGACAGACGCTTCCAAAGTGGAAAAAAGTTGGTCCCCCCCCCTCTAACTTCTAAAATAAGAAAATAAAAAATCTAAAAAAAACATATGATGTACATCTAGTAAGTAGTTTTTTTTTAATAATTTAATACCAAAGTGTTTGTACGGAACCCTCGGTGCGCGAGTCCGACTCGCACTTGGCCGGTTATTTTGACAATATTCAGATGTTTTAATAGTGGATGTTCTATTTTTTTACCTTTTGGGGGTGGCCTAACGGTTACTAACATTTACACAAGGAATAATTGTTGGAAACTATAAATATTCAAGGAATAAACTTTCCATACTTTTGGCCTGGGGTGTATCTCGCCGCTCGTCGCTCCGCTGGTCGCGCGAATCCGGGGCCGGACTGTAGCGTGACTGTCTCACGTATAGAATAGGTCGATAATCATTAGGTTTTTTCCCCTTTTTGCTTGAGCAAGGTCAAGTAACCTTAATCTAACGTGATGGTAAGTGACGGTGACGATGAAGTAATACAGCAAGCAAGAAGTTTGTTTCTGAATCATAGATAAAAGTATTTTCGATTGTATTCGATTGGCCGCCGACGCGACACTACGGAGCTCTTGAAAATGAATCGCGAACCAATTCGAAACATGTCGAGCTATTTTCGACTTGTACGACATGAGTGCACCCGTTTCATTAGTATTTAATACGTTCAATAGGTATATCTTGAGATGAATGAAAAAGTATTTTCATATTATAAATAAGTACCTACCTAAAGTTCTTCAAGTGACAATAACTAGCTGTTTATTCAATACTTAACGTCAAGAACGTGATTTAAAGCCGGTAAAGGTTAGAACTGTTTCCTTATTCACTCCTTATGTTTATGTGTATTAGCTTATATTGACGGCACTACGTAAAGCAACGTAATGAGGCAATTTATAGTCCTATGAAAATTATGTTGAAGTGCGTCTTCTTTTGTTAAGAGAGCAATAAAAATAAAATAAAATAACAATAAATTTGTCAACGGAGCGAGCGAATCGAGCGAGGAGTCTCCGTTTCATTTCACCCTAAAATTCTATCGTATGTCTGGACGTCTGTTTGTCCGGATTTCCGGCTCTTTTCACCTAGAGGTCGCATTTCTCAACCGATTATTATGAAATGTTGTAAACAGGTTCGTTAATACCGTACGTAGGGTAAATCGCCAATAATTGGCCACCGTTCAATAACTGGCTACTCAAACTAAAAATGAACTCTGTTCACCTACAAACTGAATTCATTTTATTATATCGTGGCCAGTTATTGAAGGGCGGCCAGTAATTAAAAGCTTATACTAAAATGAATTATATTTATAGGTTAACAGAGTTCATTTTTAGTTTGAGGTGGCCAGTTATTGAACGGTGGCCAATTATTGGCGATTTACCCTATACATATACCTATTTTTTTTATAATGAAGGAACCTACTCTGCTTTATAGATTCAGTTTTTTTGCGATTCGAATAAATAACAAATGTCAAATCGAGGATTTCATGACATGGATTTTTATGTCATATGACATAAAAATAAACTGATCTGGGTTCTCAAAATGTATAGTTACTATTGAGAAAAGATATAATTTTAACACCTCTGGAAAACTTAATGTGCCCCGTTGTTGTAAGCACACCTACAGAAATATTGAAGTTTTTCATATCAAACATCCCTCCCAGAATAAGACTCCTAGTCTTTTATTGAAGTCAGTTTTTTTAATAGTGATAAATTTCTCAATACAGCTAAAAAATCATAATTCCCTTTCCCTCCCCTACCGAGCTGCGTTGCATCAACACCTCTAGCACAACTATTTATGCTCCGTGACTCATGTCACGCGATTTAGCGGCACCAGTCACTTTCTCACAGTAGTCCACAGATAGAGATAGGTAATAAATCTCGCGCGAGAAAGACTCGCTAAAGATGCGGATCAGACTCGTATACATTTGGTTAATATTATTCCAGTCAGCTGTTGCCAGCCGGGAACCGGTCGAACGGACATTATTTAATGTGGCCAACTGTCCGAAGAGGTTTGCCAAGTTACAGGGCTATGTTTTTATGCATATGTAGTTCAAAGATGGATTTTCATTCTAAAAGTTCAAGTACTGCTGGCAGGACTGAGGGCCTATGATGGTTGCGTTTATCACGTGATAAATACAATAAATAGTGACAAAGCACCTGTCACTCACACTTGCATCTTGTCAAAACGTGACGGATGCTTTGTCACTTATTTATCGCATGATAAAAGTAACCATCATAGGCCCGCTAAGGTCTCTAAGTATATCCGTTTTATAAGTTTCATTGGGCAGCACTGGGATATTGGTATCTCCTCGTATGATTTTGCGGTTTCATCACGCTTTCAGCACTGGACCGATTTGGACTATGTTTTAAACACTAGCTGCCCAAGTAGCACACATGCTTTATAAGCGTCTATACAACCCTTACACAGCTGTAATAAGCCGAATAAGGGCTGTATAACCTCTTATTCGGCATGTTTGCTACGTGGGTGGGCATCTCAAACTCAGATCTATATTATCCAAATTATCTATACTTAAAAACAAGTTGCCATATAGCACTTTAAGACTGCTTTATATGGCCCTAGCCGATTCTGTCATAAGCTATGGCCTGTCTAGCTATGGGAGAACTTATAAGACACATCTAAATAATATATATAAACTACAACTAAGATTATTAAAAACTATTGTACCTCTTATAAAATATAAATATAGATATAACTATGAAAGTCTGTTCAAGTACTGTAGGGTGATGCCTGTACATGACAAAGTAGATCTAGCTATCGTACCCAATATATTAATAATATCCCCTTGTTAAATAGAAGATTCAGACCAGAAAATTTACGCAATCTAACAAACATACCAGCATTCACAATTCCTCATTGCACTAATGAATACGGCAACAGAGTATGGACGCAGGCCTTACCACGCGCGTTGAACAGACTTCCATGTGATTACGATTATGATAGTAAATCTACTAAACAAGTTATAACCTCGTATAAAAAAATGTTAATAGATAGCCTTCCCGATTAGTAAGTATATAATTTAATATTGCAAATTTGTCAATATACTAAGTATATTTTCCTCTACTTAGGTTCGATATAATCTTAAAAAATTAAGATTAGAGCCTAAGCTGTAATTTTATGTCCGTTTTATTGAAATAAACAGTTCAAATTTTAAATTTTAATTTTTTTTTTTTTTTTTTATCCACAGATGGTTAAGACAGTTTTTAGTTAATCACGGAGATTAAAAAAAGCAGTTTATGGTTTTTTTCTTCCGTGCGGACGAAGATTGTCCGAACTTGAGCGATATAAATACAAAGATTAAACCGCAAAGAAAAAGTAAATCGCGCTCATTAGGGATTGAACCTTGGACCTCTCCAATGTGTCATAGATAAAAAGGTATACATATTGTATAACTTTAAATTAAATACAGATTATTTATAGATATAGTGCATAAAGAATTGATACCCAAGGAACACTAAATAGCCACTTGGAGTTCCAATGTTTCTCACATACAATTATCGTGTTGTCCACAATCCACGTGCAAAACCGGCAATGTGGACACGAGACTCGCATTCCTATTGAATATTTATACGTCCTGTATAGGAGTGTTGATGATATGATATAGCAGATTACAGGATCATGATCATAATGAGACTCTAATCAGTACCTATTCAACTATCTCGTGTGTTATAAAACGGATATACATTACAAGTGAAATACAAAGCCTAATAGCGGCCGTAACGAAATCGTGAAAAACGGTTAACAAATTTAACAGTAGCCGTAAAGGATCTATCATATCTGTGGATTTAGTATGAAACATGTTCCCACTCTTTTACACTCGCAATAGTATTTTATGCCATCGTTGCACAATGAAGGTTCTTAAAGTTGAGTGCCGCCATTAGGTCACGAGGCTTGCCGAGTGTCCTTGGTAACGTACGAGATTTTAAGACCTAATTGTGTAACTATTGCATACAATACTTTTTATAGGAGCAAAACACAGAAAAACATTTTTTTACTTTAATCGTCATTCCCCACTATGAATTTTTATTTTTGATGTAGGTACTTAACCTTTTTCGTTCAACTAAAACTGATTATAAAACTGATATTAAAAAAAAAAACGTGATCGCAAAGGTCATGGCAGGTGCCTCGTGATTGGTAAAAATTTTTGACGAGTAATTTCAACCAACCAGTGAACAATAGCGTGCTTTTTTTTTTTAAATCATATATGCGAATGTTCTCTTTTTGAATTATTAGAGTTGAGTAGAGAGATGTCTTATGAATATTATAGTTCTGTAGCGGGTGCCATAGATTATAGAATTTTGGTACAGGCTTAAAAAGTTCGTTATTGTGAATTTGCCTGTGAAATTATAATTGACAGATTAAAATAGTACGCGAGTATAAAAAATCTTTTAGAATAAAGTATTACCTCCCATTTTACCTTTAACAAATAAAAAGTCAATTTTTCCATCCAAATATTTAAAACTTTTAATACGATCGATTGTGGTGATTATTGTACACAGTACAAGCAAAAAACTATAATATTCTAAATAATTAATTGTATTAGGATAAGTATTTAATAGATAGCATAGGTACGCACATAATAATCACAATTATCACAATACAGCATTGTCGTTCTTTATCTGTGTTAATAATAGAGCTATCTGAAAAATACAACAATGCATACGTTAATGCACTTTGCTATTATAAATAAATAAATAATAAATATTAGACAACCTCACACAAATCAACCTAGTTCCAAATTAAGCTCAAGAAGGCTTGTGTTATGGGTACTAGGCAACGATATACATACTTATGTAGATAAATAAATACTTAAATACATAGAACATCCATGACCGAAGCACAAATATTCGAGTTCATCAAACAAATATTTGCCCGGGCCGGGATTCGAACCCAGGACCGTCGGCTCAGTAGGCAGTTGCTTAACCACTGCGCCAACCGCGTCGTCATAACTAGTCGTATTATAACTTATGAAAGGCATACAGCGTTGATTAAGGATGTCTCTTGGTGAGGGTTGGAATGGAACCGCACTAAATCCGTCGATGTCCGTCCGTGATTTATCTTTATTCCAAACAATATATTTCAAAACTAGCCTCTATAAAATTACGAAAATAGAATTTCTTTATTAGTCAACTTTCCCCGCTCCCGGCAAAAGCCACCGCAGCCAGAATTTCTTATTCGTTATTTGTATTGGGATTAGGCTGTATCTTCCCAACCAGCAAGAATTTCATATAAGCTATAGGCCTTATATGTCTATTTAGTCGGGAAAAGGTAATGTTACAGTAGTCGTCGTGACGACATGTCGTATAGAAGCTGATTATAAACCCTGTTTCGGTTGACTTTTACTCGACTTAATTGCTCTATAATTGTGCCCAAACCCCGTCGTATAAACTGTTATACGACTATATGCCACGACTAACAGGTCACGCAGATACGTTGTCATGGTGTTTATACGACCTGATTTTGCTGGTTGGGTTATGATCCGTGATAGTTAGACAGTTGAAATTTTCACAGATGATGTATTTCTGTTGCCGCTATAACAACAAATACTAAAAACGGTGTAAAAACGGAATAAAATAAATATTTAAGTGGGGCTCCTATACAACAAACGTGATCGGTTGCGGATAAGTCTAAATCGCACTGGGCTGGTGTTTTATAATAAAAAGAACCGGCCAAAAGCATGTTGGGCCACGCTCAGTGTAGGGTTCCGTAGTTGCCCAGCCTTCATAATAAGTAGACGGGCTTAAAACCGCTTTAAATTACGAGAAAGATTGTAAGCTCTATAAAAAGGTCGTAAACGCCAAAGTAACTGTAATATGTGTAACGTTCGAAGTATAAGGACACCGCGCGGCACTTACTTCATTTATAAGAAAATTATGAAATTTTGCCATAACTCAAAAACGGCTCGACCGATTTTATTCAATACTAGCGACCCGCCCCGGCTTCGCACTACGTAGTCATAGTTTTCATTGAAAGTACTTATAAGCCCTCATTTTCATGAATTTTTCCATATTTTTCAACCCGTGGTTGAAAAGTTAGAGGGGGGCGCAATTTTTAGGGTTCCGTACCCAAAGGGTAAAAACGGGACCCTATTACTGAGACTTCGCTGTCCGTCCGTCCGTCCGTCCGCCCGTGGGTGAATTTCAGGGCGTTTTAACCGCGCGGTTCTAACGTTTCATTATTGTCACATGCTTTTTACCAAAACGAAAGAGCAAGTCGCAATAACTGTGGTGAAACTGGGATCTGACTCGGGAGTCCTTTTCAGATTCATACAAATTCAACTTTAACCATCATCTATTTTGTCAATATTTGCTGTGACACTAATGAAAAAAAAAACCGCCGTAAAAACGCTTGAAATTCACCCCCGTCCGTCTGTCACCAGGCTGTATCTAAACAACGGTGATAGATAGACAGTTGAAATTTTCACAGATGATGTATTTCTATTGCTGCTATAACAACAAATACTAAAAATAAAATAAAATAAATATTTAAGGGGGGCTCCCATACAACAAACTTGTTATACATTATATATATATGTATAGGTACGGAACCCTTCATGCGCGAGTCAGGCTCGCACTAGCCCAATTTTTTTTATTTCCAGAGCGAATATTTACAAAACTGCTGACTTTATCAAAAAATAAAGTTAGGAGTCCCCTATTATTTTTAAAAGATCTATTCAACGATACCCCACACACTAGTGTTGGAACGAAAAAAAAATCACCCCCATTTAAGGTGTAGGTACGAGAGGTACCAGAAAAAAAGTTTTTTTTTAGTTTTTATTTAACCGTTTTGTCGGCGTGATACATACACATACTCATACCAAATTTCAGCGTTCTAGTACTAATGATCACGGAGCTAAGCCGCCAAAAACAAAAAAAAAAAAGCAGAATTAAATGAATATTTAAGGGGGCTCCCATCCACAGACATGATTTTTTTGCAGTTTTCATAGATAATGGTACGCAACCCCCCGTACGCGGGTCCGACTCGCACATGGCCGGTTTTTATTAGTTCAAGTTTAAGGATTTCTAAGTTCATACCATTAATGGCTCGAAAGAATGCGAATAAAGACAGAAAAACAACTTAGAATCGATTAACCGTAAGTTCTATTCATTGGAATATGACATTCGACGTTATAGAATCACTGATGTACTCGCACACCGATAATACTGTGTGGTAATAAGGAAGCAGGTTTTAATTATCGAGTGGTCGCTAAAGAAGACGGATTAAGGATTTCTTAAGAACGGATGGCGTAATGAACGGTCTGTGGTCACTTGGTCAGGTCTATTATTAGACCAATGAAATATGCGGTTCACATGTTTACATTTTTAGGGTTCCGTTCCCAAAGGGTAAAAACGGGACCCTATTACTAAGCCTCCGCTGTCCATCTGTCTATGTCTGTCCGTCTGTCACCAGGCTGTATCTCATGAACCGTGACAGCTAGACAGTTGAAATGTTCACAGATGATTTCTGTTGCCTTTATAGCAAAAAAATACTAAAACAAATAATATACATATTTAACGGGGCTCCTATAAATCAAACGTGATCGGTTGCGTTAACTTTGCACTTCATTTTATCCGGCGCCATGTATGGTATGTATACCAGGTGTAAACTATAAAAGCATAAGTGCAAAAGAAAGGATAACAAAATACCTATATACACATACCTAAATAAGGTCAGTCGGGGAAAGCGCCATACGCAGGGTTCGTAAAATGGGAGAAAAACCATTGTGATATTATTTCAAACGATTTCGCTCGCATATTGCGATCCCTACCATTAAAATATCGAACAGTTGACTAGGTACTAAGACCATCTTACAAATCACGCAACTAACTTAGTTGCATGCAACTAACATCTGTACTTTAACAAGCCCAGGATTGGATCCGAATTTACCACACAAATTATTTGCCCCTGCCGGGATTCGAAGCCAGGATCGTCGGTTCAGTAAGCAGCTACCACTGCGCCATTCGCAGTATATCGAAGAAAGTCCTAATTTTTTACCGACATTTCTGTACCTCAGACTAGCGACTGCGTTAACGATTTTTCAAATTCAAATTCAAATTAGCTTTATTGACACAACATTAAAACACAATATTAACAATATAAGTATACATACAGAAGCGGAGAAAAAAAGAAAAAAAAGTACTATAGGTCTATGCGTATACAATATTATCTACAAAAAAAAACAATAATGTTGGCCAAGGGTACCAAGCTCAGCATATGCTGGCCGTTGGACGACCAGCGCTGATTTTCAGCATGGCCCCTTTATGTACGAGGTCGTAACTGATATATTTATTTATTTAATCAACAGAAGCACTATGCCTATTGAAAAAATAAATAATATGTATATATATGAAGATGGAGAATTACGGATATTTAAGTGTAGTGCGCCATTTATATAACAATATGTATAAGAATGTGTGTGTGTGTGTGTGTGTGTGTGTGTGTGGTTATGTACTGTGGATGGTTGTGTATTTTTGAGAGTGATTTGGTTGCATCTATTGGTGTGATAATTATGCTTTGTTATGATATACGGGTAAAAAAAGGGATTAAGTATGTGAATATCATGGTAACTAGTCAATTTTGTCTTTGTATTTCAAGTAAATGCTTTCGGAGTAATTTTTTGTATTTTGCCAAAGGCATCGGTTCTCGTAGTGGAGGGGGTAAGTCGTTCCATATTTTCGCGGCGGCAAATTTAAAACAACCTTTAAACAGCGCGGTTTTGTGTCGCGGTATCACTAAATCTGTTTCCCTACTGCTCCTGAGTGGCTTTGTGCGTCCATCCTTGACCCACTTTAGCTCTTTGTAGAGGTACCCTGGTTTCCCGAATTCCATAACCTTGCGAATTGTGAATGCTATGTGTAGGTGTCTTCTGTTCTTCATGTTTAGGATTCCTCTGCTGTTTAGATAGGGGGTGATGTGCGCTCGTCTTGGAGTGTCGTAACAGAAACGTATACAAGCATTTTGCACTCGTTGTATGGATCTTTTAGTTTTATCTAAGAGTCTCGGACCATAAACGATGTCACCATAATTAAAGAGCGAAAGCACTAACGATTCTACTAGAATTTCTCTAATATCCTCGGATAGGTATTTCCGAATATGGTACAGAGTTTTGATTTTGTAGAAGGCATTTCGTATTTTAGTATTTATATGATCGACGTATCTCATTTCTCCATCCATTAGCATACCCAAGTTCCTTGCATTCTCAACCCTACATATAGATTCTGTTCCTATACATACCCTTGGATTGTTCTCGATGATGCTACTACGCTGCCATTTGTTACCCATAACTATAAACTGTGATTTAGATGGGTTCAGTACTAAATTATTTCTTCCAGACCAGTCCGCTATGATTTCAAGATCCTCGTTAATTTTAATAGCTGCAAGTTGAATTTCATGTGGGTTAAACGAATAGTACAGCTGCGTGTCATCCGCGTACAAGTGAACCTTGCAATACTTTAGCTTATTCACCAGATCTGCTGTGTAGAGAATAAATAGTAATGGGCTTAAAATAGAACCTTGTGGAGTACCTCGACTGATATGTTGCAGTTCGGAACTAGCTAGTGTACCCTGTGGACTTGTTAGTTCTACATATTGCTGTCGATTGTTCAGGAACGATTTAAACCATTTTCGTGACGGTGCGGACACTCCGTAGTAAGCCATTTTCGACAATAGCAACGTCGTGTTGAGACAGTCGAAGGCGCGAGAAAAATCTAACAGAACCAATATAGTACCCATACCATTGTCTGACGCCGTAATAATGTCACTAGTAACTTTTGCCAAGGCTGTTGTGGTGCCATGTCTACCGCGAAAACCAGACTGGACTGAAGGCAATAATTCATTTACTTCCAGGTACTTGGTCAGTTGTTCGCAGACTACTTTTTCTATAATTTTGGAAAGTATCGGAAGGATACTGATTGGGCGTAGGTCTTTGTATTCTTCAGTTTGATTAATTTTTGGTATAGGTCTTACTTTTGCAATTTTCCACTCACTTGGGCAGATCCCCGACTGGATTGAGGCGTTTATTATGTGCGTTATTACAGGAAGGGTAACGTCAAGAGTAAGCCGGATCATTTCAATAGATATGCTGTCATGGCCGGTTGCGTTTGTGTCTATTGCCATAATAATTCTGTTCACTTCTTCTACCGTGCAGCATTTTATCTCGAAAACGCATTCATTTAATGTCTCATTATCATAAATACTTTTTGTGTCTGGATCCGTCTTTGAACTACCAGGTAAATTAAAAAAAAAGTTATTAATTTCGTCCGGATTGCATAAGTGGTCCGGGATAATGGGCTTATCGTAACCGCCTAGGCTAGCAGAGCTTTTAAGGTGTTTCCACATTTTATTTGGATGACGTTTATTTTTATTTACGTAAAAAGCAAAATAGGCAGTTTTTTCACGTTCGATTGCAGCGCTAGTGTAATTTCGCAATGTCTTGTAGTAATCCCGATGAGCCTGAATCTTTGATTTGCGGGCTCTGTTTAAGGCAGAATCTCGTAATCTCATCATTGTTTTAATGGTATCGGTGATCCAAGGGTAAGATTGAGAATTGATGCATACTCTATGTACAGGTGCATGCTTGTCGAATAGTGACGTAATTAGCTCATTAAATAGTTTTACCTTTTCATTCACATCCTCTAGTTTTATAATATCCGACCATGGCAACTGTTTGAGATCCGCCTCAAAGTTTTGTTGGTCAATTCCACACAGGGACCGTTTGTAAATATATTGTGGCATTTCTTTGGGTTTGGTGATTTTTAATTCCGCTATAATCATCCCGTGATCGCTAATTTTAGGATTATGTTTGACAGTTATGCTATCGAAAAGATCGGGACAGTCTGTTATAACTAAATCAAGCAAGGACTTGGTAGTGTCTGTAATTCTGGTGGCTTCGCAAACCATTTGTTTTAAATTTCTTTGAGCCATGAAATCCAAAAGTTTCTTTGCAGAATAGCAGTTTGACAGCATTAAGTTAACATTGAAATCCGTAAGAAGGAAGACACCGTCACAGTAAGCAAACACGTCCAGCGAGTCGCTGAGCGCGTCGACTGCGTCGTCAACTGAGACAGATTCCGGTCTATATGCCGTGCCGACAGCGAAACGACCCACTCCCTGCACCTGTAACTCCAGCCACATCTGTTCCAAAATATTTGACGGATGGGGCTTCACCCGGACGGAAATACCTCTTCGTACGAAGAACCCCACGCCGCCACCCTTTTGCCCACTTAAACGCGGTTTACTCTTTAAAGTATAACCGGGGGGTGTAGGTATGACTTTCTCCTCTGATATTCGCAGCCACGTTTCATTAAGACCAAAAATATCTGGTTTGTATTTGTCAACAGAAGCAACAAGTTCGTCTCTTCCCGTGTTCAATGAACGGACATTTAATAGTGCAAGAATTAAACGTTGAACTTTTTTACGAGTCATAGCACTGTGTTATAATATACATATGCGATTCAACACACGATACAACAATAGCGGCGATAGCATTTAGATTATAAGTAGCACTAAGCTGTAACATACAATTTTGTAGCATTTTTATTAATTTACAAAAAGATTTGAAAGAAGTTTGGAATATATAGCCAGATGGTTGTGGTACAAAAATATGCGTTTTAAACAAGATGTAACAGTTGCAGTATTTTTTAAAGAATACACAAATTACACATACATATAACATAAAATACTCACGGCACGCGCAAAATAAATTTGACCTTATAGATACGATAAATAGATTATAATGTTCTTTAACAGAGAGATTTGTATGGTTAATAGTAGTTCTACTAAGTACTAATCTGTACTGCGGACGCTGTACTAACTCATGGTAAAGGCCCTAGCTCTACTCGTTGTATTACCCATGGTATAAGAATAAGGTATGGTTCTCTCCATCTCCGCTTTATGGTAACAAAATAATTATAAGGAAAAACATTTTTGCCGCCATACCGAAGTGCTACTCTAATTCGCCCAACCTCAACTTGAACTTCGCGAGTAGGTAATGTAGCCGGGGTTTTATTTACTTTACTAATTCCCATGGTATAAGAAAAAAAGTATGGCATTGCGGAATGACAGACCAGACTTTATGATTGGTTGGTTGGTTCTGTCAATTTGTTTCTGTGTTGCCAGTAGCATTTTGCATTATGGTTGTCATGTTCTTTGACTAAGTTTAATTTTATCGTAATAATTGATTTAAAACACTCACGATGTTATGAGATTTATACAGGTAACAAGGAAATCGGGGAGTATTATGATATTTATGATACACCACTGGCAACACAGTTGACGGAACCAATCAACGACATTTTCCGTTGCGAGGAGACCTATCTCTCCGTAGCCCGTAGGAAGTCGCGCAGACATCCGCGTTTCTCTACACGGGTGCGACGCGACGCCGCTGCCGTGCCAATTTGTCGAGGCCACAGCACAGTGACCTGCAGTGGTGTGGCGTGGTGGTGATCACAACCAAAACCAACACAATCTCTGGGCAAGCCGATACCGGTCAAGCTTAATTTTTTTCTAAAAACAGTAGTCTATATTTTGGACTCGAGTTCTATGAACGCCACGCCACTGGCACTGGTAGTCTTTGGTATTTGTTTAAATAAAAATAATATAATAGGTATCTAAAATGTATGGTAATTTGTGTGTTTAGTAGTCAGCGTCAGAGAAGTTATTTTCTCTACAATCAAATACTGTTTTGTTTTTCTTATACATTGAACTGTTACCGCAGTGACGTGAATCACAATCACTATAGTTAATATGCAATTTTACGGTATTTGCGATGACCGTTCCATGAAATATTCGTATTCAGTGGAATAGAGGCGTATGAGTCGATTCCGTTGTTGTGTTCCGATAGACATCCGACGTTTTACTTCTGATGGATAGTTTTAATTGTGTGAGTTTTTGGACCGAAATTTCTATTGAATTGAGATTCGGTCGTCCATTACTGTGGAGTCTATTGTTTCTTTTTCAGACGTTCAGGTGCATTTTATGACACGTGACTTGAGTTGAATCTCATTATTAAGCTATTTATGGTATAACTAGAAGGTTCGTCCGCGTATAGGTACCTAACTCCTGCAATCTCAGAAAATCGTGAGTGTTTTAAATCAATTATTACGACAAAATAAAATTTACTTAGTCTGTGATTTAGTTAAAGAACAGTAATGTATAAATGAAGTTTTTTTTGGTACGACTGGTGGCAAAGATTATTTTCTTTATAATTATGTTGTTACCATAAAGCAGTGACGTAGAAAATCTCACTAGCCGGAGTGCCATACCTTATTTTCTTATACCATGAGTACCACACCAGTACCACCACTGCGCCAACCGCGTAGTCAAAAAAGATCTTTAGTTACCGCCAGGGCCGTATTCTCCTGACTTGTGGGCGCCTGGGCCTAGGGGACCAGCCAGTCTAGGGGCCCAGTCCCAGATGCAAGACTTGCACCATAATAATGTTCTCTTTATAGGGGAGGGGGCCCCAAATGCCAACTTCCTAGGGATCCCGGCCCTCTAAGTCCGGCCCTGGTTACCGCGGCCAATAACCTACATGACGACATACTAAGTAAGACTTGCAAAAAACTTAATCAACAAATTATGGTAAAAAAGACCGTAGACCTGTAAATCTACATAATTAACAGTACAACCGTGCATCATGATCTTGACGTGATTTACTATTAATTGATCAATTTGTCATTAGCATACATTAGAGTTGGGCGACACATATTTTTTTGATGAAAAAGTCACAGTGACCGGCTAAAAGTATCACAGTGATTTATCACGAATTTAATTGACATTGACAGGCCATTTGACAGCCGTAAAATACAATACAAGTACTCTATTACACACCTCACAAAAACAAACAGGATATATAATTACAATAAGAGGCAAGCAACAGGCGGTCTTAAAGTATATCTGTGTAATGGCCGATTTATTTCGATTGTCGCTATAAAGTGAAAGCTAGAATTTAAAGATAAATATTTGGATCGCCTAGCAACGGGTCAACAACGAAATCTTTTAAGCTCTGTATCATTTCGTGAATTTAATTTAATTTACTATCGATTTTTACCCTTGATAGCGTCCCTATAATAAGCACGGGATATAGACAACCTGAGCACAGCCTTTTTTGCGAACGAAGACGACACTGCGGGCCTGCGTACTCCGCCGCTGCGCCCCGTGCGACATTACAGATGTCAAAAAGGACACCGGATGTATTTACAAACAGAATATATGTGATGTGTTGTTTTTCCAAAGATAGCGTTGTCCTTGCTCGAGTACATTTGCGATTGCAATAGTGCAGTGTCTTATCGGGCCTTGTTTTGTGTTGTTTTTGCTCCAGTGATCCAGTTCTAATAAGTTCTCCATCAGACGCTGGTTCGGTACCTTTTTTTATACCGTTTACACTCTGTTTGCGTATTTATAAGTTTTTTATTCTATATTTTTGTATATTGCTTGAATGCAATCTGTGTCTCAGCCCTCTGACAGCACGTCGACTGGCCTACACACATGTCATATATGCAACAAATCTTTTAAATCCACCAAAGGCTTGAACATTCATATAAGTAAAACCCATCGTCGCTGTCTCAGCCAAAATGCTGTACCATCAAACAACAATCTATGCACTTCTCCTTCGGCCGCCCTTCCTTCCGCCACCCAGCCAACCACACCATTTCATCTTCATCTCAGTCATCTTAAAAACAATACCCCGGTAGTAAAACGGGTTCCGCGTGGGGCGAGAATCACCGCTGCGACACATTTATCACACTTAATAGACAAATGTGTTGAGAATAATGGCATCGAAGACTGGCATAACCTTTTACTTTTCTCTTTCCGCATCCTTCACGTCCACGATGACGGTACATCAACATCTCTCACCCAAAAAATTAAAAACAACTGCATGAACCTTTCGTCACCTCCTATAGTGCATAGAAATTCCACCTCTTCGTTTAACCGCCGCAAAGCTGTGGAAGCCAAAATCAGTGACGGAGATCTGAAAGGCGCTGCCCGTCTTTTGTTCTCTAACGACGTGCTGTCACCTAATACCCCTGACACCCTTTCGGCCCTACAAACTAAACATCCCCCAGGTCCTTCAACGCCATATTTTTTCGATCCTCCAGCGGCAAACCAGGCCTGCCTCAAAATTAAAAATAGAGACGTCACCCAAGCAATCGAATCTTTCAAAACCGGTTCCGCTGCAGGCCTGGATGGGCTCTCACCCCAACATTTAAAAGATTTAACTTCTCACTCCGTGGGCGATGCGGGTGAACGCCTAGTAGAGTCGTTAACCAAATTGATAAACGCCATGTACTTGGGCAATGTCAACGCACAGATAGTTCCGACTTTATACGGCGCAAACCTCATCGCCCTCACCAAAAAGGACGGAGGGGTGAGACCAATTGCCGTTGGGTCTACACTCAGACGTCTCGCTTCCAAAATTGCTGTTAGGTATATTTCTTCAAAATTACAGTCCGTTTTCGAACCCATTCAACTCGGTTTCGGCGTAAAGGGAGGGTGCGAGGCAGCCGTCCATGCCTTGCGTACGTACCTCTCCAACAAACACTGCGATGCACTGGTCAAAATTGATGTGAAAAATGCTTTCAATTCTGTAAATAGAGACACCCTGCTGGCAGAAGTCAAAAACAATATTCCCGAAATTTACAATTACCTTCTTCTTTGCTATGCAGATCCTTCACACCTCATCTACCGTGAAAACGCTTTGTCCTCAGAAGTTGGCTGCCAGCAGGGCGATCCTCTCGGGCCAGCAATATTCAGTTTGGCTATTAACCCCATTATTAAAAATTTTAAATCAAAATTTAACGTTTGGTACCTGGACGACTTGACCCTAGGAGGCGACCTAGATACCTTATTGTCTGACCTTTCGTCCATCAAAACTGAATTTCAATCAATCGGTTTAGAGCTTAACTTTAGCAAGTGTGAACTTATTATACAAAACCCTAACTTAAATATTCTACAAGTGAAATCCAAATTTGATGTTCTAACACCGAACATAAAAATAGTAGACAGTTATTCCCTCAGCCTCCTAGGGGCCCCTATTTTCGAAGAATCTTTTCCGGGCTTTATTTTAGAATTTATTTCTAAATTCAAAAAATACGAAAATTATCTTCTCGAAATTAGTCCTCATTTTGCAATTACTCTCCTTAAATTCTGCCTATTTGTCCCAAAATTCTCGTATGTACTTCGCTGCTGCCCATTCACTAATTTCCAAATTTTACTAACCCAATTAGATGACTTAATCAAAGCTAACCTGGAATCTATTTTAAATATTCAGCTCAGCGAAGAATCCTGGACCCAAGCATCCCTTCCCATTCGCTTTGGTGGGATAGGGATCCGCAAAATTTCCTCCATTTCCGCACCAGCTTTTCTGTCCTCTGCCCATAGCTCGGCAGTTCTCATAGGCAAAATTCTGAGGGCCTACTCTGCCTTAAACTATGAGACTACGGGCTTAACGGAGGCCAAAAGAGCTTGGTCCATTGCCTGCCCGGGAGAGGACTACCCAGAAAATTTAAAATCACAAAGGTCCTGGGACGACATCTTATCAAAATTAACGTATGACTCCCTCCTAAGTCGCAGTACGGGCTCTGAACGTGCCAGAATTTTGGCAGCGGGCACGAAAGAAGCGGGCCACTGGCTGCACGCATTCCCCTCTGCCAATACTGGTACGTTTCTAGAGCCAGAAACCCTCCGCATATCCACCTGCCTGCGACTCGGAGTGCCAATCTGTGCGCCTCATAGATGTTCCTGCGGCAGCGCGGTCGATACACTGGGACACCATGGCCTCTCTTGCCAGAAAAGTGCAGGCCGCTTCTCGAGACATGCCACTCTGAACGACATTATCCGCCGCTCTCTTGCCACCGTCAACGTGCCGGCGTTACTGGAGCCATCGGGTATCGCCAAGGACGATGGCAAGAGACCGGATGGGATGTCCCTAGTTCCGTGGAGGCTGGGACGTGTGCTTGTGTGGGATGCCACTTGTGTAGACACACTGGCGCTGTCCCACCTTCACGGAACATCTGGCAGAGCGGGTGCAGCTGCTGAAGCGGCCGAGAAACTGAAAAGCACCAAATATAGGGGTCTCGGCCCCGAATACAATTTTGTACCGTTTGGAGTCGAGATCCTAGGTCCATGGGGTCCCAGTGCCCGCAAGCTTTGCAAAGAATTGTCCAAAAGGCTTGCAGAGACCACTGGGGACCGAAGAGCTGGCAGCTTCCTCGCTCAACGTATCGGCATAGCTGTTCAGCGAGGAAATGCTGCCAGCATTTTCGGTACCATGCCGCAGGGGAGTAATTTTTTGAATTTGTTTTAATGTTAGGTTTTTTGGTACATAGCTGTTAGTAGTATTTAAGCTTTTTATTTTCTGTTTCTTTGTTTTTCCTTTTTTAAGATAAATTAAATATAATAAAAATAATGTACCTAATTAGAAAGTACCGTATGTACCGAATTAAACTATTCTTTCCTCTTCTTCTATTTAGTGACTGTTAAATCAGATAAACTGTCAAGTTATCTGTCAAGTAAAACACATAACTAGTAATGTGAAAACAAGTATAATAAAATAATTATAGCAGGTACTTATAATTTATCTGGTTACTACTACAGTGCGTCAGTAATATTTAACGTAATCTGGAAAATCGCGATAAAGTAACAGTGATTTTTTGGGATTGGAACAGCAGTCACGTTGATTAAAGGCAACTTTTCCCACAGCTAGCCTACATATCACGACCGACCTAGGTCAACTAACGCGATATTATAATTAACATAATCCTTAAGACGTTCGTGAGGTCGTTTTGTAATATTAATATCAAACTGTTGTAATCGTTTACTATAATGTTATAGTTTGAGCTGGTGCAGATCACGATGGCAGAATATAAATATAGGAAGTCAGCAATTGGCAAGTTATCTAGAATACATAAATATTAAATACTAGCTTTTTCCCGCGACTACGTCCGCGTGGAACTTGGAAGTGTGGAAGCAACCTCGTACAACACGATAGATATCCACCTAATCACCTTAATTAATAAAAGGGGGCGCCTAAGCAAATGTAAGAGCAATTGTGCTTTTGGTCTAATCATTATATATTCTACAGGGTCATCAATGTCATCATGAATTACTTACTCACTTTTCAATCTTTTTAGGGATAATTTCCAGGATGAAAACTATCCTATGTCCTTCCTCGGATCTTAAACTATCTCCATGCCAAATTTCATCAAAATCGATTCAGCGGTTTAAGCGTGAAGAGGTAACAGACAGACAGACAGACACACTTTCGCATTTATAATATTAGTATAGATATATCTGAATGAGCGACGAAATGTTAACATGACAGCATGTCAATAGTATTTGATAACTGGAGGTTATATTTATTTACTAGAATATTCAACTTCGTCCGTTAAGTACTTAATGTGTAAGATTGGTAAAAATCCTTCCAGCCTCGGCGTGATGAGATGAGAGGACAAACATTTTTTACCAGCAGATTGCGCTTTTTACAGTTGGAGACCCTGCATCGCGCGGTTAAGATTTTTCCTAAAATAATGATTAATGTCCCTCTCCATAGAAACTGATAATCAATACATTTTTTTTTAATAGTAGCTATATAGACGACGCGGTTGGCTCAGTTTGCAAGCACCTGCCTACTGAGCGTCGGTCCCGGGTTCGAATCCCGGCCAGGGCAAATATTTGTGTGATGAACTCGAATATTTGTGCTTCGGTCATGGTTGTTCCTATGTATTTAATTATATATTTATCTATACTATAAGTATGTATATCGTCGTCTAGTACCCATAACACAAGCCTTGTTGAGCTTAATTTGGGACTAGATCGATTTGTGTAAGGTTGTCTGATATTTATTTATTTATTAATTAATTAATTTATTTATTTACTTATTTATTTATTCATTTATTTATTTATTTACGTTCATACATTCATTCATTCATTCGTTATTATTATTATTTTTTTTTTTTTTATTTATAGAGAAGCATGGAGTGTCCCACTCCCTCTGCTGGGCTAAGGTGTCCATCTTATTTTTCACTCGCGCTTCGGTTTTTAGGAATAACGGAGATGCCACGACTTTGCACGACCAGCGGCGCGGTGAGCGGTTGAGCGAGAGATCCGAGCGCGGCGGTCATATGAGTGAGCGAGACACACGTACCGCGCACAGCTGTCGCGCAAAGTCGTGACTCGTGGCATCTCCGTAATCCTCCAACCACCACGAAAGCCGTAAAGTAAGTCTAGTTCATAGCCCTAACAAAACTAGGTCTTGTCGTGAGTATGGATTACTTATTGAAAGCTATAGCTTCGTTCAAAAAGTCTAATTGATACGTGATTTACTTGGCACTTGGCTAGAACATATGGGGTTGCAAAGAAAATATAGCATCATATAATAATCGCCTAAAATATTTCAAACTACATACACTGTCGCAACGCAGAATTGATCTAGACTTGACATTTTTATACAAACTATTCAGAAATAAAATTGATTGCCCACAACTGTTGCAAAAATTCAAATTCAAAATTCCTAATAGGTATCCTCGTGCCACAGTGAAGCCTTTTGTGCCCCCTTTTCGAAGAACTATTTTAGGAAAAAATTCACCCGTCCCACGCTTATGCAGACTGGTAAATGAAATGTCTAACTCCAGTGATGTTAATTTTGACTCCCTTATCAGGTTTCGGTCCAGTACTCACGACTGATTATTGTTTTTGTATTCCTTCAGCCTAGATATAGATTGAGGCGGCTAGCCCTACTACTGTATTTGTAACAGACCTTAAACTCTTTGTCCATCTAAACAATTGTTTATAATTTTTCTCTTTTCATAGTGATTATTATCTTTATGTAACTAGCTTTTTTCCTTTTCGTAAACCAACTTAACTAAAACTGTACGCATGCTGTGTTTGCCTATAATTAGCTGTGCAATAAGTCTAAGTATATTATACATGAATATGTAAGAATGTAAGATTGTAACCGCTGTTGGCAGACCTAATAAATAAAATAAATAAATACGTGATAAGTTAAAAGTAATTACATTAAAAATTATGTTGGGTGGGAGTTTTTAAGGGTCTCTCTATCAGATATGACGCTTTGATCCCGCTTCAGTTCAGAATGGCCTCATAACAAGGTGTTTTTCTAACGGAGCGCCGCGGCGTAGCGAGGAAAAACATGGAGGGGGGAAAATGGAACTCGAACCTGCCCCATTTCTAACTCTTTCTTTGCTCTCTACAAAAATTAGGTTATATTGAAACATATTAGGCCCCACTCTAACAGTTTATGTAAAAAACCGGCCAAGTGTGAGTTGGACTCGCACACCGAGGGTTCCGTACAAACAATTCCCATGTTAACTGCCAGGGTTAAGTTAAGTTTAAACGTGGTATGTATGGCGTCGCATACAAATGAGGTGCAAAGTTAACGCAACCGATCACGTTTGTTGTATGGGAGCCCCACTTAAATATTTATTTTATTCCGTTTTTAGTAGGCATTTGTTGTTATAGCGGCAAAAGAAATACAGCATCTGTGAAAATTTCAACTGTCTAGCTGTCACGGTTCATGAGATACAGCCTGGTGACAGACGGACAGACAGACAGACAGACAGACAAACGAACAGCGGAGTCTTAGTAATAGGTCCCGTTTTTTCCCCTTTGGGTACGGAACCCTAAAAAAACAGGACGATAAAGCAAGGAGCGCCTCTATCTGTCTTGGGTCTCGGGGTAATTATAACTTATTTTAATTATGACTCCCGCGCGTTACTAAATCGTAACAAATTACTTCCTCAAGGCTCCTTATCCGTTCAAAAATGCTGATTTTTGTAGACATTTTTCTCTATGATCTAACATGTTTCTAAACATATTATCGATGTTACTACTTAGAACAGGGCTATTGGGATTCGTTGGTCTGTATTTTAAATTTACGTTTGATTTTTTCATTGATAGTTTTTGTTTCAAAAACTACTCGAAATTGACATAATTCACACAGTAAACTGTTTTTTTCATCGACTGCACGTAATTAAAGTATGAAATAGCTATGTTAACTATCTAATCTTCTACTATTTAATATCTGTTGGTTGAAATTATCAATATCTGTCATAAAATGAAAAAAAAAAATAATAGGAATAAGGCCTCTTTATATGTATATCTAAGTATGACTCAACATCAAAAAGGCCTCGTTTTCAGAGGGTTTTGTCATACCTTGAATAAGCGAAATGTAATAATAAAAGTCAATACCGGTATATTACATCTGCAAAGTTTCAGTAACTAATCATTCAAAAGAGCCCTTGAACCGGTAAAAGATGATTCAATATTCTTGGTCGACGACTTGCAAAAAGTATCTCGGGCATAAATGTGTCTTACGTACAAACCGTAAGGTTTATTATATTTTCGTTGATTAGTTTAATGATATAACCCTGTCTTAAGCCGATATTCATGCTGCAAAAAAGTATGTATGACAGCATACAAATGTAGCAGTGTAGTCTAAGTTCCGCCTCACATGAGGTTATTGACTCTATCTGCTAAGATTTATTTCATACTCAATATAATACTCCCCCAATCTCCAACTCCATTCTATTATGACGACGCGGTTGGCGCAGTTTGTAAGCACCTGCCTACTGAGCCGGCGGTCCCGGGTTCGAATCTCGGCCAGGGCAAATATTTAAATATTGTGTGATGAACTCGAATATTTCTGCTTATTAGGTCATGGTTTTTAGGGTTCCGTACCCAAAGGGTAAAAACGGGACCCTATTACGGAGACTTCGCTGTCCGTCCGTCCGTCCGTCCGTCCATCCGTCCGTCCGTCCGTCCGTCCGTCCGTCTGTCACCAGGCTGTATCTCAAGAACGGTGATAGCTAGACAGTTGAAATTTTCACAGATGATGTATTTCTATTGCCGCTATAACAACAAATACTAAAAATAAAATAAAATAAATATTTCAGGGGGGCTCCCATACAACAAACTTGTTATAGATTATATATATATATAGGTACGAAACCCTTCATGCGCGAGTCGGACTCGCACTTGCCCAATTTTTATATGTATTTAAGTATATATTTATCTATATAAGTATGTATATCGTCGTCCAGTACCCATAAAACGAGCCTTCTTGAGCTTAATTTGGGACTAAATGAATTTGTGTGAGGTCGTCTGATATTTATTTATTTATTTTTAGGTAGGTAACTAGAATCCAGCAAAAAAACACATCATGAATTATTAGTGAGGTCAACTGTGGAGACGATTACTATAAGAGACGCGAGGGAAGGGACGGGTCTCTCTCTTGTGACAAATCCTCATGACAAAGTCGGTTAAAAAGGTAGACGCCACGTTATGTATCACCACCGCCATATATCGCTCCTGGCGTAGTTCTGACATCACATCGCTATTTCTGTTTAATAACACTATACTCCCGCGGTTTGTACATATAATTAAAACTTATTGAACCGGGTCTATCGCGATATTTTTGATTTACCTTCATTGCCTGACGTTTCAACACGGTTTCACGTGCCGTTTTCTCGGACGTACACCTCGTCGTCAGTACGTCTTCTGAGACCATGGCACGTGAAACCGTGTTAAATCAAAAATATCGCGATAGACCCGGTTCAATAAGTTTTAATTATGTATTTCTGTTTTCATAATATTTAAAGTATTGCCGCGTTTTATCGATACATTTCAAATATTCCGTCATTAATTCCACTAGCCGCTACAATACCTTATCAGTAGGTATTGTGTATTGTTATTGTAGAATTTTGTACGAGATTTAAGAATTAACTACTAGTCCTACTACTAGTATATGTCTATGTGAATGTTATGTTAATGGAATTCGATCGAATAGCAATAAGCGGAATATTTTTAATGTAATAATTAATTTAGTAGTATTTAGTTAAAGTTCGTAATAATGTACGTTCCACTTGCATAAAAAAACCGGCCAAAGCATGTCAGGCCACGCTCAGTGTAAGGTTCCGTAGTTGCTCATCCTTCACAAGAGACGGGCTTAAAACAGCGGTTTTAAGCCCGAGGTTTAAGTTAAGAGAAAGATTTCAAGTTCTATAAAAAGGTCGTAAACGCCAAAGTAACTGTAATTACTTATTACCTTCTGGAAGTCAACGTACGTCCTTTTAAAGAAAATTATGATATTTTGCGATAACTCAAAAACGGATAGACCTATTTTGATCACTATAGTTTTCATTGAAAGTACTTATAAGGACTCATTTTCATGAATTTTTCCATATTTTTTGACCCGTGGTTGAAAAGTTAGAGGGAGGGGGGGACACTATTTTTTTATTTTCGGAGCGAATATTTACAAAACTACTGATTTTATCAAAAAGTAACGCTTAGAGACCCCTATTATTTTTAACAGACCTATTCAAAGACCCACACACTAGGGTTGAACGAAAAAAAAATTTCACCCCCACTTTCCATTCCATTTGGTGTTCGAGAGGTACCCGAAAAAAAATTTTTTTTTTACTTTTTATTTTACCGTTTTGTTGGCGTGATACATACACATACCAAACACTCATTCCAAACCCTCATACAATACACTCATACCAAATTTCAGCTGTCTAGTACTAATGATCACGGAGCTAAGCCGCGGACGGACGGACAGACGGACATGGCGAAACTATAAGGGTTCCTAGTTGACTACGGAACCCCTAAAAAACTGCTTACGATTTCCATGAATAAGTACAACATCAGTCGTGATTAATGTAATAATGAAGATTATTCTGTAAATAGGGCACAAGGGCACTATTTCATGTGTGAATCTATACCCACATTTTACAGGGGGAGGCCACTCTTGAGAAGAAACGCCGAAAGAAACTCAAATGTCTATACCTATGTCCATGTCAATTGAATTAGACACCTGAAAACAGCCACAGAACAGGCTGAAAGAAAGCCCTTCTCCTTTTCAACCATTCGTACCTATGAGTATACTCCCGATACTCCAAAATTCGTCCAAAGTCATCTCGATCTACCTACCACGGTTCCAACAGCCATCGTTTCGGAATTTCATTCAAAATACAAAATAAAACCTATACATTATTACTGTGGTAAAATCTAGCATACGTATATAACTGCAAATTCATAACCATTTTGCCCACGTAGTCACATTTTTTTCATGACTTAGCAACAACCTCTAATGAATGAGGATGTAGCCATACATATAATTAGAGGCCCGACATTTGCCGCCGTGCGATACGGGCAATGAAACATTCGAGAAAATTGTATATAATTCTCGACACCGAGGATAATGCTAGAAAATAAGCTGATTGTCAGATAACGATGTTATCTCTATTCATTTTGAGGACTAAATTACTTCCTATTTAATAATTATCATCTAAAATGTAACCTAATATGTCCATAAATGCATAGATGACGTATAAATGAGTTTATATTGAAAGGTCGAGGGAGCACTAACTCAAAACTAAAAACCGGCCAAGTGCGAATCGGACTCGTGCACCGAGGGTTCCGTACAAACACTTTCCATCCCTAAGTGGTTAAGTTTTGTTTGCACCTGGTATGTATAGCGCCCCATATAAATTAGGTGCAAAGTTAGGTATTAAAAAAAAACTACTTACTAGATCTCGTTCAAAACAATTTTCGTTGGTAGTTTTTATAATAATGTACATCATATGTTTTTTTTAGATTTTTCATTTTCTTATTTTAGAAGTTAGAGGTGGGGGGACCAACTTTTTTCCACTTTGGAAGCGTCTGTCACGCAAACTATTCGGTTTAGAAAAAAAATATTTTAGAAACCTGGATATCATTTTTGAAGACCTATCCATAGATACCCACCACGCATGTGTTTGATGAAAAAAAAATTTTGAGTTTCAGTTCTAAGTATGGGGAGCCCCCAATATTTATTATTATTTTTTTATTTTTGCATCAAAATCTTAATGCGGTTTACAGAATACATCTACCTACCAAGTTTCAACAGTATAGCTCTTATAGTTTCGGAAAAAAATGGCTGTGACATACGGACGGACAGACGGACAGACAGACATGACGAATCTATAAGGGTTTCGTTTTTTGCCATTTGGCTACGGAACCCTAAAAAAGTGCAAACTTAACTCAATCGAGTATAGTGGCTTGCGTAGTTTTAAAGATCTAAGCATACATAGGGACAGACACACAAACAGACACCAGGAAGCGACTTTGTTTTATACTATGTAGAGTGATTAGTATGACATGACTTGTAAAATGTACATATTTTAGTAATAAAGATGAATGTGTGGAATGTGTGAAATTGGTCGCGTATCGTGATCATCAGTGACGTAAAGGTAAAAAACCTGTCCAGTTGTGGACTAAAATTGGGCGATTTATTTAAATTAAAGTCATACATGCATGGAATATCACAATCACATTATAATTTGACGGAGAAGAGAATTATACATGTACACCCTACCCTGCTAGGAGCAACACAGCAACCTAAGAGATTCAAATATCCACATGAACTGACATTTGAACTGAAGATGCGCTCTGGCTATGCAGACCAGAGACAAAACAGGATTCAGGATTCATTTCAAGATTTTGCCACCATCTTATTTAAAAAGTTGTTCGTTAAAATATATTGAGAGTTTTAATTCGTATTTGTTATTTTTATGTGAATGCCTTTTAATACGCGTATGCGGCGTATGCATTTATGTAGATCATTAAATTTAAAGGTTGTCTGGAAGAGATCGCTCCTTAGCGATAAAACCGCCTGTTGTCTATACCGTTATTGTAATTGTATTGTGCATTTTTCTGTAAAGTGTTTTTGGTGTGCAATAAAGCACTGTATTGTTTCACTTACCTACTCTCTGCTACTCTTATTGATGCGCCAACGAAAGGTTTCCAAAAATGTGAAAAGTACAATACAATATACAAGTACTCTTTATTGCACACCTCGCAAAAAAAAAGAAATATACATTTTTTAGCGTAGATGGGGTACGTTAATAAAGTCATAGATTAAAAATAAACAATAAAGTCATAGACAATAAGAGGTAAAAGGAAAACCTCGGTAAAGTAACGTATAAAAGGAACTCGGTAATTTCTAATGAAAATTAACAGACATTTCCCAGAACATTTGGTAAATTTTCTACAATTTTGTACAACTTCGACCGTCGCACTTCCACTAATGAACATCGTAGATGTTTTCGTTTTCATTTGATATGCCGCACTTTCCGGAGAATCGGCTTCTGTATTGCCTATAGTTCAGCATGTGAATCAAACGGTCACAAAGGAAGCCCAAAGGCAAACAGTGCATGAGAATAATTGTGGTGCATACATAACTGGAATATTAATGTCGCTATACGAAACGGGCAGACTCTTCGAGGTTGAAGGGCGCTCTGTATCAGACACGTTTGATTATGTCCTTTGAAGGGGCAAGAAGCGGAGCGTAGCGGAGATGTCCCAAGTAGCAAACAAGCTGCAGAAGCGCTTATACAACCCTTACACACCTAATTTAAGCTGAATAAAGGCTGTATAAGCGCTACTGCAGGTTTTTTGGTACTTAGCGTGTAAAATGGACCAATCACATTCCTCAGATTTAAATGCACTTCTTTTAGTCTTCACAAAGACGCAGCCTGATTGGTTTATTTTCCCCGCTCCACTTATCTTGACAGGCAGATAGCACTTATGTTTCCATACAAATCGAGGTTTCGTTCTCGTCTGTTTCCTTCTCCAAAACTTAGTCAATCTTTACGAAATTTTAGGAACTGAATGTGACGGAAATGTTCTGTTTTCTGTTCTCCAGGAGAAACGTAATGGTGCTGTATGGCCGGCACCGCGCGTCCATACAAATCCAGTATCACACTGTTAAGATTTCTCCTGAAATAATGACCTCTCTCCATAGAAAAAGGTTTTTCAATACATTTTTGAATTGTATGTATATATAATAGTTTAATGTCCAATTCACTTTCCCACCGAACACGTAATCGAACCTACCTACATTAAATAAAGTTACGGTTCGCACTTCGCATAAATCTGTTGTCGTAGATCACAATGCAATAGCATTTTAAACACAACTCTAGGTTGTTGTGGTTCATATTGCAATGGAATGGCGACCCCACTGTATACGGAAGTGTGAAAGCAGTAAAATGTCGCACATTGATTTAAAAGCGACGCCCCATGCCGTTAGGCTAGGCTGTGAATGCAGTAAGCGATTAGGGGTCATACACAGCATTAGCATATAATATAAGTTTCTGTCAAAAATGACATTTTAGTGGCAAGCCTTTATAGCCGACTGTACTTTTCTTTGGATATCCATCATTTGATGCTCACTGAGACGATTCTAAACGGCCCAAGCTCGGTAGGATTGCTTTTTCTATTATAGAGTTCCTATGGCCACCTTCCGGCTCCATCATCAGATCAGCCCCATAGTACCATATTATTGTATTGTCATCAAAGTTAAGTAAGTATGCAAAATTTCAGCTCAATCGGTTGACGATATCTGCTTCAAAATTGAGTTGCAAGATTTCACCCGAACAAACATAGGTATGTACTCGTACTTTAAACATACAATGCAAGTTAAATAAAAGCTTGTAAAAATACTAGGAAAGGTTATCTCTATTAAACTTCCTAAAATCCATCTGAAAATGTGTCTTTTGAACTTTGTAAAATCGATCTGCGATATCCACAATCAACAAATCGTCTGTTGTCGACCAAAACTCACTACGTGGGTAACAATTATCCACTTAAAACAAAGATCGTATCTCAGTGCCAATGTACATACTAAATAGATACGCCGTTTTGAAGAGCAGTGACAGTAATTTTAGTCAGTTTTGGTTGACACCAGGCGAAATAAACCCACAACCAATTGCGTCAATACGACGACATGGTGATGCGATCTAAGATCATAATTACATTACGATTTACGATAGTAATTGTGTTTAAAAATATATTATACTTAAGGGAGACCAAGGGGCTTTGAAACAGAGGTGAGCACGAGGTGAGTTTAAACAAAGCCAATTTCTCGCTATCTATATCCGTTAGCGAAGCAATGTCGCACACTGTGGGGTCCGTGGGCCGTTGTTGCCGGCTCGAAATCCCTCGGTCTCCCTTGCCAATGAATTTGTTCTTTGACTTGGCTAATAATACAGTTAAGGTAGACTCTATAGTTCTAACTTGCTCACAGATCACCAGTGCCAAGGATCTTAATGATAAATTGAAGTAAGTAGTAGAAACCCAGCTCCATGTAAACAGCGCTTTAGGTACCGCGGCTTCATATGGCCTACGACTATAAACTTATATGGTTAGAGTGCGGAACAGGATACCTGTACACTACAGTGTTGCCAGCATACCATTTTAGGGCTAAATTTAGCAAAATTTCAAACAAACTGGCACCTGACTAGTTTGTTTTTAGTTTGACTTTAATAATGTAATATGTAATAAAGTTTAATGCAAATTAAAGGTTTTAAGCCCTTATATATGTTTCCATCTCATGTTGGAACAAATTACTTATACCTGAAAACATGTATGTTCGTAATATTCCCACGGTAAAAAATAAATCGGGCGTAAAATCATTTTTTCACCAAATAACCCCAAAACGCCTCACCTTAACCTAAACTTAATTTATTTTCTATTTACTTACATATTTGTAAATCATTTCCCGAAGAACACATTTGAGATTTTCAAATTATTATACCACAATTTTGGCCAATTAAATAACACAAGTGTAGCATTTGAAGCTTTAAGTAAATCAGAGTTGGCAACACTATCTTTACTATAGGTGGCTTTTCCCGTACATATAAGTAGTTTCAGGTTTTCTATTCACCTACTCCACCCAACATAGAGACAAAAAATACAAACGCTCTGCTATCAACCAGAGGTCTATTTCAATTGACATAGGTACCTATATCTATTTAAGACTGATTTAAGCCATATTCCGGTCCTGTGAGGTCGAATCCCGGCAAAGGCAAATATTTGTGTGATGAACTCTAAAAAAAATTCCTGGGTCATGGATGTTTTTATGTTTTTAAGTATGTGTTTATCTATTAGTATATAGGTATATCGTCGCGTCGTCCAGTTCCCAAGTCTCTAGAGATCAGTGTGGGACTAGATATAGATATGTTGGAGATTGTCCAATGTTTATTAAATTTAACTAAATATAAAAACTAAAATACAGAAAAAAAGAAGTTAAATACTAAGTACTTAAATAAATACTTGACACGGCGAGTGGGATTGTGCATTCAAAGAGGGAACGCGGCCAGTGTTTTAGGGACAATGCATGGGCGGTTCCAGTACTGGAGCATACCCAATTTTTTAGTACTTAGTATTTAACTTTTTTTTAGGGTTCCGTACCTCAATTGGGAGAAACGGAACTCTTATAGGATCACTTTGTTGTTCGTCCATCCGTCTCTGTCTGTCAAGACTCTTTATCTCGAGAACGCGTGGAGGTATCGAGTTGAAATTAACACCATATATACGTAATATACTCAGGACTACGGTCCCTTGAACCTGTGAAAACATCAAACTTCTACGTTAACGTGAAATATGATACGGCTGTTTATGTCGCAAAAAACGTAGGTACATTTCGACACTTCCCGATGACCTAGAACTATGCAATTTGGCAAGTAATACTTATCGTCACATACTACAAATACTTATGAAAATCTGAAAACTATACATTTGTAATAAAAATCATAAAAAATATAGTCCTTTTCAAACATCATATTTGGAGAACTCGGTTGCGTTAAGTTTGCACCTCGTTTGTATGCGGTGCCATACACTTCAGGTGCAAACTTAACTCAACCAGGCCAATTAAGATGGGATAAGCGAAAGTTTGTACGGAACCCTCGGTGCGCGAGTCAGACTCGCACGTGGCCGGTTTTTTTATTTATTTTAGTTAATTTTTTTGTTATAATTAAGGTTTAAAATATTTATATCTCGAAATTATACGTATACAATTGTAATATAAGTATTGTAAATTAATAAATATTATGTTTATGTAAAGAAACTAAAACTGCCCCATCTTACATAAATTACTGCAATAGTCTTAAACTACCAGTTACAAATACCGGTCAACTTTTTCGCAACTGAATGTTCGAACGAAATAAATGAATAATAATTTGATGATCCTAATTTTAGCGTGGGTTTTGATTCAATATTCAAATATAGCTTGACATAATCATTTAATAGATCGATATAAATAAATCGTCAAGTTGTTTCTCACCGATTAGGGATTGGAAGCATCTTGAAAAGTTGAAAACCCAATATACTACGACATTTATTGCGATACAAATGTCTGACATCAACTTCTGCTCCATTATTTTAACACATAAATTATGGCTATTATATCTTGGGTTTTTCAAAGAAATTAAATAGCAATAGAAACATTTTTGCTATTCCAGCAGGCCTAGCATATCTTGCCGCGACTCATTTACCTTCCTTCTTGCTCGCACGGTATTATAAAAAAGAGACGGGTAATGTTTGTCGCGTGTCGTGGTCGTGTCACATGTTATGCTAGAGGTTCAGCTGTAATGTCAATGTCACTCATTGCGAAGTTGACATTCTGAAATCACTTTTTCTCAAAATTATGTCAATATCAAATGCCAAGGCACTATGAAGAATACCTACTTGCTAGTGGTTCCATTCCATACACGTGGCAGGGGTCAGTGACCTCATGTGTAACATTATACTCGTGGCTATAATATAATCATGCAAATATATATATTTGAAAACCTAACAATAAAGTTATGTGGCCTATGTTCCAAGTATCAACCGCTATCAGTTGTCGCATCGCATTATAAACCTCCGTCTTTTCCGTTTAAGTACAAATTACAAATGCAAATTTTGTACAAATTTTGGAAATGTAACCGTAGGTTACAGGGAATCCTTATTTCCTTACTAATGATCATACCCCGGGGTTTTTGGTGCACAAATGATTTGACGTTTACTTTTTTTTTATTTAGGAGAACCAAAAGCTTTAACAATTTTGGGTAGACTTAAATATAATAGAAAACAGGAAGCCAATTACAGGATCTCACGGGTAGAATGTAGGGTATGAATGTTATTTAAATGCGAATGTTCACTTCACGCTTAAACCGCTGAACGGACTTAGGTGATGGTAGAGAGTTATTGATTCCCGGGACAGGACAGGATAGTATCTACTCATCCCGGAAAAGGATGGTGGAAGTTAATATCGTAATGACAGAGTCCTAATTCTACAAGTACTAATAAAAATGAATTAGTCAATAATGCGAAACAGGTTAAGTACCAAAAAGCGGTTAAACACTAGTAGAGCTGATTAATTCTCTATCATTCATAAACATTAATAGCATATACCTATATTATTATGTACCATACCTACTACCTACAAACATATAAGCTGATGTGTCTGTTGGACAAGTTAATGATGTAGCCATAATTCGCCGAAACGGCTTTTTATACGGCATAATGACGCAAATCTTGTAGCGTCAACAAAAAATGGACGGCGGAGGTTTGATTAATGATTAATTTTGCGGACCGTACTGGAGTCAGACGTTGATTAAGATCGCATTTTTATGTCGAGTTTGTGAATATTGAAAACTAAATTTGGGAATCTTTGGTTTTTGGAAACTTACTTTATTGATTCGCAATACTTAACAACGTTTCGTCATGCATTCCATTCTTTTTATCATATTTTTACTATCCGTAACGAAAACCTTTTCTATTTAATTTAGATTAAATATATACTTAAATATTGAATGGATTCTGATTATCTGAAATGGCTGAAGGTGTGTAGAGGGACAGAGACGAGAAGCCTTCGTCCAGCAACACACTGACACTTACAAGATTAAGTATGTGCAAGGGATCTTACCTCGACGGGGATCACAAAAAAACAGAGTGGAGTTAGTCTTTAGTATAGTGAGTAGAGTAGATGTGAAAAAACACGACAATACTTTGACTGGTCAATAGGACTCTAGACTTCTTAAAAGGGACCGTGCGTAAAAGTGAACCAAGAACAAAACAGAGAGAGGGCGGCATTTTTTGACATGCTTTCTGGCTAAGTGACCCAAAAACTAAAAGATCCTCCGACACCAGAACACCCATCCCACCCACAGCCCCGCCCATGTCATGTCCCGATCCTACGCAGTTTCTTGTCAGATTCGAGTACAACTAAAACATATTTTACCGCTTAATAAATAAACATGTTTTCGTTAAAATTAACAACATGTACATAATTAACTGTTTCGAAACGAAAATGTGCCGTCATACTCGCATGTGTTGTGAATGTTGTGATAACTTAATTGACATGTAAGCTACTTAGACAGTCCTTGCTTGCAGAACAAACTGGATGTGTCTAAGTTCGATGTTTGTTTACCGGTAAGTGTTGTGATTTTATGGACTGTGTGTTGATTGCCATTCCGAGGGAGGCAAGGACAACATTACTGTACTGAACCTTATTTTTATTTTCCTTAGTATGATTAAATATTAACTACGAGTTGTATAGAGGAGTCATATATATCTCTATACATATGATTTAAGTACTTCCGGGGGCCATAGCCTGATGCCCAGAAAATCGCCTCCAATGTATCTCGTTATTTTATGAATATGCATATATGTTTGTAGTAAACTTGCAATTACCAAAACATGATGTTAGAGAAACGAGAAACGTACTTAGAATAGTAGAATTTTGTATTGGAGGAAATTCTCACAGGTGATAAGGTTTCAATAACATTTATTATCACAACTTCCGCAGCTTACTGAATGGTTCTCACGGATTACAATTGTATAGCATATGTAAGATGACCATTCAGAAGAATCAACCCATTCATGAATGTGCAGTTTCCAAACCATTGATATAAAGAACAAAGCACAAAGAAAAATTGAAATGCGTGTCGCGGAAGAGACCGGAATCGAACCCGATACCTCTGGATTACCGGTCCAACGTGTTAACCTTTCCACCACCCTAACGCCAGATAACCTTTCGAGTTTTTCTTAATACATTGTGTGTCGAACTTTGCATTGTGTATTTGAAAGGCTTTAAGCTTAAGCTTTGGTACAGTAAAAAAATTTTTGTTGTACCCACATTAAAAATAATGAGATATTACATGTTTCATTTTGTGAAGTTTCCAAGTTTATCATAAATCCTTGGATGAATATGTATGTGCGGCCTATAACTTTCTAGTTGGTCCTGCTGTCATCAGCTCAGCTAAGACCCTGGAGAAATTGAGAGTGCTCTTCAAATAATAGGCACACTTATTATGATATAGATTATGCTTTCGAAAAGCGTAATTTGCTATTATTTTGGGATGATTTTAGTGTTTTTTTTTATTGCATCGATTTTCTGAATATTACCTAGTCGCCGCTATCATAAAGTATCCGTACACGATAATCTGCACACTATAATAGTATAGTTGAGATATACGTTTCATGAATGTCCAAAATGTGGTGGTACGCGTGACATAGTTGAAGGCATTAAGTCACAAGGTCGGCACATCGATGGGTGACCGCGCGGCTGTTATATCCCAAGGGCGTGACTGCAAAGAGCAAACCCGTTCCGAAGAAGTTTTGGCCAAGATTAAAGTATTATGGCGTGTGATACACCTGTCCGTTGCTCTATCTAATTATCGGCACATTTGTATGTTACCTATGGTGTCGGCCCGTATCGAACAGCCTCGTATTCACAAAATGTATGTCGCGCAGCGCTTACAGGCTTGTCTTTGTCTCCATTACACGATGACCCCTAGACATCCTTCTCCAGAGCTCGTATACAATTTTCGAGCAGCTCGTATTCCAGTCAAACTTTACAACCTGCTTGACATTTCATTATAAGATTATAACAGTTTATATAAATATAACTACACTCTGCTTCACTTACAGTTATATTTTTTGATTTTTATTATGATGACTTGTAACTCTAGAACCACTAAATTCGCGTGGTTACTTAGGTTTATCGGGAACGAATTTGGACGTGGATTTTCAGAATCATACCTCTATATGCTTATATATAGGTAGTTAAGTGCTTGCTTTGGGATATTGTTAGTCAGATAGGATGTGCAGCGGGATATGCGACGGAGCACCACGAAAGATGATGGATTGGTAATGTCGTAAATAAAATCATTACTTTGCTCAACCAATCATGTAGTTTAATTACACACAATTAAATGTACATATTGGCAGTGTCCTGAGACCGATAAGGTCGGATTAAATTTACACTATCACATGTTAAAAATATAAAATATAATTATTAAATTAATAGGCGACGTTCTATCGAGCCATAGCGAACAAAAAGACAAAGAGAGGAAGCGGATACAGATTAGCTAAAGGAATCTGTGTGTTGCCTGTTTAAATAAATGCATACAGTAAATGTAAAGGGTATGCTACACTATGTTCAACACTCCTCCTTACACTTTACATACGATAAGAGACTATACGCTTGGCTCATATAGAACACTTATCATTAACATGCTGCAAGCTTAGGTCTAGTAAAAACACATAGACATAAAAGTGATAAGACATGCAGCTAACACTTATACAAATAAAACAGGAATGAATTAAAATTATCACAACTAGAGCCATTAACAATTCAGAGGTTTAACATTAAGTCCCTGCATAAATTTACAATGTTTTTCAGAACATAAAGGTTTTGTTAGAACATCTGCTACCATTCTGTCAGTCTGCAAGTACCTTACATTTAACTGTCCTTTTTGAATTAGATCTTTAATAAAATGATATCTTAGGTCTATATGTTTAGTTCTTTTGTGGGAGTGCTCTTTAACTAACAATAACTTTTGAGCACTTTGGCTATCATTATAAATAACGGTATCAAAAGTTTTATCGATAATTTCCGACAAGAAATTTCGTACAAAACATATGTCCTTACAACAATCTCCAAGAGCTACATATTCAGACTCACAACTCGAAAGTGAAGTACATTGTTGTTTTCTTGACTCCCAGTTAATTACATTAGTGCCTAATTTTATCACAAAGCCAGAATAGGACTTGCGGTCTGATAAATCATTAGCCCAATCTGCGTCAGCGTATGCAGTAAGATCAAAAGTATTGCTCTTTGTAAAGCAAAGGCCATAATTTATTGTACCTTTTAAATAACGCAGCACACGCTTCGCCATGCGCCAATGATTTTCATCAAAACATGTGTTAAACATACTTAATTGGCTACATGCAAAAGATATGTCTGGTCTAGTACAGACAGATAAATACATTAAACTTCCCAACAATTGTCTGTACTGATAGACATCATCATCTAAACATGTCTTATTAGATTTCTGTAATTTACAATTAACTGGTAAAGGTGTAGAAACAGTTTTACAATCTGACATATTATATTTGACCAATAAACGTCTTATGTACTCAGATTGATCTAAGGTTGTGATACCATTCTGTCTACAAACATTCATTCCTAAACAATTATTTAATTTACCCAAATAACGGATTTCAAAATTATTTTGTAAAAGTTGTAAAACATTATTAATACAATTATTGTGGAATATATAAAAATCATCAACATACAATGCAATAATAATATATTCAGTCTTTGTTTTCTTGGTATAAATACATGGTTCACATTTGTATTGCGTAAAATTATTTTGTGCTAAAAAATCATGTATTTTTATATTCCACATTCGGCTTGCTTGCTTAAGGCCGTATAAGCTCTTCTTAAGCAAACAAACTTTATCACAGTTTTTAAAGCCAGAAGGCTGCTCCATATAGATCTTTTCATTAAGTTCGCCATTTAAAAATGCAGTTGTTACATCGATGTGGTCTATTTCTAGTTTTAATTCTGTAGCAATAGAAAATAGAATTCTCAATGTGCTATACCTCACAACAGGTGCAAAAGTGTCCGTGTAATCAATCCCTTCTACTTGACTGAAGCCACGGGCAACCAACCTTGCTTTAAATTTAGCAGGCTTACCTGATGTGTCAAACTTTTTCTTGTAAACCCATTTACATTTGACGATGTTTTCATCTGCAGGCCTGTCTACCAGGATCCATACATTGTTTTTAATTAAAGATTCATACTCACTTTCCATTGCCCTCTGCCAATCCTCTTTTTCAGAAGATTGCACGGCTTCGTGGTATGAATTAGGCTCATCTGGCGAATAGCCGTCCGCCATCATAGATAAATCATAGTCTTTGAGATGAACTGGCACATTACCTCGAGTTTTACGTACGGGACGTGAACGAGACGTGTCGGAAACAGCCGGCAGCATCGGCTCACTCGGTGGAGACTCCGGCAGAGAAGACACGGCACCTCTAGGAACACCTACTTCATCACCGTCGTCATAACTATCAAGTGATGACTCCGGCAGAGAAGACACAGCGCCCTTCGGGACGCAGTCTTCATCACCGGGACTGTCACTTGCACCTTCATCGCCCGTACAGTAGTGTTCAGACATCGGCGACCACGCCGGTGGCGTCGGTATCTCAGCGTCTGAAACATTATTTATAGAGGATGAGCAGTCAGCTGATTTATCTATGTCATTATTTTGGATGACATCATTAACATTTAATTCATTGTTAAAATTAGAGTCATTATTAAAATTATTCATTGCATCAGAAGAATTATATTCATTATCTGGCATTTGAATATTAAAATGGTCTTTGTCAATATAATAATTATAAAAATTGACTGCACAAATATTTTTACAACTGTCATGTTTTCCTAAAAACTTGTCCTCATTAAAAATGACAGATCTAGACTGTATAACTCTATGAGGATTAGTGGGATCAATCAAACGGTATCCTTTAAAGGTTTCACCATAACCGACAAAAATAAGAGCCTTTGCCCTTGCGTCAAGTTTCTGACGTTTTTGACTAGGAACATGTGCATAAGCAGTACACCCGAAGACACGTAAGTGGCTGATATCAATAGGAGATCCAGTCCACAAGCTCTCCGGAATTCCACCTGAAAGCGCTCTGGTAGGAGACCTATTTTTCAGGTAAATGGCTGCCATAACAGCCTCTCCCCAGTAGCGATTGCACAGGCCGGACTCCTGCAGCATTGCCCTAGTTTTATCAAAAATTGTCTTAAAAGCCCTTTCCGCAGTACCATTCTGCTCAGCGTTGTAAGGGACAGTGGTTTGGTGTATAATACCATGATCTTTAAGATAATTGGCAAGTTTATTATTAGTAAACTCAAGGCCATTGTCACTACGCAGAATTTTTAATGACAAACCAGATTGTTTCTCAATCATAGTTTTAAAATGAATAAAATGAGAACTCACCTCTGATTTATGCTTCATAAGGTAACCCCACGTTTTCCGGGTATGGTCGTCCGTAAAGGTCAAAAGGTAACGAGCTCCACCCCAAGTTTCGACTTGCATTGGTCCAGCCACATCAGTATGAATGATTTCAAGAGGTTGGGTAGTGCGCTTCGTGCTCACAGCAGGAAATGGTGCTTTCACCATCTTGCCAGTCAGGCACGGCACACAGCTACCATTGATGGTGTCTTGTTTCTGAAATAATAAATTCATGCATTTCTTCCCATCACCAAGAATTCTCATACCTGATTCAGATAGATGAGCTAGACGCCTGTGCATTAGGTCCATCGGAACAGTCGAAACAGTGTGAGCATTCACTGTCTCTTGCTTAGTCCGCAAGAGCTTGGAATGCTCCTCCTCAAGGATGTGTCGCACTTGAGCCTTATACTTATACAGACCATTCTCCTTAGAAGCAGCTAAGACTTGGTTGCCAGTGACATTAACATTATCAAAGATTTTACATTGATCCCTATCAAACATAACAGTATAACCCTTATCAGTGATTTGACTTACAGACAAAAGATTGCTGGACAGGTCTGGCACATGGAGTACATTTACTAAGCTAATATTAGAGCATAAAGGGACCCTACCGGAACAATGACTATGTAATTTATGTCCATTTGCTACAAAAATTGTAGAATGTTTACCTCTAGGTTCCTCAAGTAACTCCTTATTATGTATCATGTGTTGAGACGCGCCGGAGTCAACCACAAAGTCATGGCTGCTGCTACCGCTGCATACCATCGCTGATGCAATCATAGTGTGGTTCTCCTCAGTGTTCTTCAGCTCCTTCTTGCGCTTGAAGCAACGCTTAATAGTGTGTCCGCTCCTTTTGCAAAACTGGCAGAACATAGGTGACGTTTTCTTCCTTTTGTTTCCTAGGTAGGCCTTGACTCCGTCCTGATCACTCCCATTTCTTCGGTGTTCTTCTTGCAGTAATCTAGCACGCACGAGCTCCACCGTCAACTTGCTAGTGAGACAGGCGGTTTCCAGGCCAGATACCAAATTGTCATATTCTTGTGACAAACCGCTTAAAAGGATTTCAGCTACTTCGTCATCATCAATCTTCTTGCCTATATCGGAGAGCTGCTGAACAAGCCGCATGACAGCCTCAATATACTCGGACATGCCGCCGTATTGAATATATTCAATTTTATGTAGTTGACGTAGTAAGAGCACTTTTCTGTATAAGCCTTTCGATTCAAAGGCATCAGCAAGTTTCTTCCATGCATCTTTGGCCGATGTGGCATCTCTTACATACTGATACAAGGCAGGCTTTATCGACAAGCAAATCTTCGCCAAAGCGCGGCTGTCGTGGGTGGCGTCATTGTCCTCACCATCAATACAGTTCCATAGACCATCCAGCGTCAAAAGCATTTTCATTGCAAATTTCCAATTTGTGTAAGTCTGTAAGCCATCCAGCTTTTCAACGGGAATGTGCCCATTGTGATCAGTGTGTGCCGACATTATTGTGGTATTGGTTGAGCAAGCAGGTAAAAGAAATCAGCACCAGAAGGGATGTGCCGAACTTCTAACCTCAAAAATGTTCAATATATTTTTGACGTACCTTTCTTTGGTTTTATCCCAGTTTCTTCGTGGATGCCCGCTTCTGGGACCACTAACCTGTTAGTCAGATAGGATGTGCAGCGGGATATGCGACGGAGCACCACGAAAGATGATGGATTGGTAATGTCGTAAATAAAATCATTACTTTGCTCAACCAATCATGTAGTTTAATTACACACAATTAAATGTACATATTGGCAGTGTCCTGAGACCGATAAGGTCGGATTAAATTTACACTATCACATGTTAAAAATATAAAATATAATTATTAAATTAATAGGCGACGTTCTATCGAGCCATAGCGAACAAAAAAAAAAAGAGAGGAAGCGGATACAGATTAGCTAAAGGAATCTGTGTGTTGCCTGTTTAAATAAATGCATACAGTAAATGTAAAGGGTATGCTACACTATGTTCAACAGATATCTTTTACTGAAGACTGTCTCGCTTTAAAATACCGGTAAAGATTGATGACATTGACCTACTTTTAGGCATTCAACGGCCCACTTTGGAGCGCCTAATCACATCTTCACGCTGATTTAGCTGAGGTCTGATAAGCGTAAAGATTCTAGAATGACGTACCGTACCGTAAGACATTAATCAGCCCTAAAAGATAATCAGACTTGATTAAGGTCAATGAAAGCCGTTAAGAAAAGCCCGAGAATGTTGACTTTCGGAAAAATGTGTTAGCAGCACGACAACTTCGCATCGATAATGCAGCTGTGATGCTATGAAAGTCCGGGAAACACAGAATGTTATTAAGCTTTTCCTACCTCGTACACTACTCGCGAAGTTGGCTGAGGTTGGGCAAATATGATATAGTGTGGAGGGGCACTTCGCTGCGGAAACCCATACTTCAGCCAACTTCGCCTCGCCCAACTTCGGCCACCTTCGCGAGTAGTGTGAGGTAGGGTTTTTAGGGTTCCGTACCCAAAGGGTCAAAACGGGACCCTATTACTGAGACTTCGCTGTCCGTCCGTCCGTCCGTCTGTCACCAGGCTGTATCTCAAGAACGGTGATAGCTAGACAGTTGAAATTTTCACAGATGATGTATTTCTATAGCCGCTATAACAACAAATACTAAAAAAAAATATTTAAGGGGGGCTCCATACAACAAACGGGTTGGTTGCGTTAACTTTGCACCTCATTTGTATGGGGTGGTATACATACCAGGTGCAAACTTAACTTAACCACTTAAGGATGAAAAGTATTTGTACGGAACCCTCGGTGCGCGAGTCTGACTCGTACTTGAAAGGTTTATTTAAATTTGAGGGTAACGAACCACTTATATTCATAAAGTATGTTCTTTATTTTATTGTACTGATAATTATAAATCGATTTCAAATGTACGGCATCTATCCCGGTTTTGCCCGGTTAATATATACGCCTCTGCGCAGACCTTTCTTTTTAGCCGGTGGTACTGCATAAATGCGTACGCGGTTAAATCAATTGATCATTTTAATAAACCACTCTGCATGCCTCCGCTTCCGCCGCATACACTAGGGGCATCCAATGCCATGCAGTTGGCAGCCTCGTACAATCAATAACAAACAATAGCCACAATCCGTGTCAAGTAAGAAGCCGATCTTTGGCTAAGGGTCAGTTGTGTTCACACTTATGGGTCCGGTTAGCGTTAAACTTGCACCAGCTATTATCCAAAACCTCCATACTAAGGTCAGGTGGGGTATAGTGATGTGCCTTTCTCTCAAGACTTTCCGGGAACATTCCTCATTTTGTATCGGAACTTTTCCCGAGAACGTTCTCTCTCCCTACAAATCGGGAATCGTTCTCGAGAACAGCACATCACTAACAGGTAAGACTAACATAGTTTATTGTCTAATGGAGTAAGACTAACAGTCAAGATAGTTATTGGACTGTGGCAGTCTTCTCCCGGTGATGTTTACCCCACCTTATAGGGTCTAAACTCCTATGTAGGTACGATTAGAAACTAACGGTTTGAAACCGGCCCTTAGAAATGTCATTTGCGGCGTAGTTCAGGGCCATATGCTTTAAATCATCTGTAAGCCGTTTTGATATTTAAGGACATGCAATTCGCCTCTAATATAGTGTTCCCATTTTGTTCTCGGGTAATAATCAAAACAGTAACACGTAAACGTCAAATATACGTAGGTACACGAATTAGATGTACTATTTAGTATACGTTTGTTGTGCATTGTTCTATTCCTGGAACATTGGTTGATTGATGCATTTGTTTCCATTAGAAGAGCGTAAACAGTAAACACTTGCATTTTCGCTCTTACTTGAACTAAAATGTGAGGACGTATTGTGGGTTAAGCGATTAAAATTCCGTGTAAGTATGATTTGTTCCGCATATTTTTATATTTCTCATAAATAGCCTTAAACTATATAATATATTTTTATTATTATTATGTTCTTGAGTCTTCGACTTGTACGATTGTAATAAAAACCTTCTTACGTTTTTTTGTGTTATGTATACGAAAAGAAACTTCTAAACTCATTTTAACCTTACTAATGATTCTACCCGATGAGGGAAGAATAGTTAGAAAACACAATACTGCCGTGCTTAGCCAAAAGTCGACCTTTTTGCATGGAGCTCCATACAATAAGGTCGCCTTTTACCTTAGATTACAAGGACTTCCTTTGGCTAGTGAAATTGATATTTTATTCTTATGAATTCCACGTTCAATATGTTTCACACAAAAATTTCACATAGCTTATAATAGGTATGTCTATTTAAACACTCTGTCATAATCATAATAAATCTACGATAAGCATATCAATGTATTACGAGTAACACATTGCAGCGCTCAATTGCACAAGCAATTACATATTACAGGTAGGTACATAACCAATAATTCAGGAAAAAAATATAGTTTCTTATGAATCCTCACGATCATCTTAAAGTTTCATTGTCAATACATATAATAACACCTATTAAATTAAACATACCTCTTGCCTAAACGCTTAAATGCTAAGCATCCGTGACTCGATTGGTAGCATCCATAATCGTTTGGGTGTTGTGTATCGAGTCTTAACCTTCCAGAGCACAAGTTCAGTCTAAGCAGGTACTTCACTTCCGCACCAAATAACACTTTAGTATCGTATGAATCGATAAAACAACATTCGAATTGCAATCAATTGAATTTTATCACACCTAATCGTTAAACAGCATTCGGTAGCCACTCGCGAACCGTTGGTTTTTAAACATTGTTCTTTTTCAAAACTTGCACGGTTTCAAATTCGTTATCGATTTGTTTATGTTTTGTTTCCGAATGTTCGATAGCGCGCGGAGCGTCGCGCCCGCCGACTGTTCGTTGCAACTACTCGCTACTAACTAAGTTTCTGAAGTCAAAGAAAAAGCCTGACCGGAGTTCCGGTATGCGACTTTATAAGTATGTATAAATCAACATTTTCTGATAGCGACAGTTTATGACAATGGACTGTAACCTGGTTTTTTGTTTTCGTTTTAAGATCTTCAATGGGTGCCAGCCGTACGCTGCACACATTCGCATGTTTGCAATCAATGGCAGAATGAAATACGATGATGCACAACACATTCTAGGTTGGATTATTAGTTGAAACAACTTAGGCAGTTCTCTGAATCGTGTCTTATTCTCGATCGATACTTCGAAATGATGCCAACAATTTTTCCTAGTAGGTAGGTAGGTACCGAAACATTAAGTAAATCTACTACAATAGTCCTAGTTATGAGTTTTTTATCTTTAGGTATATGTTACTATTTTCCCTCTTCTTTATCTATTATCAATGCTGATTTTGCCAAAGAAAGTGTTAAATAATATGACATCCATAATTTACATAAATACCTCAATGTTTACAGAAAAGTTAATAAAGATAAGTCATTTTACTGTTATTTTTGTATTGGACAGAGATAAAAAGGTATTAATCGTCTGTTGCCTTTTGTCTGTCATTTAATGGCATGGTATCGAATGTATGACGCATACCTTTTTGAAATTACTTGATGCATGAAAATGGCTCTATGAAAATTGTTTGCTCAGTTGTTTTTTTGTTCTATGCTATTAGCCGCATAGAGTCATTGCCAAGGAATATAATACTCTGGTCATTGCTATATAATCGAAACCGTGACCCAGACAGCTCTGTTTCCAAATTTTGTCATAATGTCATAAATTGGAATATGAATTTATATTTTTGTCTATATATTTAAAAATTTACCGACGTACGGTTATTTACAATGTATAACCGACTACAAAAACGAGGTTTCATTGGGAAATCGGCTTCTTTTTTGTGTGTACATATGTTCCCCGTATTAGAAGATTTTTTTGTTAGGAAGGGTTTTACCTATCTCTTGTAACTGGCCATATAGTCAATAAGTCTGATGATGAAATCTTGGAGAAATCGAGGGAACTCTTCATAGTACATTACATACCTTAGGCGGTGAGTTCGTGCATGACCCTGGTCGCAGGTGTCGCAATACAGGCGATCTAGGGCTTTACGAATTGCCGCCCGTGGTTTGTCTAAACTATTACGTCTTGTCCTGGTTAGGAACTAGGCGCGTGGCGGGAAGAAAATCCCACTTACGGCCTAGGGTGTCGTAAAATATTTTTCACCACACTTGCTCGTAAATCAAGGGTTTACATGCTAGAAAATTGGGCGGTAAATCGTATATTACGCCCTAGGGAAGTAATTTTGGTATTGACTACTATTTATTACTTTAGTTTTATATCCTCCGAAGTGTGATGAAAAACGTCGTACGTGACTCTAGTGTAAAGGCATTCCAAACTCGTGTCATTAAAGCCCTCTCTCTTCTAATACACACTCGTTTGTAATTCCTCGTTTACCACCCTTGTTACGTAATGTACTAAGATGCAGTGATTATAGTAACTCATCCAATTATTCTCAGAAAACATCCATGCGTTTATTCACCTATTAGCTCCTTTATCTAATGTCAAATATGGAGCCATCATGTTTTGTTGAACATTATATTTGCAGTCTGCATCTGTTGTGTCATGATGAATAAAACTCTGGTTCTTTGTCTTCTTGCAATCTTCATGTCATGACAGATAGTAAAGTAAAGAAAAACATTCAAGTTATTTGTGTTAAGTGTAGATTTCTACATACATACTTACTTAGTTGGCTTTATGTGTTATATTCGTTACTAGCATTAACCCGCGGCTTCGCTCGCGTGCCTATGTAATATACATCATCCTACGGGAACAATGCTCTTTTTTTTTTCAGGATTAAAAGTAGGCTATTTGGTATAAAGCTTTTATAATGTCCCGAGCCTCCGCTTATCGACTCGGTATATTCGAGATTGGTTTAATGATTCTAAGCCATGTTCTAAGTTACGTCATGTTCTATTGTAAGATATTGAGGTCTCTTCGTTGATGAATGAAAAATGTATTATTCTGAGCCAGATAAACGTAATTCAGAATTCTGAAATGACTTAACATAATTATTGAAAAGCTTGAATTTATTTATTACGGATGCAGGAAGTTTCCCGATCATTACTCCTCCCGTAGGTACCGATTGACGACGGTCGAGATGCCACCAAATACTATTTTTTTAATCTATTAGGATAACGCGGGTCTCTATCCATACCTCAAAAGCAAAAACAGAACCCCCTTATAGGATCACGTGTAGCTGTCTATCAGCCCGTCTGTTACAACCGATTTGCTGCAAAACTACTGGACCGATTTAATTGCAATTTGGCGCAAATGCTTTCAAGAATTTTCATGACCACAAATAAAATTTCAATATCGGTGGCATTTTCGTAATTAACGTCCCAACAAACCATACAAATTACACCCATACTCATATTTAGTCATTTCAACCCCATCGCACCCCAACAGGCGAGACGGTATTTCACGTCCACCACGTTTGTTTTTTTTAAATCGTTGTTGTTTTGGTAATCAGCGACCCGGTAAACCATAGAAACATTACCCTTGTTGATTTTCAGACTTTGTCACCATATTCTCCTCCTTTAGGGGTTGAATTTTCAAAAAACATGAAACACGTGCTTACTCATTTATCGTTAGAAATACTCCTTGGAAGTTTTCAATAAAATAGTCTAACTAATATTTTTTCCCCATACAAACTTTGAACCCCTATTTCAACCCTTTAGGGGGTAAATTTTGAAAAATCCTTTCTTAGTGCACCCCTACACCTTATAAGGAACCTACGTGCCAAATTTGAACTCTCTAGAACCAGCGGTTTAGTATTTAGACATTTCAACCCCATTTCACCCCAACAGGGAAGATGTTAATTCACGTCCGCCACGTTGGATTTAAAAATCGTTGCGGTTTTCGTAATCGGCGACCCGATAAACCATAAAAGCATTACCAATGGATTTTCAGACTTTGTCACCACATTTTTTCCTTATAGGGGTTGAATTTTCAAAAAACCTGAAACATGTGTTTACTCATTTATCGTTAGGGGTCATCCATCAATTACGTCACACGTTAAGGGGGGGGGGGGTCATACCAAACGTGACAGTACATGTTAAAGGTATAGCAAAAAAGCGTGACATAGGGGGGGGAGGGGTTCAAAAAGTCGACATTTTGTGTGACGTAATTTGTGGATGACCCCTTAGAAATACTCCTGTAAAGTTTCGAATAAAATAGTCTAACTAATCTTGTTTCCCCATACAAACTTTGAACCCCTATTTCAACCCTTTAGGGGGTAAATTTTGAAAAATCTTTTCTTAGTGCACCCCTACACCTTATAAGGAACCTACGTGCCAAATTTGAACTCTCTAGAACCAGCGGTTTAGTATTTAGACATCTCAACCCCATTTCACCCCAACAGGGGAGATGGTAACTCACGTCGGCCACGTTGGATTTTAAAATCGTTGCGGTTTTCGTAATCAGCGATCCGATAAACCATAAAAACAATACCCATGCTGATTTTCAGACTTTGTCACCACATTTCTCCCTTTTAGGGGTTGAATTTTCAAAAAACCTGAAACACGTATTTACTCATTTATCGTTAGAAATACTCCTGTGAAGTTTCTAATAAAATAGTCTAACTAATCTTGTTTCCCCATACAAACTTTGGAACCCCATTTCACCCCTTTAGGGGGTGAGTTTTGAAAAATCCTTTCTTAGCGGATGCCTACGTCATAACATCTACCTGCATGCCAAATTTCAGCCCGATCCGTCCAGTGGTTTGGGCTGTGCGTTGATAGATCACTATGTCAGTCAGTCAGTCAGTCACCTTTGAGTTTTATACAACGTGGGCCCTGTAACATAAGCAAAAAATTAAAACATAGATTTTACTCGTTAAACTGAACAACATTTGTTCAGCAACTTTAAAAAAAAGTCAGTTTTCAAAATTTTATTATTTCAAACAAATTAAATAGTATTTTCAATGTATGTCGTCCAACGTTGACATTCCCTGAGCATTGACATAGCTGTCACTCTACTAATGTCGGACATTTCGCAATACATTGCTTCTTTGTCTAAACTTTATTTTACAAAATGTCATTTAATACACGTTATTTTCAGAAGTTGCTTAACAAATGTTGTTTAGTTTCAAGGGACGAATCTATGTTTTAATTTTTTGCTCCTGTTACAGGGCCCACCCTGTATATATAGATATACGTTTATTTGACAACGGAATCTATATTGAGACTAATCATTTAAATATTTTTGAATATCGTTCCTTATGGCTAATTATTATAGTTGTCTGGAAGAGATGGCTCTAGCGAAACATCTAGACACGCGGCAGCGTGTCCAGCCAAGTTCACCGCAGGAACTGGCGATCAGCAGCCGTGTGTTATATTACACGAACCGTTTGGAGCCACTTTTGACCCCCCAATAACTCCAAATCTATTTAACATAAAAAAATGAAATTTGGCTTATGTATTAAGATCCTTTAGAACAAGTAGAACCCCAAATTTCATTAATATAGGTTAAATAGTTATTGAGATATTAAAGTCCAAAAAACGGTATTTTTATCACTGACTGACTGACTGACTGACTGACTGACTGACTGACTAGTAATCAAAAACCTAACCCACTTCCAGGTGACCTAGAAAGGTGAAATTTGGCATCCAGCTTAGTAATTGTGTGTGTATACATATAAAAATCTAAAACAGTGATTTTTTTATGTTTTTTATTATTATTATTATTATTGATGGTTGTTGCCTCAGAACTCTGTCATTTATAAACCGATTTCGAAAATTCTTTTTTTGTTTGAAAGATATACTAGAATAGCATATACTTACACTCACACGCACACACTTACACATACATGCACATAAAAATCCAATACGTACTAACCGTTTTGGAAAATTCTTTGTTTGTTCAAAACTTTCAAAAGATGTACTAGAATAGCACACAGAACTAATTAACAAATAATAATTAAGTAATTTACACATCATAATAAATTCTGTACAAAAAGTAATGATATCCCATCAAAAACATAAATGTAAAATGAGAGCCAAGTTCAATATCGCGTGCACTTCGCCGACAAAAGAATTGAGATCTGCAAGGGTGCCAAGTTCTTTGCTCTAAATTTTTTAGATACAAGGACATGCGACATACTCAATGCATTTATTTTACTTGGGGTGTAATTCAATATCAAGACGTGACTTGGCTAGTTCTAAAATATAAATTTATATTATAAATCAAAATCAATCAAATCATTAACCTATTTTCGTAAAGGTAAGTACGCAAGTTAGTGTACGTCTTGTTACTTATACTGTTAGCTTGATAATGAACTATGACTATGAATATGTTACTTTTATAAAATTTAGTTAGTTTATGAAAACTAGCCAAGTCAAATCTTGATATTGAATTACTCCCCAAGTAAAATAAATGCATTGAGTATGTCGCATGTCCTTGTATCTAAAAATTTTAGAGCAAAGAACTTGGCACCCTTGCAGATCTCAATTCTTTTGTCGGCGAAGTGCACGCGATATTGAACTTGGCTCTCATTTTACATTTATGTTTTTGATGGGATATTGTTTACCTCTAATTGTAATTCCGTGCATTATATCTCTCCCGTTTATTTTGAGAGGTGCGATGAAGGTGCGCAATAAAAAGTAGTACTTGTATTGTATTGTGATGTTTCTTGGGAAGCATATAGGTATCTAATTTTGCTATTTTGAGATATTTCTCTAATTTTAAATATATCCGCGAAAAACCCTCCTCGCGAAAAGCTCCAGTATAATTCAATAACATTGACATCGGCTGAATAGGTATTCGTTACATTTATTTCAACATATAAATTAATCACAATTAGCAAATAACAAGTCAACATTTTTTACAATGTTGCAAACATTAAATACCGTAGGTACTTACTGTTGATATAGTTATTTGCACAACATTTAATTACCGACTGTTATTAACATTTCATTAATTATAGAAGACTTGTTTTGTCAATTAAGAAAGTACCGTGAGTAATAAAATAAGCCATGTTTTTTAACCGCCTTCCAAAAAGTAGGAGGTTCTATCTAAATTTCACCGTATTTATTTTTTAATGTATGTCCACCGATATCTCTGACAATTATAAACGAATTCTCAGAATTATTTTTTATTTGAAAGAGTAAACTTTTGTGGTGGTCCCATTGTTACCATTTCGGGATCTCACGGAAATTGAGGGCAACCTCACGTACACTTATTTATCGAACAAAAATACTCGTATTTTATAACAAAATTGTATTAATTAAAGGCTTCATGCGTGGCACCTGTTTCCAAGGTAATATAATAATACTCAATTATTATATAACCATACAAATATAACCTGTACATGAACTTGGACTTGAACTGGGTTATTTTTGGCTTTTCAAGTTATTTTGAAGTCGGTTCTTTTTTTATTTAAGTTTTTTTAGATGATATTTTTATAACAGTCGAATTCTGTTCTTACTTTATTTTCCATGTTACTGAGATTTATTTTTAATTATGTGATTCATTTAGTTATACCACACACTATAATTATTTAAATATGAGAAAAGTTCAACAAGTCATGAAAAAATGTTTTTTTTTTTAATGTGTAATAGGGATAAGTTCGCCTTTGTCCATGGTTTATTGGTTATGATTGTATTTATAACCGGTTGTTGTCTACTATAAAGTGTTTACTTACATGCATATACATATACATACATATGTGACTTCAAAGGTTCGCATTTTTGGTACGTATTTTTTATAATACATATTCTAAATCTGTTTATAAATGACGAAGTTCTGAGGTAAATAACATAAAAAATACAACCGAATAGAGAACTTCTATTTTGAAATCGGCTAAAAAGGAACAAAGGAACCGTTAAGGTTCAGATATTTATATTATTGTTAATTTTATTAAAGTAAATCTTCGTTAAGGTTCATATATTTATATTATTAAAATAAATAAATAAATAAATATTAAGGGACAATCTTACACAAATCGACCTAGTCCCAAACTAAGCAAAGCTTGTACTATGGGTACGAGACGACGATATAGTTACATAATATATAAATACATATATAGATAACATCCATGACCCACGAACAAATATTTTGCACAAATATTTGCCCCGGCCGGGATTCGAACCCAGGACCGCCGACTCAGTAGGCAGGTGTCTACCAACCGAGCCAAACGCGTCGTCCGTCGTCGTATTGTTAATTCTATTAAAGTAAGACTTCTGACGTATGACGTCATTAGTTGTTATTTTTATTTTCGTAAAAACCCTATTATGCATTTTATTACGAACGGATTATTTTGGACATTTTCATAAAAGTTGCTTTTATTTTCCCTGACATTTAAAGTGACGTGGAATGGTGCGTCACTGTTACGTGCAAATTTTTTAAAACGATCTACGACGACGACGTTCGATTTCGGCAAAGTGGAATTGTGTTTTAGCCCTCGGGCCCTAATTCGCACGAGCTTTGCGATATCTGTAATTGAGCAATATCACAACGAAATATGGCGGCGCTGCTACAATATTGTTTTGTAGCTCGAATAGCTAAAAATTTCCGTGTGTCCCTGTGTAAGTGGTATTTTATTTTATTTGGCCGATTGATAGCTCAAATGGATGTACAACAACGTCGCGCGAATTAGGCCTTCAGGTAACTATACAAGTTCCCTTTGTCTCGAGAAATGTCCTGCAATCATAAATGCGAAGGTTCGACGGCCTCTGAACCTTCGTGCGTTTTATAATGTTGGACTTGGCATTAACAGAACTCATGGCATTTTTTTTAAATGCCATTAGGTTGTAATTTGCATAAAGTTCATGAATGACAAACGTTCCAATTAATTGACACGTGGTTTTAATAACTGACAGCCAATCACTGCTCTTCTCTTGCTATGAATTAAAGTTAAAGGTACGGTAAGGGACCTACTAATTGGGGCAGTATTGTGAAAAGTAGTTAAATCCGACCGGAATAAATATATTACAAAAAAAAACAAATAAGTCACATCGACGGGTCATTGAGATTTTAATACTAAATGGGGTTCAGTCCGGCAAGAAAGTGTAGAATTAAAAAGTAGCAACAAGTCCTGTAGTGACGTCCCGTTTTCTTAGATTTATTAAAATGAAATGACACTACAGTCGTATTGTAAATCGTCAATATCTGGCCTGGCCTGTCATAAGCAATTTACCCTAGCTGTGAACAACTCAACTTTTACTTGAAAAAGAAAAACTTATATTTATATTGCATTTACGTCACCTTAGGCCGTAAGTGGGATTTTTTGCCAAGGCAAGACGTTAAACTTCAGAAAAACCACGGGTGATAATTTATAAAGCCGCAGATCGCATATTTATTGCCCTCACCTTCGGTTCGGACCACAAACATCTGCGATCCGGGACGTACACGAATTTACCAGCCTAGGTATGTAATGTACTATTACTTACATTCTTATCTTGCTCGTATTTACGTGAGACGTGTTTAATATTATGATCGCCCATCTTCGATCAACTTCACGTGTATAGAGCTTGGATGAGTCTGCTTCTGCCGAAAATAAACAAAAACATTTAACGTACTCGAGATAAATCTTAAGTCGTCTCATGTATTTTTTGCGAAACCTTTTCAAGGCAACATAGTTCTACCATAAGTTGTTTAGGTTATAAAAAGCCCCTGGCAAAACCCACGCATCGAATCGATGGTATTTTCGCCTGTGATATAATCGTTTTTGCATCTTCAAGCCTCGCGCTCATCCGGATTTGATTCCTCGAATAGAATGCTTTGGAGGTTATTTACCTATTAAGGCTCCTTATTCGTTCAAAAATGCTGATGGTTTTAGACATTTTTCTCTGTGATCAAACATGTATCTTAACATATTCTCAATGTTACTACTCAGAACAGGGGCATTGCGATTTATTGGTCTATATTTGAAACCTACAATTTGAATTTTTCATTGATAATTTTTTTGTTTGAAAAACTACTCGAATTTGACAAAATTCACGCAGGAAACTATTTTTTTTTTTCAACTTATTTTCGACTGCACGCAATGAAAGCACGAAATAGCTATGTTATTATTTAAAATTAAGGGAAAAGTCAAAAGTTGATTGATATTTGTGGTTTGGTTATGATATGTTTTTTTTTAAAGCAATAAGCCCTCTTAATAATTGTCTCAGTTTTGTTTCTATTCATTACACTGTTGATATTTTAAATACGTTATTTAACTTAACTCAATTTCTAAGAGTCTGTACCACAAAATCAAAAAACGGAGCCCTTATAGGATCACTTCGTTGTCCGTCCCTCTGTCTGTCAAGACATTTTATCTCAGGAACGCATAGAGGTATCAAAATTAAAAACATAATACTCAAGTCTATAGTCCTTTGAAGCTATGAAATAATGTAACTTCTAAGTTAACGTACAAAATAAAGATATGGCCGTTTATGCCGCAAATGACTTTTATATCTCAAGGGAATCGAAAATTTATACGGTACTTTCCGTTGTCGTTGAACTATGAAATTTGGCCAGGAATACTATCATATACCTACTATACCAGTAGTTATAGGGAATCAAATATGGGCTTCATTTAAAGTACATGAAACAGTTTTCCAACGGTAAAGTTAAGTTTGTCGCTCAGTACACTTTTCGTTAGAGCAATAGAGCCAATCCACGCTAACTCTTTCAAGCAAATGAACTGTCAAACCATACACACTGAGTCACTTTGTATTGTTTGATAGTTCATTTGCTTGGAAGAGTTAGAGTAGTTTGACTCTATGCAGTGTTTTCATAGTTCGCGCGGAACCTTCCGTGCGCGAGTCCGACTCGCACTTGACCGGATTTTTTAAAGTACTTGTACACCTATATCGTAGTCTAACTACAAGCCGCGAGCCACGCTTGTCGCCTATACTGGCGCGCACCATGGTTCAAGACTCCACCTTCCACTTGTTTTGCGTGCTTCGAATGCGCTTTGGATGGGAAGGTTGCATGATGATGAGATGTTTTTATTGAAAACTGCTATTCTAATGGGATAAGAGGTGGCAGTAACTTAAAGATTGAAGGACAATAAAGATGAGAGGATACCACGCTCAATGCGGTGACAATAAATCAATATTTCAATAACGCCAAAATGTATTTCTGTTCCAGGTACTCCAGAATGACGACACCAGAGCTTTGCGTCAGCAGGTTCTTCCAGGAAGACTCAAAAATACCAGCCAAGAGCCCCAATAGAATCTTCACACCGCTAACAAATCTAGACTCTTCCCAAGAATCGAGCCAGTCCATCGACGATGCAGACCTACTTAGCCTTTCCCAACTTACCATCCAGGAACAAGAACCAATGAATGTTGATCCTTTTTACAACATCACACCAAGAGAAATGCCGTTATCACCTCACTACGTATTCGAAGAAGAGTTTTCTAACAACCCCTGGGCAATGTTAATAGCAACAATCTTCCTAACGAAAACTTCAGGCAAAACCGCTAGGCCCCATATGATAAAATTCTTCGAAGAATACCCTACGCCTTACCATGTTTTGAGCGATGATCCTACGTCCTTGGAAAGGTTTTTCGATACTTTAGGATTAAGGAAAAGAGGGCATATGATTTGGAAGCTGAGTTATCAATTCGTTTCGTCAAAATGGAGGCGAGCAAGCGATTTGTTTGGCATTGGGAAGTATGGGGAGGATGCGTATAGGATATTTTGCTTGGGACACACAGATTTGGAGCCTGGAGATAGATATTTAAGATTGTACTTGGATTGGTTGTGTAGAACGGATTTTTTAGAGAATAACGGGGTGGTCGACAGCGAGAGTGTTATCGAGGATCCTGTGTTGAAGTATTATAGAATTACATTGCGGGATGTCGAATAAACTGAAATACTTACATATAAGGAAGAAGATCTATGTATAATGTTTCCAGGAAAATAGTGCTCCAGAATCACGAGCGGTAATAATTTGTTGTATGATTGTATGAACAAAATATTTCCTTATAATTGGGATCGGATCGGTTTGTGAAATGTTGTCGCATAATATTTCATATTTTAATATTGAATAAAATTGTAAACATAATTTTCCGTGGTCACGGTAGATAGTATTTCCTTGACGAAAGCACAACGCCATCTCTCGGACAGTTCGCGAACAAATTGCAAGTTAATTGTTACACCGAAAGTCTTGTACTTCGGGCTACTTTTATTATTATTATTTACTAGCAGTGCCCCGCGGTGTCACCCGCTCATCCCACGGGAACACTAAATTTATTCGGGATGAAAAGTATCCTATGTCCTTTCCCGGGTCTCAAACTATCTCCATACCAAATTTCATCTAAGTCGGTTCAGCGGTTTAAGCGTGAAGAGGTAACAGACAGACAGACAGACAGACACACTTTCGCATTTATAATATTAGTATGGATGGACATGTATAGTTACTGGCGAGGAAGTATTTTTGACCTAAATATTAGGCTACATGACCGCAACTTTTCTTGCGGAGGAGGACAAAGGCAAAAAAAAACTAAATATGGATCCCCCATAGTTGAGTTAAAAATTATCATATACCGGGTGTGCAATTGTGCATGTGGTGTGGCCTATAATAGGAGGAATAAACTAAAACATAGATTCTTCCCTTGAAAGTGAATAACATTTGTTAAGCAACTTCTGAAAAAAACGTGTATTGTATGTAAGTATGTAAAGTATTATTTAACTTTGTAAAATATTGTTTAGACAAAGAAGCTATGTATTGCGAAATATCCGATATTAGTATAGTGACAGCTATGTCAATGCTCAGGGAATGTCAATGTTGGGCGACGTACATTGAAAATACTATTTAATTTGTTTGGAATACCTACAAAAATTTTGAAAACTGACTTTTTTTAAAAGTAGCTGAAAAATGAAGTTTGGAGAGTAGAATCTATGTTTTAATTTATTGCTCCTATTACAGGCCACACCCGATATGTAAATAATCGTAATCGTAATTTATGGCTTGCTCGGTAGCCTTACGGCTGTAACCGACATCGTGTTGCTAGGCTGTAGGCAGCGCACTGCCCCAGCGCCTAGCGTGTGTGAGCTGGCGTGCACGGGTACTCGAACCAGCGGACGTGTACCTAGCTTGACAACGTCGTTTTTAGGTCAGTCTGTTTGTTATAGGTCATGTAGCTTGATTCTAGGTCGTGTGGTAGACAATGTATTTATCGCGGCGGTCGTCCCCGCCGGCGGAGGTGACGGTGTGCACGTAGAGTGTTCCTATTTTTCCTTTGCCTACGTCGTTCTTGTCGTTAGATGTCCCTATTAAAGTAGTAGTCGGCGTCATGGTTGACGCCAGGCTCGGGTTCTGACTCACTACCCGATGACGAATCGTCGGGGTACCATTCTTTGATGGTAGCCGTGATGACGTCGTCGGGGTCGGTCAGAAGGTTCCTGGGTCTTCTGATGTGTCGTAGTTTGGCCCGCCGGAAGGCTGTGGTGTCTGGTTGAGTAGTCGTCAGTTGCGTCAGTATTTGTAGTCTGTCAGTCAAATCTCTGTCTATGTCCTGGTCGAGGTGGGGGTGTGTTGTTGGCACCTGCACGGTGAATTCTGCTGGGGCAGGGTCTGGGGTCGGTACGTATCCCACCATCTCCTGGATGAGTGGGTTTTTGTGATTAGCGGCTTTTTGGTAGTAAGTTTTAGCATTTTGCCTTACGAAATCAATGAGGGTGGGGTACGTGACGTCATGGTGGAGTTGCAAGTTGGTGACCCCACGAAGGGGCGCGTCGGTGGCTTTCCTTAGAAATCTGTTTTGGATGGCTTGGAGGGGGCGGAGCTTCCTCTCTCCTACGTGGAAAAATACTGGTCCTGCATAGGTTAGAATGGGCCTAATGCAGGTGGAATACAATGCGAGCTTGCTGCTAAGCCGCATTTTACTCCGTCTGCATATCATCGCCCCTAGTCTTCCTAGTATATAGGTGGCCTTGCCCTTGACCGCCTTTATGTGCCTTTTGAAACTAAGTTTTCTATCCAGAGGTACTTGACCTCTCCTACCCATGGAATATTTTCGTCGTGTAATTTGAGGTCTGTCAGTTTGTCTCTGTAGGAGGTCGGGTGGAAGAGGATGGCGGCGCTTTTCTCCGGGTTTACCTGGATGCGCCAACGGTTAGTCCATTGGCCTAGTGTATCCAGGGAGGACTGTAGATCTTCACAGATCCTCAGGAGGCTCATACCGCTGGTGAAAAGCGCCGTATCGTCGGCAAATAGAGCAAGCTTTACATTTGGTACTTTAGGTATATCGTTTGTGTAGAGGGAGTATAGCGTGGGTGAGAGGACAGAGCCCTGGGGGACACCGGCCGTTATGGGATGAGGTGTGGAAAGCGTGCCTTCGACCTTATATCTAAATGTCCTCTGACTGAGGAAGTCCTGGACGAGGCGGACAAGGCGGGCCGGCATACCCATCTGATACAGCTTGTGTATCAGACCGGCATGCCATACCTTGTCAAAGGCCTTTGCCACGTCCAGGAACACTGCCCCGGTCTTTAGGCAGCTGCACCGGAGATATCCTTGCCTTTTTGTAAATCCGTCGAGCACGTGCTCCGTGATGCGGTGCACTTGCTCGACGCACGAATGGTTTGGTCGAAAGCCGAACTGTTCATTAATTAATAAGTTTTTATCATTAATAAAGTTGTTTAGGCGGGTTAAAATGATCTTTTCGTAGAGTTTCCCCAAAGTGGAGAGCAAACTGATAGGCCCGATATGTACCATCTTAAATCTGTATTACGTTATCCAAGCAATAGATGGCGTTTCTATCAATCCCATATTCATTTACTCATCTTTGTGAGATAAATAATAAATGTTCATATGATTAAGTGTTACTAAAAATGTGTTTTGCATGTAAATAATTTTAAGATTTCTGTGATAATTATGTCAGTAAACAAAGAGTGATGTTTATTGCTGTGTCTGATATATGTACGGCCTTTAAAGGTTCATACCTAAGCAATACGTTGTTATTAATTCAATATAATACACTATTTGATTTATTAAAATATAATCAAACACAACTTTTTATTTATTTTACCCACAGCAAAACGTTGCCTAATGAGGTAATTTAACAGATTCTAAAAACAACACGCCAGGCTTGTATCTTCTTTAACTTTTTTTTCTTTTACTTAATAAAGGATAGTATTTCCTAAAAAAACCGGCCAAGTGCGAGTCTCTCTCGCGCACCGAGGGTTTAGTACAAACTTTCACTTTCAATCTTAATTGGCCTGGCTGAGTTAAGTTTGCACCGGAAATGTATGGCGCCGCATACAAACGAGGTGCAAACTTAACGCAACCGAGTTCTCCTAATATGATGTTTGAAAAGGACTATATTTTTTATGATTTTATTACAAATGTATAGTTTTCAGATTGATTCAGATCAGAGAAACCGGCCAAGTGCGATTCGGACTCGCGCACGAAGGATTCCGTACCAATATCGAGCAAAATACACGTTCTCTGTATGCGCCCCCACCATTTTAATTTTTACTTATTTTATATTTTTATTATTTGTTGTTATAGCGGTAACAAAAATATACATTCTGAGAAAATTTCAACTGTCTAGCTATCACGGTTCATGAGATACAGCCTGGTGACAGATGAAAGTACTTATAAGGCCTCATTTTCATGATTTTGTCCATAATTTTTTGACCCGTGGTTGAAAACTTAGAGGGGGGGGACACTATTTTTTTATTTTCGGAGCGAATATTTACAAAACTGCTAACTTTATCAAAAAATAATGTTAAGAGACCCCTATTATTTTTAAAAGACCTATTCAACGACACCCTACGCACTAGTGTTGGAACGAAAAAAAAAAAACCCCCTCTTTAGGTGTACGGGAGGCACAGACAACTTACGGGAGGTAACCGAAAATAGTTATTTTATTTGTTATACAAGGGGGGAAAGTTGTATTTTACCCGCGAGTGTTTATTTGAAACACGAGCTAGCGAAAGGATCCTATGATTGTTCAAAATAGAATCCTGAGCGTAGCGAGTGTTTCAATACACGAGACGTAAAATAACTTTTCGCCCGTGTATAACAATAACAATTTTTTTTTTCTTTAGACTTGAATTTTCCTTCTCCGAACGATTAATTTTCTACTCTGTACACACTTAGGTACAGCATCTTTGTTTGGGCCTATGGTTATGGAGAATGCAATTAGGCATTAAGTTCGCCATTTGTACTGACTTTTGTATTGTGGAATAAAGTTTATTAAATTTTTTTTTTTCTTCAACATGGTTCATCCAAAAATATTTTTTTAATTTTCTTCATGATCATGACAGTTCGCTTTCTAGTTGGTGGAAGGGCTCAGTACCTACAAAACCCAATTTAAAAAATAAATTGTCGATGGTCAGCTCTAGTCAATGTCAATCAAACTGTTGAAAATTTGACACATAGCTATCACTGTCAAACCATCAATATTTCTTTATTTCTAGAGTAAGGAATAGTTAATAGAGCGCGTGTTACTTAGTAGAAAAATAATATTGCTATCTCTGTAAAGCACGTCAAGTTTTCGCAAGAAAAAACGAGATGATAGTATATTTGTCATTTACGTCTTTAAAAAAATATACAAGCCCATGTGTCAATTTTTCTTGGTAGTGAATACATTTATCAACCAATCAAAAAATCAAATTAAAACTATCATTATATAGTTGATAAAGTTATCAAGTTGATAACTTTATCAACTTATTAAAAAAAAACGTTTTACACTTGGATTGATTTGTGCTAAGTTCCAAAAAATTAACGTCTTTAAAATTAAGCCTTTATTATTTTATTCGTGCAAAGATGAAAAACAGAGCATTATAAAAAATCTCCAAGATTAAGTTTTGCGATTAAATTGCGAAATTTGCGAGTCTCACCTTGAAAAAGATTCTAAGCCCCTTGGCTGCTGTTTTGGCTGAAGATTCAATAACAAGCCAAGTAAAAGCACTGGTTACTTAATAACAGATACGACATTATCATACAATACAAATAAATTCCTTCGACAATCCCATATTCTTAATGGACGAAAAGTACCTATTTATAATCAACATTATTGCTCTGCACGGCTGGCGAACTGTGTAGGTTTATAGGCAAATGTAATTTTTTTTTGTCTGATCGTGTAAGTGTAAAAAGGAAAAGTAGATCAAAATTGACTTTTCTGCGCACCGATCGAGCTGAAATTTAGTATATGGGTTACGTCTGACGATTGAACTGGACTGTGGTTATTAGATAAATTACTATGCAAACTAATGGAATGAACCAAATAAACAATTGCAATAGTTATAAATTTAGAATACATTTAAGTATTATAATATCTTTCCTTCTCTCACCTTGCCGATTTAACATACGATTGACAACAATTCATATTTCTAACAGATGAAAATTAATATAGAGATTTAAAGAGCTTTGCCTCGTGGACAGACTAAAATATTTATTAGAAATTTAAATTTCTGAATGTATCTAAACAAATATAACAAAATACATGAAACAACCGAAATATCCACCTATGCTTAGACCGGGTTGTCGTCTTCGGCCTATCCACGAAAAAAAATAGCTATCATCAATGTCAACCAAAACGACATTGATTTTTTTAAATATACACCAGACTAAAAGTGTCCTTGATTCACAGAATCGCAAAGTATCGATAACTTTTTCTACGTCACTAGTAACCTCACGACAGAAATAAACAAATTAACATATTTGTTTTTTCACTCTTTTTACGTTTGTTTTAATTGTAGAATGTAAAGCCTACTTCAGATATCATTGCGTGCAATAATAATCCTTTTTAAGCTTATAGTTTTAATAATAACACAATTATTGGTGAATTTGCTTAAAAAACAATACTGAATCACTTACTCTAATGAAAACTTATATTTTCACCCAAATATTATACTTAATAAAACTATAAGTACTTACATAAACTAAGTAATAATACACATATATCTACATATAATACATATAAATGCGTATAGTCCATTGAATAAAAAGTTCTAGAGTGCGTGAGTTAGTAACGTAAGATGTTTCTTCGGAAACATGTCAAGAGTCCCTAGGTAATAAACATACTAAAACCCCGGGACACTAGGAGGAGCCCCGGAGTGGGGGGAGGGGGGGAAAGGGTCCATTTTTTCATTTTTCGCTTAAATCTCAAAAACGGTACATGTTAGAGAAAAACTTTCAAGGAAAAGTTGAAAGGCCATAAAATTATCTACAAGTTGTACCTAAATATTTTTTTCCTATATCCTACCGTTTCTGAGTTACACGCAGTAAAAAATGATTTTGGCTCAAACAATTTCCCCATACTACATACCCATGTTTATCACATCAATCGATCAAAAAATATTTCTTTCTTCCAAAAAACTCAAATGTGCAACTTGTGACTGGTACTGATAGATTGCTCTTAATTAGGTCTATAATTGGTAAAGTAAACACATTCCTCCATGGAAGCCTTTAGGAGGAATCGATTGTCAAAATATTATATTAGGGTAGTTTGAGTTACTGAACTTGATCTTTTTATTTGTTCTTCCAAAAAAACTCAAAAGTGCAACTTGTGACCGGTACAGATAGATTGCTCATAATTAGGTCTATCATTGATCAAAATACCAGATTCCACCACGGAGGCGTTTACGGGGAATTGAATTTTATTAGGGTAGTTACGATACTTGAACTTTTTATTTTTTTTTCTTCCAAAAAGCTCAAAAGTGCAACTTGTGACCGGTACTGATAGATTGCTCTTAATTAGGTCAATCATTGGTAAAAAAAACACATTCCTCCATGGAAGCCTTTAGGAGGAATTGATTGTCAAAATATTATATTAGGGTAGTTACGCAACTTGACCTTTTTATTTTTTTTCTTCCAAAAAGCTCAAAAGTGCAACTTGTGACCGGTACTGATAGATTGCTCTTAATTAGGTCTATAATTTGTAAAAAAAACATATTCCTCCATGGAAGCCTTTAGGAGGAATCGATTGTCAAAATATTATATAAGGGTAGTTTTCGAATTTTTCACCTTTCATGGGATGTAGCTCGAAAACGGCTGCGAATAGAAAAAAAATATTTAGGTACAACTTGTAGATAATTTTATGGCCTTTCAACTTTTCCTTGAAAGTTTTTCTCTAACATGTACCGTTTTTGAGATTTAAGCGAAAAATGAAAAATGGACCCTTTCCCCCCCTCCCCCCACTCCGGGGCTCCTCCTAGTGTCCCGGGGTTTTAGTATGTTTATTACCTAGGGACTCTTGACATGTTTCCGAAGAAACATCTTACGTTACTAACTCACGCACTCTAGACCCCCCTTGGAGGGACTCATTCAATGGACTAGTAAGTAAATATAGTAACATTTAGTTTCTTAATAAATATTTAAAAGTATTTGTTGTCTGGCTGGCAGCTTTCTACTGGTTTCAATTTACAAATTGCTCTTATTCTGTGCTCTAAATAGAATATCCTTAAGTGATGAATTGTCCCAAAGAAACATTAAGATATTTTAGTAATTGAAAGCGAAAATGTCATTGTGAACATTTAAAATATTATTTTGAAAAAGCATGATGACGAAAAAATTAAGAGCTGCAGTTTGTATACTTAAGGACTATCGGAAAAAATAATAACTGTCTTCCCAAAACTGTACATGTACATACCCTATTACGAGTTTGTTTGAGATATGGAAAAATATACCAAAATTTGCTTAATTACACAAAAACAAAATTTGTCGCAATTTTTATATTAATTTTTAAACTATTGCTGATCACATAAAATGGCTATTTAAAAAAGATAAATAAATAAATAACAAAAGGATAAATATCGGACAACCTCACACAAATCGATCTAGTCCCAAATTAAGCTCAAGAAGGCTTGTGTTATGGGTACTAGACGACGATATACGTACTTATATTGATAAATATATACTTAAATACATAGAACAACCATGACCCAAGCACAAATATTCGAGATGGAATACCTACACCCTACACCTATCTATGTTGTCAATAATGCAACATGCAACATTTGCAACAGATACGAGTTTTAGCATAGTTTTAGGAAGTTCACGCTTGATAAGACCTTGTAGACACTTGTTATCATTACCATCAAAACACACTCAACATAAAATTCGACCTGATAAAAAACAACCTAAACGGATACTTGCTCGCTCGTGTCTATGGCGTGTCGCGCCACATCGCCCAAGCTTTGTGGTGTAGGTACAGTAGGTTCGAAAACGAATAATTTAAAAAGTAAATGGCAAAAATAATTGGGAACAGTAAAATACCTAAAATTTTAATTTTGTTTATATAGCCCAACCTTGTCGTCCTTAATTAATATAATTAAAAAAATAATCACTCACAAAAATAATATAACCGACTGCAATGAGCGAAATTGATATATATATACATATATATTTTTCATATTTTTTTTGTTGATTTTCTCAAAAAACACATTTAAGTTTCATCAAATTAATATGGGATGGGATTAATATAATCTACCAAACAAAAAAAAAATCATCAAAATCGAAACATAATTGGCGGAATAATTGCTTAACGTTAACACTTAACATACATACAAAAAAACAACGTACCGTAGAATAGAGAACTCCCTAATTTTTGGGAGTTTTCTTGATTACTTTTTGCATCGCCTACTCTACTCATCTCATTTCATTTATGTATATTAATCCGCTACCCAAAGGTTGTCTGGAAGAGATCGCTTTTTAGCGATAAGATCGCCTTATGTTTACATCTATTGTAATGATAATGATAAGTGTTATCTGTATTTCTTTCTTCGTGAGGTGTGCGATAAAGAGTACCTATTCTATTCTATTCTCCTACTTTTTAGTCGGTTGAAAAAACCAAAACAAAAACTCATCAAAAACTGCACACAATGTTTTATTATAATATTTGAATTGTTATTAATTTGTGCAATAATATACAATTGTTTTTTATCGCTATACATAATAATTTTCTAGGTACATTAACTTCCTAGGATTACATAGAAAACTTCGTGAGTATCACAATTTATATATATCTGCGTTATTCATGTTCATGCTCGATCAAATTTCACTTATGTGCAACTACAGGAAAAACTGGTTGATTTATGATGACAATATGACATATATCATTTTATTTTACGACATTACCTGTATCTGGTATAAAAATAACTTTGACCATTTTGATCAATAATTTGGTTACAACGAAAATAAGATCGACAATCCGCGATCTTTCAAATATTCCCGCCATATTCTTATCCATAAATAAACCAATAGAACGCCACGCGAGATACCAACCTATAGAAAAATGCCGGAGTGATTACTCGCCGCAATGTTGGCAGTAGTGTCGTCTGTGGCAAATGGTGGATTGCGTTGCTTTTTCTCGTGCTCTGTGTAAAATATTTACGTAAAATAGTGTTAATTTCGCGGTGCAGTGTTTCTGACTAACAGAAACATGTCGGAAACACTGCCGAACAACAAAAAACAAGTTCCGAGGCAATTGGTGAGTGTTTATTGTTAATTTTTTACGTATTTAGTCCCGGGTGACGCCATGGTGGCTTTATCTGGGATCACGTAAACACGAAATGGTGCATCGCTGCATCGTGTATCGATTAATGAAAGTTATAGGAACGTGTTAGAAATAGTCTCTGATAATATCCTAATAATGATCATGATAGTCAACGAGGGTCATCGGACTCAGTTTTTTTGCGATCACGCCGCGACCGAGTTTAAAACGCGGCGGCCGTATGCATTCGCGCATGCGAGAAGGCGTCAAAATCTATAATAGTTCCGTAGGCCGCAGCATTGCGAAGTAGCGGCGTTTATGTAGCCGAGTTGCGTGCAGCGGCTCCGACGTTTTCTTAGCATCTGGAAGGGCCTGACGAAGGCGTTTCCTTCGGGTTGGCGGAGAGGGCAGCCGGCCAGGGGCGTGCGCTCTGTGGCTGCGAGCGAGCCGAACTCCGACCACACCGCACTACACGGTTATTCGTCGCTCGGCGACTCGGCTGTGTGACCGTTCGCGATTTCTTTATTGCTTTACTCTACTCTACTCGATAAACAATACTGTTCGAACGTATGCCCCCATTTAAAAGAAATAATTGCAATGATTAGCTTTTGATTTATATTTAGACCTATTATTCGACACAGTCTCGTGTCACTACGCTCTTTGTTACAGTCCGCGAAGGTAAACAGCCCTCGCATCAAAGTTTTATTGTTATGCCAGCATAATTTTACGTACCTACTTAGGCACAGTTCTCTCAGGTTGTAGGATTTCATCGGCCTTGGAGCACGTTAAAATGTAACCTACTTCGTTACCTGCCAGTTTTAATAAATAAAACTTGCAATGATCAGCATTGCTGTAAACTTGAGCAAAAAATAGGAACAAAAACATTGATCTTGATAACAAACATTTTCATTCACCTCAAAAGTGTAAAAAGTGAAAGTCTGTCTGCTAAGTAAGTAGTCACAGTTATTGTCCAAGTGTGAGCTGGTAGTTTTACAGGCACATTTCAGCTACAATGGACTGCCCTAATTGCTATTTTCTGTTAGAAACAATCAATTTTATACTCCACTCATAGATTAGATAACACAAAATTAATGTTTGAGCTGGATTGCAAGTAAATATAAGTAACATTTGTATCTCACACACTTTAAACACAAGATTTTTTCTTACTTTTCTTCAGTAGCAATTTACTATGCTAATATCTTTTTATGCAATGGATGGGTATAAATAACATAATTTAATGGTATGTCAATTGTTGTTGATTTTAATTATAAACTTATCTATTATTTACATTTTTAAGTTAAAAAGTTTCAAATATTTTCACTAGGTACTGGACTTAATCAATAAAAAGACCATTTACATTTGCTATACCTATTTGTCTTGAAAATTAGTCCCTTAATATCAGTAATCAGCTGTAAGTACATCAGTATCCCACAGAGGAAAACAGTCCAGAATAATCTAATACTTAAAAGTCTCTAAAATAGAGTTTTTATTGTTAGTCTTTAGAGTAACATAATGTACTTATATGATTTTCACTGATTAGAAATTATTCAATGCAAAAATTTATTTATTGTGACCTCAATTGAAAACAAGAATGTTTTGAAATTTTCACATAGCAGTTAATAAACATTGCGACTATGAAATTGTACATGCTTATTTTTCAACAGCGTGAACGCAAACAGCGCAAGTTATACTCAGATGAGTGGGCCCTCGGAGATGATGATGTGGAAGGAGGCAGAGGATTTTCCCTCGCTGACAAGCTGGAGAGCGCTCGGTTCGAGCACACCGGCTCCATACATGAGATGTTCGGCACTGAGCTTACAGTGTCATATCTACAGAAGAACGGGTTCACTACCCCGCTGCTGTTTAAGGAGAAAACTGGATTGGGATTGAGGTATGTTTCTGTGGTTATATTACTTATCCATATATTTATTCCATTCATCTTTTTGAACCAAAGCTTTAGGCTGATAGATACTTATTTATCATATATCTAAAAAAGAAAGACAGGCCCTATATTTTTACGATTTTAATAAATACTTGGTTATTAAAATCGTAATATACATAGGCCTATTTAAGATAATAATTTCATCCATTTGCATTTAAATCGGATACCTTTAGCATGATGAAGTATCTAATTAAATGTCTATTGTTAAATTTAATTATTTCAGACAACATTATTTTGCTATTAAAGTGTTGACTCATCGTCACACGGATTAAATTAATCCTGACTGTACTAGCCATAGCCAATAGACTTACTGAGTTACGCTTCAGACCTACCTACTTACCATAACAAACCATGCCTCTTAACAGCTCTTTGTGTTTAAATTTGTCGATAACCAATTAACCAGTAACATACGTCTATGGCGAAATACATGAGGAGTCTTACGGCAAACGTTTATTACCTATTCAGTTGTAGAACGCCCAGTCGCATGATGATAGCACACGTGTGCCTTTCATTTCAGCAGAATTTAACTGTGACGTCACATGCGTACTAAGTTACTCTAAGGCCGTACCACATTATTATTAATTTATTACACTCGATTCAAATATATTTTTTTGAAAAATAATTATCTGTTTTGATATTCATCTGTATGGAATTTATAATAGCGTCTCTAGCGGGGTTGACGTGGTAAAAAAATAGTGGAAAACTTCTAACCCTAGGTCGACACTACTCGCGAGTTAGCCGAGGTTGGGCGACTACGATAGTGTGGGGGGCACTCTGCTGCGGAAACTCATACTTCGGCCAGATTCGCCTCGGCTAACTCGCGAGTAGTGTGGAGCCACAATAAAATCACGTACATTGACGCGCATTGGAAGCAGCAGAAAGCTGTAGATTCCTCCCTAACCTATGCTCCTGGTCCTGGAAGAATTTGTGATTAGTTACGGACAAGAACTTTAATTTAGGATCCGCTTAAAACCTAGTGTTATGTGAAAAGGATTGAAATGGGTCAAATTAAAGTTCTCGACTACACAGGTGGTTTAAACAATTCACCCTGCAGGTGTAACACATCATGCTAAGTAAGACTTCATTTTTCGCACGAATCAGCGTCACCCTTCTTGCTCGCACGGCATTTTAGCGAGAGACAAGCAACATTTGTCGCGCTACTAAGAGTTGCGTGTTACAATTGTGCTAGAGGTGCTGAAATCAGGTTCTATCAGTTCCATCAAAGTGCCTGTAATCTAAGTCAAGTTACGCACATAACGCACCTACGCTATAATTGGTAATATGGTATGTTTAACGAATTTCCTTATGAGATGAGATGAGTCAGCGTCATTTCTAATCGGTTCGTTAAATTTGTAGATACTATTCGCCCTCTTGTTACGGTTACCTTATCGAACCTATTTTAAATATCTATTCAGCGGTAGAACGCTAAGTCACGTCATTCATGTAGAGCACGTAGGTACAGGTACCTACTGTTTCAGCAAATCACGGCGTACTATGACGTCACACGCTCATTCAAATGTTTGTACGTTAACAAAATAACCAAAGCTCGGACTAATCATAGCAAAACAAGAATTAAGAAAAAAAAAATGGATATACGCACAAACTTGAAACATGAAATATAAATTATATTTATAAACGCAACCCAAAATTGGCCACAAGTTTGTGCGTATTTCCATATTTTTTTTCTTAATTCTTGTTTTGCTATGATTAGTCCGAGCTATGAAAATAACATTAGCTAACATTGGTAACTATCGTGAAACTCACGGCAACTTTGCAGAGCGTGCTGGTATAGGCACATGGAACGCTTTTGCTTTACGCTAGGATCTACTTAAAAAATAAAAACCCTATTTTTATTAAAATCGTAAAATATAGGCCAATTGAAGATAATTAATAATAGTTCAATCTATTTACGAATTAGATACGTTTGTTTTTGTCCTTAGTAACTGGTTTGTGGTGACTGCACTATTTACTGCAAACCGGCAAGGACAAATGAAAGTCGAAAAACTTAACTGTTTATTGCTGTATAAGAGCTCTATTCCCGAAAATGGTTTCTGAATTAACATATCCTTATCCAAAATCCAATACATTTTTATTCAACTAAATCTGACTTTGCCGGGAATTGTACAAAAGACCGACGATTGCTTATTTTGTTAGCCATACGGTTGTATGTAGTGACGTGATCATTGTGACATTGGTACGTGTCTTTTTAGCTAGCTCAACGTAATTGTCTCACAATTCGTCATCCATCCATACTATCCATACTTCCATACTAATATTATAAATGTGAAAGTGTGTCTGTCTGTCTGTCTGTTACCTCTTCACGCTTAAACCGCTGAATCGATTTTGATGAAATTTGGCATAGAGATAATTTAAGATACGAGGAAGGAAATAGGAAAGTTTTCATCCTGGAAATTATACCTAAAAAGATTGAAAAGTGAGTGAACATTTCTGTTGGGGTGCGTTGACCCTGTAGGAAATGTAATTATTAGACCAAAAGCACAATTGCTCTTACATTTGCTCAGGCGCTTTTAATAATCCCTTTTATCAAGTTCCACGCGTACGTAGTCGCGGGCAAAAGCTAGTTGGTCATAATCATAGAATGCGCACTTTCTAATAAATAGGCGATGTTATTTTTATCACACTAATATTATAAAGGCGAAAGTTCGTGAGTGTTTGTATATTTGTTACTTCTTCACGCTTCAACGGCTGCAATTTTGGTAACATTTGGTATGAAGGTAGCCGACACCCTGGGTTAACACATAGGCTACTTTTTATCCCGAAAAAGTAGTTTTCCCGTGGGATAAGCGGGTAACACCGCGAGGCGCAGCTAGTCAAGTTATAAAATTAATATTTTTTCCTGTGACAAAGTAGCCAAGAAACTTGTTACTTATTGGATTTTTCTCTTAGAGCATAGACAAATGGAGATGTCATAACGTAAACTCTTCGAACAAATTTTTTCGCCAATTTTAGCGGGGGGCGAAGTAAACACGTACAGCACACCACCAAAGGATGAATAACTCAACAGACACAAAAATTGCTGTTGCGATAAACGCACACTACAGCAAAATTAAACACATCAAAAATTACATACACACAGATACAGTTTTCACGTAACTGTGCAGCATACATAAGAAAAACATAGTGATGGGACACATATGAAGAATGAGTCAAATCATTTTAATGAATGAACTGAATTGTCTTATAGGTACTATTTATTGTGAAATTTGAAAAGCGTAAATTCTGTATATTGAAGACGTAATCCAATAAATATATTTGTTTCTATGTATATCTGTCTATATTTATTGTGTCCTTATCACTCTCGCATAACTAAACTGTGAAATAAAACTATCGCCCGCGGTTGTTTCGGGCTTAAACAATCACTGACTTCTAGAACAAGTACACTCGACTTCATATTGTAGTTGCTAAAATGAAACCACTGCATTTTCGCCATTTTGGAGCTGATAGCTATGTGCAAGTTGTGTGAGCTTCCATGGATCTAATATTAGAGATTCACAGATCGTCACAGATCAAAGCACCGTTTGCATGAAATGACAATTTTAGTAGATGTTCACGCAGGATGCTTTGAATGGGCACTGAAAACAACTGTCATTCCCTATGGAATATTTAGTCCGTCGTACTTGTAGTTTAGAGGTGAATATAACCTTCAAGAAAAGAACGTACGCCCATCTAAAACCCAGCAACTCACTTGTAACTCTTCTTACAGTTGCTTAAATAATTTCTTATGCTTTATTTGATTTAATCGGACTTTGATTTTTTTAACCAATTTATTTTATAAAGGTATATCTTGAAACCACATATAAAGGGATTTAAAGATATGAGTAAAGAGAAAACAATAAAACAAATTGTTATTAATTTAATTAGAATTACTTACCACATATAAAATAAAATAAAAAGGTATAATTAAGTAAATATATTCATGTATCTATCAGCCACAGACGTCCACTGCTGAACATAGGCCTCCCCAAAAATCGTCACAACGCTCGCTACGCTGCGCTTTCCTATACGTGGTCGCCACTCTAGCACTTTGCTGACCTAACGGCCATCGATTCTCCGGGCTACATGGCTTGCTCATTGCCACTTCAATCGTGCAGTCCTGTAAGCTATGCCGGTTACCTTGGTTCTTCTGCGGCATATCCTCATTTCTCATTCTATAAAATAAAAGAAGAATAAGGAAATAAGGAGGCAGCAGTGAAGATGGAAAGAATATGAAATAAAGTCTATAAATAATAGTATATGTATAACGCATATACTCATAGCCCAGCAGCACTAAATGTTCCTTTTACCTAGATATACTTTTAGCAAACAATTATTTTCATTTTCATATTAAATTTCAACATCGTATGTCTAGAGAAAGGTAATATTTCTAATTCACCTTACAAGATTTAAAAATAACATACATCTATACCTATTATTAAATTCAATCACTACATAGTAAAGAACAAAGTTGCTTCTTGCTGTCTGCCTGTTTGTCTGTGTGTCCCTATGTATGCTTAGACCTTTAGAACTACGCAACGGATTTTGTTGCAGTTTTTCTTAATAGATAGAGTGATTCAAGTGGAAGGTTTATAATATGCATAATACATGCATAATTTATCAGTTTTGCACCCGTGCGAAGCCGGGAGGGTCGCAAGTATCTAATAATACACTAACTATTAAACAAACTGCAGTGATCGAATGAATGAATGATTCATTCAAATGTTGAGTCGCGGTTTTTATTTTGTCACATCCCTCGCCCCTGTACCACCGTTTATGTTTACATTTTTCTGTCGTTTACGTATCGCAACGGTTTTTTTCTTTAAATGGAGATTGTACTTTAATACACATTTAATAGTTTGTAAAAATACTTACCTGTGATAGGAAACGCGATCTTGTTACATATTTGAGCCGTCATATCGCCTTTTACAAGAAAATATCTGCACAATTCACCATTTTTGGAGAGAAGTGTCACGCGACACAGATCAATGCAAAATGGCGGTGAAGCGACTTCAAGTAGTTTTATATAACGTGCTTGACCAGTTGACCAGTTATTTTGCCGGAGGGGGTCGCCCGTCCATGGCATCTCCTGTCATTAAATACTCAAAGATTTTTCTATAAGTAGGTTGGTCATTTTTATCAGTCAATCCATTTGTTTATTGGTTGGGATTCGTTACCATGCCTGGAATAGATTTCATTCTCATTTTGGTTTCAACTATTTTAACATTCAGGGGCAACCAGATATACAGGGTCAATAAGATTAATACATTTATAATGCACTAACATTTCCTTTACTTCAATTTATGATTATGAGTATGTGCTGACAGTTCAAAATTTCCTAAAATTAGTGTCAAGCGTTAATTGCTCGTCAAGACCAATCAAATGAGCCCAAACACGATGGGTTTATCGTGTGTAGTTTAAGAATTCCTATGTCCATCTTCCGGCTCCATTATCGGATTAGCCCCTAGATAGCAAATTTATCACGTGTCACGTGTTTCATGTATATGCAATATTTTCATATCATTAGGTAAGTAGGTTGAAATTGATTTCCAAACATTTGATAATAAATATTGTTAGTTACGTTTTTACAAGTGATAAAAAGTGAAATAGCGTGGTAAAACGTGAATACAATAAAATATCTAGAATTCTAGAGGGAAAAGGAGAGTTGGATAAGTGTGGGTTAATTTTAATAAAAATGTTAACAGTAAATGCCTTTCGATATAGAAAAAATCGAGATACTTATTACAAACAAATCCGATTTAAATGAAATATCCGGTTTTAAAAATGAAAACCATGATTTATCAACCCTTATTTAACGTTTAGGGTGTGGCAATAGTGACGTCACTAATTAGTTATCATTATCACTACAATATCTCAAGTAATAATTTATAATACTCGATATACGAAGCGGTTGAAACAGTCTGTAGTGCAGCTGCCTACTGCGCCGACGGTCGTGGGTTCAAATCCCGGCAAGGACAAATATTTGTGTGATGAACTCGAATATTTGTTCCTGTGTCATGGATGTTATCTATATATGTATTTATATATTGTGTATACAATAGTCGTCTAGAGTACCCATTGCTTAGTTTGGGACTAGGTCAATTTCTGTATGATTGTTCCTTGCTATTATTTTATTTATTTATAAACAGTTATGAATAAGGTTGAGAATGAAACGTCATCGACTAATCATCGTAATACGCGCTTTGATAAGAGGGCGTCATAGAGTCTTGGTAATTTTGATGTCTCGGTAAGTAGATTATCTACATTACTAACTGCATTATACCACATAGTGTGATGACTGATGATTATTGATTACATTATGTAATGTAAATGTGATTAAATGCAAGAGCGCGTGTATAAAGGGGAAGAAGTAGAGCTGAAACACGCTAAAATTGCTTTCATTCTTTTTGAATTCTAAGAAAAATATAAACGCGTAAACATAATATACAGGCCCGGAGACTGAAGTAGTATAGTAAAAAATTTCTAAGCTAAGCTCATCCACTTAAGAACTGAATACCATTAAGTGGTTAACCACAAATTAAGATAGCGAGCTCGTAGTAAAAGCAGATCGTTACCACCTTGGAAGGTTAATATAGATTATCGACTCTATTTCCTTGGACATTAGAGTACAAAATACAGTAACAGAATAATGGTGATCATAACTTTTTTGGAATTTTACAACCACCCGACTCTCCACAAGAACGTATTCTCTTGAGAAGGGACTATGAACTCTCATCATCAACCATTTTAAACCTATTCAACAAGGAATAAGGTTGAAAATTCAATATCCACACAATGTAGTTCTAACCTTTTTAGTAAGTAACTGGTTGGCGGTTAAGAGAACAAAAGCAGATAGGATTGTATTAGACACAATGCCATTGTGAATGCAGGTAAGTGGATGAGCTTAGTTAAAAAATTTGTTCTATAAGTTACAATCACATTAAAAACAAGGAAATGAAATGTGCGTTTATAAAGGGAACAAACACATTTAACTACGAAGATCGTGAATGTTTGAGACCCCCGCAACGCTGCGTAAACAGTGACACTATAACTAAACAGATACAGAATACAGTAAACACGTTGTTTGGAAGGGACAATGTGGGCGACATTTCAACACTTACAATTAACTAAATACCTATTACAAATACGCTTCATCATCATCATCATCATCTCAGCCATAGGCCGTCCACTGCTGAACATAGGCCTCCCCTTTGGACTTCCATATATACCGGTTGGAAGCGACCTGCATCCAGCGCCGTCCGGCGACCTAATACACTTATTACTAAAAAAAATATAATAGTAATAAATATCATCATCATCATCATCATCAGCCAAAAGACGTCCACTGATTATTTATCTGACGTATTTATATTTAATACCGACAATCAGCGTAGGATATCAAACCCATATATACTATATTATATAGGTTAGATATCGTACGTCGATTGTCGGTATTTATAGCTTACTAATGAATCACCTTTTCAAAACAAATAACCGACTTCAACGGGAAGAAATCGTATTTCCAAGAAGAACGAGTTACTATATGAAATACCGAAATCGCTATAAATAATAATAATAAATAATAAATATCGGACAACCTCACACAAATCGATCTAGTCCCACATTAAGTACAAGAAGGCTTGTGTTTTGGGTACTAGACGACGATATACGTACTTATATAGATAAATATATACTTAAATACATAGAACAACCATGACCCAAGCACAAATATTCGCTATAAATGTGCCTATGATATTTGACGAGTTCCTTCGATTCGTTATGGATCTCGACATCAGATCTTCACCAAAATTATTAAGACCAATCTCTCCAGATGCCTTCTCTTAAAAAAAAAAAAGAAGTTCATAAATAGACATGTGCCGTTCTCGAGAACGTTTCCCTATTTATATGAGAAAGAACTTTCTCCAGGACATTTCCCATACTAATCGGGATTATCGGGAAACGGGGCACATCTCTATTTATAAATGACGGAGTTCTGAAGTAAAAAAACATTATACACAATCATAATAACCGAATAGATAACCTCCTTTAAGTCGGTTGAAAATCTCTTTTATTGACACAAAAAAAGAAATCCATGATTGTACTGTTCGTACATAAATAGTATTTTATGCAATCGTTGCACAATGAAGGTTCTTAAAGCCGAGTACCGCGTTTAGGTCACGAGGCTTGCAGGTGGCCTAAGTAATGTATACGAGCAAAACGCTGAAAAACATTTTTTACTTTAATCGTCACCCCACTATGAATTTTGATTTTTGACGTAACCTTTTTCGTTCAACTAAAACTGACCTATTAAAAAGAAACATGATCGTGATGGTCATGGTGGGTGCCACGTGATGTTCTCTTTTTGAAATTATTAGAGTTGAGTCACAAAATACCTAATAGTACTACATAGTTGAGTAGAGAGATGTCTATGAATATTAAAGTTCTGTAGCGGGTACCATAGAGTATAGATTTTTTTTGAAAGTAATTACAAAAACAATACTGCTTCTGTACATATTCAAGAAAGATATCGTCCAAAATCGTGTGATCTTCCAAACATCAATAAAATACCGGAAACAGGACTGTGATCCGCGCGATGACTATCTCCTTGTTTACAAATAGCCGGCGAAATTCTCTACGAGTAGCATCTACATCTTTGTACCTATATTTTCGCTCTTTTATTATTGGTCAAACTAAGCTGGATATATATAAAAAACGGCTTTTCTACTTCCTATTAAAGGTGAGGCGACTTCGACCTTTATCCTGCAGCTAAGTTGTCATAGGTGGTCATAGACATTAGGTGTGAAAAATTATCTCAAACCAAGTAAATTAGTGGTTCTGTGAGCTGAATTCCTCGCGAGTTGGTTAAAGTTAAAAATAAATGAAAATTAAAAGTCGGGCGTTTATTGTAGTCACCTGACAGAAAATATTATGTAATGTTTACATTACATAATAGTGTTTACAAACACTTTTTGTACACAACAACTGGTTATAAATACATTCATAACAAATAAAACATATACACAACAAGGCGAACTTATCCCTATTGGAGATCCCTTAAAATAGGCAAACTACACTGCGTACAAACGATTTTATATCTATAGATACAGTTGAAATTGTCTAAGCTGTCAGTTTCCACTTGAGAGCGTTTCTTGTAAACATCGCCGCACAATGCCTTTTGTCTTAAGCTCACTTTAGAATAAATCGAATCAAGTAACAAAAAAACGCGAACTATATCATCTTCTCTAAATCACAAGGTTGATATTGCAATAGCATAGCTCTTTCGAATATGATTAGATTATGCAGTAATGTTTACAAAATAAGCTCTCGTGGAAACGGACAGCATAGAAAAGTTCCACCATACTTTATTTTCGGTGGATTGCACCTTCTTTGTTTTTTAAATAAGTACATTTTGCTAAGCAATAAATCTATTTGAATATTTGAAGGCTCCGTTTTACAAGTAAAGCACGACCATCGAGATAATTGCATGAGAGAGAAAAGGAGGGACATACTAACGGCAATGAATAGATAAGGACAAAGTTTCTTTCGCCTTGTTGACTTCTTTAAATACTTAACGAGCATACCATCGTTAACCCCATTCCTGGGAACCCTTCTGTTGATAAGCTCAATTCTTCACACCAAATATAGACGACATTTTCTGAGCCAATTAAAATAATTTCGTTTTGCAATGGCGTCCATATTTAAATTTAAATTTATTTAGTTTCCAAAATGTTTACTTAGTGTATTTTTTCAATCGACTTTGCAAACAGAAAGTTCAAGAGGCCTTATTCCTTTTAAAATGCTGGTTGTTTTGTCATTTTTTTCTATGGTCAAACATGTTTCTTAACATATTATTGATGTTACTACCTCTAGGTAGTAACATCAATAATATGTACATGTAGACAGGGCTATGGGGATTTATTGGCATATATTTGAAACCTACAGTTTTAATTTTTCATTGATAATTTTTGTTTCAAAAACTACTCCAAATTGACAAAATTCACGCGGAAAATTAGTTTTTTCAACTTACGCAATGAAAGCATGAAATAGCTATGTTACTACCTAGAACTCGGTGAAAAGTATTATTCACTTCAAAAAGTTGGTTGAAATTATCAATAAATTTGTCATAATATGAAAAAAAAAATTTAAAAGGAATAAGGGCTCTTAAGTCTCTGTCACTTTGAACAGTTAGGACCAATTTAGATAGATAGATAGATAGATAAATTCTTTATTCATTTCCACAACTTACATGGTTATATAGACACATTAAATATTATAATACAATCGAAACATGCTACTTAAAACTAGTACAAGTATATAACAATTATATACTTAAGCACATTTTTAAAACCATGTGTCGTGGCAGAGAAAAGGCGCTGACTCAGCATTATGAAGCAGCAAGCCACTTCGCTGGTATTCTGCCAGGACCTTACAAAACAAAAACTTCGCCGTTGCAACGCTTACGGATGGGAGTGCTTGTGTGTATGAGTGTGAGTGAAATAAGTGTGAGATTGATTGTGGTGGTAAGTTGAAATTGCTGGAATTTACGTGTATTATACAAAAATGAGTAATGAGTAGTGAGCAAGGATATACTGTGACCGATTTTATAAACGAAAACAAAACCAGAACAGATTTTTTTTTTTTTTTTATAAAAACAATTTCGTGATACAATGAGTTGATAAGGGATTTTAAGTGTGTAATTTCTGCAAATTTAAAAGATGTTGGCGATATTTTAATTTAAAATTCCATTTGTTTTTTAGTTTACGAATAGGTGGAGGTATATTGTTCCAACATTTCGTTGCTCGGTATCGGAAACTCCCTTTAAAAGCGGCTGAACGGTGTCGGGGAAACTGCAATACAATTGCGCGTGATGCTCGAATTCGTTGGTTATTGCTATCGTTTGAGAACCACGTGAGTTTCTTATAGAGATAGGAGGGCGTTTTTGTATTTATCGTGTCAAAGAGTAAGCAAGCAAACATAAGCTCTTGACGGGCTGCCATTTTTAACATTTTAGCGTCATTCAAAAAGGGTGTGACGTGAGCGCGTGGTGGGATATTGAAACAATACCTAGCGCACGCATTTTGGACTCTCTGAATGAGACGCCAAGAGCGCGCGAGAAGACAGGGACCATAAGCTGTAATGCAATAATTGAGTTTGGACAAAATAAGGCTCTCGCAAAGTCTTACCCTAAGGTCTACACTAAGGAAATTTCGGACATTATAGAGAACCTTTAAACGATAAAGACAATTACGGGTAATTTCTATCACGTGATTCTCAAAGCGCAGATTTGAGTCCAGAATTATACCCAGATTTCTCGCTTCATCAACACGATCAATCTTAACATCACGTATAGCAATAACTGGACATTTTGAAATAATTGTATTTGTTTGATTTAGTGATCCGAGAACCATGTATTTAGATTTTTGAGGATTGAGTACCAAACAATTTGAAGTGGACCATTCAGATATACGTTGCAAATCTTCATTTAGCTTTCTTATTGCGATATCTACATCTCTGGGGTGAAAAGACAGAAATACTTGCAAATCATCGGCATAAAGATGGAATTTACAATATTTGATGCATTGAATTATATCACTACTGTACAAAATAAATAAGAGAGGCCCCAAGATCGATCCTTGAGGCACCCCCCTTGTCACAAGAGCCGGATCAGACATTATGCACGAACCATCCGTTTGTGATAATTTAACAATTTGCTTACGATCCTCGAAATAACTGCGGAACCATTGTATGGAATGATCATCAAAACCATAATAACGCAATTTTGAAAGCAGGAGTGGGACATTTATACAGTCAAACGCCCTCGAAAAATCTAGCAAGACCATGATCGTTCCATGTCCAGTGTCTTGCGCAGCTAAGATTTCATCGATTACGTCGTGAAGAGCCGTAGTGGTGCCTCTTTTTTTTCTGAAACCGGATTGCATTTCGGGTAAAATGCTATTGAATTCTAAATATTTGGAGACCTGGTCATAAACTACTTTTTCCAATATTTTAGATAAATATGGTAAAATACTTATGGGACGCAAATCTTTTAACTCTTTCGGATCATTAATTTTTGGAATTGGGCGAACAATTGCCGTTTTCCATACTGCCGGTACTTCAGCCGTCCGAATAGAATTATTTATCATGTCCGTAATTGTTTGCAAAGTTTGAGGAAGTGTCATTAAAATCATATCAAATGTTATACCATCGTGTCCTTCCGCATTAGATTTCGTAGAAAGTAATAGTTTAGCTACTACGGTTTCATTAACAGGGCTAAGACTAAAATTTAACGCGGTATTATGTCGGTGATTGTCAAAATATATTAAGTACGTGTTATCTACGAGATTATTGCCTGGAACATTTAAGAAATTATTATTTATAGTTGTTGGATCATTAAATATCTGTGGTAAGTCAGAGTTATTCTTGAAGTTAGGGACTACATTTTGCTTTAAATTTTTCCAAAGTCTTTTAGGGTTATTCAGATTAACATTAATATGTCGCTCAAAGTAGGCTTTTTGTTCAAAGTACAAACTAGTATTCACCAAATGCCTCAATGTCTTATAGTTGTTTTTGTCAGTATCACTCTTTGTTTGCATGAATTTTTTATGAGCGTCATTACGGAGGCTCATCATATACCTAACATTTTCAGTAATCCAAGGTTTAGTTGTCTCTTTAAAGATTCGTTTTTGCACGGGAGCATGGAAGTTGAAGATATCTGTGATACAATTATTAAATAATTCCAACTTTTCTTCAATTAAACTTGAATAAGAACTGAGGCTATTCCAGTCTAATTGGTTTATACGTCTGTTAAAACTGGGTAGGTCAATTTTATTTAATTGCCTTGTACAATATGTTTTTGGAGCAATTTTGCAAGCTTTACAATTCAGGTTGACAAAAACCATGGCATGACCACCTAGTTCCGCTACATGAACAATCTCGGTGTTAAGAACAGCATCATCAGAACAAATAAGATCGATAAGAGTAGAACTGTGGTCAGTGAAATGAGTAGCCTGGGTTATGTAATTTTTTTGACAGAAAATATTATGTAATGTTTACATTACATAATAGTGTTTACAAACACTTTTTGTACACAACAACTGGTTATAAATACATTCATAACAAATAAAACATATACACAACAAGGCGAACTTATCCCTATTGGAGATCCCTTAAAATAGGCAAACTACACTGCGTACAAACGATTTTATATCTATAGATACAGTTGAAATTGTCTAAGCTGTCAGTTTCCACTTGAGAGCGTTTCTTGTAAACATCGCCGCACAATGCCTTTTGTCTTAAGCTCACTTTAGAATAAATCGAATCAAGTAACAAAAAAACGCGAACTATATCATCTTCTCTAAATCACAAGGTTGATATTGCAATAGCATAGCTCTTTCGAATATGATTAGATTATGCAGTAATGTTTACAAAATAAGCTCTCGTGGAAACGGACAGCATAGAAAAGTTCCACCATACTTTATTTTCGGTGGATTGCACCTTCTTTGTTTTTTAAATAAGTACATTTTGCTAAGCAATAAATCTATTTGAATATTTGAAGGCTCCGTTTTACAAGTAAAGCACGACCATCGAGATAATTGCATGAGAGAGAAAAGGAGGGACATACTAACGGCAATGAATAGATAAGGACAAAGTTTCTTTCGCCTTGTTGACTTCTTTAAATACTTAACGAGCATACCATCGTTAACCCCATTCCTGGGAACCCTTCTGTTGATAAGCTCAATTCTTCACACCAAATATAGACGACATTTTCTGAGCCAATTAAAATAATTTCGTTTTGCAATGGCGTCCATATTTAAATTTAAATTTATTTAGTTTCCAAAATGTTTACTTAGTGTATTTTTTCAATCGACTTTGCAAACAGAAAGTTCAAGAGGCCTTATTCCTTTTAAAATGCTGGTTGTTTTGTCATTTTTTTCTATGGTCAAACATGTTTCTTAACATATTATTGATGTTACTACCTCTAGGTAGTAACATCAATAATATGTACATGTAGACAGGGCTATGGGGATTTATTGGCATATATTTGAAACCTACAGTTTTAATTTTTCATTGATAATTTTTGTTTCAAAAACTACTCCAAATTGACAAAATTCACGCGGAAAATTAGTTTTTTCAACTTACGCAATGAAAGCATGAAATAGCTATGTTACTACCTAGAACTCGGTGAAAAGTATTATTCACTTCAAAAAGTTGGTTGAAATTATCAATAAATTTGTCATAATATGAAAAAAAAATTTTAAAAGGAATAAGGGCTCTTAAGTCTCTGTCACTTTGAACAGTTAGGACCAATTTAGATAGATAGATAGATAGATAAATTCTTTATTCATTTCCACAACTTACATGGTTATATAGACACATTAAATATTATAATACAATCGAAACATGCTACTTAAAACTAGTACAAGTATATAACAATTATATAAGCACATTTTTAAAACCATGTGTCGTGGCAGAGAAAAGGCGCTGACTCAGCATTATGAAGCAGCAAGCCACTTCGCTGGTATTCTGCCAGGACCTTACAAAACAAAAACTTCGCCGTTGCAACGCTTACGGATGGGAGTGCTTGTGTGTATGAGTGTGAGTGAAATAAGTGTGAGATTGATTGTGGTGGTAAGTTGAAATTGCTGGAATTTACGTGTATTATACAAAAATGAGTAATGAGTAGTGAGCAAGGATATACTGTGACCGATTTTATAAACGAAAACAAAACCAGAACAGATTTTTTTTTTTTTTTTTATAAAAACAATTTCGTGATACAATGAGTTGATAAGGGATTTTAAGTGTGTAATTTCTGCAAATTTAAAAGATGTTGGCGATATTTTAATTTAAAATTCCATTTGTTTTTTAGTTTACGAATAGGTGGAGGTATATTGTTCCAACATTTCGTTGCTCGGTATCGGAAACTCCCTTTAAAAGCGGCTGAACGGTGTCGGGGAAACTGCAATACAATTGCGCGTGATGCTCGAATTCGTTGGTTATTGCTATCGTTTGAGAACCACGTGAGTTTCTTATAGAGATAGGAGGGCGTTTTTGTATTTATCGTGTCAAAGAGTAAGCAAGCAAACATAAGCTCTTGACGGGCTGCCATTTTTAACATTTTAGCGTCATTCAAAAAGGGTGTGACGTGAGCGCGTGGTGGGATATTGAAACAATACCTAGCGCACGCATTTTGGACTCTCTGAATGAGACGCCAAGAGCGCGCGAGAAGACAGGGACCATAAGCTGTAATGCAATAATTGAGTTTGGACAAAATAAGGCTCTCGCAAAGTCTTACCCTAAGGTCTACACTAAGGAAATTTCGGACATTATAGAGAACCTTTAAACGATAAAGACAATTACGGGTAATTTCTATCACGTGATTCTCAAAGCGCAGATTTGAGTCCAGAATTATACCCAGATTTCTCGCTTCATCAACACGATCAATCTTAACATCACGTATAGCAATAACTGGACATTTTGAAATAATTGTATTTGTTTGATTTAGTGATCCGAGAACCATGTATTTAGATTTTTGAGGATTGAGTACCAAACAATTTGAAGTGGACCATTCAGATATACGTTGCAAATCTTCATTTAGCTTTCTTATTGCGATATCTACATCTCTGGGGTGAAAAGACAGAAATACTTGCAAATCATCGGCATAAAGATGGAATTTACAATATTTGATGCATTGAATTATATCACTACTGTACAAAATAAATAAGAGAGGCCCCAAGATCGATCCTTGAGGCACCCCCCTTGTCACAAGAGCCGGATCAGACATTATGCACGAACCATCCGTTTGTGATAATTTAACAATTTGCTTACGATCCTCGAAATAACTGCGGAACCATTGTATGGAATGATCATCAAAACCATAATAACGCAATTTTGAAAGCAGGAGTGGGACATTTATACAGTCAAACGCCCTCGAAAAATCTAGCAAGACCATGATCGTTCCATGTCCAGTGTCTTGCGCAGCTAAGATTTCATCGATTACGTCGTGAAGAGCCGTAGTGGTGCCTCTTTTTTTTCTGAAACCGGATTGCATTTCGGGTAAAATGCTATTGAATTCTAAATATTTGGAGACCTGGTCATAAACTACTTTTTCCAATATTTTAGATAAATATGGTAAAATACTTATGGGACGCAAATCTTTTAACTCTTTCGGATCATTAATTTTTGGAATTGGGCGAACAATTGCCGTTTTCCATACTGCCGGTACTTCAGCCGTCCGAATAGAATTATTTATCATGTCCGTAATTGTTTGCAAAGTTTGAGGAAGTGTCATTAAAATCATATCAAATGTTATACCATCGTGTCCTTCCGCATTAGATTTCGTAGAAAGTAATAGTTTAGCTACTACGGTTTCATTAACAGGGCTAAGACTAAAATTTAACGCGGTATTATGTCGGTGATTGTCAAAATATATTAAGTACGTGTTATCTACGAGATTATTGCCTGGAACATTTAAGAAATTATTATTTATAGTTGTTGGATCATTAAATATCTGTGGTAAGTCAGAGTTATTCTTGAAGTTAGGGACTACATTTTGCTTTAAATTTTTCCAAAGTCTTTTAGGGTTATTCAGATTAACATTAATATGTCGCTCAAAGTAGGCTTTTTGTTCAAAGTACAAACTAGTATTCACCAAATGCCTCAATGTCTTATAGTTGTTTTTGTCAGTATCACTCTTTGTTTGCATGAATTTTTTATGAGCGTCATTACGGAGGCTCATCATATACCTAACATTTTCAGTAATCCAAGGTTTAGTTGTCTCTTTAAAGATTCGTTTTTGCACGGGAGCATGGAAGTTGAAGATATCTGTGATACAATTATTAAATAATTCCAACTTTTCTTCAATTAAACTTGAATAAGAACTGAGGCTATTCCAGTCTAATTGGTTTATACGTCTGTTAAAACTGGGTAGGTCAATTTTATTTAATTGCCTTGTACAATATGTTTTTGGAGCAATTTTGCAAGCTTTACAATTCAGGTTGACAAAAACCATGGCATGACCACCTAGTTCCGCTACATGAACAATCTCGGTGTTAAGAACAGCATCATCAGAACAAATAAGATCGATAAGAGTAGAACTGTGGTCAGTGAAATGAGTAGCCTGGGTTATGTAATTTTTTATACTATTCGATTTAAGGAACTGTTCCATCCGTTTTGTTTTAGTATCATTCTTATCCAACATGTCGATGTTAAAGTCGCCACTGACAATAATGCGATCATAATCAGAAAATGATACGATAGATTCGCTTAAAGCGTCCAGGAAGGTTTCTACATTGAGCCATGGTGGGCGGTAAGCAGTGCCCATTACAAAACGGGTAGTATTTATTTTTACTCGGATCCACATTTGCTCTACGTCCTGACAAGGGGGATGTGCACAAGTTCGGACATTGATGCCGGTTTTGACATAAAACCCTACCCCACCTCCACCTTTTCGCGTTCCGAGTGTACGTGGAATATGTCGCAGTCTGTACCCCGGCACGGAAGGTGCGGAAGCCTCACGGCCCGTTTTCAACCATGTTTCATTAATAGCTATGATGTCTGGTTTATTTTTTCCCATTGCTACTATAAACTCATTATGCTTACGGCCACTACATAATGAACCTGCATTAAAAAGGCCAAACTTGAAATTCTTTTTAAACTTCATTTTATATCAGTAAAATTAAATATCGATTTGTTGATGTCATTGTAAGTGGTCTTGAGTTGATCTAAAATTGTATAATAGTAAAATATTTCATTATTAAAATAAGGCACTTTGCAAAGAATTGACATTAACAATCTGATACTAAGACTAAATTCGATATGTTTTGAAGCACACGTATGATTAAAAAACATTGTATTATATCTCACTACATTACCATTAAAATTAGTTGAATACAGGTTTCTTTCTAATCAAATTTCTTTCATGTATTATTATTTATTTATTATTATTTTATTTATTTATTGATTTAATCATTATTGATTATTGCAGTACCCTTGCAAGGTTTCACAGTGGACAAGATTATTGTATCTTCCATCTAATGTAAATACCTAAGCAATAAATAGACTGATTAAAATAGGCTTATTATTTTCGCGGCGACAGAAAAATTAAAGAGCAGCAAACTATTTGCAACTAAAATAATAACTTGTCAGCGATTAAATATTTTGGCAACCATTTATATTAAATGAGCTTTAAACTAAGGATATTTTAAAATTCAAATAATGGCAGCTACTTTAAGGTAGCAGAAATAATAAACAAGATTACTGAAATCATAGGTGAGGTACTATAAATAATGACTTGGCGACTAATATTAGCAGAAGGATAACAAACTTTATATTAGTGGCAACTACAGGTCTCCATCTAAAAAAGCATTTTGGGCTTTGATTTGCTGGCAGCTTAAATATTAAAATGGGTACTATATAAAAGTAATGGGGAGTTATTTTTTTAGTTTTCGAAACCATAATTTAATGAAAACGGCGATAAGCGTTTTTTAGGTAAAAATGTTTTGCCCATACAAAACACGCTTATTTTAGTCCGAATCTAGCTAAAACACGCTACGCTAAAATAAGCATTGCATTATCATAAGACTTGCCTCAGAACCGAAGCTGTCAACCCCGATTCCACGTGGTCTTGTCTGCCCTACCCCTAGAGTGTATATAAAAAGCCGGAGGCGCGGAGGGAGAGCAGCCCTCGCCCGCCGTGACAAAGCTCGGGAGCCGTGCGGAGCGGAGCGGCTGAGGCTGGTCGCCGAAGGCGACCAACAAGCCGAAGCTGCGGAACGGAGTACGGGCGACCGTGCTTTGCCACGCAAGGGCGGAAGGGCTGCACTTCCCGCAGCGCCGGAGCTAAGGCAGAGTCTGACACAATATCTAAAAAAATATTGTCGGTTTTAGGAGTCCATATCTCGGTAATTATTAAGTTTAGAAAAAAGTTGTCCATACAAAACACGTTTATTTTAACGTATTCTATACGATAGAATCATAAAAAATAGGTGTCAATATGACATCACACCTGACGAAAAATTGACCAAAATCAGAGCCACTAAATAAAACTATAGACCAAAATTATTATTTATACATGCAATTTTCAACTTTGATTAAAGCTCTTAAATTGTCGCACAAAGTATTTTTTTTATGACCTTGATTTATTTTATATGTAATCTCCATTGAACAATTAGAGTAGGCCATTTTCAACTTTTTATCCGCCGTCATGTTTCCGCTTAATTAGTTAATTCAGTCGCCAAAACAATAACTCGATGCTAGTTTATATTGAAACAAAGCCGAAAATTGATTACTTAGCTGCTACTTTTTACTTTAATAGTCTCCGCAATTAGTCGCCAACTTATTATTTTTGCTATCCCCTTTAATTTTTTATAAATCCATAAATCTGATTAATTTGTCGCCGCGTTAAATACATGCCATTAAAATATAATTTCAAATTTGCTAGAGTTGAGTTGCAGCGACTGTAGAGTCAAAGCCCAATTAAAAGTATTCTTAAAATGCAAATAGACCAAAACGCGAATTACTATTAGCAATAACGTATCAAAAATGTTCCACCATTGGCAGATTCCCAGCGCTCAGTGCTATTAAGAAAACTGTCAAAGCTCGTCGTCGGTTCTCCGTGCTAAAATGGTCGCCTTTTTCCTTTACTTTCAAAATTTTATGTCACGTTTATTCACATTTATACGATCGATGGTAAAATTGGATAATGATGATTAATAAATAAATAAAAATAAATATTAAGGGACAATCATACACAAATCGACCTAGTCCCAAACTAAGCAAAGCTTGTACTATGGGTACTAGACGACGATATACATAATATATAAATACATATATAGATAACATCCATGACCCAAGAACAAATATTTGCCCCGGCCGGGATTCGAACCCGGGACCGCCGACTCAGTAGGCAGGTGTCTACAAACCAAGCCAAACGCGTCGTCAAAATGAACCCTATGATAAAATGAACCCTCCGTATTTATTAGAAATTCAGTTGAATTAATTAACATTTTGGAAAATTTGTTTTATTTATATTATAATAGTCTAACTAAACATCAGTCTCCTACAGCTACGAGCATGTCTTATAAAGTACCATCATACCGTTTAGACCCTTCTGTTCACGTCACAGAATTATGAAAATTCTTGTTTATGTCGAAGCGAAAACTTGGGAAAACTTATATCCTGGGTGAAGACCAAAAAGTTTGCTGCCTTAACTCATTCAATTAAAATTGTATCAATTTTTCCATTGTACGAGGACAAATGTACCATCGAATATTGTACCTTAAGGTACTGTTTTGAGGTGCATTATTGTGTCGTTAATTTTTGTCGCACAACTGAACTTTTTAGTTAGCCTTAGAAAAAAACGATCGGAAGGCAGCAAACTTTTTGGCCTTCACCCAGGATATAAAGTTTTCCCAAGTTTTCGCTTCGACATAAACAAGAATTTTCAGAATTCTGTGACGTGAACAGCAGATTTCATGAAACTTGTTCTGCATCGTACAGAAACGATCAGAATGTTGTTAACGCCTACTTCATTATTATCCGTCATGTTGTGAATTGCGGAAATTGCCTTATCAGGTTAATATTTCGTTACCAGCTTACTGGTCTTTTAAAACTAAAATTATAAGAAAATTCCAAAGGGTTTTTCCTTCTTATCTATATATATAAAAGAAGAAGTCCTGACTGACTCATCAACGCACAGCCGAAACTACTAATGTTAGAGAGTTGATTTTTGCACAGTAGGTTACTTTTATAACGTGGGCTAGGGATAAGAAGGGATTTTTGGAAATACCTCTCCTAAGAGGGTTAACTAGGGGTGCAAAGTTAGTATGGGGTAAACTTTTTTTTTTTGAGCTAGAGACTTGAAACTTTGTAGAATGATTACTTATTCATAAACACAAAAAGTACTTTCAGCGTTTTAGAAAATTTCACCTCTAAGGGGGTTAAAAAGGGGTGCAATGTTTATATGGGAGAAACTTTATTTTTTGAACTAGAGACTTGAAACTTTGTAGATAGCTTACTTAATCAAATACATAAAAAGTAATTTCAGCGTTTTGGAAAATTTCACCTCTAAGGGGGTTAAAAAGGGGTGCAAAGTTTGTATGGGGAACACCGCTAATGTTGTTTATAAAGAAGTGTTACGCTAATCTATCTTCTTATCTATAGGTATATATATATATATAAAAGAAAGAAGTCCTGACTGACTCATCAACGCACAGCCGAAACTACCAATCTTAGAGAGTTGATTTTTGCACAGTAGGTTACTTTTATAACGTGGGCTAGGGATAAGAAATGATTTTTGGAAATACCTCCCCTAAGAGGTTTAAATAGGGGTGCAAGTATGGGGTACAAGTTTTTTTTTATGCTAGGAACTTGAAACTTTGTAAAAGGGTATTAAAATAAAATGGAAGAAAACTGATTTCAGCGTTTTTGAAAATTCACCCCCTAAGGTGGTAAAAAGGGGTTAAAAGTTTGTATGGGGGGAACTTTTTTTTTTAGCTAAAGACATGAAACTTTGTAGAAAGCTTACTTAATCAAATACAAAAAAGTAATTTCAGCGTTTTAAATAATTCTGCCCCTAAGGGGGTGAATTAACTAAGAATAAAATTCCTTACCTACCTATTTTAATATCTTTGTCATCATCAAAAATCTACGCGGACGAAGTCGCGGGCAGCCGCTAGTTTACAATATACTTTAGTGTATAATTTCACGATACTTTTTAACTTTTTTGATCATTGAATTGAAGCCTTACCACTAATATATGAGGATTGTCAAGAGGGCGCTATTTATAAAATGTATATGGCAACAATTTTGCAACTGTCAGTATAGCCAAAAACATAATATTGGCAACTGTTTTTTTTCTATGGCATCTTTACTTTTATTATTTTCTTTCTACTTGTTGAAGATCATTGAATTCCTACAGTTCATTTAGATTTACTGTTTGGTAATAATAAAAATTGGGCAAGTGCGAGTCCGACTCGCGCATGAAGGGTTCCGTACCATAATCTATAACAAGTTTGTTGTATGGGAGCCCCCCCTTAAATATTTATTTTATTTTATTTTTAGTATTTGTTGTTATAGCGGCAATAGAAATACATCATCTGTCTAGCTATAACCGTTCTTGAGATACAGCCTGGTGACCGACGGACGGACGGACAGCGAAGTCTCAGTAATAGGGTCTCGTTTTTACCCTTTGGGTATGGAACCCTAAAAAGTACCTCAAATTCAGAATATCAAAATAAGAATTTTACGATTCAGAGATTTCAGAGATCTCTATAGCCTGCTCCAGTTATGTACGATTCACATAGACCGGGCCGGGCCGGGTCGGCTGCCACCGCGTCGCAACGGGCGCTCTGGCAGCCGGCAGCGGCCGACCGCGACCAGTGACCAGGTCGGGCGGGTTCGGCTGCGGCCACGTTCCAGCGGACGCTGGAGCGCACGGCGGCAGCCGACTGCGTCCGTCGGAGCGATTAAATTCTAGGGCGACGGACGTGCGAGCGGAGCCGATGGCGTGCGGCGGTAACCGAACGAAGCCGATGGCGCGCGGCGGTAACTGAACGTTAGCCGATGGCGCGCGGCGGTGACCGAACGGATCCGCTTACGCGCGACGACAGCCGAGCACGTCCGTCCGCGTCCGCAAGCGCCCGATCGGCCGGCAGCGGCGCCAATAACATTCGAATATGGGATTTGACTGTCGTAAAGAAGCTCTACATTCATTTGGCAACTATTTAGATGCGCTTCAGCGCGCGCGGACTCCGCCCGGTCAGTGGGAATCGTACATTAATTTGACAAAAATAAAATTTGGAATCATACATCATTATTACAACAACAACCTATCTATCGCAACCGCACTATAATGACATTAGTTATCTATCAGTTCCGATGTTAACTTCGTAATATCATTTAATGGAATGCTCTCTTTTCCCGACTGTTCTTCGTGTAGTAAACACGTGTACTATTAAGCTCACGACTGAATGGTTTTCGGCATTTTGTTTGAATATTTTTTAATATTTGTCTTTTAAAGAAACGTAAACAAACCACCACGAATGACATTGACATTGTTGACAAACAATCATAAAATCATTGCCAGTGTAAGAAATTAATTTCAGAGAAATTCTCATACACAAATATATGAGGATGCGACATATTGTGGAATTCAGTATTTGGAATGACGCTGGAAAACTAATATACCTAGTTATTTGGGTCAATCAACTTTTTTTGTTGCTTGTTTCCATGGTGATGTCCTGTGGGTTACTCTTTAAAACTACGATTTTCGGCGGCAATATTCAACAATAATGTTGCGTTGCAGCAGTTATAAGCCCATTCTTATATAGAATATGTCTTGAAAATACCAATATTAGAAATTATCAACACTTTTCTAAGAAGTTTAATCACCATTGTCTCCTGGGGGACACCCATTTACAATTGAAGAACTCCATTCTTCGTAATTATTGAGTTACATCAGGTAGTAAATTACAGTTTACATAAACTTAACAAACTCTTTTGCCCAGCTTTAAAGACCATGTCGCTAAATGGTTGGTTATGTAACATATGCATTTCTATGCAACTCGTCTTTCGCGTACTTGCAATGACAACGCTCTGTACGGGAACTGTAGTAGAGTTTATTACAAATACAAACATAGAAACAGTTAGTATCCTTGTATTTGTTGTAATATAAAAGAAGTAGTGATTAACTTAACTTTAGAAATTGCGAATATCATGGTAACATGATTTTCATAAGACAATCTATAGTAGGGTTGCTTAGCCGGAAAATTGTGCGCATCGGGTTACAAGCATGGAATTTCTACCAGAGCCGCTGTGATAAGATAACATTCAGATTCCTCCCCAGTGCGTAAGGGAAGCGGGGTGAATTGAATAGGACCAAGTACCCCTGTTTTTCTTTATTTTATTACCTACTGATCAGTGAAGGCTCCCAGTATAAGTATTATGTCACTTAAGTTATGCCGTGAAACTCACAAATGCAAATGTTAATAAAAGGCCGCTTGACATTAGGGGGGTACCATTTACGCTAATAATTACCATATCAGCGCTAACATCGCGTTCCTTTCGTATGTAGTTCGCCGCGACGATGCACAGCCGTTAGTGCTTATTAAATAATGTCGTTGCGTTTTGTACTAAGGGCCAAAGCACGATTCCGAGATAAGCCACGCCATCCGACCACGCCGAAGCTTGACGCGTTTGCGTTGCGTTAACGTTTTTTGAGCAGCGGTGTGTACGATTCTTTACGTCGTCGTGACGAGGAACGTAGCGAGGACGTGTTACAATTACGGCGTCTTATTGTGGACATCTACGTCGTGTTACGTAAATACTCTCACTTGCAATTTTTGCCTTGGCTCGTATATCGGGCGGTGTTAAATCTATTCTGATAACATCAGAATCCATCATTATCTATCAAAATGTCTTATTTTATAAAACTTACGTGTAATTTACATAATTAAAACAATCTTGAATGAAAAGGAAAGTTTTACTTTTAAATGTAATATTTTTTTTCAAGATGGCGTCGGCTGTCATCATTCAGCCAAATCAAAAGAAATAGTTTTTATATTTCAGAAGAGATATGACCATGTTACATAGTAATTTAATTGATTCTAAACAATAAACATCGTGAATCATTTTTAGTTCTTTACATTTCATATAATTGTAAATAAATATATTATTTAATACACAAAAATAGCGATTATTCTTATTATGAATAAATAAAGCGGCGCATCGGTCACGCTTAATACTGTTTTATCTAATCTGTGACAATACTTTTCTTTTTAATTTTCTTAGGTCACGCATAATACTCATTTGCTCATTAACTAATAGTCACTCAAACAAATTATTAAGACCGTTTTTGAGTTTTTTTAATAGATAACCCTTTATTTGATCCAATATGCAATTTAACCCTTAAATGCATGATTTTTTTCTTTTTACATAAAAACGAGATATTTTGTGCTTTACAGTGATCCAATTAAGAAAAAAATAATATGTTTTTTTTTATTTTCATATTATGGCAGATATATTGATAATTTCAACCAACTCTTTAAAGGGAATAAACTTTTCCCTGAGTTCTAGTTAGAAACATAGCTATTTCATGCTTTTACGGCGTACAGTCGAAAATAAGTAAAAAAAAACAACAGTTTTTGCTTGATTTTTAGGGTTCCGTAGCCAAATGGCAAAAAAAAGAACCCTTATAGATTCGTCATGTCTGTCCGTCTGTCCGTCCGTATGTCACAGCCATTTTTTTCCGAAACTATAAAAGCTATAGTGTTGAAACTTGGTAGGTAGATGTATTCTGTGAACCGCACCGCATTAAGATTTTGATGCAAAAATAAAAAAATAATAATAAACATTGGGGGCTGCCCATACTCAGAACTGAAACTCAAAAAATTGTTGCGCCCCCCCCCCCCCCCCCCCCCCTAACTTCTAAAATAAGAAAATGAAAAATCAAAAAAAAACATATGATGTACATTACTATAAAAACTACCAACGACAATTGTTTTGAACGAGATCTAGTAAGTAGTTTTTTTTTAATATTTTAATACCTAACTTTGCACCTAATTTATATGGGGCGCTATACATACCAGGTGCAAACTTAACTTAACCACTTAGGGATGGAAAGTGTTTGTACGGAACCCTCGGTGCGCGAGTCCGACTCGCACTTGGCCGGTTTTTTTCAATTTCTAGTATTTTTTGAAACAAAGGTTATCAATGAAAAATTCAAATTGTAGGTTTAAATATATAACAATAAATCGCTATAGCTCTGTTCTAACTAATAAAATTGATAATTATGTTAAGAAACATGTTTCATCATAGAAAAATATCTAAAACAATTAGCATTTTTGAACGGATAAGGAGTGCATCAGCATTTTAAGAACGTTTATTTTAATAAATCAATATTACTTATACATATGGGTTGTGCTGTAGACGCATTATTCGTTTATTTAGTGGCCTTGAGAGCCAAGTCACCACTACATCATGAGACTATAAGACACACAAACAGAATGTAAGAAAAAAATTACGGATTGGCTACTAAAACTTGCATATAACGAGATCGAGAATTTATTGGATTTCCAATGAATACACATTACACACATCACACTTACACAACACAGCACCCACACTCACACATCACACCATCATCACACACACGCTAGCGCAGTTCAAAGTCACCACTGACATTATTTTATTCGATGGCATGTTTAAAACAGTAACTATTTTTATTTTGTTTTTAATGTTATTTATCGGTAGACTTAGTTATAGGCAACAAATTGTAAACTGACTGAGTAAAATTACGAGTACTTGTTTCTCCGGGGTGAGAGCCTGGTGATCTGTAATACAGGTACTCACCTAGTTCAGACTCCAGTCTCTCGCAAAGGACTACCTCATAAATCTCGTAATTTACTGGCATGTCAACAGTGTTATTACAATTTAAGTTTTTCCTTTGTGAGCTGATAAATAAATAAATATTATTATTATTATTACTATGACAGTAGGTACTTTCCACAACCACAATAGCCGCAAGTAGGAACCCGAAGAAAAGTCTATTAAATTTTAATTTCATATTTTTCTTTTGATTATTTTATGACTGAATTGTATTTGACAAATCAATTTTAAGTTTGCGAGGGATATCGTGTTTCCTTTGCAAATTTGTTTCTATTATAATTATATAATACAATCAAGGACAATTAAAGTGGGTGCAATCAGTAGATAAACGTGTGTCTGTGTGTCTTTCGGTTTTTGTTCTATGTTCATTTTTACCAGAGAGTTGAAGTACCTAACAATTTCCTAAAAGCTTGAATGTTGAAAGAATTTGCATACCTATTCTACTCTCTTTATATTTGTTAGAAGATTAACGTGCCCAAGGAAATGTTTACTCTCCGTACACCTATTAGTAATTAATTATATAAACATCATAAAAGCATGATCGCGATAATTTTAGACGAACGAGACATTAATGGATACAAATAAATAAAAATGGATAAAAATTTCCTAAAAAAATATCGTGAACATAATAAACAGTTTAAATGTCAATATGTCGTACAGTCGTATATACTGTTGTTATCTCTCTTATATTTGTCCCGTTCCTACTGGCATGTTTATTAGTATTTCCCAGTTACGTGGCGTCACAAGACATCCGTAAATTACGCATAAATTTTCTTCAGTATCAATAGAGAATGGTGCTCAATCATCATTCTCAAGTGTACAAGACGATGGTAATCGGGTTGTTTGGATATAGACGCCACGACACTTATCTTGTTCTACATACTGGGGCGTTTTAAAAAAAAACCCGGAGCCCAGTTTCTTCCTGAACTTGACGTGTTTGGGTGCATCTTATTAAAAATCGATAGCATTTTCACAAACGTTACATTACGTCACGTTTGAATATGAACTTTTTATTGGCAAGAGCGTTACGTAGTGGAAACTAAAAAATTTATACAAATTTTGGGTCACTTTTTTATCACTGGGGATTTTTTTTTGAGCCAAAATTGCTGTAGAGCATGCTTCACGCCACACCAAAGATCTCTACCAACTTTACGAGCTCTTGAGATTGAAATTTTAGACATAAAATACATGTTGCTCTTATTCCGCTAATACGTCACCCTTTTACTCTTCAATAGCTGTAAACAACATTTAATATACGAGCGTGGGTGTTAGCATGCATCTCGACTTCTGACTTATTCATTGGAGGGACCAGTTATCGGTATTAATGTATGTAATGTCCATATAAATTCAGTTTCGCGTTAGCGTACACCTAGATCATTGATCAAACTAGCCTTTTGGACAATATCGGCGCGCGTTCGTTGCCAATCCTAGGGCCACATACGCGTCTTTCAGTCGAAGCGCCCCGCCTTACATTCAATTACGTCGCATTTTACAGGAACAACTAATAAAGTTCCCCTACGGCTATTGCGAAGTTCAAAGGAAGAAACTTCTGTATTTAAGGCTGCCTGCCCACAGAAGTTCAAATAAATAAATAAAAAATATTAAGGGACAATCTTACACATATCTCTAATAAATGGATATGAATCACAAATGGATGGATGGAGGGACAATTTTAAATAAATAGCTCTTCGTCACTACAATTCACGAGGAAGGCGGCTATCAGGGAAGAATGGCGGTGTGCTGTTGAGGTTGTCACCGACATCTGAAATGATGACCGCGACCACTCTGCCAAGACTGCCAAGACTGCCAAGAGTGAAACCGACGAAGAAGAGTCCACAGAAGCGGAGCAGGGAAAATGAACGAATCAGGCTACTTCTTTGTGAAGCCCAAAATAAGTGCATTTAAATATGGGGAAACAGAACACGATCACAACACGCCGATCAATGGGCAGAAACCAGTACATGCAGGCAGTCCCGGGAAACAGTCCCATACCCGGACACACGCCTGACAAAGCGCTTATTATCGCTAAGCAGGCCCGCCCTACGAGTAGTAGTAGGCACTATTACTGGACACTGCACACTTAACAAGCACTTATATGTTCTAGGAATGACCGATAGCCCCCTATGTAGGGGATGCCTGTCGGCCGAAGAAACAGCTACCCACGTGATCCTGGAATGCGCCGCCGTAGCTAAGCAACGGGCTGAAATCCTCAAAGCACCGAGGTCACTTCGTGAAGCCTGTGGAGACACCAGGAGAATCCTGCGCTTCTGGACGGAGTTAGGCTGGCTAGACTATTAGCTGGCAAACATGCACGCACAACGGCCCGAATGGGGAATGTGATTGGTCCATTCTACACATCTCCACTCCGATCCACATCTGACAGGGCAGGGGACAGGCAGCCTTATTCTCTGTATCTTACTTTACGAGCTCTCGAGATTGAAACTTTACACATAAAGTAACATGTTGCTTTTATTCCGCCACAACGGCACCCTTTTCTTCAGCGTCAATTGCTGTAAACATGATGGTTTAATACGTGCGTGGGTGTTAAACATTATACCTACTCGACTTCTGAATTATTAATTGCAGGGAAGTGTTACCTGTATTAATGTACTCATACTCATTTATTTATAAAATGTTTTTCAATTTACATGTCACACACATATTATATTAAATTATCAGATTATATTAGGGTTACATTATTCTGTTCAATTACACATTTTAAATAATCAATCAATAAAATACAATACAAAATTTAAATAACGTTAACAATTTATAATTAGAGTAAAATAATGAACAATAATTTGAAGTCAGAATTAGTAATTATAAAATTCCTCAAGTGTATTTAGTGTGTATATAATTGTGCGGTCTACTTTATCTTAAATGACTACCTTTATTTGATTTTACTTGGGTAATGATAATACATAATTTCCGTACCATAGATGCAACACCGAAAGTCCTCCCGTACCTAAGAAGCAAAACACTAAGTGTTATGTTAAATACGTGAACTTACTATTTTATTCTTCTCAGTGTTAGGGTTTGAAAATTACTTGTAATAGCGGTTTGAATTGCTATATAGATACAAGTATCAACAGTATCAACACACAAAGAAAAATAATTAAAATTGTTAAATTGTGCTCATACGTGGTCCACACCGGGACTCGAACCCGCTATCTTTGGATTACCGGTCCAACGTTTTCATCTTTCGACCACAAGAATATTAAGGGTTTGAATTCGAAAGTTGAGGATCAAAACTGACGAGGTTGGCGTCAGTGAACCAGTTCTCCATTATCGGCCGCTGTCTACTATGGCGGTCAAAAGGTTAAATGAATTTTCATACAAAATACTTATACGGCGTTCGTGCCGTCTCTTCTGTCTATTTTGCATCGCGACGCTTCTAAACATATGGTATGCCGCGTATGCGACGCGTCCTCATCCGGTCCTAAAGCTGGTATTTATCTGTGGACGTCTTTCAGTTGATATGATAATGATCCATATATATGAAAGGTACTCATTAACATACAAAGATATGAAATACTTAATCAGGAAAAGATTTGCCGGTATTCAGTTTCATTGCATACTGTAAATACTTGTAAATTACATTCAATTACAGTGGATAGCACGAATAATACGGGTAAATTAAATGTTGAAACATATGTTACTTATTATGTTTTCAATAAAAGACGCAAACTTCTCTCAGCTCTCCTGAAATTAATGTAATGCGCTGCGCTTTCACCATCCCGCTTGAAAAGTAAAATCAATAGTTATAAATAGAATTTGAACTATAGCTAGTTATTGCACTCAGCGCGCCAGGTCACGCTTGCGTAAATAGCAAAAAAATATTGTAATGAAATTTCGTTGACGTGCGATTCAAAAACAGTCGCCGAAATGTATACATATATGCATCAGTAACGAGGGGCCCGTAGCGGCCTTAGTACTCGGTTCCCACTGGCTTGCCTTTGATTTTTTTTCTTAAATATGTCCTAATCTACTCGGCCATTACCAAAGATATGTTTAATGTTCCGGCACTGATTTTCACCTCCATCTAGCGAATTTATACCTTATGGTTTTGGACTCATGACTATGCAGAGCCAGGGCAGGGTATATGGGCCAGGAAATCCTTCCTGCACGCACAAATTGCAACAAATTAAGTGAGGAATTTGAGCATTATGTATCAGAATTTCGATATGATGTCGTGACTCGTGGTCGGGCCAGAAATCACAATCACACAAATATAAACGTTAGACTTCAGACACTTCTATAAAAATAAAACTTTATTTAAACTCAGCGTAAACGATGGTCTAGTATTCTAGACAAGCTAGTACGAGTACATGAACAAGTATGACCATCTATATCAAGTTGACTATGTCACCTGCCGGTCGCATCGCGTGGAATTCCAGGTGCGTTGTCAATAGAAATTGCTCACGACGTAGCGCACTCTTTATAGATGACATCCATGCTTTAATGAATGAGTTTTTATACCCGAAACATTAAAAATATCGATAGAATGAGTGTATTGTAATCGTAATTATATTCACTTCGATATCAACTCCTAAAAGTCCGAAATTAAAGGTAGGTAGTTCTGCGAACATTTTAACTGCTCTCAGCGGGTATGATGGTTGCGTTTATCACGTGATAAATAAGTGATAAAGCAGCTGTCACTTACACTTGCATTTTGACAAAACGTGACGGATGCTTTGTCACTTATTCATCGCGTGATAAAAGCAACCATCATGGGCCTATGATGGTTGATTTTATAACGCAGTTTCTTGTCGCATATGTTACAAAAGTGAGCCAAAATAGTCATAATATTTCAATAAATTGAGATTGTATCACAATCACAGTATAATTTTATATCATATCTATTCGATCACTGCGGCTCGTTATCCAGAAAATGCAATATGCTACAGGAAACTGATAACGGTTGAAATGCTCGTGGTACGTACTACCCAGGTACGTTGACACACCTGTAAAAAAAGCTGCAAGTAGCGAAGAAAGATTTATTTTATTATTATTTTAATTAGATAATATTATTACTATTTTTCACGTTGTATTATTATTTTATTTAATTATTTATAAGTAACCTTAAATATCATTTCCAAATTGATATAGATAATTTAGATTCGCGACGGTTTTCCGCTAAACACATTATGCACGAAATGATCAGAAAAATAAACATACCACGGGGAAATAAGCATCCTGAAAGTGTAGGCAATGTTTACCTCGGCAAAAGGTCACGCCCGATTCTGAGTGCCTCGGATATCGTTTACAGGTTTGTTGTCGCTTGCTTGAAGTTTTTCAAATGTTTTTTTTTCTGTACAATATTAATTGTTAAAAGTAACGATTTTCGGTGGTCTTATATAGCGAAGTCTTGATCTCAAGTAATTCGCAAGGATAAATGTAGTGATGTTCCTTTTCCAAGAATTTCCGGAAACTACTTAACCTTATTTTGTGACGGAAATAGTTTCGAGAACGTTATCTCCCCGTGCAAACCCGGGTCTTCTCAAGAACCGTACATCTAATCTCTAATCAAGGGTCAGTAAAGACTACTATATTGTCAATAAGATCCTCTGTCACCAGAAATTTCAGTTATGCTCCGTTGCCGAAATCTTACGTTAGCTTTTATATAGTTTGTTTAAAAAACATATCCTAATATTTTATACATTCATGAAAATCAACGTTCTCAAAACAGGAAAATGAGTATCCGGAAAATGTACTATTAGCAGAATGTTTACGTCGGTGGCGAGGTCTGATTCCGATACCCGCGCCGCAAAATTCGTGCGATTGTGTGTGTACACAAACTGGGCTATTCACAAACACACATGAACACAAACAAAAATATTTTAGAGGTCCTCTAATTTTCGAGTTTTTAAATGTTCTGCCCCTCGTACCCGTTAATTATGTTCCTTATTTTCCCCACACCGATATCAGCTAATTCTAAGACCTATGGAACTACGTGCGGCAACCTATAATGGAAAAACGGGTCAAATTACTTGGTTAAGTTTGCACCTACCGGCTATGGCGTTGCATACAAACGAGGTGCTATTATCAAAAGTCCGATTATCCCGAAAACCATAGGATTTTTACTAAATAAAAGCCTATTATCTGGACCGGTGCCCCATCAGCTTGATGACAATGTATCGATGGGGACAACAGTTTTTTCACCAGCAAAGAGAAGTTTGTGTCTGAGGACAGTTTATATTATACAAAAAATCTTCTCGTTAAAAAATAAGAAAAAAACTATATCAGGGACAAACTAGGGGCGGCAACATGTGTGATATTGTAACTTCACTTTTATTCCTTATATCTTTTGATTTCTATTCCTTATATTGGATTCGTGCCATATGCCACTTAGTATAGTCTTATTACGGATATTTTATTATTAAGTTTGGATAGAATAAAGCGTTTGTAGGAAAATCTAACCAATGCATCCTGAAGTTGCAGGGTTTATGCGTCGGTGAAAGGTCACGACCACGCCTGATCCTCGTGTTCACACCCACGTTTCAATTTGACTGCGCTTGTATTATTATAAATGTGCACATTTATATTGAAAATCTTTTTATGCAGGTTTGAGAACTTAAAATTGTGCATCTTCTCATGCAAAAAACATTGTTAAAAATGAGAAGGTCTTAGAGTTCCTACCAAAATAATCCAAAGAAGGGTTAGGTTTGAAAAATAAAGCTATCGAGAAAATTATTACCAATCATGTTTTCACCTTCACAGATTAGAAGATTTCGAAAAAACAAATACGTACTTTTTATAGATATTGAGATCTAGGTCGATGAAGATAGCGAATTTTGCATATGCTGGCTCTTAATTCAACGAGAAACTCCTATACTTATTATAGAACATATGACACCGTACATCAATCATCCAAATTTAAAAACAAATACAAACCATGTCACAGAAAAGTCTAAAATTGTATAACCAATTTTCCGTAGGAAGGGTCATGTCATAATATCAGGTAAAAACTGTTTTAATGTTCACATTTACAGCTGTAACTGAAAGTGTAGGCCATGTTTACGACGGCGAAATGTCACACGACCTGATTCTGATAGACGCTACAGTGAAACCATTTTTCTAGTGAAGTCGCGGTATTTCCTCTTATTGTATTTTCTTCCCATTCAGTTCCTAAATTGTCGTAAAGATTGGTTAAGTTTTAGAGAAGGAAACAGACGAGCACGAAACCCTGATTTGTATAACCCGGTTATGTTAAGTTTGGACCTCATTTGTATCCGACGTCATAGTTACCAGGTGCAAACTGAACGTAAACTGATAGTACGGGAAAAGAAGCAGTGATATATCCTCCTATAATTGGTAGTTTGTTGCTGTCCCTCTCTCACTCGCCTGACACCTGACAATATGTTTGTCATTCGTATTCTAAACACAAAGTTTACCGAGTAGCTGTAGTATTCTGGTTTCTCTGTACGTTTGTGTAATCGCTATAAATTCGTAGTAGGTATTGAACTAATACACAATTACACTCACTTAATAAAAATGCTGGCGGAATATCTGACCATTAACATATTTTCCACGTTTCATGTATCTTAGAATCGGGTTTCATACAGGAAACTTGTTATAATTATAAAACTGTAATTGAAAGTGCTAGCAATGTTTTACTGCGCTGAATATGTTTTATCTGTATTTGAAAAATTTCAAAGTTTTTTTTTATTTCTGTTAAATGTACAGGTTACAATAATTACAAAGGTTGGATTAACTAGTAAGTAAAGTAAATTCTAGGAGAACCAATCTATATACAAGTATGTACTTATGTCGTCTTCTGTTGCCCATAACAAAAGCCTACTAGAGCTTACTGTCGGAGTGAACTACGAGTAGATCGATTTGTGTGAGGTTGTCTGATATTTGAACAACATAACAGTTAATAATCACAGTTAATAAAATTAAGGGGCGGCGACTGGAGTGGCGAAACATAAAAAAATTATGTTGTGTTTCTAAAGCGAGATTTTGTTTCTTAGAGCCTTATCACACTTGCGATTTGCGAGCGAGTTGAAAGCGAAGCGAGCGCGCAGCGAGTTCGCCGCGAGTGCGCAGCGAGTTCGCCGCGACTGCGCAGCGAGTTCGCCGCGAGCGTGCAGCGAGTTCGCCGCGTCTTGAGTAGGGACGCCATACTGTACATTCGTCAGTACGCAGCGAATTCGTTGCGCACTCGCGGCTAACTCGCTGCGTGATAAGGCCCTAAGGCCCTTAGGGCCTTATCACACTTGCGATTTACGAGCGAGTTGAAAGCGAGTCGAGCGCGCAGCGAGTTCGCTGCGAGCGTGCAGCGAGTTCGCCGCGAGTGCGCAGCGATTTCGCCGCGAGTGCGCAGCGAGTTAGCCGCGAGTGCGCAACGAATTCGCTGCGTACTGACGAATGTACAGTATGGCGTCCCTACTCAAGACGCGGCGAACTCGCTGCGCACTCGCGGCGAACTCGCTGCGCGCTCGCTTCGCTTTCAACTCGCTCGCAAATCGCAAGTGTGATAAGGCTCTAAGTGTATTGTCATACTGTGTGATTAAGACAGGCGAGGGTTTCACTAACATAAAACGGACTGACCGGACACGTCCCTAAAAAGCCAAATATGTCCAGCCACAGACACCTGATAAATATCACGTGATAAATAAGTGACAAAGTATCCGTCACGTTTTGACAAAATGCGAGTGAGAGTCACTTAATTATAGCGTCAAAACAAACCTTCATAGGTCCCTGGCAGCGCTAGTCGCGCGACAAAGAAAGTCGCGGTAAAGTTGTGTTACCCGACTAGACGCAACCACGGCGGCATTAACAATGAATCTGTTCCAGGGTGCCGACTTCCAACTTCACCGTGAACGATGTGCGCATGTGCGTGGGCTCCCGCCGCCTGCTCGACGTTATGGACGTCAACACGCAGAAAAACATCGAGATGACTATGAAGGTAACTGTAATTCGCTACTAGAGGAAAAGGGGTTGGCGTTACTTTGACACTTACGCCCTTTTTCACTTGCGAATGTAACTGAAAATTTGTTGAGTCATAATTTCATAAAGGAATAGTCAGATGATAAAAACAACTGCAATTCACGAAACTAAGGAAGAGGGGTTGTCATTTATAATCCTTCACGTCAATAAGGCCCTAATTTACTTTGCTTTGTGATTTTATTAGCATATATATAATATATATATAACTAGTCTTATTATTTTGGATAATTTTCTGTTTGCTATTAATTTTTTGGTAGCGATAGAGAATGTATTTACATCCGCGACTTTTATTTAATATTACATGGCATTTTACCTAATAGTTATTACCAATTACGCCGATATACGACCCAGCCAAACCATAACAGAAGAAGGATGGTGGCTTGTATTAACTTCTTTACTATTGGCACTATTGCGAGCATACACTATGTTATTGTATTTATTGACAAACATTTTCTCGTCCGAAAATAGTATAGAACGGTGCTTTTGTTTTTAACGCACTTTTTTAACAAAGATCGTGATCTTTTTATTTTAACGCATTCACTGCCAGCAACGCATATATATGCGTTCACCGTCATTCAAGTTTGTTCCTAGGCCACACCCCCCGGCAGTGAATGCGTAAAGCCTTAAAGCAGATGACCTGTTTTTTTCCTGTAAGCATGGAGTCCCAGGTCTTGATTGGGCACTCTTTTTACAGTATTTTTGGTTAAACCCATCTGCAATGCCGTCAAGTCCGAGCAGGAATACTCGCAACTCGTGCCTTAATTAGGTAGGTGGACCATGGAAGGCCACTCTAACGAGTAAACACTTTTTATTCGTTTATTTACTGGATAAATTAAGGAAACAAATTATTAAGTAATATTTTGTTTTATTGCGCACCATATAATTGACTTTCTTTTTACCTAACTTTAACCACTATTTATTAAATTTAAGTTTTGTAAAGCTCTTCCAAATGGCCTTGCAAGGAACACGGCTCCAAACAAGGCCAATATTATACATCAATCGTTAAACTTAAAAATAGAGTGGTAACAATATATATATCTGCTTTTACAAAAACTACATAATACGCTCCATCATTTAAGCGAAACATTAAATGCTCAATGTATTTTAATCATCTATAAAAAACTTAATGAACATTACTTGAACACCATCGTGTAACTAAGAATATATTAATGGAAGTTATTTAAAAATAGTATTAATAAGTATCATATTAGCAACAAAGAACTTGCCAACGTGTTTTATAATAAAATTAAAAACTTTTATTTTTATCCAAAATGGCCTTCTTATGGGTCCGTTCTTTGTAAGGCCACAATGTTCCTAAGAAGGAAAGTTATAAACGCTTAAAAGTAAAAATGTTATAATATAAAACACTGTTTTAACTGTAACGGTAGGTACTTATTTATAACTAAAAAGTAAATATTTATATGTTCATGGTTTGTGAATGGTCCTTTTTAAGGCCCATGTACCATAGCAAGGCCAACGGTTAAATTTTCGATTGGCCTTATAAGGAACCACCGGCCATCCTAGGAACACTGCCAATATTTAAACTTAAATCGAGTTAAAACCATGGTTTTATTCTTTAGAAACCATAAACATAACCTTATACAACAATATACAGTAAAAAATATGAGATAATAATAGGTTATTGACTAAAAACTTATGTTTTGCTAAGCGCGCGAATAACAACTGCAACTTCGACGACCGAAGTCTACGAAACGTGAGCTCGTACTGCCACAATAATGGCGCGGTCGTCAAGCCGCCGCGTTTGTGGCGTTGAGTTTGATGGAGCTTAGTATTTAGAAAAGGGATGTGTCTTTACATGTCGATAACTAACGACTTTTTAATAGTTGGCCTTCAAAGGAGCGTGGCCTTCCATGGTCCACCTACTTTAGCTTGAATTGAATGACCGCCGGAGTCCTACCGCGATACGATTTTCTTTTTGCGTTCACTCCATAAGCGAAAACTCCAGAAAAATGGCGTCTAAATATTAGAAAAACATTAGTCGAACCCATTTTTTTTAGCTGTGTTCGAAAAATTTTAAAATTTTGGTTAGTTCCAGGCTTAGACAGCTCTATGATAACCAGGGATTGGAAATAAATTAGTAATAACAAAAAACAACCAACGTCAACGAATCGAACTTATGTTTTTTGACAGTGGGACTTATGGGATCATGTAGGCATAAAGTAACAATGAAGTTTAAGATGAAACACGCTTGTTTAGAATGCGTACTCACTCCCGACTAGAAAACCCCAAATCTCTTTTTTTGGGGAAAATTTCGCTACAAACGAGTTCCACTTTTTTACTTTCCTAATAGACGCATTTCGCTTCGTACAATTCAATGGAATATCGACATAAAAATGGAACCTATGTCCACGGCGGGCACCATTACCTTAAAAGATAACATGAGTATTCTTCTTTTCTCCCATAAATAGTCCGATTTCCAAGAGATACTGATGAATAATATATGAATGTATTGTTTATGTACGCATTTTCGCCGCGCGCGGTTTTGTAACTCGAGGGTAACCTAATTACCCTAGGCTGCGAATATGCGCACACGTTTACCGCCTAGTTTAAATTGGGTGTGACACAAGTTGTGGCGGTTTGGGAATAATGTGGCTGCTAATTTTACCAATGTTTAAGTATGTTTATTTGCGGGTCGTTCTTATATCGTATTTTAGACTATCAATTTTAATCATAGAGGGCCCCAACTTCATTTTGAAGGTACTATGGGCTGCACAACGCTTACTTATATGAATGAATTCATTCATAAATAGGCCATGCAATTCTGCAGCTCATAAGTATTTATTAGTGGTGTCAATCTTACAAAAATGGACGCCTATATCATTGGATACCTTCCCTTAATTATTATTAACAAAGTTATATCATTACACTCCAGCTATGTTTGTAACCATTGCGGCGCTTTTATTCATTCATCACTGATAAGCAACTACCTTTTGCGACGCGTGTAAAGTTACGCCAAATAACCCTAATTTTGCCTTGTCATTACAAATTTAGTCAGCTCTATGGGGGAAAACACGTTCTACACGTTATCATCGTCTAATAAAATTTTAAATTAGAGTACAGTTTTGATCTTAACGTCGTCGACGCATCGTGGCACGTCGTGGTGCTGTCAAATTTACTTTGCAACGTAGATTTCCACGTCACGATGACGTATTGTTTCCTAAGTACACGTCATCACTCATCACAGCGTGTCATGTCGACGTAATGCAGAATTGTGTTTCATCTTCAAGCTTCTACCTAAATGTTAAATGGTGCATTTCTCTTTTTAGGACTGGCAGCGTTACTACGACGATCCAAATAAGGAGCGTCTCCTAAACGTGATCTCGCTGGAGTTCTCCCACACGCGCTTGGAGAACTACGTGCAGGCGCCCAGGATCGTCCGGCTCATCGACTGGGTGGAGGTGGTGTGGCCGCGACACCTGAAGGACCAGCAGGTAACAGACCAGCTCCTAAACGTGATCTCGTTGCAGTTCTTCCACACGCGCTTGGAGAACTAAGTGTAGTCGCCCAAGGTTGTGTGGCTCATCGAATAGTGGTGTGGCCGCGGAACCTTAAGGATGAGCAGGTAACGTACCAGCACTTCTGACCACCACTGTGATACGCGACTATTTTGTCGTTCGACAAACATTTCCTCTCTCTTACCTTTGAATATCTTGGGAGCAAGAGGGGTGAGTCTCCCACCAAGCAAAGTCGCGGCAAGTTGCGCTAAGCCGGCTGAATGTGGTCTCGCTAAATTGACATCAGTGCCAATAGCCGTCGTGGCGTTTATCATTGTGTCCATGTTATTATAATTATAAAAAAAAAAAAAAAAATTAAAGTCGCGTAAAAATTGTCAGGACCGGCCCGACATGTCTCGAACTCATATGGAAATTTTCATCAGGGACAGCTATCCGTGCTGCTACGCGATTTACTTTTACGTCATTTTATACGTGAGTTAAAAACGGTTTTATAATGATTAAAGATGTCTCACTTTAATAATGTTCTCCATGTTATTATTTCTAATTTGAAAATTATTTGAATGTGAGCCATTACTTGTGTTTAATGACAAAACATAATTTCTGATTCTAAAGATTTTAACGCTGGTCTCAGCTAATATTCCTTGCGAAAGTATGAATAGTAACGATGGTGATAAGAACAAGATTTATTTAAGAGGCCTTATTCCTTTTAAAATGTATTTTTTCCAGATTATGACAAATATATTGATAATTTCAACCAACCTTTTGAAGTGAATAATACTTTTTCCCGAGTTCTAGGTAGTAACATAGCTATTTTATGCTTTCATTGCGTGCAGTGGAAAAAAAGGTGACTAAACTAATTTTTCGCGTGAATTTTGTCAATTTAGAGTAGTATTTGAAACAAAAGTTATCAATGAAAAATTTAAACTGTAGGTTTCAAATATATACCAATAAATCCCTATAGCCCTGTTCTAGGTAGTAACATCAATAATATATTAAGAAACATGTTTGATCATAGAGAAAATGTCTACAACAATCATCATTTTAAAAGAAATAAGGCCTCTAACTATTGACGGTTGTCATAAAATCTAGGTATTGTATTTTTATCGTAACTGACCGCAGCCTAAAGGACTCTGTCGAGCAAAATTATCGAGGTTTCACATAATAACCACTTTGCTTAACGATAACATGCGTTTATGATGCCACGTTTCCGTTAAGCTGTAAATTCATCACAAATATATATTGGTATATAAACCAAATCGTTTAAATGAGTATTTACTGTAACGGACAGCCTCGACAGCCATGATTCAAAAAGTATGGTCGCTCAAGTCCCGTACTCATTTTAAGTGCTTAAACACATGTGCCGTCACTGTCAGTTCGTTTAGAAAATTTCGCATCAAAGGCCTTCGATCGGTCGCCCCAAAAATAGAATCACCTGCTTTTTATGCAATATGATTACAAGTGACTAGCATAAAGTTTAAAGCACAAAAATCATGATCATGAAATTTGAATATATCTTTTCGTTAAACCTCCAAAAGTGAATACATAAACCAAATGGTAGCATTAAGGCGAAAAAAACCGGCCAAGTGCGAGTCGGACTCGCGCACCGAGGGTTCCGTACAAACACTTTCCATCCCTAAGTGGTTAAGTTAAGTTTGCACCTGGTATGTATAGCGCCCCATATAAATTAGGTGCAAAAATAGGTATTAAAAAAAAAAAATTATGGTTTTCGTAATTATTCCTTTATCTATGCTATAAGACGTTGCTTCGTACCAAATTTCAAGATTCTGAGTTCACGGGAAGCACCCTGTAGGTTTTGATTCCCTTGCAAGTGTCGAAAATTTGCGGCATAAACGGCTGTATCTTTTGATTGCGTTGGCTTAGAAGTTTGATTTTTTCACAGCTTCAAGGGACAGTAGACCTGAGTAATTGATATAAATTTCAGCTTCATACCTCCACGCGTTCCTGAGAAAAAGGGTCTTGACAGACGGACGGACGGACAGACGGACAACAAAGTGATCCTATAAGGGTTCCGTTTTTTCCTTTTGAGGTACGGAACCCTAAAAATAGTTCAGATGGGATTCGAACCCGCGTTTCCAACGGCTTTCCGTGTCAACACGGGCGTCCTGTTGGAACACTGATCGTCGGTTCAGAGCTGTCGAATTTTTCATCTACCGTGAAAATTCTCATTTCATGATCGGCACCACTATCGCCATTTTTCGCTTAAAATGTAAACATTTGGTTTATGCTAGCCGACCTTAATGTCTACCCTTAACTTGGCACTGTACACCAGGCTGTACAAACTCTTTGACCATCTTTATTTTTTTTTCGAACGAGAATTGTTAGCTCTATTCAACCTTACCGAGACTTGAACTATCGCCCTTCGTTTTTTATGTCAATAAAAATATATAAAATTTAAAAGTTAATATGCGTTTTTAAATTTTCAGACTGAATCAACAAATGCTCTAGACGACATGATGTACCCGAAGGTGCAGAAATACTGCCTCATGTCCGTCAAAGGCTGCTACACAGATTTCCACATCGACTTTGGCGGAACTTCGGTGTGGTACCACATATTGAGGGGTGAGACAAACATTAATTTAATGGCATGCCTAAATCCTCGATTTCATTATGCTCTGCAAGTTTTTAGCCGCTGATGTGTATATTAAGTGTAACGTTCACACGTTAAAATTAAACGTTTATTTACAGTGCCAACAATTGTTAACCAAACCACTACTAACTTGTGTATAAATAAATAAATATCGGATAACCGCACACAAATCGATCTAGTCCCAAAGTAAGCTCAAGAAGGCTTGAAGTGTTATGGATACTAGACGACGATATACGTACTTTCATAGATAAATATAATCAGCTCGTTTTTTCTATCACTAAATAAATAAAAAATGTCAGTCCAGACACAACGAGCATTTTAACAGGCTGAAACGTTATTACTTATTATGCATCGATTGATCGTATTATTAACAAATTTTAGCATTAGAGATAAGAAGTAGAAAGAGACAGGCCCTTTACCAAGCGCTGGGACAATAAAAAGCCTTAAAATGTAACTCTAGTTTTATAATCTTTTTGTATTATTTTCAGGCGCTAAAGTGTTCTGGCTCATTCCGCCAACAGAGAAGAATCTACAGCTTTACGAGAAATGGGTCCTCTCCGGCAAACAGTCTGATGTGTTCTTCGGAGACACCGTCGAGAAATGCATTCGGGTCCATGTAAGAATAAATCTTACTTATTTATATAATTATTTTGGTAAGACTAATAAATATCTAAAGCCTCTCTATTACAAAAGTAAATCGTTTCTAATGATTAATCAGGTTTTCCGCATTGCAAAAAATGGTATAATTCGATAACCCACGTGCGAATGCTGGGCATATGTAGGTACCTACAGTATATTTTTGTCGTATGACTTTATTTCGGTCCAAGTAAAAGCAAATTAAAAACTCTCATAACAAAAAGAAAACATCCTCTACAATTAACATTTTACAGTTAGCCGTACAAACACAAACAAAACAAACGGGGCTACAGTCCGTGTGCTCTCAGATTACCATTCGGGTTTGGGTGAAAACTGAGAGGTTTTTATTTGGATCGCGTAAGAGCGAGCGAGACAAGCAAGATGGCGAGACGAGCCTAAAACTAACATAATACTAAAATCTAGAAGCAAAATTTCCCATCTCGGCCCTATAACAGTTTCTAACTGCTTGTGCAAACGATAAAGAACCGATCGATCGTTTAAGTTACAATTATCTACACTTTGGGCACTCTAAGGGCCTTATTACACTTGCGATTTGCGAGCAAATTTTGTATGTAGACAGCGAGTTTGCCGCGACGCTTGTTTGTATAGAAAACTCGCTCGCATATCGCAAGTGTGGTAAGGCCCTAACATAATATCTGCCACAAAATGGTACCAAATTTACGAGTTCTGTTAATGTGTATCACAGCTGCAAGCGGGCCACACGTTTTTCATCCCCACGGGCTGGATCCACGCGGTGTACACGCCGAGCGACTCGCTGGTCTTCGGCGGCAACTTCCTCCATCAGTTCGGCATTGAAAAGCAGCTCAAGATCGCCCAAGTCGAAGATGTCACTAAGGTATATGCTCAAATAAATTACAACGTTCATCGCGGCGCAAATATCTGACATTATGTATGTTTCTTTGATCTCGTTCAGGTTCCGTGTTTAATAAATTCAAGACTAGCTTAAAAATTTAATAAGAATTTCAATAAAATTGTTCTTCGAAATGAAATGAAATAATCTGTTCAGTAAGTAGGGGCCACACAAGATAGATTGTGAATCTACCGGAAATTCCCTAGAGGAGACCGCTGTTGAGAAGAAAGCAAAAATAAACTCAACAGTAAGTAATTTTTTCGTGAATTTACTTAAAACAATCAATTACATTTATACAACTACCAACAATTACATTGGTACTCGTAAACGAGATGTTTAGATTCAAGAGTACAATGCTCAAAGTGGATCCTAAATTAAAGGTCTCGATGATACGCTAAAATTGTACATGGGTAAAAAGTAAGTTTGGCTTTGCCAGCCACGTTAGGGCTCACGCCCGTAAAATTAGCTTGGGTCGCTGTCGCCGGTCACGGCGTGGAGGGGGTAGCTATACAGGGTGGGTAACGACAATTAATAAAAAACAGCCGATATGAATCCTAAAATAGCGTATTGTGTTCCAGGTCCCCCAGAAGTTCCGGTACCCGTTCTTCACGGAGATGCTGTGGTATGTGCTGGAGCGCTACGTGAGCGCGCTGCTGGGCCGCTCGCACCTCGCGCCGGAGGGACAAGCCGCGCCGCTCAGCACGCCCAAGGAACACGTGCACCTGACGCAGAATGAACTGCACGGGCTCAAGGTATGTTCCGGTACCCGGTCTTCACGGAGATGCTGTGGTATGTGCTGGAGCGCTACGTGAGCGCGCTGCTGGGCCGCTCGCACCTCGCGCCGGAGGGACAAGCCGCGCCGCTCAGCACGCCCAAGGAACACGTGCACCTGACGCAGAATGAACTGCACGGGCTCAAGGTATGTTCCGGTACCCGGTCTTCACGGAGATGCTGTGGTATGTGCTGGAGCGCTACGTGAGCGCGCTGCTGGGCCGCTCGCACCTCGCGCCGGAGGGACAAGCCGCGCCGCTCAGCACGCCCAAGGAACACGTGCACCTGACGCAGAATGAACTGCACGGGCTCAAGGTATGTTCCGGTACCCGGTCTTCACGGAGATGCTGTGGTATGTGCTGGAGCGCTACGTGAGCGCGCTGCTGGGCCGCTCGCACCTCGCGCCGGAGGGACAAGCCGCGCCGCTCAGCACGCCCAAGGAACACGTGCACCTGACGCAGAATGAACTGCACGGGCTCAAGGTATGTTCCGGTACCCGGTCTTCACGGAGATGCTGTGGTATGTGCTGGAGCGCTACGTGAGCGCGCTGCTGGGCCGCTCGCACCTCGCGCCGGAGGGACAAGCCGCGCCGCTCAGCACGCCCAAGGAACACGTGCACCTGACGCAGAATGAACTGCACGGGCTCAAGGTATGTTCCGGTACCCGGTCTTCACGGAGATGCTGTGGTATGTGCTGGAGCGCTACGTGAGCGCGCTGCTGGGCCGCTCGCACCTCGCGCCGGAGGGACAAGCCGCGCCGCTCAGCACGCCCAAGGAACACGTGCACCTGACGCAGAATGAACTGCACGGGCTCAAGGTATGTTCCGGTACCCGGTCTTCACGGAGATGCTGTGGTATGTCCTCCATACGGAGTTATTGTTATTGTGTTAAGGTACCGGAAGGTGCAAATGCCTTCATAAACTTGAGTCAAGCCTTCATTACTTACTCCTGTCTGGAGAAGTGCCGTTCTCGAGAATATATCCCGATTTGTATGGGAAATAAATAAATAAATATCAGACAACCTCACACAAATCAACCTAGTCCCAAATTAAGCTCAAGAAGGCTTGTGTTATGGGTACTAGGCGACGATATACATACTTATATACATAAATAAATACTTACATACATAGAACATCCATTATCCAGGCAAAAATATTCGCGTTCATCACGCCAATATTTGCCCTTGCCGGGATTTGAGCCCGGGACCGTCGGCTCAGTAGGCAGTTGCTTAACAACTGCGCCAACCGCGTCGTCAAGAAATGTTCTCAAGGACGTTCTTTCCCTATACAAATCGGGAAAAGATCTCGAGAACGGCGCATCTCTACTACTGCCTTCGCTCTAGCTCGTTCTGACGGCGTGAATCATCACGAGATTACATTTTTTTCGTGCAACCTGAGCCATTTAAAATTAGTGAAGAAATCTAGGTAAAACCGGTAGCAGCCCATACCGGCGGACCGTCCCAGTCCTCTAAGCAAATATGTTTCAAACAATTAAGACGTAAATTATTAACAGGTATCGCAAATCGCAACACAAACATTGCTAATAGTGCAGAAAGTAAATACTTGTAGAAAAGGAGAAGCTACTTAACCTATGTACATGTACAACAAGGAATGTCATACGTGGATTTTATGTTTAGTCTCGTCTTATGGCACCTTCGTTTGTTTATTTATATTACCATTTCCTAGAGCGTATTCAACATGGAGAAGCAATCAAAAGAATAATATTCCCATATCTGTGTTAATGCATAATTGTCATAGAAATTAAAAGAAAATAATGATAGATTGTATTTTTGATTGAATATTTATATGCAAACGAATGCTATTGCCACCGGCTTAGACTGCAGTAGATCTCTATTATTTTCTTTGTGCCTAATAAATACATTTCGTATTAATATTTGGACAATTATTATGACTAAAATTCATTTATATTACATTGCTCAGCGTGCACACTCAGTTACTTAAAAAATCGATCATGGAGTAAATTGCATCTACTGCTAGTTTAAAGTTCGTGTTTACAAAACGTGAACAAGATGAACGCAGTTTTATCTCTGTTTTGACTTACTCTGCTTATCTCAAACTATATTGTTAACCATTTTTTTTTTTGTTTTCCTGTTAATAACTAAAATCTTTCTATTTTAGGCCATAGTGATGTACTTACACCAGTTGCCGGCGGCCCGCAAGTCTGTCCCGGAGTTGCTGACAGACCCTATAGCGTTGGTCCGAGATGTCCGGACCCTCGTGGAGCAGCATCGTCACGACAAACAGCATCTGGCCATAACTGGTGTGGCGGTGTTGAAAGGTATGGATGGTTAGCCACGGTCGAATACATTTACTGGGTCTTAAGGGAGGTAACGAACTGCAGATAAAGATATACCTTTATGTTTGCTCATTACCGCCTGTGGTTTGTCTAAAGTTTTACGTCTTGCCTTGGCCAGGAAGTGAGATTTTCTCAGCGGAAAATCCCACCTACGACTATGGGTGTCGTAAAAACAAAATCAGACCGATATATGAAGCACACCACGCGATGCTGCTCTAGCGGCTTTCCGAGGGAATCACGGCAGCGACGAGCGGCGCGGGGTGCATTAGGAACAAATAATGTATCGGTGACTAGGAAAGACGCTATGACTTCCAAGCGGCGCGTGTGGCGTTGCAGCCGCGCCGCTGGCTGCTAAGACCGAAGTTGTGGCCAGTCCGATAGTGATGGTGTAGTGCAATTCCTTTCGCCTCGTATACGATAGCATCCTTCCGTTTCATAAGCATGGCAGTTCGATGTATATTAGAACTATAAGTAGCAATCGCCGGATATGTAAGGAATAGGCATGTTGACTCATTTTTTTTGAGGATGTCATTCGATTCTATTTTTTATTGTGATCAAATGTCTATATGGGACTGACTACATTTAAACTGCTCTAAAAGTCAGAATTGACCGTCAAAGTTCAACATTCCTACGTAGCGCTAAAAACGCTCCATACAAAACGCGTCAGGCTAGTGACGTCACAGGCCGGTATAGGTACCAATAATTGTATGGAAAAATTAAGAAATTTTTCATTTTCACCGTGAAAAAGTGCGTTAAAGTTCATGCTTGTCATACAATTATTGTTTCGTAAAATTATGGATTCTGAAAACATTTTCAAAATTTATTTAGGATTAAAAAAAATATCATAAAATTTGCGTACCTTTGAAGTCACATATTTCCAAAAAAGATATATGTTTCTGGATTTTTTTTCTTTGTTTCGTGAAATATTTAGCTAATTTTATTCATATAACTACAGTACGCTATAGAATTCAACATCAGTCAAATAGCCCATTGACATGGTCTTTTCAGGTCCAGACGAGGTGGTGACGGGCGAGCGACGCCAGTCGAGTGGTCGCGGCGGTCGCGGCGGCCGCGGCGGCGGGCCCGCGCGCCCGCGCCCCGACCACGCCAACAGCGCGCCCCGGCGACGACGCACCAGGTACTAACACTGCTATACTGTGAGCTGTAGATCTGGCGAGCCTGTTTAGAAATCTACGCTATAAAGCTCCATATATCCGCCATTTTGTAAATTTTCTAAAAACTGACTCGACAAATTCTCTATTTATAATTATCGAAACTGCTCAAAAAATTTCACGAGAAACGGTCGAGAAATGCGTCCCGTAGGACCCAGAACAGCCGGCAATCTGGAAATCCGAACACCCGGAATTCGAACATACGAAAAATGTTTTGGCCAAGCTGAAACAGAGATGCTTTGCCTTATAAATCCAGTTAGTAAGGTTCATGATCACATTTGCTGTCGAGCTACTGACGACGTACGCTATGTTTTTATAGTCAGCCGATTCCAGCTAGAAAAAGACGAGATTTTTTTTATCTCTTTGACGTCTTGTAGTGACATTGAAGTTATCAGCGGCGTAGTGCGAAACTAATATTTTATGTCTTCGGCGTCTGACCTAAATTCGGCTCTGCGGTTGACCTGTAGCCTTTACAGAATTTAATGGAAGGCTCTGAAAACAGACATCTCACGTTCGTGTTAAACCGAAAGCTGCCGACAGATACATGGCAGTTCAAATATACACGACCGTAATAAAATCGTAACACTAAATTTATATTACAGATGCAAGAAATGCGAAGCCTGCCAGCGTACTGACTGCGGCGAGTGCGTGTTCTGCCACGACATGGTTAAATTTGGCGGCCTCGGGCGCGCCAAGCAGACCTGCATCATGCGACAATGCTTACAAGTAGTTTTCTAATTTTAATCTTATTATTCTACTCTTTTATTTTATTTCGATTGTTACATTGACAAGTGCCAACCAACTAGTTTTTTTTTAAATTAAATTTCGAAGGCATAGATCACTCGGCCACTATTATTGAGAACTGTCAATTGTCAATTAAAAAAAAAAACATTTCAGAGCATAGTAAAGAAAAATTGGTGACGTCACCATTTGCGTTTCTCTTATACATTTTATACTATTCCATCGTTTTGATATTTCATAAAAAGTTGTTGATTTGATGTGTCAGGAAACTACCTAGCCTATTATCTATATATGGGTAGCGGGGTATAGTGGGTTACACATCGAAATCTAAAATTGACTTTTTTATTTTATTTACAGCCAATGCTGCCGGTGACCGCTTCATGCGCCGTTTGCCATCTCGACGGTTGGATGCAAACTCCAGTCGCGCCACAAGCCAAAGGCAATTCTGGTAAGTTAAAACTTTCTACTGCTCCTTATCCGTACAAAATGCTGATTGTTTTAGACCTTTTTCTCTATGATCAAACATGTTTCTTAACACCTTATCAATGTTAGAACAGAGTCATTGCGATTTATTGGTATACTAGCTTTTGCCCGCGACTACGTACGCGTGGAACTTGATAAAAGGGATTATTAAAAGCGCCTAAGCAAATGTAAGAGCAATTGTGCTTTTGGTCTAATAATTACATTTCTGTTGGGGTGCGGTGACCCTGTGGTCACCGCACCCCAACAGAAATGTTCATTCACTTTTCAATCTTTTGAGGTATAATTTCCAGGATGAAAACTATCCTATGTGCTTCCTCGGATCTTAAACTATCTCTATGCCAAATTTCATCAAAATCGATTCGGCGGTTTAAGCGTGAACAGGTAACAGACAGACAGACACACTTTCGCATTTATAATATTAGTATGGATATTTGAAACCTGCAGTTTAAATTTTTCATTGATAAATTTTGTTTCAAAAACTACTCGCATTTGACAAAATTCGTGCAGAAAACTGCTTTTTCAACTTATTTTCGATTGCACGCAATGAAAGCATGAATTAGCTATGTTACTTTCTAGAACGTAGGTAAAAGTATTATTCACATTAAAAAGTTGCGTGAAATTATTAATATATTTGTCATAATATATTTTTTTTATGGAATTAAATAAGGCCTTTTAACACGTATGTATGGAATCCGTGTTCCAGGTCGCAACGGGCCGTCAGCGCTGCGCGAGTGCTCGGTGTGCTACAGCATCGTGCACCCCGCGTGCGTGCCGCCGGGCGGGCAGCTCAACGAGGACCTGCCCAACTCCTGGGAGTGCCCCACCTGCACCACCATGGGGCTCAACCACGACTACAAGGTGGGCGTCACAATCCATCCTTCAGCGCTGCGCGAGTGCTCGGTGTGCTACAGCATCGTGCACCCCGCGTGCGTGCCGCCGGGCGGGCAGCTCAACGAGGACCTGCCCAACTCCTGGGAGTGCCCCACCTGCACCACCATGGGGCTCAACCACGACTACAAGGTGGGCGTCACAATCCATCCTTCAGCGCTGCGCGAGTGCTCGGTGTGCTACAGCATCGTGCACCCCGCGTGCGTGCCGCCGGGCGGGCAGCTCAACGAGGACCTGCCCAACTCCTGGGAGTGCCCCACCTGCACCACCATGGGGCTCAACCACGACTACAAGGTGGGCGTCACAATCCATCCTTCAGCGCTGCGCGAGTGCTCGGTGTGCTACAGCATCGTGCACCCCGCGTGCGTGCCGCCGGGCGGGCAGCTCAACGAGGACCTGCCCAACTCCTGGGAGTGCCCCACCTGCACCACCATGGGGCTCAACCACGACTACAAGGTGGGCGTCACAATCCATCCTTCAGCGCTGCGCGAGTGCTCGGTGTGCTACAGCATCGTGCACCCCGCGTGCGTGCCGCCGGGCGGGCAGCTCAACGAGGACCTGCCCAACTCCTGGGAGTGCCCCACCTGCACCACCATGGGGCTCAACCACGACTACAAGGTGGGCGTCACAATCCATCCTTCAGCGCTGCGCGAGTGCTCGGTGTGCTACAGCATCGTGCACCCCGCGTGCGTGCCGCCGGGCGGGCAGCTCAACGAGGACCTGCCCAACTCCTGGGAGTGCCCCACCTGCACCACCATGGGGCTCAACCACGACTACAAGGTGGGCGTCACAATCCATCCTTCAGCGCTGCGCGAGTGCTCGGTGTGCTACAGCATCGTGCACCCCGCGTGCGTGCCGCCGGGCGGGCAGCTCAACGAGGACCTGCCCAACTCCTGGGAGTGCCCCACCTGCACCACCATGGGGCTCAACCACGACTACAAGGTCACTAAATACTGCCTTAAAGTTAAATAGGTAAGGTAGGAATCGTAAGCCGAGTCGGACCTGCGCGGCTCGCTCGTTAGGGTCGCAGTTCAACCTAACTTGTTGGAGTAGTAGGGCCTCGTGCAGGGTCCGTCCGGATTGTTACTACCGTCTTGCCTACTAACCCACCGCCAAACAGCAATGTTCGCATTGTTGTGTTCCGGTGTGAGGGTAAGATAGCCGGTGAAATTACTAGCATAGAGGCACTCTATCTTCGTCCTCCGGGTAGGCAAGCACTTGTGACTCCTCTGGTGTTGCAGGTGTTTATGGGCGACGGTAATCGCTTTCCATCAGGCGATACGTTTGCTCGTTTGCCCCCTATGACATAAAAAAAAAAAAAAAACACCTCGCTTCGCTCGTCGTCGTACCTAACCTAAACCAAGTCGGACCTGCCTTATGGTGTAATAGGTAATGTTAGGAATCACAAGCCAAGTTGAACCTGCGCGGCTCAGGCGCAGGTTATTGAGGCTGCTCTGTGCCCGCCAGCCAAGTCAGAATCCATCCGACTGCCGATCGCTTGGTACATTTATAAAACTAATTCCCATTGTTGGAACCGAGGGTTAGGCTGCTCTTCTAGATAAGATAAGATATTTATTGGATAATAACTTATTTTACAGTAATAATAACTATAGCCTAAGACGATCTACTTGACAAAAATTACACGCGCCTGAACTAGGATTCAGGCATAAGGAGGACTAACTTATTAACAATTTCTTAAATAATTAATCATAAACATATGAAACAATAGTTTAGTTCTTATTAAATAGTTTGATAAATTATAGATCGGATACAAAAATATTAAATTATAATAAATACATGAAAATCAACTTAGAAAATTTACTCATTCTACCAAAGCTTAGCAGCGTTGACTAAAAAGCAGCTTTGATGTCCCGGTGGCATTCGCAAACAGCTTTCCTCTTCAAATCTCCCAATTCTCCCTCGGAACGTAAATATAAATCTTTAAGGTTGGCAGACCCGTTCAGCCTGGTTGTAAAAATCCTTAATCATCCTTAATAAGATGTGTAAAAAAATGTGCCTTGTAATTCGTAACGTTACTTTAATCACTTTTTGTTATACAATACTGCATACCTACTTCATTAGCTACTTTTATGTTTATTAAATTAAATTTTATATTGATTTCTTATCCAGCCCCGTCATTTCCGTGCACGCCAGAAGTCTTCGGACATCAGGAGGATGAGCGTTGGGTCCGACGCTAGTCAACTCAGTCGAGACCACCTACAGGTAAAGATGTGCACGATACCCGTAGTGTATGTAGACTTAACACTTCCAGAAAAAAATAAATTAAAACTACCCCAGAAACCGACGTTTCTTGATGTTGGAGGTGTGCAATAATAGTAGATTGTACGACAAGTGCATAAAACGCATCATTTTACACGAGACGTTTATCCATCCGAGCGAGCTTGTGAGCGAGGATGAATATAAAGTCGAGTGTAAAATGCGTTTTATGGACGAGTTGCACACTCTACTTTTCACTTCGATTGCGAGGAAATGAAACTGTATCATGTAAAGTAAATAACATATACATATACACATATCATGTATACCTACTTAAAAACAAATTTAATTAAAATTTAATGTTACTTTAAATATTTCTCATTGTTCTAATAGCAATGAGAAATAGTTTTATTGTGTACTTTGGCTGTTGGTATCTTTGCCTTGGTCTTAGAATACTAACAAAACGAAATAAAATAAAGAGTTAAAACCCGTTCCAGACCTTCCGATCCGATCTCCTTAATCGGAAGAAATCGGATAATGTGTAGTGAAATTGTTAGGATCTTATACACTACACATTATCCGATTTCTCCCGATAAATCGGATCGGATCGGAAGGTCTGGAACGGGTTTTATTGTATGAAGTTTTATGTTTTTTTTTTACTGTTTATAAGGACCTTTTTCGTGTGGCTGTTGGACCGATCGCCTTGGCCTTCGACGACGATTTTACTTTATGCTCTAGAGCATAAAAAACGACTTTATGTCGCCTACGCACAGCATAAAGTCGAACTTTTAGAGCGAGAGAAGTGAAGAGTATTTGTAAACCGATAGAGCCCGCTAGGTGGGCGCCACCCCTCCCCAGACGCCGACAGAGCCCGCCAGGTGGGCGCTTTTATAGTAAACTAGCGACCCGCCTCTGCTTTGCACGGGTGCAATGCTGGTACTAGATGAAAAGTGTTTCTCTACTATATTATGCATGTATTTGCAACCTTCCTCTCGAATCACTCTATCTATAAAAAAAAGAACGCATTTAAATCCGTTGCGTAGTTTTAAAGATCTAAGCATACATAGGGATAGACAGACAGCGGGAAGCCACTTTGTTTTATACCTACTATGCAGTGAAACCGCCCGGCAAGCTGGGCCGGCAACTGAGTAAAAGTTACGAGCGCCCACCACTCACCAGGCGGGTTGTTAGTGTTAAAGCAGTTGAGGTGTTTCACGATTCCTTCAAGTATGTGGATGTAAGCATCCATGCAAAATAGCTCTGAAATTATTACTGTTCTAAACTTGACTAATTTTGTGCTTTTCAGAATAAACTCCCACCACCAGCTCCAGTGAAGTCTGAACCGAACTCAGACAATGAAGGGAAAAATGATGTCCCACATATTAAGTCAGAAAGTGGTAAGTCAACTGTTTCTTTTTACAAGCTTTTATTTAACTTGCAATGTATGTATGTAACTATGTTTGTTCGGTTGGAATCTTGCAACTCGATTTTGAAGCAGATATTTATCTTCAACCGATACTTAAATTTGATGACAATACAGTAACTATGGGCCTTGTCTGATAACGAAACCGGAAGGTGGCCCTAGAAACTCTGTAATAGATAAGGCAATTCTACCGAGTTTGGGGTCCTTAGAATCGTCTCAGTGAGCAATTGATGGATGTTCAAAGAAAACTACAGTTGGCTATAAAAGCTTGTCACAAAAATGAAATTTTTGACTGAAACTTATATCATTAAATAACTTGACTTTATAAGACATGTAAGATGTGTGTTGTGGTGGAATAAAAATTAGTATATTTTAATTTCCCATCATTTATGTATTCCAAAATTCACGATATTAATTGTACCGTGGTTGCGTTCTAATAACAAAATAAGATTTCAGTTCCGATTTTTAAATAAAAGTAATTCAACACAGAATAGGGATAGCCTGAGACATATATGGGTTTTCCACAATTCAACGTCTACAATGCGCCTATTTTGCGTAAAGGGTTAATGGCACTACTTTTGACAACCCAACTCTTTCAGCTTCCAGAAAGCCTAGCAGTCCCTTGATGTCGCCGACGACGTAGCCTGAGACATGTGCCTGTTTTGTCTAATTCCCGATCGATTGTTCTAGAAATAAAACGCGAGGAAGACGGCGGGTCCGGCCTGGGCGAGAACGGGTCGGAGTGGGAGCCGACCGCCAAGAAGCGCCGCCCCAGCGACGAGCAGGAGGCGCCCAAGAAACAGGCGCTGCGCGCGCACCTCGCGCTGCAGCTCACTCATCATTCAGCCAAGGTAAGTCAACATTAGGGCTTCTTAACCCTTTGAGCGCCGAGCGGCAAAGCAATTCACCGTGCCACTGACGCCAAACCAAAAAAAAAAGTGACCACTAATTCAAACATGACACTAATTCAAACCACAAATAGTGGTTTGAATTAGCATGTTTTTGACCACTGAAATTTTTGACGTCAATAGGCGTCGTTGGCGTCAGTGGCACGAATTCCCGATGACGTGATTTGCCGTCTTTGGCGGTCAAAGGGAAAGGGAGGGTAGAAGAGCATAGTAGTACAATTAACTTACGAACTATCTCCAAGTTCACCAAGTCCAAACGTAATAAACGAATGCTTATTGGCTCGGATCATGATCAACCCTTATGGAGTGTTCTATTACGCTGCGTTTCCTATAGCTAAGCTAGGCAGCTAATCGATACGTGAGGATTTTTAATAGCGAGCTGCGTCGAGTGACGCAGTGTTCCTATTGCTGTAGTAGTTAAACGCAGCCTTATGTTTGTGGGACATACATTCCTAACTAACCCAATTAATATTTATTTCGAAACAATCATGTTTCGAAATGTTTTTAATGTGGGGTAGATTAACAGCACATTTTCAAAATTGCTAAATATGTTACTAAGCTTACTTACCTTTCAAAATAAAATAGGTACAGGGATCAAAGCGGATCTGTGCGCCTCTGGTAGAAGGTTAACACGTTCACTGTCCGTGTCCCATATGTGGGGCCACGGTAAGCCTCTATTACTGAGACATAAGGTTCACTTGTCAAACTGGGACAGTGAATGTGTTAAGACATTCGACCAATAACCCAAATTTATCGAGTTCGGGTCCGGGAAGACCACGTATGAGCGCAATTAAATTTTTCTTTGCGTGTTGTTTGTTTAGCTTAGCAATTGACCCGATGAACTTTTCGTTTCCAGCAAATGAAGAAGCCCCTGTACCCGGTGCGGCCGGCGGCTCTGGCGAGCATGGGCAACTCGCTGGCCGGCTCGCCGTGGCTGGACCGCGAGGCCATGCTGTGCGTGTTCGCGCGCCTCACGCCGCACGAGCTGGCCACGTGCGCGCTCGTCTGCAAGGCCTGGGCCGAGTACTCTGTAAGTCACTCTACCGTATAATGAAGAAGCCCCTGTACCCGGTGCGGCCGGCGGCTCTGGCGAGCATGGGCAACTCGCTGGCCGGCTCGCCGTGGCTGGACCGCGAGGCCATGCTGTGCGTGTTCGCGCGCCTCACGCCGCACGAGCTGGCCACGTGCGCGCTCGTCTGCAAGGCCTGGGCCGAGTACTCTGTAAGTCACTCTACCGTATAATGAAGAAGCCCCTGTACCCGGTGCGGCCGGCGGCTCTGGCGAGCATGGGCAACTCGCTGGCCGGCTCGCCGTGGCTGGACCGCGAGGCCATGCTGTGCGTGTTCGCGCGCCTCACGCCGCACGAGCTCGCCACGTGCGCGCTCGTCTGCAAGGCCTGGGCCGAGTACTCTGTAAGTCAATCTACCGTAGAACAACGCAGGAGTATGTCGTCTGTCACAAATCCAAAGAGTTTGTGGAACAGCTATTCGGGGAATAATTTCACAACTAGTGTTCAGAGTAGATTCTCTAATAACATTTTCTTGCTTAATGGGAGAATACGACTGACTCTCGATAGGCCTCCTAGCAAGCTGAGATTCCCGGGGAAGCCCCACAGAGAGCGGCGAATGAATGCAGTCACTATAAATTATGCCTCGCTTGCCATTAATTAAAGCTATTCCTGAAAATACACAGACAATATCTATGTATACATTGTATTACGCTTTTGTCGATTTTTTAATAACCAAATAGTTAAAAATAAGGACGCCAACTGATCGTATAGCGGAGTGACGTCATAACACGTTATTTGCTTTGAAATTTTATACAGTCTCAGCGTTTTGACAGTTCATAAAAAGGAGCTGATTTGATCTGTCAGTTAAGTACCCAATATTACACTTATATTAACCACGCTTCTTCATTTAAATTTGGAATAGATGTAATAATGAAACTGTTCGTTTTTTTTTCAGATGGATCCATCGTTATGGCGCAGTATGTCATTTGTTCAAGTCCGTGTGTCAGCAGCCCAGCTGGCCGGCATCGCGCGCCGGCAGCCGCTCTCACTCGGTCTCGAATGGTGCCATCTCGCCCGTCGACAGCTCGCATGGTAACAATTTCATCTAAGATACGAGTTTATACTGAGCTTAATTACACAACGGACCTGTCACTATCTTTATAGCAAAGTATGTCCTTCTTAAAGGAGTTGTCCACCAGTTACTCTAAAGTACAGATCGTATTTCAATTTGTTTATAACAAATTCGGTAAATTAAAGAGAAATGTTGCTGTGCGCCAATATAGACGCTGTATACTTCGATTAACGTGTGTGATTTGTCCACTAAGTATAAGTTGAGTAAAAAAAAAGTAGTTTTGCATCTCACGCACATGATGACACGCTACCGTCGTGCATGTCGTTTACAACAGGGCAGTGGAACGCACAGTTGATAGGCACCAAACAGAGCATAGACGCACATTCAGAAGTCGCTAACAAATACCGGCTGAAAACAATCTCATAACAAGATTTAAGGTTTTGAATACTTGTCAATAAGCAGTATGTTACCTCATCATCATCATCTCAGCCATAGGACGTCCACTGTTGAACATAGGCCTCCCCTTTGGACTTCCATATATACCGGTTGGAAGCGTCCTGCATCCAGCGCCTTCCGGCGACCTTCAGCCAATCAGCCAGTCTTCAACCAATGTGTGTTATCAGTGATGACTTACGGCACCGAAACGTGGTCTTTCACTATCAGCCTCATCTCAAAGCTCAAAGTCGCTCAACGAGCAATGGAGAGGGCTATGCTCGGGGTGTCTCTACGTGATCGAATCAGAAATGAGGAAATCCGTAGACGAACTAAAGTGACCGATATATCTCACCGGATTAGCAAGTTGAAGTGGCAATGGGCAGGCCACATAGCACGCAGAGCAGATGGCCGATGGGGCCGAAAAGTGCTCGAGGGGAGACCTCGGACCAGCAAGCGCAGCGTGGGACGTCCACCTACAAGATGGACAGATGACCTTATGACCTCACTTAAATAATATTTACCGTAGTTTCCTAACCCATAATTTGTTTTCAGGCTGCTAGCCCGCCTGCCGGCACTCCGGTCGCTGTCGCTGGCCGGCTCGCCGGCCGAGGCGGCGCTGGCGCTGCGCTCGTCCACCTGCCCGCCGCTCACGTCGCTGGACCTGTCGTTCGCGCGCTGCCTGGACGACGCCAAGCTGCGCGGCATCCTCGCGCCGCCGGAGAACTCGCGGCCCGGCGGCGGGAACCGCACCGGCGCCGAGCCCTCGCGGCTGGCGGCGCTCGGCGTGCTGAGGCTGCCGGGGACCGACATCACTGATGTGGCCATGAGATACGTTGTACAGGTATGATTCTATTGAAACTACATTATTATCGTCTTGACTCATTATCATTTAGTAACAAATACCTACTTAAAACAGCTCGTACCTCAGTGTCAATTTACATACTAGATACGAGGTTTTAAAGAGCAGTGACAAAATTTTTAGTGAGTTTTGGTTGTCACCAGGCTATATGTCATGTTTGTTCTCAAGCAAAACGAGGGTGGGAGATCATTCCAATCAACAAAGTGTGTAATTTTAACTAAGGAAAATTATTAATATTAGGGTAATAATTATAAAGACTGTTTAAACTCAGGAATGTTTTAAACTCGTATAAGAAGCTCTTCATAAAAGACAGCTAACCATGCTAGTTTTAATAATATTATAAAATCTGGTTACTTCTATTTAACCGTTGATTTTGTGGTCGTGTTTGGGGCAAGTTTGGACCAGTTGTCCTAATTTTTCTGATTTAGATTTATTTATTTCATAATATAAAATGTCAGTATAAATTACGCTAAGACAATTTACATGCATTTATACTATGATCGTCATAAAGATAAAAATGAGATAATATAATAATTGTAAAAAACATAATAATTTAATATAGAATATTATATTATCATATTGAATATTATGGTTCATATTCCCTTCCACTTGCCACAGTACACTAATACAACATGGTTTTGGCTTACAGGCATTACCAAAGCTATCAGAGTTGGATGCGTCATCCTGCGCGCGATTAACAGACGCGGGAGCTGCCCAGCTCGCACACCACGGGCTGCAGCGCCTGTCGCTGGGCGGCTGCCGCCTGCTCACCGAGGCCGCGCTCGACCACCTCGCGCGCTGCCCCAACCTCGTCAGGTACTGTCAGCTCACGATCCGCAGCTGGTGTTAGGAGCTGCCCAGCTCGCACACCACGGGCTGCAGCGCCTGTCGCTGGGCGGCTGCCGCCTGCTCACCGAGGCCGCGCTCGACCACCTCGCGCGCTGCCCCAACCTCGTCAGGTACTGTCAGCTCACGATCCGCAGCTGGTGTTAGGAGCTGCCCAGCTCGCACACCACGGGCTGCAGCGCCTGTCGCTGGGCGGCTGCCGCCTGCTCACCGAGGCCGCGCTCGACCACCTCGCGCGCTGCCCCAACCTCGTCAGGTACTGTCAGCTCACGATCCGCAGCTGGTGTTAGGAGCTGCCCAGCTCGCACACCACGGGCTGCAGCGCCTGTCGCTGGGCGGCTGCCGCCTGCTCACCGAGGCCGCGCTCGACCACCTCGCGCGCTGCCCCAACCTCGTCAGGTACTGTCAGCTCACGATCCGCAGCTGGTGTTAGGAGCTGCCCAGCTCGCACACCACGGGCTGCAGCGCCTGTCGCTGGGCGGCTGCCGCCTGCTCACCGAGGCCGCGCTCGACCACCTCGCGCGCTGCCCCAACCTCGTCAGGTACTGTCAGCTCACGATCCGCAGCTGGTGTTAGGAGCTGCCCAGCTCGCACACCACGGGCTGCAGCGCCTGTCGCTGGGCGGCTGCCGCCTGCTCACCGAGGCCGCGCTCGACCACCTCGCGCGCTGCCCCAACCTCGTCAGGTACTGTCAGCTCACGATCCGCAGCTGGTGTTAGGAGCTGCCCAGCTCGCACACCACGGGCTGCAGCGCCTGTCGCTGGGCGGCTGCCGCCTGCTCACCGAGGCCGCGCTCGACCACCTCGCGCGCTGCCCCAACCTCGTCAGGTACTGTCAGCTCACGATCCGCAGCTGGTGTTAGGAGCTGCCCAGCTCGCACACCACGGGCTGCAGCGCCTGTCGCTGGGCGGCTGCCGCCTGCTCACCGAGGCCGCGCTCGACCACCTCGCGCGCTGCCCCAACCTCGTCAGGTACTGTCAGCTCACGATCCGCAGCTGGTGTTAGGAGCTGCCCAGCTCGCACACCACGGGCTGCAGCGCCTGTCGCTGGGCGGCTGCCGCCTGCTCACCGAGGCCGCGCTCGACCACCTCGCGCGCTGCCCCAACCTCGTCAGGTACTGTCAGCTCACGATCCGCAGCTGGTGTTTTAAGGCCCCCATACACGGGAAGGCAAGACTGATCAGGCCGATGTGATTGAATCGCTTCAGTCCATCCGGTCGCCGTAATGCGTGGTGACCTTAAGGCCGTTTCATTCATACACGGTACGGATTTAAGTCCGATCAGATGGAACTGAAGGTAAACCTGGTCATGTATGGGGGCCTTAGGGATTGTGTCGTTCCCAGTCATAGAAATACCCTTTCCTATTCCCTGCAAGCAATAGAAAATGATGCTCATACACTTGAAAATAAGCAAGCTAGTGAGTTTATTGGACGCCACACAGCATAAACTGCTAAAATCAGGCGCAATATCATGCAAAGTGGGAATGTGGTTTAGTAAAATCGTGGGACTCCCGATATTAAGTTTACGATGGGAGCACAGAACCTGTCACGAAAATGTTCTTTGGGAAAAGATTATTCAGTAGATCCTTGAAATAATTAATTATGTAAAGACCAGAACTGGTTTTTAAATACTACTTCTAGAACGTTTTGCCCGGGTTTCTTTCTTTCCAGGGCTCACTAGAATTTCGGAATGATGAAAATTCGGAATAGTGATGCATTCGGACAAATAGAATGTCGTAGTTTTATAGTGTACCCTCCTGGATCACATTTTGTTATCATTTAATTTATTAGGGAGATATAATGTAACAAATTTTGAGACTTGATCTGATTTGCTCAGAGAAGACATTGCGCACCCTCATTTCATGTAACAATTATTAATTTGCTTAGTATTTAAGAAACCTCCTTATTTCGTACGCCAACTGGCAAAACATTATTATTATTATTATTGTGAGCCCATGATGTCCCACTGCTGGGCAAAACATAGTGGACCATTATATTGTATCGAACACCTCTGTATTATTCAGTGTGACCTATGTTTACAAATAAAGCACTTTGAACTTTGAAGACTCTAACTATATTGTACGTTACCATTGTTAAATCGTTTCCTTTACTGTCATCACTTTCATGATTTCACTAACAAGATTTTTTTTCCAGGTTGGACCTCCGACACGTCCCGCTGGTCTCGACGCAGGCCGTCATCAAGTTCGCCGCCAAGTCCAAGCACAACCTGCACGTGCAGGACGTGAAGCTGGTGGAGCTGCGCAAGACCTGATCCCCGTCGCCCGCGGTCTGACTCAGTGATATAGTGATACTGTGTGATATGTGAGGTTGAGTGACGTGTTATCGCGTGTGGTGAATCGCAGGATACGGGAAGCAATGCGCGACGCCTGTGTAAAGTTACGGTTGTTTCATTATGATACAATAGGATTGAATTTGACTGGATGAGTGTGAAACTGCGATCAACAGTGTTGTTAATTGTTGCGATTTGTGACGATTGATCAACATTGTTATAACAAAACGGGACTCGTCCAATAAGGTGTTCATTTGAATACCTCGACGTTTCGGACGTGTTGATAAGTCCATGTTCTCAAAAGCCACCTTCCATTTGAAAGTTCCTTCGAGATTGAGTCTCATTTTGTTATAATGACAACTGATCAAGTTAGCTATGCTGTTTCATACTTGTCTCAGATAAGATAACTACAGACCTGTCATAATTGTGGTTTTTGCGACCTTGCGAACTTGATTTTATTGACGACTTTATTTTATGTCATGTGACATATAACAAAGAAGTAATTCTTACCAACATTTTTAGGAAATGGTGTATTGTACTTAACGCCATTTCGCGTGACAATAACGGCCATTGGAAATTACGTTTCGATGTAGGGGGCCGCTATTGGCGTGCAAATTGGCATAAAGTATAATATTACGTAACCCATGTGTTGGGTTAATTTAATTCTATATTCATTATGAAAGATGATCTATGCAAAACTAAACATTTCAGAATTCATTAGCTAATCAAATCAGGTGTAAAATTGTTGAACCAGTAACCACGCGCACAACATATCAAGGGCGTCCTGCGTTGACAAAGCGAAGTTAGATGTAAATCAAACAAAGACTTGAGTTAAGCCTACTTGGTAATTTCGAAGTGATACGATTTCTAAAGAAATGATAGAAATATTGTTTTAGAGGTTGTCTTGATAGGAATAGTACCAATCGTAATGAGGTGGTTTTTGTAGCAGCGGTTTGAAATTGAGGATGGTTTTCTTTTAGCTTTAGATTGTTGTCTATATGATGGAACCTCATAAAAGGTTTGTTCGAGTGATTGAAATTTGTTGTGAAAACTAAAATATCGTAAATTTTAGACGCCTGCTAGAAGAACGCACTGTGATTAGTGTTTTAATGGGGTGACTTATAAATATGTATATTACATGGGAGAGTTTGATTTTTTCCAGTTATTTTACTCTTTTGCAATATCAGTGCCAACATATAGGTAGTTGCTATATGAATCAGCACATATTTCACTGCACAATCAAATAACTATATTTAAAGTTGAACGATATTAATTTTATTGCATACTGTTGGATTGGTATCTATTATATTTTATTGTTGGTTTTATGTTTGATAAAGATGACCTTTATTGGGTGTCGAAGGTTTTCAATAAATTATTGAATTGGCTTTGGTACAGTAAAGGTGACAATATATATTAACAGTATGTCGGAGCTTCGCGGTGTAACTAATCTCCAATTGTGTACAAGCATGGCATGTCCTAATCCTAACATTAAATTGATTATGATTAGATCAAGAAATACTTAATTGTTTATCAAGGATGAAGGTTTTGTTTTTATCTGTTGATTTCATACAAATTATACCATTTTTATTGGCATTTGAATGTTGGTTATCCCGCGAAGACCACTCTCTGCACTTGTACAACTTGTATTGAAATGGATCTCTGAACTTCTTGTAATGTTAGGTTCCTCGAACAACGTTCGTGCTTTTCTTATACATATATTGTTTCAGCAATACTTAATTTTTGTAAATATTAAAATGATTATTTATTTCGCACTTCTGTTTAATAGGAAGAATTATTTTAGGTTCATGACAATTCTAAGAGCTTAGGTTGTATTTTTCTTAGTTCTAGTCGCTTTTTAGGTTAAGCTATTAATAGGTATTGACTGTGACCGATTATATAAAATTTATTGATCATTTCTTGATTTTTAGAGGCTACATGATAAAAATTACGCTTTTGATTTCTGCTGAACACTAAACATTTCCTAATACTGTAGTATAATGCTTGAAAAGTAACAATAAAGCTGGTGCAAATTATACAAATTTTTGACACTCGACGTAATTTATGATTAGTTTTGTACACCGATTATGATATTAACAAAATATCAATGTTATTAAAATTTAATCACAGTATGACGAAATGTTGAGAACAACAATCAAAATATCAGTATGTTAGTTTTAAGAGCCGACTTTGGTCACAGCATGAGGTCGGAGGGCCGCCTATAGGATTAGCATAGGTAAATAACTACACGAAACACTTGTCAAATTACCAGATTAGAAAATCACCTTATCGTATATGATTATGAGCCGGAATAAAATATCAAGTTACTATAATTGAATTCAAAAATTATTTGTCGCCAACCAACCTTATAATAGAACAGTTTCTACAATATTTGAATCGTCGTTTTTCATATTATATTAGATCAGTGCCAATAGTTACGCTGTTAATAATTGACAAGTGTTTCGAAATATTCAGCTAACTGTAGATTGTTAGCTTAAGTCGTTATCGAGTAATATTTATACTTGAAAACAACCTCGTAACGCCCAACAGAACCACCAAGAAAAATACATCCTTGTTCTGCTAGTGAAATAAAAAACATCCATAGAAATGAAGGACCTTTGAATAGGGATTTGGGCATTACGAGGATAGGCTCTTAATTAAAATACGGAGCTAGTTTCTAAGCATTGTGTGCCTCTGTGTATAGAGAATTTAGAAATAGACAAGAATCGTTAATAAAATTATATATACGGAAAAAAATATAATTATTATTCACACGTCAGAATTATTGGTAATAGAGAAAATTGTGAATAATGATTTTATTACAAAGTCTACATGAATCTAGTTTTCTAAGATGCCTTTATGCGAGAGTTTTTAAATCAATTTGAAGATTTTTTTTATAAATGACAGCTCGCATGGTGGCAGTCGTTGGTTGCGTGATATTACACCAATGGCTAGGATAGAATAGCGTACGGTTCCGACAGGCGCAACATGTATCATTGGTTACCATAAGCACTCATAGTATTTGAAATAAATATTTACAATGAATGGAATGTTTTATTTCCGTGGTCCTCTTGTACAGTCAGCGTAAAAGTTACACTTATCAAACTGCGTGAAAAAAAAATTGTCACAAGAAAAATTAACATACTGAAGAACTGAGAACCTCCTGTTTAGATCTGTTACTGAGACAATACGACTTGGATACGCATTTTCGATACGGTCGGTGTACTAAGTCTCAGACTGAATTTGGCACATTGCCGAATGCTGCATTCAGGCATCGTGTGTATTTCCAGATTATAATTTGGGTATCCTTAAGGCAAGAGTGAATACGCTATTGCTAAACAAGCGAGCTACATCCTCGACCCCGTAGTCACTTACCATCGGGTGATACTGAAGTCAATGCTCAGTGCTCTCGGTTATTGCTGTGTGCTATCTTATCACCAGCCCGTCTAGCATAATTGTGACAGGAGACTGTTGCTCGACAAATACTACCTGCCACTTGCCTGTCAATACTGTGCGAGCAAGACAGATGACGCCGTGAAGTCGCGTCAAGATATTAGTAGAGTTGCTAAGCCGCGAAATTGTGCGCATCAGGTTACAAGCATGAAATTTCTACCACACATAGAGCGTTCCGCGGTGATTATTTTCAGATGTGGAGGGAAGTCTGATTCGTCCCCTTCGTGGCGGGAGAGCGGGGTGAAAAGGACCAAGTACTGCTCCTTTTCTTTTTTTTATTACTGATCAGTTAAGGCTATTGGGGCTTGTGTGGCATCGTTTTCGTGTAAAACAGATATCAGCAATTAATTTTTTATGTTATTTAAGAATAGTTTGGTATAAAAATTTGGGTACATTGCCGAAAAGGTAAAAATCACCTCGTTTTTTTTATTCAGAACGATAAGCTTAGCTTAGATGTTAAGCTTAGCCTGCGTGCTCTAGTACATTTTGCTAAGTCACGAAATTGTGTGCATCGGGATACAGCCACGAAATTTATAGCACAGATAGAGTATTCTGCGGTGATTACTTTCAGATGTGGAGGGAAGTCAGATTCGTCCCCTATGCGGCGGGAATGCGGGGTGAATAGGACAAAGGAGTCCTCTTTTTATTTTTTTATTACTGATCAGTTAACGCTACTAGGGCTTAAGTGGTATCGTTTTCGTATAAAACAGATATCAGAAATTTATCTTTTATGTTATTTATTCATAGTACCATATAAAAATATGAGTGTATTTCCGAAATGGTAAAAATCACAACAAGGTTTTTACATTCAGGGAGATAAATTAGTTATATTTCCTTAATATTTACAACTAACAAAAATACTGAAGAACAGCAAATTTAATGTAGTTTTTAAATCTACATATATACATGTTGGGCACTCTTCATACAAACAGTAACTTAAATAAATTGTTGATGTTGAGATTAGACCGTGTGCTCGAGATACATTAGCAAAAAAAAAATATTTTTTTAATTACATTGTTTTTCTAGGACGTTTTTGGTAAATATTGTATGTAAAAGCTTGTTGTGTTAATAATCATTATTTAATGTATTTAATGAAGCGAAATAGGATGCGTTCGGAGATTTACGTTGGTTACGCCGACTTAAACATATATTTTAAGCTACTATTTGTATGAGAAGTGCCCAATATGCATATATTTTTAGAAACTAGATTAAATAAGCCTTTTAAAATAATAATTAAAATTTGAAAATGTTAACGAAATTTAACTAATTTACCTCACTGAATAAAAAAACTTGTTTAGATTTTCACCTTTTCGGCCATACGCCCATATTTTTATATAGAACTATACAAAAATAACATAAAAAATGAATTTCTGATATCCGTTTTACACGAAAACAATACCAGACAAGTCCTAGTAGACTTAACTGACCAGCAATAAAGAAAGAAAAGAGGTATAATTGGTCCTATTCACTCCGCTCTCACGCCTCACAGGGGACGAATCTGACTTCCCTCCACATCTGAAAATAATCACCAAGGAACACTCTATCTGTGGTAGAAATTTCATGCTTGTAACCCGATGCGCACAATTATGTTAGAAAACAGCGGACTAACAACTCTACTATATGCTAGGCCCGCAAATCTATCAAACGTCATTGCAAGTCTATTAGCTAACATTAGCTACTTACAGTTTTCAAACTATGTTGACTTGTGGATTGGCTTGCTGAGGGCATATGAATTATGAGCATTCTATTATCATCAAGGCCCGAAAAAGTTAAAATCAATAAATGAACACTAGCGCCATCTATTGAGCCGTGTTAATACAAAGTAATTTATATGATGAGGACTTCTCTGTACCTTTTGAGAGTAGTAATGAGTGAAAAAGCTCAAAGAGGGAGTTAGTCGTCGCTTTGTTAAGTGGGATTTTATGTCCACCGACTCGTATAAGTATAAAACACTGTTACGAAATGTTTACCTACATCCAGTTAATAATTCAAACAAAAACAAAACTTTTCGGCTAAATAAATAGATATACTTTTGTGAACAACGTGTACAACTGGTATATTTTTACCTTATTATCTTGTTAACTTGCCACTTTAAATTTAACCTTTTGACCTCGTCTAATGACGTCCAATTTTCAAGGATAAAAACTTCGTAATCCAAACTGTAGAAGTGTTATTCAACCCCTTTTGATTTTAGATTAGAGCATTTCTATGTTTTATTGCTGTGGCGTTAGGGCCACGATGAATTGCACAACTAAGATGCTGCCAACTGGTGCCAACAACTTGAATCTTTAACACCACATTTTATAAAACACTGTAGTTAAACATAATATAAAATTAGCTCAATGTCGATACAGAGAAAAAAATATTTTTTGAAATATGTGATGACTTCAAAAGTATAACCTACTAACGCAGATTTTATGATTTTTATGAAATCTAAAATAAATTTTGAATCTTTTTTCGGAATTCTAATTTAACAAACCAATAATTTGTATGACAACCATGAACTTAAACGCACTTTTTGCACTTTCGCGGTTAAAATGGCAAATTACTTATTGTCTCCATACAAATTATTGGTACCCAACCTACAAAATGACGTCACATTTTTTTTTTTTTAATTTATTTATCACAAAAATAACTTATGTGGTATGTAAAACATTTATATTCCGCCAAACTGAGGACAGTTTGTTGGCGGATAAAGCGCTCACAAACATTTTCGTGTGCTACCATTTATAAATTACTTACATAAATGATTACTTATTAACTGCACTAATTTTACTGCTACCCATCAACAACAACGCCGCGCCCCGCGGCACCACGCTGCACGAGTCGCACCCTCATGTAGGACCGTTTTTAGCGCTCCGTAGGAATGTTGAACTTTGACGGTCATTTCTGAATTTTAGAGCAGTCTATGTGTAGTTAGTCCGATATAGACATTTGATCCCAATAAAAAAAAAGAATCGATTCACATTCTCAAAAAAATGCTATAGTTCACTGCAAGTTAGATACCTATGCACAACGAAGGTGCTGCCAGCTGGTGCCGCGAGTGCAAATCTTTTACATCTGATGATGTTGACATACTAATTTACTAATTACATTCATAGGCGTGCCCACCCCAATAATTATGGTCTAGTGCCCACCCCAGGATGTTGGGTTTCCGATAGAAATTCATGGCTTCATCTCATATACCAGGGTCAGGCCCACACACCCAGGCCCTGTCAGAAAAATAATCTTAAATACGCCAATGCTTACATTTATAAGTGCACCCACCAGTTCCTGCAAGTTGCCTCTAGATATAGGTACGTTCTGTATTATGTATAGTTAACCAAGAGAGTAAAGCACCTCCGTTGCAGCTTGGGGAATGCTTATGGAGTATATGGAGGTCTAGATGGCCAGATTCCTAGCTGTTCTGTTTCGTTTTCTCGACCGATTCTCGAATCCACCGCCATGATTCACCGAAATATTGTGAGCAAGTTTTTTTATAAGTATGGATTTTTTTTCGTCGATTCTGTTTTTCGAAATTTATCAGAATGGGGGTTGAGAACGTAAAGAAAACATATTTTGGCTAATATTCTGAGATTACATGTATCTATGATTGCGAAACCGACTCGCGAGGCAGGTCTATACCTACGGCTCACAGATCCACTTTGAATGACATTTTTAGGGTTCCGTATCCAAATCCAAAGGGTAAAAAACGGGACCCTATTACTAATGCGCTGTCCGTCTGTCTGTCTATCTGTCCGTCTGTCACCAGGCTGTATCTCATGAACCGTGATAGCCAGAGACTTGAAATTTTCACAGATGATGTAGTTATATATGTTGCCGCTATAACAAAAAATACCTAAGTACTAAAAACAGAATAAAACAAATATGTTAGCGGTGCTCCCAAACAACAAACGTGATCTGTTGCGTTAACTTTGCATCTCATTTGTATGCGGCGCGATACATAATACCAGGTGCAAACTTAACTTAACCCGGGCAGTTAAGATGGGAAGTGTTTGTACGGAACCTCGGTGTGCGAGTTGGACTCGCACTTGGCCGGTTTTTTATTAATAGATTCCGCACTCTTGTCGCGATGACCTGACAATGGTGGTTTCAGTAGTTTGAGGAGTAAATGGAATAGCGTTAATTAATACGGAAGCCTAGTCAACTGCTTCTAGTTCAACCGAATAAAATATAAGCTAAAATAGTTATTCATCGTTTTTGATAGAACTGTTGCACGATACGTAAAGCACGGATGTTCAACATTTCCTATAAAACCCGCCCCGTTTCTTTTCCCATACCTTAATGATTTTCAAACGTCTATTCAAAATAATTATATGCGCACAATAGTTATTACTCCGAAGTCTTTCCGCACGTTGTCAATTACATATTTAACGACCCCGAAGGCTCTTATCTCGGCCGTAAAACATATGTTTCTACGCTCGCCGCTCCACTTAAGAAAATACTTATTCTTAGTACCTATTCAGTTCAGTATCTTTTATAGGTAGGTAGGTACTAGGCACAAACGTAGTGGTTGTATTCTCTTTGCTAGGCACAGAGGAGAGAGTAGAGGTCATTCACCACCACCTCCAGTTTAACTGAAAAAAAAAAACAAAGGTTTAAGTTTTTAAATAATTTAGAATATTAACATTCGTTGATTCAGCCCCACTTCATGAAATATATTTACGAAACACAAGCTTTTGCCCGCGGCTTTGTTCGCGTTGTAATCCTATATGCTATGCCTATATGCCTTTTTCCGGAATAAAAATTAGCCTATGTGTTAAGTTTGGTTATAAACTATTTCTGTTCCAAATTTAATGCAAATCCAGCTGTTACAGCGTGAACAAGTAACAAACACACATCCACACTTACGCATTTATAATATAGGAAAGTGAGAATTTTAAACAAATATCGGAAATCCGTTCCATTTCTTTGTCGGTTCGTTTTAAACTTGATACCTAATATTAAAATATAATTTTCATAGGTACCTTCCTACCTATTTACCAAGACGTATTAAAACAAAAATAAACGAAAAGAAACCTCCAAACAAAACAAATCCCGCAGCAAAATCTTTTTGTCTTAAACGTGACCCTAACGCAAATTAGAGAATAGATGGCTATCTAACTACACAGTTAATACAACCCTGTAAAGGTGCCCTCCATTTTCTTTTTCGACACGCACTCCCTATCGCAAGGCGTCGAGATTAGTCTAGAATCCAATTACATTTTCCAAATTTCCCATTTTTCCCCAGCCGCGGGTTCAAAGCTCACAGAAAATTATTTTCTTCGCCCCCAAAGAAATGAAAAATAAACGTCTCGTGCGGGAGGAGCGACAACATGAAATAACCCGGGTCGCGAGCGAGAGGAAATTATACGGGTCCCCTAGGGTGAGCGAGATAGATGTGAGACGTTCGAGCTCCCTAGCGGGGATTTGTTTTTTTTTTCTAGAGGAGGCTGTGACTTCCATTGCAAATGAAGCGAGCGGTCTGAAGTGCAAACGCTTGCGGGCACGAGCGTCTTAGGTGACAAGAAAATAGGTAAAGGAAATGGAAGCTTTAAATTGAACTGGGTCGCGGCGTGCTTGTTGTTTACTTTGAATTTATGCCATTCCTTTTGGTAAATGGTTTGCTAGAAATGATCTGTGGAACCAACCGTTAACATACTAATACAGTTACCTATATATGGTGTCATTTGCATGCCTAAACTAATTCGACACGTGTGCACGTGAGAAAACGTTGCAAGTAAAAAAACTATAATATTCAACCTAACACAGACCAAATAAATATTTTCAGTTACTTAACTACGTAAAATTTTAAATATTAGAACAAATTTTGGACATTCTATAACTTCAAATAGGTATTGGTTTAAAATAATGTATATAAACACTTTTATTCAAAATTAAGCACGTATATTTAAAAGATAATTGTTTATTAATATTTTTAGGTTTTTTAACCGGGAATTATTTCGGATGTAACTGTACGATAATAAGATTATAATAAATTTAACCGATTTGTATAAAAATATCCGCGGTTTCGGTTAAAGACCTTTTTTTACATAAGGTCAGGTTGAGTTTCCCTTACCCAAACTGACCGAACTAAAAATAACCGATTGCATTCCCTAACCTAAACTAAGCCAAAAAATCAATAAAAAAAAACTTAGGTAGGTAAAAGTATTATTATTATAAGAGATACTTACCCAACTTTCAAGACTTTTATCATTGTTTGTTGTGTAACACCACATCATAATGCCTTAAATATTATGCAACAAGTATCTAACAAAATAAGCTAGTTATGACCGCGAATTGCATCAAACTCGATGTCATCGACAATAGAACAACGACAGATGGCCTGGCAAGTGCCCAGTTTATGACACAATTACCGCAGTAGCGTGTAATGCCATGTAAATGTGATAAAATGTCCCCACCGCAGAGCGATTGACTCCAGCTATTGGGGTTGTCGACGTCTTTTATACCGCGATTATTGTCAATCTAAATATAGTTTTTAGGGATCCTCCTCTGTTATATTATAGGCAAGAACTTCACCGAATGCCTCATTTCATCGAATTTTCATTTCATAGACAATTTTTCCCCGGATGTCATACATTTTTCAGAAATCGTGAAAATGTCAACCTATAGATTAGATTAGGTTAGGTTTCTGTTATCACGTTCCAAAATATTTTATGGTTTCAGAAAACAATGCTTTCGATGAAATGAAAATTCGATAAAATGTTTGTCTAAATGTGGCTGGTGCCCGACGCAATCTGTTGGTAAAGATTTCTTCATCCGCTCATCATGCCGAAACGGCTGGACGGACTTTAAAACCAATTTTGCTACAGGGATAGTCCGACATCCAAAGAAACAATAGGATACTTTTTACCCAACTACGGTGTAGAAAAAAGTTTTACGCGAATGAAGTTGTGGATTAGGGTAAAGTTAGACGTTCCTATGACAAAAGTGCACAACCTTGTAGTAGGCAAGCGGGTGGGAATTCTACAGGATGCCATGCCACTGTTACCTAATGTTATGGACAAAGCTTATTGCGGCTCCACACTACTCGCGAAGTTGACCGAAGTTGGGCGAATAATATGATAGTGTGGAGAGGCACTTCATTGCGGAAACTCATAATTCGGTCAACTTTGCCTCGGCCAACTTCGGTCAGCATTAGGAATAGTGTGGAGCCGTACTACATACGTACTAGGGTTAGATTTTACAGTCGTCCTTCTTTAGCATGCAACAACTATCAACGGTGATATAACTACAGTACGGTACAGACAAGGGGTAACTTAACCACTCTAATTTAATTAATGAAGTACTTTAATTTAAATAATGAATTTGTCGACAAAGTAAGTAGGTACCTCCAGAAAAGTAAACTTAAAAGTAGGTACCTAAGTAAGTATAAATGAAAATCACCTATTTGAGAACCCAATTTGGGAAATTTAGTGGTGCAGTGAGTTCATAATTCTGGTCCGCGCACCTACATGCAAACAATCACTAATGGAACATATTAATTTTATTGGCAGTTTTAATAAATGTCTGCGTACCAGTAAAACACTGTAAATCTGGCCTAGGATGGTTGCTCTCATCACGCGATAAATAAGTGACAAAGCATCCGTCACGTTTTAATTAAATGCGAGTGTGAGTGACAGATGCTTTGTCACTTATTTATCACGTGATAAACGCAACCATCATTAGGCTCGCAGATAAGATAACTATAGTATAGATAGATTACTGGAATTCGACACATGACATTAATCCTTCCAAATGAAGTCCGACATCCGAACCTTCAAATTCGTCACTCCGGTGGCGCGGAGACATTCTCGTAAGTGCGGGTTTGTACTCCCACTCAAAGTCCGACACACTGATAGTGAGGGCTGACCAATATGGACACAGTTTAAGTCATGTTAAAAAAAAATCGGCCAAGTGCGAGTCGGATTCGCGGACCGAGGTCTCACCTGGTATGTATGGTGCCAGATACAAATGAGGTCCAAAGTTAACACAACCGATCACGTTTGTTGAATGGGAGCCCCACTTAAATATTTATTATTTATTAAATTTTGAGTACTTGTTGTTATAGCGGCAACAGAAATACCTACATCGTCTGTGAAAATTTCAACAGTCTAGCTATCTCGGTTTATAAAATACAGCCTGGTGACAGAAGGACAGACAGACAGACAGACAAACAGACAGACAGACGGACAGCGAAGACTTAATAATAGGTTCCCTTTTTTTACCCTTTGGGTACGGAACCCTAAAAAGACCCTTCAATAGACAAATCTTGATCGGTATTTTCCTACAGGCACCGAATGTCATGGTGAAGCCCGTGCTTCCTTAGCATGCAGTTACAAGCAAATCTTGTTAATTTGCTTGCAAGCGTGCGTGCGGCCGACCGCGTCGCGTGCCCGCCACTCAACGCTCACTCAGCTACCGGTACAGTGGCCAACACAAGTATTTTATAAGACACTAAGTGCAGTGAAAATCCTCGTGGAAGGATAAGACATAACCCTCTTTTTTGATTCTCCGTAGTCGGGTAAAAAATGTCCTATAACCGTCTAACAAAAACATGATTTTATAATTGTGCTTTAATATGATATTTAAGGAAAAATACGTTTTAATAGCCTGTCCGATCTCTAAGGTTAAATGAAGTCACTTATTTGGCACAAGGTAACAACCGTATACACGATGATTTTTAATCGGTGATCAGGAGTAGAAAAATATTAATATCCAGCTAAAATTAAACCTAATAGGCGAGGTCTCACATGCAATTACCTCACTGTTTATTTAATTAAAAGTTGAAACATAATTAAACCTAACAACCACTAGATACACGGTCATCCTACATAAATTTATTAAAAGTACGATAACCTACGTCAAGTGGCATCGCTTTGGCGGGAAATTTTACGAAATTTCCTACGACTTTGTATAGGTAATGACAATGACAATGACAAGTTATTACTCATAAATTGTCATTGCCATTAAATTATTTAAAAGGTTGTAAGCTTACAGATACAGATTAGTAGGGTGACAAGGAATTTAAGACAAAATTGATATTTTAAATAAAAATTATCAAAGAAAAATAAAAGTTTGTTTTCATGTAATTTCGACTTCAACGTGACCGCCATCATTTACTGAGTCAGAAAAGTTGGAACCTGATCACCGATTAAAAATCATCGTGTATATGTAAATTTAAGGTCGTTTTTCACTTGTGCCAGTTTGACAGAATTTGATCTTAAAATTCCAGATAGGTATCTGTAAACCTTTTTTTGCATCATAAAAACATTTATTTCACTCCGGACACTTGCCAAGTCCGGCCGCAATCCTGACAAAGGGTTAAAAATACGGACATAGGTATGGCAACCCTGGCCTGACTTGAAACGAGGTTAGAAAAAAGTCAGACATTTCAAAGAATATAAATGTTTGTGCAAATCGGCAAAAAGCAACAGTATCTCGAAGACTTGGCAATACAGCCTACCTAGAGCAAAAGCAGCACTTGTGTGTGTGACTGTAGGGCGGCGCGGTTGCCGCGCGTCACTGTCAGGTCGCGAATCACCGTCGCGTGCACCAGCTGATCGATACTCTCCGCCTGATAAATATATCAACATTGTTTTATTACTTGTTACCTTCTTAACTATTATCTAATAGTAGTACATTACATACCTAGGGCGGTGGATTCTATCTCGACAACTATTTAAGCAGCCCGCCTAGCATAAGTACGCTTCGCGACTCTTGCCGCGTCACATAGCATCACCCGTCACTATCTCACAGTATAGCGAAGAAAGAGATGGGTAACATTTCTCGCGCGAGAAAGAGTCGCGTGTCACAGTTGTGCTAGAGGTGCAGATTGCAAAAAGACTGAAGAAGATCGATACCACGGGGGACCGAAGAGCTGGCAGCTTCCTCGCTCAACGTATAGGTAGGTAAGCCTTGGTATTCAGCGAGGAAATGCTGCCAGCGTCTTCCGGACCATGCCAAATGGGTCCGACATTTTTAGGGTTCCGTAGTCAACTAGGAACCCTTATAGTTTCGCCATGTCCGTCTGTCCGTCTGTCCGTCTGTCCGTCCGCGGCTTAGCTCCGTGATCATTAGTACTAGAAAGCTGAAATTTGGTATAAGTATGTGTATGTATAACGCCTACAGAACGGTAAAATAAAAATCAATACGCTTCGCGACTCTTGCCGCGTCACATAGCATCACCCGTCACTATCTCACAGTATAGCGAAGAAAGAGATGGGTAACATTTCTCGCGCGAGAAAGAGTCGCGTGTCACAGTTGTGCTAGAGGTGCAGATTGCAAAAAGACTGAAGAAGATCGATACCACGGGGGACCGAAGAGCTGGCAGCTTCCTCGCTCAACGTATAGGTAGGTAAGCCTTGGTATTCAGCGAGGAAATGCTGCCAGCGTCTTCCGGACCATGCCAAATGGGTCCGACATTTTTAGGGTTCCGTAGTCAACTAGGAACCCTTATAGTTTCGCCATGTCCGTCTGTCCGTCTGTCCGTCTGTCCGTCCGCGGCTTAGCTCCGTGATCATTAGTACTAGAAAGCTGAAATTTGGTATAAGTATGTGTATGTATAACGCCTACAGAACGGTAAAATAAAAATCAAAATTTTTATTTTTTTCGGGTACCTCTCGAACACCTAACGTGGGGGTGATTTTTTTTTCTTTTCAACACTAGTGTGTGGGGTGTCGTTGAATAGGTCTTGTAAACATAATAGGGGTCTCCTAACATTATTTTTTGATAAAGTCGGCAGTTTTGTAAATATTCGCTCTGAAAATAAAAAAAATAGTGTCCCCCCCCCCTCTAACTTTTCAACCACGGGTCAAAAAAAATCGGAAAAATTCATGTAAATGAGACCTTATCAGCACTTTCAATGAAAACTATATTGAACAAAATCGGTCGAGCCGTTTTTGAGTTATCGCCAAATTTCATATTTTTTCTTTAAAAGGACGTAAGTGACTTCCAGAAGGTAATAAGTGTTTACAGTTTCTAGGGCGTTTACGACCTTTTTATAGCGCTTAAAATCTTTCTTAACTTAAACCTCGGGCTTAAAACAGCAGTTTATTGTGAAGGATGAGCAACTACGGAACCCTACACTGAGCGTGGCCCGACATGCTCTTGGCCGGTTTTTAGGGTTCCGTAGCCAAATGGCAAAAAACGGAACCCTTATAGATTCGTCATGTCTGTCTGTCTGTCTGTCTGTCTGTCCGTCTGTCCGTCTGTCCGTCCGTATGTCACAGCCATTTTTTTCCGAAACTATAAGAGCTATACTGTTGAAACTTGGTAGGTAGATGTATTCTGTAAACCGCATTAAGATTTTGATTCAAAAATAAAAAAATAATAATAAATATTGGGGGCTCCCCATACTTAGAACTGAAACTCAAATTTTTTTTTTTCATCAAACACATACGTGTGGGGTATCTATGGATAGGTCTTCAAAAATGATATCGAGGTTTATAAAACATTTTTTTTCTAAACCGAATAGTTTGCGTGACAGACGCTTCCAAAGTGGAAAAAAGTTGGTCCCCCCCCCTCTAACTTCTAAAATAAGAAAATGAAAAATCTAAAAAAAACATATGATGTACATTACTATAAAAACTACCAACGAAAATTGTTTTGAACGAGATCTAGTAGGTAGTTTTTTTTTAATACCAAATACCTAACTTTGCACCTAATTTATGTATATGGGGCGCTATACATACCAGGTGCAAACTTAACTTAAACACTTAGGGATGGAAAATGTTTGTACGGAACCCTCTGTGCGCGAGTCCGACTCGCACTTGGCCGGTTTTTTTATATTAAACTTACTCCATTTTAGTAGGTATGTATTAATAGTTATATAGTTAAGTTCTTACTTTATAGTTAGTATTTTAATTTCTGTATTATGTTAATGTTGATTATTTAAATACATACTATATAGATATTGTGCTTTATCTAAGGCTTAGCTAAGCAAAGCTAAGCAAAAATAGATATATCTAAGCGGGAAACAGGCACTATAATTTGGGATCAACCTACAAATAAAAGACGCAATTTTTAAAATTTAATCGCAATTGAGGCTAATTTAAGATATTTACTAATTTCATAGGCTTCCGATTTACTTCATCATCAACATCATCATCATCATCATATCAGCCGATAGACGTCCACTGCTGGTGGACATTAGACCTCCCCCAACGTTCTCCACAACGATCGATCTTGCGCCGCCCTCATCCAATTTCTACCCGCGATCCCCAGATCGCGATAACCAGGTCATCGGTCCACCTTGTTGGAGGCCTTCCAACGCTGCGTCTTCCGGTCCGCGGTCGCCGCTCAAGAACCTTTCTGCCCTAACGGCCATCGATTGTACGAGAAATTTCCCATATTTTACTTAGATGCGTTTATTGTTTTACGCCACCATTGGTCGTAAGAGGGATTTTCTCCCCGCGTAGCGGGCAGAAGCGGGTCACAGCACAGAAAATACATACAGTAGGATTACTACTAAGGCTGATTTACAATGGAAATTGTACTGCTAAACCAAGAGACGTCATATTACACGTCGCATCTTTCAAATTGTCCTGGATATTCTCAAAACTAGTCGGTATAATAAATAAAATAAAAGTATAATTAGATATAATGTTGTCAACACTCAATACATCAATTAAATATGTCTATTAAACCACCATAAGGGTTATCATCGATCCACAAATTGTCTGTAAACAAATCACATGCGACAAACCAACTCAAAGATAACTGCAATTAATCACTGCACGAGGCCATCTAATCAAACAGGTTAAAAAATAAATGATCAGTAAACAAGGACACTGGTGCAGCGAGGGCGGACCCGGGGGAGCGGACGGGGATTGATGAATACAGCGATGAGCTAAGCTGTCTTTAGACAGAGATTTTCTATTGAATTTGGTATTAGGGTAAGGCTCAGGAGCGTTATGGACGCTCCTTATTTAATTATTCAGTAAGTACATGCACTTACAGTACATAAGACCAAAATATTTGCATGGTATACAAGGAAATACAGTTAAACATAGAAATAGACAGAAATACCTAAAAATAAAAGTAAAACAACATTACGTATCATAAAACCAGCAAAAATAACCTCTGAGCCTTACCCTAAAGCTACTCCGTGACTTCAGTAGGTACCTAATGTTAGAAAAGAAGAGGGTACGAGTATACGGTGTGGAAAAATGTATGAGCCCTAATCTAACTTCAATCCTTGAGGATTTTACTACTAGTGGCTCTGTGAGGTGTAGACCGAGTTTGTTTCGGAATTGCCGAAATTGGTAATTTATTAGATACGTTTTCAACCTCCATCTCCGCCGTTTTGAAAAATGTCAAAAAATTCTATAAGTCATTATCTAACCTACTCACAAAATTGGGAGCCCTATGACTGCTAGAAACATATATCGTCGAAAAATCATTTCGCGGAGTTTTTATTCCTCTGCAGTCATATTTCATTATTCTTGCAAATGTCATTCTATTGATTAGGCTAGGTTTGTTTAACAATCTCAAATAGTTTAGGGTTCCAAAAAAAAAGCTTTCTACAAAATGGTTTTTCGGCAAAATGAAACATTCGACGAATACTAATTCTAGGAGTCAATATTTCATGAGAATGCGAACACCAGCCATCTAAACATACGAAAGAAATTTTGACGAAGCTGAAGCAGACGCTTCACTCGCTCGGTCAAAAAGAATCAGAATCATTCAGCCAATAGGCGGTCTTATCGCTAAAGAGCGATCTCAAAGTTATTTTTTTTCATATTATGACATATACTGATAATTTCAACCAACTTTTTGAAGTGAATAATACTTTTCCCCGAGTTCTATTTCATGCTTTCATTGCGTGCAGTCGAAAATAAGTTGAAAAAACGAATTTTCTGCGTGAAAGTCAATTTCGAGTAGTTTTTGATACAACAATTAAAAATGAAAAATTCAAACTGAAGGTCTCAAATATATACCAATAAATCCCAATAGCCCTGTTCTAGGTAGTAACATTAATAATATGTTAAGAAACATGTTTGATGATTGAGAAAAATGTCTAAAACAATCAGCATTTTAAAAGGAATAACTATTTTACACATTCCCTATGCCGCATCGCCTTCCATGGCAGTTTTGGTTCCGAGTCCCGTCTCTAGGGAATAGACGCGCATATTGAACTCATTTCATTATGTACATACGATTAATGCGAGGGACATTTTATCCCGAGCACATGTCCTCGAATTACGTGCGACAGTGTGGTGACAATAGTAATCACTACATATAATATTGCGAAGTCCCTGGTGGCGTCTAGATGTCTGTAGGTATGTTCGTGGAAACCGATTGAGACAATTTTTATTGTACAGATTGAAATTTGTGAATTCTTGTTGAAATGAACGTTTCAGAGACAGTGTTGCCAATGTTGCCATTCTTTCGTAAGGTGACAGTGAGCCGGGCCCTTTATTTATTTATTTAATCTTTATTGCCCAAAAGAAATAACTTATCGTACGACGGACTTAATGCCATAGGGCATTCTCTACCGGGCTACCATTGGACTAAGCAGATAAATTGTGGGCGGTCCAACTAACCTAAAACAATTAGTCCCATTTCGTAGCCAGATTTGGTAGCCAGCTTCGAAATGAGAAATTTGGATTCCTGCCTCGTAGCTTATGGAATGGGAATAGTTTTGCAACTTGTAGCCAGATTTGGTAGCTACTGGCTACTCACGCTCTGCTGTCACGTGTGTTAGTGAGAGAGGTTCTTGAGTTTCGACCACGAAGACGGCTGATTCTCTATCCGCGCGGTTCTAGGGTCATTACTTTTTCACGATTAGGTATTACCGCAACGGCGCGTGAAAAAGTCCACAAGAAGGCGGATCGCCAAAACCGTGAAAATTATGAAGGAAGGAAATTTGTTTAATTTTTTAATTCGCCTAATTTAGCGTTTTTTACACGACAATGATACAGAAATAGTTAGAAATTATATTGTAGGTAGTATGTTTAAATATACATTGACTCTGATTTTAGTCAGATACGTGTTAGAGAGGGGAAACTAAATCGTCCAAAATTGAACGTGCCCTGACGTCGAGGGAATACGGACACCTCGGGGTGGTTAATCATAACCGGTTTAGGGTTAAGGGGGACAGTTGGGACCTCAAATATTATGGTTGGGGCGTTTGTTTATGTTGGAGAAACGACTGTACTGTTGATATACTTAGTCAGTTTGACTTGATTTGACCCAAGATCTGATGTTTACTAACCAAACCTTGCGCGATACGCCAGTGACGTTTGCAGTCGTTTCTGCCATGATAGAAGAAAATAATTTAATCAGTGACGTAGAAAGTCTCATGAGCTGGAGTGTCATACATTAAGGTAGGTATGTAAGTAATATTTGAGACCCGTCATGTGTCATGGTCTAAACGAGACTGTTCGCCCAAGTAATGCGATTTGTGATTTTGCATTATTTGAGGGTGCCATTTTTTCCGTCTGATTGTGTGTCCATGTAATTATTACGTCAATGTTCAGAGATTGAGCTGTCCAATTTCACGTACTACCCGGTCAAGTTAAGTATGCGCCTGATATCTATGGCGTCACATACAAAGGAGACGCAAACTTAATGCGACCGGGTTGGCGAAGTTGCGATCTTCTGAGGATATCGCCACATCTCGCTGTCAGTCACGTTAAACGTGATAGATGGCGACATAATGGAGATCTCTCAAAAATTAGTCAAATTGCGCCTAAGTTTTTACACAATAATACCCAATTCTTGTTTGTTCTAGGAATAAATCTGCATTTTTGCAATCTAATAAAAGCTAGCAAAGCTAATTTTAGTCATTTCCAAGAATAAAGATTAGCCTTGTAAGCAAGTAACCCTTAGAAATAAATCATAGGGTACTGGAATGGAAGTGAAATATGAGGAAAGTGTATCAAATAGGTGAGCGGAGTAATCGGCACATGTGTCGCGGCAGATTATAGATATGGCAGCGTTATGATTGCAGAACGTTCGACCTACGAGGGTGCGACTAAAATATTTGTTGGCCCACTAACTAGATTCGCAGGCCAAGTGGAAGATCTCAAATGCTGTTGTATGGATTGGATTTTCTAATCACCGAAATGAAAATTTAAATCATGGAAACCCAAGTGAATTTTGAAACATCTTTCATTCCTAAATTTACTGTAAAGTAACCGGTAAATACAGATGTAGTCAATGTTTTGCTTGTCTTATGTCAAAAAAGTTAGTATGCTTTTTTATTATCTTCAGTGGAAAGTAGGCATAGAAATATAATAACGAGCTTTCCCGACGAAATAAAAAAAAGCGTTATTCCCATCTGTGCTCCCCGGTAATCGATATCGTAAAGCGAAACGTGCATCAGAATCGGCTGTACGTCCATTACCCGGGTGTCGGCAGCGTCGCGCCGCGAATTCCCTCAAGTTATTATGGCCTACTGAACCGGGTAACGAAACCGACTCCCCCGGGCCCCTGGAAATAATGCGCCGGTTTATCATAACTACTGCCGCTATCCGTCTTTGCGCGGAAAATCGGGCGACTAAGCAGCAGCTTCTTATTAAAGTACTAGAAGCAGTGATGTATTACCCTTAGGCCCACAAGGCCTAGTCTAGGGGCCCCAGTCTCAGATACAGGACTTGCACCATACTTATGTTCTCCTTATTTATCGCTTATCGAGATAGGAGAGGAAGCCCCAAATGCCTAGGGGCCCTGGAACTCTAAGTTCGCGCCTGACTAGGAGGTACCCCGGAACTTCATCTGCGTACAATTTTTAATTTTATATGTATACGCGAATGCGCAATAGATAAATAACAGCGGAACATTGGTCACAAAAAAAAAAAAATAAAAAAAAAAATAAAAAAAAAAAAAAAAATAAAATAAAAAAAAAATCTACAATTGTATTGACAAGTTTTCTATGGAGATGGGTTATTATTTCAGGAAAAAGCTTAACAGCGCGATGCAGTAGCGTGCCACCAGAGCGCCATAGGATAATGTTTACCTGACTATGGCAAAGAAAAATCATACTCGGACGAAGATCCGGTCAAATTTACGAATGCGTGGTAGATAGATTATAAAACATGGCCCATCTATACCCATATATATATTAATAGCAGCATTAGTAATACTTGAAAGTGGCGCAAAAACGAAACTAAACACGCAACTACTAATAAATTAAATACGTTTTGCGCTATGCTATTAGCGTGTGAAAATTAATAAAGTGTCAGCTTAAACCTGACCTGCACCACTACAAGCGTGTCACTTCAAACTTTAACTTAAAAAAAGGCCCGTGGGATATGCAAATAAGAACTAGTATTTCGCATTATAATTTAAATCCAACCTAACTTAGCGAATTTCCTCCCCCAAGCCCCACACAATTGACGTTTCGCCCGCTACCCCGCTTTGTGCTTGATGTGAATGCACGGCCTAATCTCGATCACGTGGCCGCCACACGCCCGTCTCCTGCACACTACGTGTACACCCAGCTTTATAAAGCATTGTGTGAGCGCTGCCCTACGTTCGGAACGCGACCTTAAAAAAAATACACAAACGCCAAATTGCAACTGTCAAGTTTTGGCGCCAAACTCGTTTTCATAATGGCGACGGTTAAAAAAGCGTGTCCTTTATCTTAACTGATTGGATAATCTGTGTTCAAACGTTATAGTATATGGTATCGGAAACAGAAATGTAAGCCCCAACGTCCTGATTAAGTCTTCTGGTGCGGGGTGTGGCGTGGAAGGAAATTATAGTGATTTTTTTGACAGTATCGAGTTTCCTTTTGTTGCAACTGAATTTTTGGCAGATTTGCCCAAAAATTTCCGATCTAATTATTAGCTTTTGTGCATTCTGGTGGGGTCGTATTGTGTTTACAATGAAGTGGGATTCTGTGTAACAGATTTATAAGTTATTTTCGGATTATAACTGATTACTTATGGAATAAGGGATACCTACCTATATCATTTTGTTTAGTGATGGGCCGTTTCCGAGAATATTCCCCAGGCGAGAATATTCTCGGAAATATTCTCGGAAACATTCCCCATGAGGGGAATATAGGGGAATTTAGGATTTGTATATGAATAACATTTATTTTATGACTTTCTCTATATAAGTAAATGCTTATCTATTTAATAGGTTAACAATTCAATAGAAAAAAATATAAAAAGTCAGCTGTAAATGTAAATTTCCTATGTTCTCGAGAATATTCTCATTGTTCTCCGGGAATATTCTCAATGTTCCCGGGAATATTCTCATTGTTTCCGAGGAATATTCCGCAAGTTTTTAAATTGCTCTCAGGAATAACATGGTAAAATAAATACCAGTGAGACAAGCAAGTTAATTTCTGATAGAGAAGGAATAGAGAAAACACGTGTGTTGTCAACGCAATTAGCAAAATAATTGTATTTTATTTCGTTTTTATCGTTTTTATGTATATATTTATTTCATTATTTCAATAGTATTTTAAATAGGTAGTGTATAGTAGTACCAAAGACAGGCATGCCATAATTCATTACTTAAATACACTGCCAGAAACATAAAAAAAGTGAATATCAGCATTTAATCTTTTGCAATATTTGATAAAATTATTTTTCTTTATCAGTTGGATCCAAGCCAATGTTGATACTCCATAGCCGCAATCACAAATATATTACAAGATCAAGAAGAGAAGTCTTGTTTTGGTGCGGGGGCTCATACCCCCCGAGCCCTCCGCTTCGTAAATCTACTCGTGACTTGAAAGTTCAAAGTTGTGTTTATTATCTAAATACGGGGACTCTGCCTCCGAGAGTGTCTCTTGTAGTCATCGTCTCATCACTTTGGATTTAAGCTATCATGTTTCTGTTCTTGGTAGTTGCTTTGATTTGAGTGCCGCCACCGCTTGTCCTAGCTCCACTTGTGACTTCAAAGTTATATCTTAGTCATCGTTTCCGAAGTTGACTTAAAATAATCAAAAGACTAACAATCTTGTTTCCCTTCTGTTCGGTTTCTCCCCTAGGCCCCTCCCCTATCTTATAGTCTTCGACTCCTCAGTAGATTTTACGGAATTAGAAGACATCTTCTCATTTTCATTTTCGGATTCAACCGTAACTTATTGCTGGAAACGTTATTCGCCCCATCAATGAGGCGCATATTTGGCGCACTTTTAGTGGATTATTTCTGCCATGTCTCTGTAGCGGAAAATCATGCCGACTGTTTTTCGCGCGGCTTGACGTCTTTAAAGATTCCAGGCCAACTTCTGGTTTCAAAGATCTTCTTAAATGCAGCGAGATCCTACCGACTGGTCGGTAACCTCGTTTGATCCGTCAGTAGTTTCAAAACCAGCCAAGAGAAGACACATGCATTGATTTCAAATCCGTTAATTGACTTACCGCTCTTCCTTGTAATAGCTGAACAGATATCATCTTGGTCGAAGTTGTTGCGCTGTGTTGTACACGTCTTCGATTTGGAAAACTGCTTCCACAACTTCAATATGTGTCTGCTTCAGATTTAAATTTGGCGCAGTCTATGTCTACAACAGTGTCATTACAAAATGAGTTTGCGGGAAGATAACCTGTGTTCAAGAAATTTTCAGCTCTTAGAATTATTTCAGCAGCATGGTGTTATTGGAGTAGGAGGTAGCTAGGCGAGAAGCTTCTGAATTAACCTACCAACAAAAACACTAGATCATACTACCGTAAAATGGACACAAACACGAAACCAATCTGATTGCAGATTCATAAAATATGTCATGCTGGGCCAGATGAATCGTTTTGTGGCAGCGCGTCAGTGTTAATGATTTTTTTCTGCTAACTGCTAACAAAGTCATACAAGTTTCAAGTTTTACTTCTCTAAGTACCCTTTATGAGTTGGTTGACTATTATTACTCGTAAACTTGTAAAGCCTACCCTAGCAGCGTTTATATAGCCAATACCCAAGAACTCCCAAAATTTGCAATTTAAAGTTTGATATTTCACAAACAGATCTATAAATCGGAAAATTGTTGCAACAAACCTGCAACATTTTGTAAGGCCTATCCAACGACATATCACACCAAGGGGTAGACTAGAAAAAAAAGACATCCCCACTTTATTATAGGGGGAGGTAAAGTAAAAAAGTATTTTTCCAAGAATTTGTTCTACCAATTTGTCAAAATGACTTATATGTATAACCATGCCAAATTATAACTTTCTGGTACTAAAATTCTCTCTAGTACTAAGAAAAGTTCAATGTTCCCCATTTTGGAGAATATTCTCGGGAACAAAGGAAATTTCCGGAAATATTCCCCAGGAGAATATTCTCGGGAACGAGAATATTCTCGCGGCCCATCATTGTTTTATCATCATCTAGAAAAAAAATCCTACATTAGCTGCTTTAACACTGTTTAAGCAACGGTGTTTTACTTATTGCTCCTTAGCAAGTAAGATCAGATCACAGTAAGTTAAGTCGGTAGGCCTAGCCTCGCTCTATACAGGATAAACATACAAAAACCCAGCCCGTGTTTAAATTTTCAACAATGAATTTTGCTGCGTTGACCCTGAACGTAGTTAAAGTTGCAAACGTTAAACAGTTGGCCCACGCATTTAGATGAGCTATTTCTCGGCTCACTTCCTAATCGCATGCACGGGAAAACAGCTCGTACATTCCTAGTAACAAAGGTGTCTGGTTAGTAGAATTCTGTACAGAGGGTGTACCGGCCGATCATGTATTCATAGGAAACGATTACGGAGCGACACGGATTCGCGAAAGTTGGTTGTTTTTTGGCGACGAAGAAAATTGTTTAAATATAAGTAAGTGAAGTTTGTTGTTACTTTGCGCACGTTTTCTTTCATGATCACATTAAATATATCGGCTATCTATAATTAAAGTTTTTTATGGCATTATTGATAACTCCACTGCCGAATGGACGAGTTCCAGTTAGGCGACAAGAAGTAGCGGTAGAGCTGTAAAGAGCCGACTATATAGGTAAGTAATTGGCAGCAAACTGCACTGGATAGAGTAGAGGGAATAGTTTGATATCGGAAGCTAAGAAACACAATAGGCCACTGAGCTAGCGCAGTAAGTAAATAAACAAATAGCACTTTGCTGAGTAGACTTGTAATGAACAAATTTTAAAATTCGTGTAAGTTATATTGTTACCCCAATCACACCATAGATAAAGGATAAAGCATCTGTCAGTTTCCGATACTATGGATATGAATTTTAACTTTGTATGTGCTCACATATTCAGTAAGTTTGATTATCACTGTATTGTCAAACCAACATGGCATGCCCAAAACATCGCAAGTCGCGGACACACTTACCAAAAATGTTATTACGGTAATCTAAGTATGATGGCGGAGGGAATAACGGCAGGGGTGCATTTTTGCTGTTCCGTGTTATTGACGCATTTTCTGGGCACTTTATAAAGTACAATTGTCGGTTTTAGATGTAGTTGTTGTGTTTTTGATATTTTATTACGACGTTGGTCAAATGCTTCCTCCCTATTTGTTTTTTTACTGCATAGCTAAGCAGATTCATTTGATTTAAAGTTTTTGGAAGTATTTTCAAGAGTCCGAATCGAATACACATCAAGCACACATCAAAAAAAGGAAGATTTAAGTATTTATAATAGAACTGAAGTACAAAAGACCAATCATTCTTCCATAGGATTTTTATTTTATAGGTGTATGTAAGTATATGTACATTATATGTAAGGAACGAGATTAAAGGCAGCAAACAGGGGCTTGGATACGCATCTGCATATTTGTCATGGATTTGAATAATAAACATTCTACGATCCTTCGTCAATATTAGCTGATTTCTTTGAGAGGAGGGTAATATAATATTCCATTATATCGTGAATCGGGATTTGATCGATTAGATTAGTTTGTAGGTATAAACCATTTTTAACATTACGGTTTAACTACTTATTGAAGCACATGAAACATGTAGAAATCGTGCCAGGTTCGTAGCATAGATTCAACAAGCGGACTTGGGAGAAACAGCACTAAGACCCAAGAAACAGTGGACAGTGGACGGACTGCCTGTCTTCTAGGACGATTTAAGGTACTTAGGCAGGAACACCTTTAATATAAATCGTTAGCAGGTTAGAAGACAATTCTGTGGATATCCATTATTTCCAGACAGGCCAACCTTCACACCTTAGCAATTCTGCAAGGGTCGACGCCTGGCAGAATCTGACTGGCGTTTCTTCCGGCTAATGTGTCAAACTGTGCCAGTGTAGTTTAGGTAGGGTTAGGCTATTGTAGTGTAGTTGTCAAACTATCAGCCATGTAAGTTGTAAGATGTACCCAAACAGTCGGGGACCCACTCGATATTGAACGGTGTTACAAAATTATAGACCACATGAGGCCAAGTGCTCTCGACAGTATTTGGCCCCCGAGCGCTAAAACTGCGAGAGGGTCCCAGTTTTAACTAAATGTTGACCCTATTTTGTAATTTGTAACGGCAAATACGATTATATGGAACTAACAAAAACGATTATTGGAACAAGGTCGGTGTCCTCGGGCAAGACTGTGGTACCACGGGTTAAGAACTATTTTGGTGACAGGACTTTAATCAAAAGATTCCCGTATTTCCTCAACAGTTTGCCAGAAGACATCCACCATGGAGCCGAGCCGAGCAAGCCGAAGTTTCAAAAGGCTCTAAAACAATACCTACTTATTAAAAACACATCAGTGACATTAAGTTCACTCAAGTACTTACCTGGCTCATGTAAACATAATTTTAAAAAGTATTTATAATTTGATTAAGCCTAACTGTAGGTATAGTCAGTGTAGGTATAGTGTAAGAACTTTTTTATAAGTAGGTAAGTTTTTTATAACCTGTCAAATAATAATAATAAAAAATATTTATTTTCTCAAAAATTGCATGTAATGTTGCCTTACCATCGCTAGATAGACTACAGTAAGTGGAACATACCGAAGACTTTTTAGAAGTGTCCAGTAAACAGCGAGATTTTAAATTTGGAATCAATATTTGTCCAGTAAGTAAGTATGTAATTCCTATAACGTATCAAGATATTTGAATATCGAAACACGATTTACATCGTCACCGACCTATAAAAAAACTAAGGATGTGAAGGCGATGAGGTCGTATATAAATGTAAAAAGGATGCATTCCACAAATTGTTTTAATTATAAGTACAGTGCGAGAGCAAATTGTAGAAATTAAAAAGTGGCGTCCCTTTTTCATAGATTAAATAGAAAGAGACGACATTGCAGTATACACTTGCAATTTACACTAAGAGCAAATGTAAAATAAAAAGAGGTTAGTACTATTGGCAGTATAAACGTAACTCAAGATGCATATTTAAAAAATTGGGCAAGTGCGAGTCAGACTCGCGCACCGAGGGTTCCGTACAAACACTTTTAATTCTTAAGTGGTTAAGTTAAGTTTGCACCTGGTATGTATAGCGCCCCATACAAATGAGGTGCAAAGTTAACGCAACCAACCCGTTTGTTGTATGGGAGCCCCCCTTAAATATTTATTTTATTTTATTTTTAGTATTTGTTGTTATAGCGGCAATAGAAATACATCATCTGTGAAAATTTCAACTGTCTAGCTATCACCGTTCTTGAGATACAGCCTGGTGACAGACGGACGGACGGACGGACGGACGGACAGCGAAGTCTCAGTAATAGGGTCCCGTTTTTACCCTTTGGGTACGGAACCCTAAAAATAATAGGGTCCCGTTTTTACCCTTTGGGTACGGAACCCTAAAAAAAAGTAGCGACAAAGTTTAGTGCGGAAGTTTGTATGCAGCGTTTAGTTCATAATTGTGATGTGTAAAATGACAATGATATTTCGGAATTCCTTCCTTTTTTGTGTCGTTTAAAAAAAAACCTCGGAGTAAAAATTGAAGGTAAGCTTTATGATATGAAAATTAGTTACAAAATACAACAATGTATAACAATAATTAAATTTTATCTTTAAGACTTAGATTTAGACAGTGCAAATAATTAAACGCAGTATTTATAAAAAAAGAAATTAAGGCGGGATTTAAATTAAAAGACAAAAATTTCAAATTTGTTTGTGTGATCTATTACAATAATTCAGCAAAAATGAGTTCAGACGAGTCTGATTCCGAATAGACGGCACTCCTCCATACTTAAAAGCGGAGGCAGAGTTAGCTAAAATAATTTACTTCCGACTAAATCCAAGGAGATATGAAAAAATACAAGAGATTCATTAAATGGAAGGAAGAAAATCAAGTTAATAGTTGGTCAGATAATGTGTGATAAGGTCTGAATATTTCAACAATCTTTCTGAGACAATCGGATGGCTACAAAGGAAAGAAATCACAAATATTCAGCAGCAAAATATAGAAAAGTTCTTAAATCAAGCTCTAGATGATAAACAGTTTGGCGATGAAGGTAAATAAATGCTGCCACTATTTGATAACGATATAACTATATCTTTTATCCAAGTATAAACTCATAATTATTTTTGTTATAGGTTGTTATCATGGGAGTTAATGGTGCCTGCGACGACGAATATCACAATGTGTAATAACTAGGTCGATGCAGAGTCAGCCACCGGCTAAGCTTGCACCATAGATTGGAGCGGAGTTGTGCGATCTTCGATTTGTATAACGCAGTAACTACAAAATAAACTGAAACAGAAAGTTGAAAGAAATAATAATTTATTTAGAAAAGTTCATGGAAAATATTAATATACAAATTAATTTTTGATGATGATTTGACTGGCGTTCAGATAGCTCTACCAAACGATTCAGCTCTGTGCGCTTTTCAGCCAATTTCTTCTTTTCGTTGATTTTTTTGATTCGTGCGAAAGGAAATCCAGGCTCGAAGAATAAACCATTGATGTTTCGGACTCTGGAAAGCGCAACATAAGACATGCCTAATGCAAATTCAGTGTCTCCAATGTTTACAACTGCTTGATCTAGAGTTAAGCCTTGAGAACGGTGAATGCTTATTGCATATGCAAGCTGTATGGGAAATTGCTTCCTTGAGAACGTTGTTGAGCCTTTCCTGAATGAAACTGTCACTGGTGGTATTGGCAATATGTTGCAGTTCTGGAGTTGCGGACCTGAATATGATGCAAATTCCACCATAATGCAAATTGGAAAATCGTCACTGAAACGGTTGTCTTCGCGGTGATTGTACACAATGTCTACAAGTTGCGCGCGCTTTTCACTTACAAAGTCCATTCGAGTCGATCCATGGGAGCTTTTTGTTTTTTTTATCATAACTTTTTAATTAAGAACAATTTCAAAATTTTCTCTTCGTCACGACCTAGCGAAATTTAATTTGTGCATTTTAAAACAAAAAATTCCAAAATCGGTTGAGAACTCGCTGAGATCTGCGCATTGTTACAAAGTCCATTCGAGTCGATCCATGGGAGCTTTTTGTTTTTTTATCATAACTTTTTAATTAAGAACAATTTCAAAATTTTCTCTTCGTCACGACCTAGCGAAATTTAATTTGTGCGTTTTAAAACAAAAATTTCCAAAATCGGTTGAGAACTCGCTGAGATCTGCGCATTGTTACAAAGTCCATTCGAGTCGATCCATGGGAGCTTCGCTCGCTTCGCTCGCTCCGCTCCAATAAAAATGGGATATAACAAAGATATTCATTGGAAAATGGCCGAATATGAATGTCACCTATAAAATATAATTTTAATCTAATTTTCTTGTTTAATTTTTGAGAAAAGCACTATTCTTGCTTCGACCGTAAGAGCCACCCTGGCCTCGTATTATATCCGGACCTCGCCTACGGCTCGGTCCGTCTAATTCCTACTCGGCCAGTATGGCTTACTTACTGGTCTCTGCCGTAATGTACTAATAAATTGTTTTGTGTTATCTATGTACACATACGTATAAAGCCTATGCCAGCACAAGCCTTTAATCTCCATAGTAGCTTAAAAAAGGTCACTGTTCATCATTTCTGCAATACTTCAGCTATCTCTTGCGCATATGCATATTATTATGTAGAGAAAGTGAGGACGGAAATGGGGGAATATTGTCGTCTAGGACTCATAACACAGGCCTACCTTAGCTTAATTTGGGACTAGATCAATTTGTGTGAGGTTGTCTGATATTTATTTTATTTATATGGATCTATGGGCGGAACGGAAGGAAACAAAGTATTCTTATTATTATTTTTATTGTTCGCTATGCCGTTCCAAATTACTTCAAAAGACGATCAAAAACTAAAAGTTTCAAAGTTCAAAATTTCTCGGCGGGGTTTTTTTTTCTTATTTATATTTTTATAACGAGCTTGAGCGCAGCATGACAGCATATTGGTGCCAGCGTGAGTCTCCACTCCGCTCAGCCAGCTGTTGCGAAACTCGAGTGGAGTGTTCAAGTGTAATCATATTTAGTTGATGGCACTGCACAGATTGGTCGATTTGAAATTATGGGGTTAAATTCTGTTGACACGTTCACGGACACAGGACCATTTTGAAAAATACATGCTACGGCATATGCCGGCCACACATAACCGGTTAAGTTTGCGCCTGATATCTATCACGTCACTTACCTAAATAAGGCGCAGACTTAACGCAACCGGGTTGGCGAAATGGTGATATACTGGGTATATCGACACTTCTGAGATATCAGTGAGATATACATATTAGGGCCCAGTTTTCCCTTTACCCCTATATTTCACTTTTTAGTAGGCTACATTTTACCTCATGGTGCCTTATTTACACTGTGCAGGGCCTAGACATTTTACTAGGAGGCTGGGAACACCTTTACAAGTACCTAATCGTAGAATTAGGTCAACCATGCACGCTTCTTCAACCCTATTATCAAATCGGCAACCGCCAAGTCTGCCAGTTTTTAATATGATTAACCTTCCATTTTAATAATGACACACTGGCGTAGCTAATCTGGCCGCATAGTCATTAAACTCGCCCACTATTAGGGATTACCGTTTGTCATATCATTATGTCGGCAGTGGAGTGCCCTAATTATTGTACAAAACATGGCCCTTGAGCAAAGGGCTCGGTGCGCATTCTACGCCTAGTTAGAAACACCCGGTGCAAAGAATAATGAGACTGATCAATTTGTATAAAAAGGTCACGATACGGCGGTCGTTCTCTATCGTAAAATATGGGCTTCTGATGTGGACAGACGGAACGGAAGCTATAATAGTAATATTTAATACTAAATGTTGGCTATGAATAAGGAGGTAGCAGCGGGCAGTCGCAAGGAAAGCTGGGCTGATTGTGTGAGACGAAGGAAGAACGAGACATGAAGGTAGTAGAAATAGGGAATGCAAATCGGTAAAGTAGACTATGAAAATTACCGGTATTTTACAGGAAATTCGGTAATTCCCATATAAATATTTACCGGTTTGCATTCGCTAGGTAGAAAGTGGTGACGTGACGAATGAGAAACATCTTTCTTTTCACGTATAGCATATCTGCTATAGTAGGTATAGTACACTAAGACAGCAGTGCACAAAGGATAAAAAAAGCAAATGAAGCTCTACTATTTAATACATAGACTGCAAGCACTACCTATATAATGTACACTGGTTTGATAGGATTTAAATCCTCTATATATACATTTTAAAGAATCAACTATTTGTGACATTATTACTCCTTTATTTTTAATGTATCTGTAAGTTACGCTTTAAAAGGATTAGAAATACTAGTGATCGAGTTTCCTTTATTTGCTTAGTAACTCTGTTAATGCAGTTTAAAAATATCCTCTCAGAGACATCGCTATTTACCCACTAAACACTCTTCCCATAAAATTCTACTCTATAAATGAATCGTGCACAAAACAAATCGGCAACAAGGGGAGGCGTGGCGACGCCCCGCGGCGCGCGTCTGTCGACGTGCTGCCAGCCGAAAGAATACAACCCGCGCATTGTGCTGGCAACCCCGATGACAGGTCGCAACAGGACACATGTTTCAGGCATTTTGGGGCAATTCCTTCGCCTAATGGGTGTGTTTTAATGTTCTCTATGAATTTATGGCTGGGGTCGCGGACCCTCGGTTAATACGTATAAAATAGGAATTTGGGTTTTCGAAACACTAGTGATATATTATGCTTTTTGTATATTTCAGCTCATTTGTTTATGTAATCCACCTCTAAGTTTGGACTATAAATAGTAAAACCCTTACCAAAGTAAATTGAGGAGATTAAAAAAAACAAAAGAAAAAACACTAAAATTAGATAGGCATCCCATTTTCTGAAAATGTGTATGCACGTGGTTATGTCCAGCAGGGCAAATTATGAAAATGTGTATGCACGTGGTTATGTCCAGCAGGGCAAATTATGAAAATGTGTATGCACGTGGTTATCTCCCGCAGGGCAAATTATGAAAATGTGTATGCACGTGGTTATGTCCAGCAGGGCAAATTATGAAAATGTGTATGCACGTGGTTATGTCCAGCAGGGCAAGTTATGAAAATGTGTATGCACGTGGTTATGTCCAGCAGGGCAAATTATGAAAATGTGTATGCACGTGGTTATGTCCAGCAGGGCAAATTATTAAAATGTGTATGCACGTGGTTATGTCCAGCAGGGCAAATTATGAAAATGTGTATGCACGTGGTTATGTCCCACAGGGAAAATTATGCAGATAAAAATAAACCGTTTTCTCACAAATAAACAGAATTTTATTTTTGAAATTTTGTAACGACAAAATTATTCTAATTACTTAATTTATGATAAATTAAAAGTTTTAAGAGAAAAAGGTGTAGGTGTAAAGTTAGCATGCGTTAACGTTTTCCCAGTGCAACATCTACATTCGTACCCACATCAAAACCACAGTTTACACTGATAGGTACAGTTAACAAATTAATTCCAAGCTCAAAAAGGAAATACGAATCGTGATTTAACTGCAACAAAACCCGTCAAGAAACGTCGGAGGCATCAGTGCTCAAAATTTCCGCATCGCCTAACGGTCAAGAAAACAACATTTAATTCCCAAACCCATCGCCCTTTCCTGCCGAGGTCAAAAAAAAACAAGTTAGACAGCTAAAGCTATACCAAATTACAAACGCACGTGACCAAATTTAGAACTAACACTTTCCTATAACAACTTCACGTTAATCGATAGATGATCGCGATACTTTCGCCGGTAAATATAAGTTTGCGTCCGTATATGAATGAAGGATCATCTAGCACCATCAATCAATCTTTGATTATTTCTAGTCTACGTGATTGACACGAAGACAGAGCCATACAAATGAGCTGGAAAAGATTATAATATATTACTAACAAACCCGATGGCTACCTTTTTTACCCGCTTGGTAAAGCGTGACGATAATTATAGGTACCTGACAGGCTATTTTTAAAATAATCTTGGGATACTTGAGATGAACTGGTCTTATAATTACTGTGTCATTGAGTAAGCTTTGGTGATGTTCGCAGTTGACGTCAGTCTAAATCACACGACATACCTACTTATAATCTTAAAAGGCAGTGCCCGATGTTCCCTTTGAAGTTGTTAATGTAACACAAGTTACGCACACATTTTTATTTTAACACAAATATTAGAAGTCTGGCTAGCCAAATCTATGATTTAAACAATTTAGTAAGTTGGCCCTCTATAAATAATTTTGATACTTTATGAACTAGTTCTAACATTCCGATCAAATTGAAATTTGGCATAGTAGGTACTTATGTATTTTTTTTGGTGATGGATTAATATGGTATTTTCCAGCTGTGTACATTTAATTTTTCGCCTTGTCTATGGTTAGAAAGTGTAAACACATGTGTTTATCGTTGGCTGTACCTACTCTACATAGTGGTAGAAATTATGTGAGCTGACTATAAGTCCACGTCAAAATATTTAACTCATTTCCTTAGGTACCTTACGTGTGCATAGAAAATCAAAAATATAGTCTAGTATCAAAACTATAATTCCTACTACACAAAGTGTGACCAGCCGCAGATTTCTTAAATTTCCCGCCAAAACTTTGAAATATTTCATATATATTGTGTCGAACGAAAATTAGAAATATCGAAAAGTCAAAATTCGGTGACAACCAAAATTCACTATTTCCGTCACTACTCTTCAGAACCTCGTATCTAGTTTGTAGATTAACACTGAGATACGAGTTTTGTTTTGAGTAACTAAGTAATTGTTTCTTAGTGAGTTTTGGTTATCAACAGACGATTAATGTAGGTAGAGTTGCGTGTCACAGATGTGCTGGAAGTGGTGCAATTATCCTATCCGCTACCTACCTCTTTTAAATTCCTACCTATCACATCTCTTACCTACCTTAACCTATGATAGTCGCCTTTATCGTGCGATAGATAAAATATAAAAAAAAACTGTTTCCGAAAAGTAAGAGCGAGCGTGCTACATGCGGTTGGCGCAGTTTGCAGACACTTGCCTACTGAGCCGGCGGTCCCGGGTTCGAATCCCGGCCGGGGCAAATGTTTGTGTGGTGAACTCGAATATTTGTTCTTGGGTCATGGATGTTATCTATATATGTATTAATAATATTATGTATATCGTCGTCTAGTACCATAGTACAAGCTTTGCTTAGTTTGGGACTAGGTCGATTTGTGTATGATTGTCCCATAATATTTATTTATTATTTATTTATTGTAGTACCTACTTATACTTGCTGTCAAAGACATGTACTTATATGGAGCGAAAGCGCAATAAAATGCAGGTACTCGTAGATAAGGTAGAAGTAAGAGCTCATAAAGATCTAATGAAGATATATTAAAATTACCTCTAGCCATTGCAGCGGCGGCGCCGGCTGCTGACCAGATTGTTTCTAAAAACCCTCATTGCACTATCTCCGTAATTGATTCTTACATCCTCACTTTATCTTAACTTACGCACTTCTCAACGCATCCCCAAGTTAATACCGTTATAAAACTACCCTCGGCTTATCAGTGTACAACCCCTCTCCCCTTATCGGCATACAGCCAGAAATGTAACAATACCCTCTTATCTCTGTGGCCAATCGCGAGGGAGCATTTGAAAGAGGATTTGAGGTGCGAAATTTTAAATTTGGAAACGTTGGTGAACGAGGGTTGGGTTGGGAGTCACATTTCGTCACTCATTTGGAAATTCGTGCTTACGTACGAGATAAAATTCCCTTGTTTTTGGAAATTACCATATATACGTATCACAAGTGAAGCTTAGTATTTTGCGTATAAAATATAGGTACCAAGTACAAGAATTACTTTAAAGAAGGATGGGAAATTGGAATTTTGGATTGTGATGTTTAATACCTAAAACAGAATCTGTGAAAAGGCCAAGTCTTTTCGTAATATGTTACAAAATATAAGCTTTGTTCACGGATTGACTGACTGTCACTTGACTTTCAACATTAATTACTTGTGTGGTCTTTAAACATAGTTAATAACATATTACGCTCAATTGACATTTTGCCGTGTACCTATTCAAAGACCATTTTGAAAATGATCGCAGCTCAAAGCATATCAACTAGTTTTATAAGTCGAGTGTTAATTCTTTGACATGCGACTGTTTGTCGCGCGACCTGTCACTTTCTTTCAAAACCGCGCGAGCAAGTCGCGCGACAAGCGAAGTCGCGGCAAGATAGGCTAGCCGTTCAGGGATCTTATTACCTGCAGTAAGTAGCTTTTCACTGTTGTCTTCACTTCACTGTTTCGGTTTGAGGCATACAACCATCGTAATATGTTTGTGACTTGTACTGCGGATCTGAAATGACCAACGTACTCGTATATGTTTTCAGTGCATCTTTCCTGTCACTTACTAGCTTTCCCGGGTACCTAGTTATTTTTTCATTATATTTCCATTTTTGATAACGATAATCGCACAGTCCATAAAAGTCGCAGCATCATCCAACCAAACAATTTCTTCAGAACCACATTGAGTAATAATCATAATGTGCCCATACCTATCTTTTAAAAGGAAGAGAGATGAAACTGCATCCCTGCCTCACTTCATGCCCAAACATTTTATTTTACAGTCCTAGAATTCTTGCAATCATCAATCAACAAATATACTGAATCGGTTTTAAACAAACTAAATGCTGATTAACAACTGCAAAGATAACATCCTGGAATGTTTGCATAACATGGTATTGTTGCTAAGTATTCGGCAGATCATAATCAGTTACTGTTCATGAAGAAATTTTAGATCAATCTTACAGTTTAGAGCAAACTGTAGGATCGATATAAAATTTCTTCTACATTACAAGAAACTTCAAAGAGATCTTACATTTAACTCTAGGTACACTCAAAATAGAAAAAACTTCAAATCGATCTTACAATTTGCTCTCACATTGATCTCACATTTTATTCTACTCTACATTACAAGAAACTTCAAATCGATCTTACAGTTAACTCTATGTACTCTACATAGAAGAAACTTCAAATCGATCTTACATTTTACTCTACATTAGAAGTAACTTCAAATCGGCCTTACAGTTAACTCTAGGTACTCTACATAGAAGAAACCTCAAATCGATCTTACATTTTACTCTACATTAGAAGTAACTTCAAATCGGCCTTACAGTTAACTCTAGGTACTCTACATAGAAGAAACCTCAAATCGATCTTACGGTAAGCTTTAGGAACATAACATTAAAGACTTCCAATTTGCAACTAACAGTTTGCTCTACCTTAAACTAGAAGTTTGCTGTTGAAATTGATACCAATTCTTACATATATATATAAGTTATTAGAAGAATAAGTGTTATTATTTTATATTATTCTACCATTTTAAGGAAGAGGGATGCCTCTTAGCACAAGTATATTTACTTAAAAAGAGGCATCATACACTGTAATATTACTAAAAATGGTGATTTTGAATAGGTAAATAATGTTTAATTTAATTTTATATCTTAGGCGTCTATATACTACCTAATATCATTCGTGGTCTATCAATTCTCAGCTATTTTGCCAAAATCCCATTACTCCTCTATTACCCAGTAATTTTCAACCAAAACCATTTCCAATCAATCCCATAAATAGATCATAATAAAAGTACGTCCACAGAACGCCATAAGGCGTCTTCCGACTGAGCACACCCTAGAGGGCGGTATTTGTTACAATGCATAAACTTTACATGTCTATGGTTAGAGGTTATTTTTGTATGTTGGCAATTCATGAACAATGGCGGGAACATTGCGAACAACTGTTACGATACTGATATGTTTTACATCGAGGATTAACGCAACCGGTGGATAGTTTATGGTAAAGCGTAATTTATCTGTGGGGCCTCAAGTGGTCTTGAATTAAACTTGTTAACATGTGTGGTCCGTTTTTGCATTAAACGCAAAGTGGAAGTTGGCTGTTGTAGAGTTTGTTGGAAATTGAAGCATTTACGAAGTGCTTTAAATATATTGATACAAATTGTTTTTTCAATCTTTTCTATTTTATTAATATTTGATCTAGGTACGTAGTTTTGAATAAAGAATACGTAGGTAAACGGCACATTCACTACCTACCATTAATATTTGCATTGTAATTTAAGATAATATTGATAATTTTAATAACGAATGATATTATTGTGATTCATAATTCGAAATTAACAATGTTGTATTAAGCGATCGAATATTTACTAAAATAAGAGTTATTATGCCCACAATTATAAAGAAGAAGCAGCAACGAAATATATTGAAAACTAGCTTTTGCCCGCGGCTTCGCTCGCACAGGTCTGGAAATGTGTCTGTGTAACTTTCTAACGTCTTATTGTTTCTTAAAAGAATACAACTAATAATTATGATCGATTTCTGTACTTCTATTTAGATCACGTCGTGGCATAACACATGGGACAATTTACTTTCCGGTGAACCGAACGTAATCATAGACAAAAGTGATGTTGCCTAAGAAGAAGAAGTGTGTTAAACAACTCTCCCCAATCAGATTAGTCCAGCTCTCTAAGGGCCATCAATAAAAGCAAAGAAAAATAATGCATCGGTTATTAATTTAATGTTATTAATTTTTCTGTCTTCGTCGCGCGTCGTACCTAAAGAAAACTTTGAATCGTCCTACTTTATTGACAATTGTAAGTACCTAACGGAGACTAATATTTTGGGACTAATCTAGGTGCGTTGTGGTCGCAAGATACCCAATACTCCTATTCTCTTCGTATTAATTTGCGCTGTTACTCAAAAAATATATTGCGCTTTTACAAATTTCCCATACAAACCTTGGCTTTCCGTTTAATCGCCTTAAGGATAAGAATTTCGGCTACGGTTTAAATCAGTATTCTCAATTAATAAAAATGCTTTTTTTACATTTTAAGGCATGGGCTGCATACGAATTTTTGTCTCTTTTACTCAGAGGATCCCACTTTTTCATTCAATGTTTACCATCCTATACCTACAAGAATACCTTGCACTTAACCTTTTTAGGAGATTAATTTCCAAAAATGAATGCAGAGTTTATACACGAAAATATTCCTCACATAAACTTTCAACTTGCCCCCTTAGACAAAAATTATGAAAGTAGTATTTTTGTGGCTCTACACGGAATATGAACAGTCTTATGTAAATAATCCCATTTTTCTTATCTTAACTTTTGCCTCCCATTAAACCCATTTTCGAAATGAACTTCCAAAGAGGCTTGAGTTTATTTTCTCAGTTGTAAATGAATAAGTATTCTTTAAAACTACCTGTATACCTCTTATTCATAAATTCATGTTATTGTTCATGAAATGTTTTTGTTTTCTTAATTGTATAGAATAACCTATATATACGAAATATTACCATTCATGCTCAAAGAATCCCAAGCTGTTCATACAAACTTTTACCTCCCACTTTACCCCATTAGGGGTTGAATTTTCAAAAAACGCTGAAATCAATATTCTCAGTTTTTAATGAAGAGTCCCCCACTACACCCCTTACTCAGAAAAGGTCAAGTTTCACTTTCCATTTAATCTCTTTCAGGGGTGAATTTCCAAAAATTCTGAAAGTTGTTTTCTTACTTTGTATAGAAGAACCTATACACGAAATATTACCATTCTTACTTAAGGAATCCCAAGCTCTTCATACAAACTTTCACCTCCCACTTTACCCCATTAGAGGTTGAATTTTCAAAAACGCTGAAACCAGATTCCCAGTTTTAGATGAAGAGTCTACACGCAAAATAATGCACCCCTTACTTATAAAAGGCCACGTTTATCATACAAAATTCATCTTTCCATTAAACTCCTTTGGGGGATGAATTTCCAAAAATGCTGAATGTTATGTTTGTTTTATTATTGTATATAGAAGAACATATAAACGAAATATTACCATTCTTACTCAAGAAACCCCAATCTTCATACAAACTTTCACCTTCTACTTTACCCCACTAGGGGATGAATTTTCAAAAACGCTGAAGTCAATATTCTCAGTTTTTGAAGCAGTGTTCCCCGTTGCGCCCCTTACGCAAAAAAGGCCACGCTTCTTATACAAAGTTTCACTTTCCATTTAATCTCTTTCGGGGGTGAATTTCCAAAAATGGTGAAAGTTGTTTTCTTAATTTATATTGAAACCTTTGCACGAAATATTACCATTGTTACTCAAGGAATCCCAAACTCGCCATAGAAACTTTCACCTTTACCCTATTAGGGGTTGAATTTTCAAAACCGCTGATCTCTATATTCTCTGTTTAGACGAAGAGCTCCCCGCTGCACCCCTTACTCAAAAAAGAACACGTTTTCTCATATAAAGATTTACTGTCCATTTAATCCCTTTCGGGGGTGAATTTTCAAAAATGCTGAAAGTTGTTTTCTTACTTTGTATAGAAAAACCTATACATGTAATATTACTACTCTTACTCAAAGAAACCCAAGCTCTTCATACAAACATTCAGCTCGCACTTTACCCCATCAGGGGTTGAATTTTCAAAAACGTTTCATATTCTCAGTTTTTGATCTAAAATCTCAGGTTTTGGGTCTACACGTAAGATGATGCACCTCTTAATCAAAAACACTACGTTTCTCACACAAACTTCGATTTTCCATTTAACCCCTTTCGGGGATGAATTGCCAAAAATGCTGAAAGCTGTTTACTTATTTCATAATGAAGAACCTATACACGAATTATTATCTTTCTTACTAAAAGAATCCCAGGTTCTTCATACAAACTTTCACCTCCCATTTAACCCCTTTAAAGGATGACTTTTCCAAAATCCTGAAATTAGTTTTCTTGTTTTTAGATGAAAAATTTGTACACGAACTTTTGTATATCTTACTTAAAAATTACACGATTTCCATACAAACTTTCAACCCCAATTTGACCCCCTTAGGGGATGAATTTTGAAATATCCCTTCTTATTCCTTACCTCCGTTGTATACTTGATTTATTTTACAAATTTGAAGTTCCTAGGTTCAGTAGTTTCGGCTCTATGTTGATGAGTGAGTCAGTCAGTCAGTCAGTCAGTCAGTCAGTCACTCAGGACTTTTCCGTTTATATGTATAGATTATGTATACATTAATTTTAAGACCCATCAAGAAGCAGCAGGCCACAAACAAACATGTATTTGATTATTCGACCAACAACTGATAAAATGTATAAAATCACATTTGCCAATACAAAAACTCCAATTTTGGCTTCCAAATGATGTTGGCTTAGGCCTAAGAAGCCATACATCGTCACAATAGGGGTGTCTTTTTAACACCAACCGTTTTAATTCTGGTTTCCGTATATAATAGGTCGGAAGCGACATCATTATTGAGGAACGATGCGCCTTTTTATAAAAATGTAGTGTAGGGCTGGTCCCTTTAAACGAAGGGTTAGTGCCCTCTCATTGTGATTTTTTTATTTATTAATTCAACATTTTGAGAGTTTGAATGCTCGAATTTATTGTTGAATTATGGTGACAGAGGAAGGATTACACAATAGTGGGCTGTAAGCGGGTGGGATTGATCGAGAGATCTTGTTACTTTGTAAAAAATGGAGCATTTTGACGATTGAACATGAACAATACCCTAAAGGACCTAAAGCACTCTTATTGCCAACTTGTAAAATAGTAAATGGATGAGCAATTAACTATATAAAATTAGAAACGATATGAAACTAAATTAAATTTTAAATAAGTCTGAAACGGGGTTGCACTTACCTAATTTGCCTTGGTCTTACCCAACTTAGTAAGTATCGAGTAGTTAATTTACCTACCTACCTGAAAATTTACTGCAATATAAAGCTGTTTTTTGCTGCAAGGAACATAATATGTGTTTGACCAGATGGAAAGAGAAGTCAAGATTTAGGATGTTTAATTATTAATCTAATGTTAATAATACAGAACATGGTATATTTTTGACAAAATGTCTCTGGTTTTGTTTTGCGAAATGCTAGTATAGGTACTTAAACTTTTAAAAGAGCGTTTGATAACGTCTCTATTTATAAAAAAAAAATCTTAAACTAATCGTCGCATCTTTCCAAAACTATTGCGGACTCTACATTTCCAAAAAAAGATAAATCTTTAATTTAACCCTCCATAATGAGGGTCCCTAGTCCCAGAGGTCCCAAATGCCGTGTTAGACAACACTGGCGACTCTGCCGCACAGATACTGGCTCACATCTGCGCACGAGTTAATACCAACTTAAAAACTGCGGGTGGCGAAATAGATAACTACCCCAACACTTTCTAATTCTTAGGTGTCATAGCGACAGTAGCGCCACATTGTTAGCAAACGTAAGTTGGCGCGTGTTTATGATTAGATCCACCGAGATTAGGGTTGGCACCGATTGATAAATAAAATGTATGATGACATGTGATTTATTGAGCATTGTTTTGATTCACAAGTGGGGTCATGACGGATGAAAGTGGGATTACGGGTGTAGATTTGTCTTGTCTGTTTGTTTTATTTTAGTTGTTAAATTTATTATTTGATTGTATAGACGAAATAAACATATTTATAGTACCTACTACTTACTTTTGCCAATTATGGTTACGTGTTTGTAAGATAGTATCGTTAGCAGTATCTACTCGTACCTAGTATAACATTTGTACTTTTGGGGGTGATTCGATATGGTGGGAACGCTTTCCCGATGGTGCACTTTTTCCAATTGACCGTATGCGCTATCTGCAATTCGACAGAACCGACCAAAGACAGCCGATCCACGAACTCTCCAAAAAAAATACAAAAAAAAAACTAGATAGGCCAATACAATACATTTTATGCCATTAATCTTTTTTCTGGTATCATTTTAAAACGGTTTATAAATCGATTCCAACAATTTGTCGAGAAGGGTCCGAATTAAAGCAGTTCTATTGTCAAATAACTGTTAGGGATTCACGTAACATGTCTGTCGATTATTAACATAAGCTCCTATATCGTTTATCTACAGTTGTCCAAAAGGGACTCAATGCTGTAGAACATAGAATTATAATTTAAAGTTCTAGTAAACATTTTATGCGAAGTAAAGGAAGTATAATGTTATTGCTGGTTTTGTTGACAAATGCTAGCATTTTGATTGATACGAATACAATTTAAAGCCTTATTGAGGGGAAATAAAGATTAATTTGGACAGTTAATTGAAAGTTTAGTTGGTTGGTTACTTGGAATGGATGCGTTTATAGACGTCTCAGTCATTTTATGTATATTAAATTTAGTGTTCAGTGGCATTAAGTTTGAATTTAAATACATATGCATATACAACCTGCATAAGTATATGCAACAGGAGTGCGTAGATCTGTGTCCGCCTCTACCATCGACGTGGACGTCTAAATGTGACCAACACCGCTCTGTCTAGAGCGAAACGACACAGAAGAGAAGAGACAACCTGCATATGCCGTGAATATGTTGGATCTAGGTCCATGTTGGATCATGTATATTCAAAATACTATTTAATTTGCTAGAAATAATGAACATCTGAACTGATAACTGCATTTTTTTTAAGTTGGTGAAACAAAATCTTGTTCACTTTGAAGAGTAAAACATATGTTATTTATTTATTGCTCCTGTTACAGGGTACACCCGGTATATGTAAGGTACAGTCAGGTGTAACAAATTCAATTTCTATATGTGGCGTGTTGCTTACCTGTATATTTGGTTGAATGTTCGTGTCCAAAAGGTAAATATGTAAAATTTGTAGCGATCAATTTTCTTTCCATGGACAACAGAATCGTTAAATTGATTATACAATTATTTAAGTGTTGTTCGTTCATATTTCGTACCTACTGTAGCCTGTGACTGTAGAAAATAAAAAAAAATTGTAAATGAACAAAGATTTCAATAATTTACAGACATCAGGCATTAAGACGAAAAATTAATTTGAGATAAATTGCGATCTACCTAAACTGACGAAAATGTAATAATGTATTTAAATTTTAGACTTGATATTACACAATATGACTCTAGTAAGCATACAATAAATAAATAAACGTTATACTTTACTTGCGTAAGATTAAAAGCATATTTGAAATGTACATCATGTAGCATGTAGTTGATTCCATCACCAAAAACCTTCACTTAAACCCAAAGCCTAAATCTCATCTTAAAACTGACAAGAAACACAGTCTTCGCACCCACAAGGATATCCCGAACCCAAAGGGATTTACCTAATTCGACGTGACACGTTAGACGTGGAAAAAAAAATCCGGCCAAGTGCGAGTCGGACTCGCATACGAAGGGTTTCGAGCTTCATGGAAATACCTTTCTTACGAAACTTTCATCATCATCATCATCATTTCAGCCATAGGACTTCCACTGCTGGACACAGGCCTCCTCAATAGACTTCCACATGGGCCGGATAGCAGTGACCCGCATCCAGCGCGTCCCCGCAACTTTAACCAGGCCGTCCTACACTGCGCTTGCCGGTACGTGGTATCCACTCGAGAACCTTTCTGCCCCAACGGCCATCGGTCCTTCGAGCATACGAAACTTTAATTTACTTATATTATTTGACATTCTATCTATCATCCATAGATGTCCGCTGCTGAACATAGGCCTCTCCCAATAAAACTAACAATACCACAAGGTGTGATTTGATGCCCTGTGCACTGCATCCATCGACTCCATGCGACCCTTACGAGGTCATCCGTCCACCTAGTCGGAGTTCGCACGCTGCGCTATAAGTGGTCGCCACTCCAATACTTTGCTGCCCCAACGGCCATCTGTTCTCCGGGCTACATGGCCCGCCAATTGCAACTGCAATCGTATTTGATACCTATTATAGCAGTCATATTAAACACGTATCAAATACTTAGACATCTATTATCAAATACTTAGTCAGCCCTATAAAGCGACGAAAAATACATGTTTCCTGTGTTTGCAACTTTATTTTGACGCAGACTAAGACGTCGAGTTGCGGAAAACCAGCCCGCGTGAACCTAAGACTTACCTAATAACATTTTCTCAAATATGCAATGAAATAGGTATGTCGTCATAACGTGCGTTATAAGAGGCATCGAAGGACACATTCGGGCGGAACAACTTTATACATAAAGGAATTTCATACAAAATGAAAGGCCTAGGCCGGGAAGTATTCTTTAGTGTTCATGAACAGGCTGAACGTCTGAATTATATTTTTGAGTGGTGAATGTTTTTATTTAATTTGCATATGTTTGAGAAAATCACTATACATGCCTTAGCCGTGAAAAGGGCTTGCCGGCTTCGTATATATATTGTCTATACCTACTCACCCGGCAAGCCCTTCTTTCCCGGCGTCTGCAGTAATGTACTACTCGTATTGTATTACTCGTATTCGCGGCCTCTCGCCATACCGAGAATTTGGTGTCATTATTTCCATGGACTTATTTATCTGTGTGCCAAAATGTACTTAGTACGTGTACATGTTATTGAATAAAAGATTAGCTATTGTCTATCAACTTCATAATTATATTATGTACGAAAATATTTGTAATATTACCTCTTTTACGGACATTACATGAGTAATATAAATTAGGAGCCTCGTGATACGCCACCACACCACGTCTGTAAACGGCGATTTTTATCTTCGTAAAAAATAATAGTACTAGAACTACAGAACCACGCGATTAAAGCGCTCGGAGAATAACCCGTTTACACCCCTCGAGTACGGAACCCTAGAAAAATGGAAAAAACATATAAGTTGACACGACCGCGCCTTATAAGATCGTTAAATCCGTCCGCTGATAAAGATCTGTGACACCTACAGTTTAAGAGTAAAAAAACCGGCCGGCACCTGGGCTACTGTATTTAAATTTAGTTTTTTGAGGAACCCTGCGGTTTGTGGAATAGTGTGTGAGGTCGTGTAATGCAGTTTTTAATGGATTTATACATTTTTATGGATATAAAATGGTTTATTTGGTGTTTGTATAGTTCAAAAGTGGATGCACGCGGCCCGGAATCGCAGTGAATGGAAAATGCACGAGGAGGCCCTAGTCCAGCAGTGGATAGATATGGGCTGATGATGATGATGATGATGATGATAATGATGATGATGATAGTTAAAAAACTATATGGAATTGTAAAATATAAAGACATTCGGTAACAACGTGGTAGCAGTACAAACCAAAGCTGTCACCAAAATATTGACTAAAATCAGGCGACTAAATGACGTAAAACGGCTCTATTACAGTGTGTCTTTTACTGTTTATTCACTTCAATATGGGCAAACGTTTTTCCTCAATTCAACAAAGATAACCGTTATTGTAGTTACGTACGAGTACAGCGAAAAACAAACAACCAAGGGTTAGATTTAACATTTTTAATTTTACGTTAGGTAACGGTCAATACATATTTACTTTAGAAATATGCACTATTTTCCTTTAAATAACATTTCACATCTTCTATTCGAACTGAATACATAGTTCGTATTCGTGCCATGATATAGTCGATACATCGCTAAGTAAAAAGGATGAATAATAGTGGCTCTCTGTACCTACTGTGAGCTGTAGACCACGCGACATTGTTTAGAAATAACTAAAACATGTTTTTTTTTTACGTTTTCAACAAAAAAAAATTTTACTCGACAAATAAAAGAACTATAATAATTGAACCTGCTCAGAAAATTTCACAAGAATCGGTTGAGAAATGCGGCTTATAGGCGAGAACAGCGGGAAATCCGGATATCCGGACATACGAAACATTTTTTGTCAAGACGGAGGTGGAATCTTAAACAAAATTGGCCCCGAAACTTGACATTTATATTAGCACAAAAGGCGTATATCTGTTGTGCCATTTCGTTACCCAATAAACGACCCGTATAGAAGGCAAACTTCGCAGCTGAGCAAGCATTGCCCATCCCATTACTGTGGTGTGGTTCGATTCAGTAGCAGACATTGTATTCAAATCGTCCAAATTTAAATACAAAAACGCGATTATGTGACGACGCGTCGTAAGCTGATGCGCCTGCGCTGAGATTGGCATCTTTGTACGCCCTGTAGGTTAGAAACGCTGCGTTTTTAAAACGCGTGGTTTGGAGCAAGTAAAGAGTTTGTGGTATTATCTGTTGAAGGATTCATTTCATTTACTTCTTAGCAAATGATATATTTTATATGCCCAAAATAAAATGTGATTTAATTAGTGATGGGCAACTTACCATACTTAATAAGCTTTAGTTAGTGTGATAAATAAGTATATTTGGTTTAAAAAAGAAGAATAAAGAGTATTTCTACATTGCTGAGTGGAGACTATTTTTGGTAGGTGTACACATCTGTATTTTCTAAATGTTGTTGGATTGAAATTGTAATGATGGGTTATCTTGAATCATGTCATTGACAAAACAAGAAATGAAAAGCGCCTACCTTACCACTAATTCAGTCGAATATACCTATATAAAGCCAAACATTATTATAATAATCATATTATTACAATTAACTCACTATTAACTATTATAATTAGCAACACACACACAATTGAAAAAGTATAAAACAAAACTTATTTCAATAAATAAAGGCACAACATCACAACTGCAACAAATAAACGTGGCGTTTTTCGACTTTATCTCTAAGATCGACTCCCGCGCACTGATGGACGCACTAATTTCGAGTGATGCACCATTGTCCGCGCTTCCGGTTTAGACGTTGATAATCGGGGCAGTATGGAAGTGGCTATTTACATGAGGGACAATAGCGCTGCCTCTGAAGATCTACTTAAGTGTAGGGGAGGCGGGAAGGAAGCCTACATTACATACGGTGTAGGTAGGTACCTGTACGTGTTTCAGACTGTTACAGATAAATATCCCGTGCATCATTACTGAGGGTCTACGGCTATAGATCAGCTTCCTCCGAATGATCTACCGATAGGTTCTTGGTCACCTGGAGCGCGTCGTGGAAGTTGGAAACGAGTGCATTGCGGATTTGGTCGGGCTAACGCATCAGGCTGCTCCTGAACAAGTGCCAAGTTCGACAAAAGTATCCAGGATTGCGATTATTTTAATAGGAACAGTTCTGAATTTCTTAAAATGTTCTAAAAAGTTTTTCCAAAACAAGAAATTTTCTTAATAGAAACCTCTATTAAGAAAATCTCTTGCTGGAACCGAGCTCCTCTCTCTAGAGGTCATAATGAGGAACGTAGAGTAGAGGCAGATCATATTGCGTGGGTCAGCGATATATAAACATCATCATAAGGAAATGCAGAAGATGGAAGTGGAGGAAATGAGTTTATGCAGTCCCACCGTACGCTCTCCAATATCGTGACCATAAGCCAAAAAGCGCCTTCTGCTGCAGCTGCGGCTTCCAGGTCCCAAATACAAAAGCCGGACTGCGCTTAATTTGGCCGGAAATTTTACCTTTACAGCCATACATACGTTTTTTTTGAGACAGTGGCGGCTTTACTTGCGCTGGACTGTCGACTCGTGCGGCAGCTAGACAGAAAGCCTATCAAAAGCCGGACAAGAATATATGCGGCCGGACATGTCCGTAGTCAAACATAGCCTGACACCTGGTGACCCTCATTGCTGGAAAAAGGCCTATCCCTGCACCTCTAGCACAACTGTGATACACGACTCCTTTTCGCGCGAGATATAAGATATAAGCTATCTCTTTCTATATACTGCTGTGAGAGAGTGACGGGTGACGCTAAGTCGCGCGACAAGAGTATAACGCGAACTATAGTTGTGCTAAACGGGCTGGTGCGAGTTCGCCGAAATGTAAGCGACGTGTAGTCAAATTCGTATCATGTCAGGGACGATGACATGACAGAACCTGTCGTTATCACCGTGGGAGCTGAACAATCCAGGGCTCGTGAAACATTGCCCGAGAGGGATTTGTTTAATCCACTTAGACCAATGCGTACCAATAAATATTAAATATTCTCAACAAACGCAGCGAGATGTTCACTAAGAATCGATAATGCAGAGTGGTAAATTCATTTCACATCAGGGTCATTAGTGATAATGATGATAATTAATGACACTGTACCTACCATTATTTTACTCTGATACTTTATCATAATTTTCAAAAGGATTTATTATATTGAGTCAGGTGATTCAATCGAAGTTTTGCAAGGTTATTGGCGAAATAGGTACTTATTTAGAATGCTAGTAAATATGAGCACAATTCTACGTCACTGTTTACTGCAATTTTACGAATTAATCACCAGTGGAAAAGCATTAAAATAGGAATGAGTCAATGCAGTTTGAATGCTAAAAATGGACAATGGATATGTAAGCATGTTATCTAAAAAAATAATCGTTTAACTTGGAACCAGTCTGCTTTCTACACCGATCAATAATCTGTGATACGTCTCGTATGTCACTCGGATTAGGCGCGCGCGCAGGTAGCCTGAATGAATTGTCACTGTCGTGTCGCAGCGCGCGCGCTGACAGCTAGCTAGGGTTCCTACAACACTATTAATAAATATTATTGAACTCATAAAACATATTTATTTATTTATTTATTTATTTAAATTAGTTACACAGCATAACAGTAAATAAACCAAGGCACTGTGAACTACAAAATTACATTACAAAACAAAAAAACTTAAATCTAATTTGATTTAGGCGACGTAACAGCGTGGCTCCGTTGCCTATATGCCTTATAATGGCGACACGTCCTTAGAATCTGATTCCCATAGATGACTAGTTACTTCAGTGCATTTGAGCATTTTTACAAGCTTTCTTTTTTGTCGTTTTAGCGTTCGTGGTCTTGGAAGCTAAATTAAGACCACTAGTTGACAACCTGATGTATGTATTGTCGTATATCTTGAGATAAAATTTGGTGTAATGTGCGTAACTTCGGTAACAATGCATTGACGTGGCACCAGCATAGAAATAGTCTGATTGGGGTGAGAATACCATCATTGGAACACCTAACGTAAACAAGATATACATAATCTTACTCCTTTAACCCTTATAGTCGCAATATAAAAAAGAAACCCAGGTTCAAACCTCGGTGCCGTTATAAATAGTCAAAGAATCTGTTTAACTAAAAAATGCAAAAAAGTGGTCAAAAAATATGTACGAGATCTGGCTATACATAATGAAATTAATGGTTAATAAGCATTTGATAAGCAGTTGATGTTTGTGCACGAAATACCTGCAATCCGTTAACTATCAAAAAAATTTTTTGGTAGAATCTTATCTCTATTGCGCTTAGAAGCTCTATTGCTCTCTTATCTTTGACACGATGTCACCGCTATTATCATTTTTCGTGAGATTAAGAAAATCTATTCTAGTTAGAATTTTTTCTTTCAGCAATCTTATTAGTATGAGTGGGAATGTACGCATGTTATATGTATACGATTTAATAAATTCTTGTAAGTTCTTCTAAGAAAATAACAAGACAGAAAAGAACCCCATAATAATATCTAATTAGAATGTAACCTAAATGGAATGAAATCGGAATTTATATGAAACTAGCGACCCGCCCCAGCTCCGTGCGAAGCTGGGGCGGGTGTGTATGCAATGCTGATAAATTATGCATGTATTAAACATAGAAACCATTCTCTTGAAACACTCTACCTATTAAAAAAAACGCATCTTAATCCGTTGCTTAGTTTTAAAGATCTAAGCATACATTAGTTTTATACTATGTAGTGATTATCAAAATGTGGTCAAGAAATGTATTTTAAATATTTTATTCGATTTCTATGTTTTGGCAACCCTATAGCGCCTAGATTATAATCCGTCCCGACGGCCGCAAGACGGGTAGCGCGTGGGAACGGGTCCGTGACGAATCCGACACGACATCTGACGGACTAAGTGCTCCACAAGGTCGCGCATTCCTAGATTCTGACCAGTGGTGTCATAAGAATTATTCAAAGATCTTTAAATGACTACTGTTGAACCAGGTGCTACTTTGTAAGTAGCTATCACATTGCGTTTATCTTAGGATAAGGCTGCCTATTTTTCTCAGTGTTTAAGACTGTAAGAATACCTATAATACTCATTGACTCAGCCTGCAGACATACGCTGAGCCTGCCAAAATGTACCTAATATCACAGATTAATGTAATATAGATAAATTCGGAATTGTTTTGCTGTTGTATTTCTTCGTTTTGTGGCTTAATTTTTGCCACACCATCACAACTTTTCAGCATCCATTTACCCCTCTTTCACCCACTATTGTAGTAACTTAAAGGAATCATGAAATAGATGAGCACCCTAACCAATTAAAAAAATGCACTTAATAATTTTTTCTTCACATGTTTTTTTTTCTGAATATGAAATATCAGCATTCACTTATGTCAATTTGAGTCAAGAGTTAGTATTCTACATACTAATTGTTTTTACTACTTAGTTCCCGGGGTACCTACTAAACAAGGGCCAGGGTTATCAAATAACTATTTATAAGTAGAGGTAAAAAAAAAACGCGCCATCGAATTATTTATGTACGTGATACTGCATGGATAAATTATAAAGCATCAAATTTTGTTTAAAATTACGTGGAGCAAAGCGTAAATCACATTAGAGGTGCGTTCATTTTTAAATTCGTTTATTTCTACCTATACATCTGTCACAAACACACAAGGGCTGTCAAACCGCCTAGGCAGCACGGAGTGCCGGGGGTCCAACTAGGATTTGCTAACCCTAAGCCACGCTAAACATTTCCCGAATTCCCAGTAACAGAGGTGACTGCGTCTGACGTCGGCTGCCAGTCAAAGCAGCTTTGCCTAATCCAACCCGGATTAAAGAAAAAATAAACCCAGCCCTTGTCCTGCAGTGTACACGCTTCACTGCACTACACACCAAATACAACACAATTGAAATGATACCCAAAACTCGACCGTTAAGGATGAATTCAGACTGAACAGTTTCATGCACTTCACATCACTACGAAACCATAGACAATCGAAAATGCGCTCTAAACTTTTTGAAAATGAGTTGAAGTTGGCTGTATAGTATAATTGTGACGTTGAACATACAAAAACTTTGGCATTTTTGACGCTTAAGGTTTCGCGTAATGTAATTGTTGTATGGAATTGTTTGTTTTGCTGTTTTTGGCCGGGTGGGAATTGCATTCGGAATAATATGTTAGCTTGACTGGCCATGATATCCGTCAGCGGTCTGACACCTTATCGCGGTATCTTGGATCTTTGATAATTAAGATAACATAATTTTGTCTGTGGTCAGTTTGGCGATACTTTGGGTGGCAGATTAGGTGTGGCATGAATTCACACAAAGCTTTATATTATATATAAAAAAAATACAAAACCCCATGCAAGTGAGATCTTGATCAGTAGTATTAAATGCTGCTAAAACTGAACTTTTAACTACAGAACGTGGAATTCTTAGTTGAATATCTTGGAAGCGACTACTTTTATTTCCATCAAGGGTAGCTAAGAGCCATTTCGACGGAAAGGGATTTCGTATTAAAAATCGGTCCGTCCGTCCGTTTAGGAGCTACACTGCCACAGATAGACACAAGTTAAACTTATAACATCCCTCGTTTTCCGTCCGGGGTTAATTAAAGTTGTCGGTAGCAGTACGTGGAAATGCCTGACACGAATTCTGAGCGGCTACCACACCACACCTGAAAGAATGTGATCTCAATTAGAATTTTAGGAACGGAATTGCATACTGCATACAATACACTAAAGTTATTAATTATTCTCAAGTATGTGATCATTGTACATTGTCAATGGAATCCCTTTTAAATTACAAGTTCCTTAAAAAAATCCAAGCGAAACTATTTATTAAACGCTGTATTTAAAGAATATAAATAAGTACTGGTAAACAATAAAGCAACATAAAGAAAAACAAACAATGCAGCTTAAATAGAATAACAATTGCTTACCTCGCTCGTTTCATTGAAAGTAAAATTTGCAGGCTTACCTTCTCATCAAAGATGTCAACTGTCAGTCAAAAGGACCACCAAACCCTGGTATTATCCGTATCACCACGCAAGACTTAAAAAAACACCTTCCCTTTCCATGAAACACCTTTATGTGCAGATAAACCAACATTGAGGCGTTGAAATCCATGCCTTTGCTTCGCCGAAGAAAAAAACAATCCCGCCAAAGTTGCCCGACCGAAAAATAGAAAGGACGCATCCAAAAACAGATTATGACAAGCCCCTGTTGTGTTTGTAAACATAGGTACGGCGTTTACAATACCATATCGTAATGTGACACCTTTGCCTGATTGGATCCCGAATAAGTAGTTATTGATATCTGATTTTTGCATTGTGGTAACACCGGGCCGGAATTGGCGGCAAAATAGGCAAATTGTTGACGTTTGCCGTGAATGGAGTCGAATAAAAAGGTTATTGTAATGTTATTTGAGTAGTATAATTTGTTAATTTCGTTGGGCTCGGGGCGAGGCGGGTACGGTTCGGATGTGCGGATGAATTGACCTGCTCTGAGATTAATATCTCGTAAGTTATTCAGAAATTTAATAGTGTTCGTCCCGGTTACACTTTATTGGGAGGATCTTTACGCAAAATGTGTTTGGTATTCCAAATTTACGTTGCTTAGTGAATTTATTTGGTTAATTATGTGCTACACCTATTTATCATTCCGATAGAGGAATAGCAGAAGATGCATGGTTAGAGTTGTGTTGTGCGAGTAAGCGGCATGTTTTACACATAAAATACCTCTTACTTGTCCACGTCTCCACCTAAAGCCTATCCAAATGGGTGGGCACAGAAACACAAGAGAACGACAAAAGAGGTCGTTGGTTCAAATCCCACATGGATTGCAAAATATTGGCTTCTCATTTATCCTTTGTATACTTAAGAAATACTCGAAATTCTACTTCCAATCAGATGTTTTTAGAAATGAATAATATTTTTCGTTTGTAATGTTTCAGAATGGTATACTGATTGATTGTATTGAAGTATTTGTTGCTTAGTTGTGACGCTTTATATATTTTTGTTTTAAGCCATAAGGGCAGGCATAGCCGATTATTTATTAATGTAACATGTACTTAAAGTAATAATAAGTTTCATGTTTGAGCGGGAAATAAATTAATATTCCATATATGCTTTAACATTTAGAACACTCCATAATCTAACACTGGACACGTATGTGTAATTTTTATAAAGCCCCGTACATCATCATCAAAGCTGTAATCTAGTTTCAAAAGCTCTTTGTCAGTAGACTTTCACCGTTTCGACCACACACAGTGTTCGCAATAATGTACAGACATACAATAACACAAAAAGTCCATAGACCAGTGGAGCGTGAACGTTTGAAAGGCCTCGGCTGGTGGACTTTATAAAGCAGATACTAGGTACTTAAAAAGTGCCTCGAGTTTTCCTGTTTGCGATATCAAGGAATGACGCGACAATTTTCTGTGTGCTTCTGTGGCTGAATGGCGTAGTGTACCTACAAAGGTTTCTAGAGTTGTATATTAAAGCATTTCTTACCCACGACAGGCGGAACGGAACTTGGGGTTAGAAGTTACTTGTGTGTATTAAGTACTAGCTTTTGCCCGCGACTTCGTACGAGTAGAACTCATTGATTGATATTGATAATTAAAAAAACAATAAGAATTTAAGGTATTCAATAATCGTATGGATTCTAAATGATCTATTGGGTAAAAGTGATGGACTAAATGCAATGTTCGTGTATGTTTACGAATAAATTTTAATTCATTCATTCAATCAAAACATTTTTTTTTATATTTTTGAAGTTATCCCGGCTAAGTTAGTAAGTAAGTAAACACTTTATTGTACCCAAAACAGTTAAAAATACAAAGGTACAAAGGCGAACTTATCGCTATAAGGGATCTCTTCCAGTTAACATTTGAGCAATTGAGTAAGTACGAGAAGAAGATGGACAAACTAACACCGTGTATAAAAAGGTATTAAAATAATAAAACTAATAAGTAGGTACCTACACTAATGAAGAAAACACTAAGTCCCATTCGATACAATAAGTTATCCTACGATTTTACTGAACACTACTAGATCGATTTCCATGCAGATGCCATGTCAGTTTTAATAATAAGAATTAAATAAATTACAGCCACAGCAAACTTCTAGAAGGAGCGTCCACGTGTTAAACCTGTTTCCCTACGCAAGCATTCCAAAAGACCGGAATGTATGAACCTGAGACTCGAAAGCGAACACTTAAACTAATAAAAAATTAACAATGAATTAACTGCTTACATGAAACTAAAACGATAACATAAACTAAATCCACACATTGCATATTTTTTTCTTTACCGTAGACAGATAAATATATCCTATAAAGCATCTTTGAATGTCCAATCCCTGTAGGTACTATTGGTTTCGGCCTGATGAAAGGACACTGAAATTATGACCAACAGATGGCAGACTAGCATAGCGCGGTGCGCCCATACAAAACATAAGGGGGTCAATTTCCCAAGCAGTATTTTTTGATGGCAAGACTGAAAACGCAGGTGCAGAAAGGTTTAATAATAAAGTACCTTTTTTTTTCGGAAACAGCCCGCCATTGCCTACCTCGGGCAACAGCTAAAATTTAAATATTAATATATACAATAATTTAAAAAAATATATTTAGACCAAATTTCTCATCAAGGTGGGTTGTCCCCAAGCCGGTTTATGCATGACAAAGAAAATCTGTTACCTTTATTTTATTACCATATAAATAGGTAACGAAAAAAGCACATTACCCGTTTTATATCTCCTTTGTATACCTTTGAATAAGTGCATAAAAATTTGTCCCGAGAAAACTTCTCATTACCGCCGACAATGTTTGGACCCGATTTATTTCCCAAATTTGATCAATTGCGCCCCCCCATCTCCCGCGCACTTCAAAGAATTAGTCAAGCTGCGGCGCTCGACGAAGCCGGTTGTGTATAGTATAGTGGCAATACGTTGGCTTGTATAAACGTGAATAATCGTATGGATATATATAATAATCTTGTATAATCGCGGTGGACAAGGGACAAAAAAAATTCAGTGCCGGAGTTCGTTATAGCTTCTTTATTTTTTAACTGTGTGGTTTGAAATTTATATATATCAGGTAAAGTATACTCGTGATTTCAAGAGTTCAATTAGTTTTAGAATATGGCCTACTCTTTTTCTAAGAAATAAAAATATGTCGTGTTTCTCATTCCACCATTCTCATTCCGGTGTTTCCGGTGTAGTAAAATTACATTAAACCCCACCAAAATGAGGAAAACACCGGAATGACATCAAAAGTAGCTTCACTTCTCATAGATATTGTTGAAATAATTTTTTTTTATTTTGTTTTTAATACCAGACTAAGATATATGTTTATATTATTATGTAATGCCAATATTAGTAGGGTACGCCACGATGCTAACTCGGGATTCACTCGAGCGTCATAGAGACCTATTGGGTTGCGAAGCTTAGATGATAAAAAGAAAAAAATGTCATATAAGATATACTTTTCATCGGTGGGGGGAGCGGCTACAGATTTTCAAAAATGTAAAAAAAAGCTGTTGCATGGACATACTCGAGCGCGTCAGATATTGATAGCATCCATGTCCTACACATTTTTAAAGATGCACGCATGTTAAACTGATTGTTTCCATGATGGGGGTGGTAGTACTTGACAGTTGAAAATGAAAAAAAAAAAATTTTTTCATCGGGCGCGTCAGATTTTCTAAGGGGATGTTAAGTGAACCTAAGAAAAAGCTCTTATATAATAATCTGACGATTTGGATGTGACGCAAACTCGCAGTTATTATTAGAATGTGCAAAAAAATTCGCCATTTTGAAATACTCAAGCGCGTCAGATTAAGATATATATGGTTCATCTTTATGCCCTAGACGTGCTGTCTCATAATCTGACGATTATCTGGCGGGATTCGCCTAATCTGACAATTAAAAAAATTAACAGGAACTTGTGACTCAGAGCACTCTCCTGAAACAGGAAAATGTGACTCGGAGCACTCCCCAGAAGCAGGGGCATGTGATTCGGAGCTATTCCTAGAAACTTCCGATGCACTGTCATATTCCATTATACGTTGCCGCTGTTGTAAATACTGAAAGACTCGCGGTATTTTTATTGCTATAAATAATTTATAGCACTGTGCGTGATTTACTTCATTTAATGAAGATTCTCTCGAAAGTTCAAGATTATCGTATGTTGTTCGGGATTTTCGGAGAACCGGTTTGCTCCGACTATATTCTAAAATATTTACACATTTTTGTTATGTTTCTAATGTAAATTTACTTAATTGTTTTTTGTAAAGTAGTTTTACCACAAAATACACACTTTATATTAATATCACTCATAGTACAGCTGCCGGCAAACTTTTAGAGCATAATCTTGACTGCGCAGTAGCCGATTTACGTACAAATGTAGGTACATGCGCAAATCTGCCATTTTTGTTCTAAAAGTTGCCGGCAACTATAAATATTTAATAGTGCTAGTACTTTAGTGTTGTAAACAACATGATCAACTGTCATGGCGTCATTGGCAACAGAAACCAGAGTGGAATACAGGCATCACGTAACTGCACGCATTATACTTTATCGATGAATTTTTGTTACTTCGGCTAGTGGAAATCGTCAGATTATATATTTTCCTTTATCATTGATTCATTCCCTTTTAAATAAAAAAAAAATTAGCCACGCTCGAGAATGTCGAGATGAAGTTTTTTTTTTACAACTTTGTAGCCCTCCGCCTTCTTTACGTCACCTTTAAATTGTCAGATTAGAGGAATATACACGTTTTAGCATGTAACTAACTCACCCTACCTTAATCTGACGCGCACGAGAATTTCAGATGAACAATTTTTTTTTACTAATCTGATCTTTTATCCTTGACGGGCGGCCATATATATGAGGCTCATATTTGGTGGAAGTACTTAACTGGGTATAAGGTATCCCCCTATATATTAATCTGCCGCGCTTTAGGTACTCCCGAAATCCCCTCTTCGGCTCTCCTACTATATAATATATATTACGAATATAAAGCGTAGAATTACTTTCATAATTTGCCACTTTTCTTTCATTCCGGTGTATGAAAACTCATTGCGGTGCACTTATTTTATCATCCTAGTGTACATTTATCATTCCGTTGTGTGTTTCATGTTCGATTTCGAATATCTCAAAAACTATTTCAGATTTCAGGGTCTCTTTTACATATGTTTAATAATATTGTCTAAAGTATGTCTTCACATTTAAAAAACTCAAAAATAAAGAATCACACCGAAATGATACAAAAAATGCGTCTTGTTGAAATTTACCCAATAACCAATCAAGCTTGTTTTCCAAGTGCTAAATCCTATCTATTTTACCTACGCAGCGGGTTACGCACTTATTTACATCGTAAAAGTCGAATATCGACATGTTTTTCTAAATCAGTTTTTTTTTGTATCCATCTCTATATCTCTAACAAAAATAATATACTCGGAATCCTTTGTTAGTCGAAATCACAACAAAAAAAAAGGAAACATAAAACAGACCAATTACGCATCCCACTAGGTATATTAATACCTATTCAAACTAAACGCAACACAACTTTCAGCTGTTTAAATATATGGTAAACAAAACGCGATAGATTCCCAAACATAATTGCCAATCACATTTTAGACGAAATTCCTATACGCAAAATATGCTTATTTCAACCACAAAGCCTCTATACCCGTCAGTCACGTCAATTGGACATGGCTGAGGCTTGCCATGCAACCGTCAGTCGATAATTACCAAAATTCTGGTTAATTAATAATTAAAACTCAGATCGGAACTCAGCTTAACGAACCGACAGTCGTATATTCATTATAGTTTATAGAACCCATGTGATTTTTCTTGAATCTCACGGGTAAATATTTTATGAGGCTCTAGAATACGTAATAAAGAAGTTTAAAGAGTTCATCTTGTTTGAGGTTTAACCTGACGAGTTGCTTTTGAGCCCACGCCATATTGCGGATTTTGAGTGGTACAAATATATTTTACAAAAAAAAATGTTTTTGACGACGCGGTTGGCTCGGTTTGTAGAGACCTGCCTACTGAGACGGCGGTCCCGGGTTCGAATCCCGGCTAGGACAAATATTTGTGTGATGAACTCGAATATTTGTGCTTGGGTCATGGTTGTTCTATGTATTTAAATACCTATATAATTTATCTAAGTATGTTCTGTCAGTGTAGTTTAATCCAATGACGGTAATATTGGTAACTTACCTAGTCATAAGACATCCGACTTCAGAGATGAGGAGGACGAGGTTCTCATATTCGGTTGTATTTTTTTAAATGTTTGTTACCTCAGAACTCCGTCATATATGAACCGACAGAGTTTTTGTTCAAGTATTAAGATTCGTCTCATAAATTTTTTTTTAAGGTTTAATTACGAGATCCATGAGAAATCGAGGGAACTCCTCAAATATTACAGGCACATCTATGACGATTTTGGTCTTTATTTCCCGACAGCGGCAAAGCCAAAAGGGAGGGTTATAAGTTTAACAGTCTATGTATGTATGTAAGTATATTTATATGTAATTATAGTAACTCGTTCAGTTGTTGTGAAAGACAAATTCTGCTTGTTGAAGTTAATTATTTTTTGTGAAAAAGGAAAAATTGCTTTATAAAAATCAGTTATCAAAATGTGTTTTATTTTAGTAGGTATTTGTTTATTTAGTAAAACTTGTACGTCTAGCTAGCATAAAATAACTTTGACACGCGACTCTGTCACGTTAGAAATACTACCTGTCACTCTCCTTTCAATACCGTGCGAGCAAGACAGGGATACTGACTCGGCAAGATATGTTAGACCTGCTACTTCCATTTTGTCCCAAAGTCAGCTTCTATACAGGAGTAAATCAATCGCTTTGTTTGGTCATGTTTACAAGATATGCCCTCAAGTGGAATTCGTGATATATAAAAAAAAAACTACTTATATAATGACAAAATGCTGTGCTTAGTTTCTTTTATATCTTATATTCTCGAATGTGTTATTAGTTGTTAATGTGAGATATAAAGAAATAAATTTACTTATTAACCATATTTCACATTATTAACCTAATATGGCAGTTAATACTGACCATAACAAACAAAAATAACCCCGTCTGCCGGACTCGCCAAAATCGGCTGCTGATTAAGAAAACAACATTCCGCCAAATTGGATTATCCTAACCTCGATGCTGCGGCTCCATAATATCGGCTTTTTTGCTTCAAAAACTCGAACTCATTAGGTAAGTTACTTAGTCAGGATTGTCGGTGGCGGCGCGCAGAGTTTTGTGCCCCGTGCCCTCAGTGTGTAATGGTCGAGCAGGGCTGTACCTGGCAACAATCGTTTTTTTGTTATTATCAAGAGATCAAGCAACCTAAAGAAAATAATGAATAACAAAGAGTTTTATAAAAAATGGTGTAAGCTTTCTATATTCGAATTTATTGAACTTTTCTTCTTATTTCTATTTACACAATAAAATACGAGCGGTGACAGATAGCCGTAGTTACCAAAAGCAATTGAGTGGATTACAACAGTTGAATCGACTCGTTGTATTCCTGTACCTATTCTGTGGATTAATCGGCGTGGCAAACTAACTAATTTGACTCAATGTGTAAAATCGTGCCAATCCGACTCGCTGTTCCAGCAACAAAAATTGACAATGAAACCGACGAACATATTATATAATATTATGTACTTTGCTTCAAAAAACTCGAACTCATTAGGTAAGTTACTTAGCCAGGATTGTCGGTGGCGGCGCGCAGAGTTTTGTGCCCCGTGTCCTGAGAGTGTAATGGTCGAGCTGGCAACAATCGTTTTTTTTTGTAATTATCTATAGGTAATTAGAGATCAAGCAACCTAAAATAAATAATGTATAAGAAAGAGTTTTATAAAAATTGGTACTAGATTTCTTAATATTTGAATTGATTGAACTTTTCTTCTTATTATCCACTCAATTGCTTCGAATTGTATTTATAGGTACAATAAAAATTTTTAACAAAAAAAAGAACCGACTTCAGTAAAACTAAAAATCCAAAAATAACCCGTTCAAGTACAGATTACATTTGACTCACCCTTTGAAGTCGATCCCAAACCACTGTTATTATATTTATATATGTATTAAAGTTTACGTGAGGTTTGGCACCGACTTCAAAGGGTGAGTCAAATGTAATCTGTACTTGAACGGGTTATTTTTGGATTTTTAGTTTTACTGAAGTCGGTTCTTTTTTTTATTAAAAAATTTTTTTTTTTCGCTTTTTAGTGATTCATATAAAATACTTATGGCGGGGTGATCAGGGAGGTCTTGAAGGAATGCATCTCGTTTTAATTATCTCCTAACTCCTAACCGTTAAGGAGTTGTACCTTCCATCATCAGTTCAACATTGGAAGATGATGACTACCATATGCAAATACTTAAATAGTTTTAGAAAATATATGAAAAATATTATGACTGCCTATAAAATTTCAGGAATTCCTTCGATTCCTCATGGATCTCGTCATCCGATCTTCACCAAAATTTTATGGGACCAACCTTGAGATGTCTATTCATGAACCTAAAAAGAATTTTTCAAATCGACTCATAAATGACGGAGTTATGAGGTAACAAACATTAAACAAAAAAAAAAAAAAAAAAACATACAACCGAACTGAGAACCCCCTCCTTTTTTTGAAGTCGGTTAATAAAATATGAACAGTGACAGGTAGCCGTAGTTACCAAAAGCAATTGAGTGGATTAAAACATTTGAATTGATCGTTGTATTTTTTGTGCCTATTCTGTGGATTGATCAGCGTGGCAAGCCAACTTATTTGACTCAGTGGGTAAAATCGTGCCAATCCGACTCTCAGTTCCACCAAGAAAGATGGACAATCAAACCGACGAACATATTATACCTATATTATGTACTTTGTCGTGTAAATAAGTTACTTTATTGTCGATAGTGGCATAGAATAGAAGACCTATGACCAAAATTTTGTGCTCTGTGCCCACACCGCTCAGCGAGCAGGTCTGTATCAAAAGAGTTAGTAATCTCGTTACGAATCTGATTAAAATACCTTGCCTATACTGTAAAATACCCGGTGCCTCTGGTATTTCCACAGTATTGCCAAGTTTACTTTTCTTGTCTTTAATCCAACTGAAGAAGGGCAATCAAACAAACGAACGCACATGCATACTTCAGATATTTGCTTCAAAAAGTCGAACTCATTTGGAAAGTTACTTAGTCAGGATTGTTGGTGGCGGCGGCGCCCAGAATTTTGTGCCCCGTTCCCGCGCGGCGCGTCTTCAGTGTGAAATGGTCGGCGATCAGGGCTGCTGCGTATCGAACCTGACAACATGACCCTCAAAATGCCTGGCCAATACTATAAAATGCTAGGTAACTGGAAACTCAGGAACTCTGCAACTTCTACGGAGTCATATTTGGTTCATTGCATGCACACTCTTTAAGAGTGCATTATGCAGATGTACTTACTGAAATTAAGCAGTGTTATTGAATGACAAATAACTTCTCTACCTACGAATGAATTGCGATAAAAAACCTTTTTATTCAATTGAATGAAAATTACAAGTATAATTTTACTTACATAAGTATTATATTTATATAAAACATCACATGGGTTAAAATCTAATCATCAAGAAACAAATCAACAACGGAAAATGAGTTGAAACATTCTAATTGTCTATTTAACTCTCATTGCTCCCTAATTAACATAGAAATTATACAAAATATTAAGAGAAAATTTGCAGTAAACTACATTTTCCCCGATCGACAACCCTGGATGCCATCTAGCGCTGTAATGAAGCAATTTAAATGCATGAGGCAGGGCGCGAGACTCTTGGTGGGGAGATTCCAACTCAAAACCACAGGTCCCAAGTACCGTTAGTTAATACGCCATTTTGAACGCTGATGTTCTAAAGGGACGTTCCAATTTGAACGAATGCCTTTCGGTTTGTGGGATGGAGCGTGTAGGACAATCGTAGTAGGTATAGATGATAGTGGGTGCACAGGGTAGTACGGTATATCTCTGCAGGTAGATTACGGAGGGTATGGTACGGCGAAAATGTTTTCCCAACTTATTCGGAGTGAAAGGAAAACTAGCGAAAGTGATATCTGGCTGGAGTTAAGCAGCGTTGTGGCTTAGTTCGGGATCCTTGGATGAGTTTTCTTATTAGAATATATTCTTGTTGTGTATGTGTGTAAAATCTATGTGGCTTTATACTTACCAACTGTCACATAGTACATAGAAGATGAAACATAATATTTTAATGAAATTTCTTACACTTAATTTACTCCAAGAACTAATCTTCGGAATTTGAGACCGTCAAAAAGTTTCATTCTTTCATGGAATGTCTACCGATTACCTTTCTGTCCGCTTTATGTTTTATTGGTTTTAGATGAGATGTTTGTAAATAAACAACGGACTAAGCTATATTGAACATTTATTTAATATAATATGGCAGGTGTGATATGATATATTTAATAAGTACAAATAAACGTCATCATCATCATATCAGCCGATAGACGTCCACTGCTGGACAAAGGCCTCCCCCAAAGTTCTCTACAATGATCGGTCTTGCACCGCCCTCATCCAATTTCTGCCCGCGAGCCTAACCAGGTCATCGGTCCACGCTGGGTCTTTCGATCCGCGGTCACCACTCAAGAACCTTTCTGCACCAACGGACATCGGTTCTACGAGCAATGTGCCGAGCCCACTGCCACTCAAGTTTCGCGACTGTCTGAGCTATATGAGATACGCAATCATCAATTCGGATTCGATCCCGCAAGGAAACTCCGAGCATGAAGCTCGCTCCATTGCCCTATTATTTGAGTAACTTTGAGCCTTCTTATGAGGCTCATTCTGTTCTGAGCGACTACGTTTCAGTGCTGTATGTCACTACTGTCATATATATATCGTCACACACATTGGTTAAAAAATAACGAATACTTACAAATAAATGTAAAAAAAAGAATTTTGAGCCATAGTCAACATACCTACTCAGTCAGTGGCAGTCGCTTGCGTAAAAACTAGTGCCTACGCCACATCTTGGGATTTAGGTAACCGACCCCGATTGAGAATTCATTCTCAAAAAATGGGACAAAGGCTAGGCTAGGAGGATGGATGGAGTCAACATACCTACTCCGATTATTGTAAGCATTTGTATAATATATTGGACCCATATTTGTAGACATCACAGATTTTTATAGTGACTTCTTTGTGACTGATATTCGCATACGTATGTCACATTATTTGTAAGGCGTGTGAGCTCCGGTAATTGATATCAATCGCGGCAGCCCTCGATGACGTCAAGTCTGAACTGCTGCGAACCAGTTTAGGGCTGATAGCTAGTAAAAATGCCAAATATAGAATTTTTATTTTATAAGGTAATGTAATTTATTGCAACTACTAGTAAATAACGCGAGTCTACATGAATTACTTGATTAGATATAATGTAATTTTACGTTACATAATTTATTAAAAACATGCATTATGAAGCTGTCATGAATTAAAAAGTCAATAACGGTAATCTTCTTATTTTAGAATATCATCAGATAAACATTTGATCTTAACCTAACCCCACAAAAAAAATTATGAGCGTTAGGTCGGTTTCATTCTAAAGGTGAGAAACATGTTTTTCACCTCACCAGCTCTAACATGGCGATTTTGCTGTCAGATAACAGTGAACAAAATGCGATTTTGTTTCGAGCGTGAGTAGAAAGTAGCTTTTTAATTTTTTCACTATCTGACCACGAATTGTCGTTATTCAGCCAAAGGTTAATTATAAAATTCTAATCATTTGAATCTCGATGCACTCTGTTTCTTTCATATGTATATAAAAGAGAGGGATAGAAAGTTATCAATTTGAAATTCGATTTTCGAATCCGACCTCGATTTAGAACAGTTCGCATACGCGTTATACCAAAAAAAAACATTAAAAACACCCGAAAAAGTTTTAATTGCAACGTATTTTTCTTCTTTATTATATAATTTTTATTTAACGACCGAATATTAAAATTATTGCGCCTTTTATATAAAACAATAGATCATTGCTCAAATAAAATAAGATTATTCAATTTATTACTTATTTTAAATATAATAATAATTTATAATTTCACCATTTATCATAGATGCATATTCGAAACGTACCTTAAAAAATATCGAGGTCATATTGTAATTGTTACTTTCTTTTGCCTTTATTTTGTTTGGTGTTTTGGGAGTAAAAATATTAATCAATTTATAAATAACATCTCGTAATATAATATGTATTTATAAATAAACACGTCATGTATCTGCTAAATCTTCCAATTTGATCAAATAATGACAATAACCGTGTTGGTTGGTTGATTATAATTTCAATTAAATTATGCATATTGTTATTCCTTTTTAAGCAGGGCTTATCTATTTTCTGATTAATAATATTATTGAAATCAGCAACAAAGACTATAAACATACCTACGTTGGAAGAAAAAGCACAAAATGTCGAATATGTTCTCGCTGATGAGGTGAAAAGTTGTGTGTGCTACACGAGAGCAAAGTTTTTAGCATCTCGTGCTGTTGAGTCCCTCGCTACACTCAGGATTCTAACATAGAATCACTTCGCTACGCTCGTGATTCAAACGTAGAATCCTTCGCTTGCTCGGGACTCAAAATCAGCACTCGTAACAAAAAACAACTTTGCTCTCTTGTTGCACAAATAACTATTAATTGTCTCTTCAACTACCCCGATTCATACGTTTAAAAATAACTTGTAAGGAGTTGAGCTGTCTCAACTCTTTACGTTTGTGGCATTTCACTTCACTTTCTAAGCCCAACTTTCATTCATTAAAATATCTCTTTTTGCAATTGACACCAACTTTATACGGAAGTGAACCCTTATCAGAACTTTCTAGACGGCCCAAGTATATTTATATCCGATCCTAAAATAAACTCGAACCATTTACAATTACACATGTCTTAACAATCAGGAATTGAATTATAAGTTTGGCACAGCCCTGTAGAGCTCTGCGAGTGACAGCCCTACGCGGGGTTTCTAAAGAGAATGATTACAAAAGCTATTGTTTACAAAAACCCAGGAGGAGAATTCGTTTAGGATGTTTGTTTTTGAGATGGGTGGGAAAATTTGAGTATTCAGGATATTTCGGACGTATTAAAATATTCAGAATTCCTAGTACTAGGTTATTCTCGCTGCTTCGCCCGCCTAATACTCTTATTTGCTTATATTTTGAGAAGCTGTACCCTTTTTAAGCAGTTTCGAGATAAAATGTACAATGACGCATTGTCCCATGAAAGAATTCAAGACAATAAACAAACACATCTATGATGATATATTTGTAAGGAAAATACTATAAATGCTACTTACACTTAATGTATATTTTAATAGGAAGGGATCCTTTTATTTTACCAAACTCAAAACTGTCTGATGTCCCAACTTTTTATTTTCAAGGTTGTATTTTTTTTCGGTTGCACCTAAGTAAGTATGTAAGTACTTACCGTATTACGCGGTTAGATCTAACCTAATAATCGTATACCTACCTATAATCGTGTATACTTTTTATAGGAAATCGATTTCCTATAAAAAGTATACACTACGATATACATACTTATATAGCGATACCTACCTTAGTTCACACTCGTACTACTCGTACTTTTCGAAAACAGTTGTTGCAATTAGAACATTAGTGCACAACTTCATGTGGTTTAAATTTTACTGGCAAAAAAATATAATTAGTACGAGTGTTAACTAAGGTATCGCTATATAAGTATGTATATCGTCGTCTAGTACCCATAGCACAAGCCTTCTTGAGCTTAATTTGGGACTAGGTTATATACTTAAAGACATAGAACATCCATGACCTGGACACAAATAAGTATTCGAGTTCATCACACAAATATTTGCCCTTGCCGGGATTCGAGCCCGGCACCGCTGGCTCAGTTAGGCAGGTGTTCTACCACTGCGCCCACCGCGTCGTCGATTTAAAAATACCAATTTCAGTATTCAGTGATAGATTGACAACATTTCATATTTTTAAGACTATCATTTTATTACTTTTCTGAATTCTGCTTAAAAAGATGAAGTAATCTCTGTTTTTATTTATTTTCTGAGATTATTATTTATTTTATTATAAATTTATAAAACATACTTAATGGCTCAGTGACCCAAAGCGAATCTTGGCCTCCGACACGAGTTTACGCCACTTGTCCCGATCTAGCACCGTTTCCCGCCAGTTACCGGCTTGGAGTTCACGCAGATCGGATTCTACGACACCGATCCAGCAATACCTGGGACGGCCGACCGGCCTTCGGCCAATAGGTCGTCCCAAATATACCCTTTTAGCGCCGCGATCTTCGTCCATCCTTTCCACGTGGCCAAGCCAGCGGAGACGGTGGGCCTTCGTTTCCCCAATGACATTGGGAGTGGCGAACAGCTCCTCAATTTCAGCATTCTTACGGATTCGAAAGCTACCGTCCTCCCTTCGCACCGGTCCCAGGATCTTCCGGAGGATCTTTCTCTCAGCCACCAAAAGCTTGTTTTCTTCTTTAAGTGTTAGCGTCCAAGTCTCACATGCATACATAAGTCACAACTCATTTTAAAATGTGGCAACACCAAAACCAGAACTTAATGGAACGGTTACTTTAGTCGGTTTTCTTATTAAAAAAAAACTTAATAATACTCGGTATGCATCTGTCATCTGTCAACGTCAAATAAAAAAAAAAAAAATTTTTCGCTCTTTGGTTTAGACAACAACGAGACTTCCGGTCCGTGACTTAAGATGGCCGCATGCGTTTAGGTTTTGTTGTTCGTTATTTATTCATTTTTGTCGTTCAATGTGTAGTATTGATAGCGTATTGTGCAGTGATCAAACGAATGTGTGAATAGCTAATGAAGAATCCAACTTGAAGCGTACATAGCCCTTCCTGGGTCAAGGCCCGATAGTCCGTGTGGTTTTTTGTAAATCGCTATCACTTTACAAAAAGCACGATTTTATCAACTCACCGTACAACGTGGTATCAATCCTCTATCTAGTCTATTCTATTTTTTATATATAAAAAAAAATGGCTACTGCCCATTGGGTCAATTTTGCCAGTGTCAAAGTTGACGAACGTTGTACGGTGAGTTGAGCTTTTTGTAAAGTGATAGCGATTTACAAAGAACCACGCGGTCTACCGGGCCTTGACCCAAGAAGGGCTATGTACGCTTTAAGTTGAATTCTTCATTAACTATTCACTCATACGGTAGTTCACTGCACAATAGACTATCAATACTACACATTGAACAACCAAAATGAATAAATAACGGATAACTAAACTTAAAGGCATGCGGCCATCTTAAGTCACAAACCGGAAAAACCCTCTATCTAGTCGCCGAGTGCGATTGGCAACGAGACATTGGCAGTAATGGTCGCTTAACTGTGACCGGTTGCCATTTTTAAAAAAATTGAATAGAATTTAGACAACAACCCTATTCAGCCCGTATTGTCTTAGATTGCAGTTATTCGATGTATTTTCTTATATTTCTTTAAATACTGAAGAATAAATTCAAAGTTTTTTTTTTTTTAAGGTACACGACATAAAGCCCTGACGATCTCTATATTAATTTCCACCTGTTATAAATATGAAATGTTGTCAATTGTAAACCTTATCTTTTTACTTACATTAATGGGTGATGTTAATAAATAAGTATTAAACTACTCCTGATATCCGTGAGTCGTCATACCGATCGGACGTGTCGATTAATAAAAATAAATATATAATCATTTTAAGACGTGACCTAGCTCTTTACGTTACGCGGAAGCAAGTATCTGTGTCACGGCATAGTACTTGCTAGTGAGAATGTTTAGACTGTAATCATTAACGGAGTGTATGAAAAATGGATACAAGTAGTCCATTTAACCGGAGCGGACTAACGCGCCGCAGCCCGCCGCTCTCGCCCACGCCGCCACCAGACCAGCCCGCGCCGCCCGCCCCGCGCGCACAGCACGAGCTGGAGCCCCTGGCGTGCGTGGCCACCACGGACCTCCAAGCATGGATGAAGACCATCGAGACCTACCTGAATGAAGTGTGCAACATAGCTTCGGAAGGTAAATTAAACTCTGAGCAGAAATCCAAGATTAACACCCTGTGCCGCAAAGTGGGCCATTCATCATCGCAAATGGCAATCGAGTACCAGTCTCTAAAACAAAAAGCTATCCAGGCCTATAACTCCCATAAAACCTTTAAGGAAAATCTTGACCTATCTCTGCGCGTCCAGGAATTACAGAAATGGATACAAGAGTCCACTTTAGCCTGCCCCGGGCAAGTTATCTTTTGCGGATATGCTCAAGAAAAACACCGGTAGTCGTATCCAGCCCTCTAACGTCAGCTCGGTAGCTATCTACCCGACCGACAAATTAAAATCGAGCGAGGAAACAAAATCCCTCGTTCAACAAATTATTAGGCCTGATGAAATGAAATTGCACATGAGAGGGATGCGCAAAGTGAAAAATGGTGGCGTTATTATCAGTACTGAGTCCAAGGACGATATCTTAAAACTCAAGCAGTTGCAGCAACTAACAACATCGGGCCTCACTGTGGATGAGCCTCAGAAACGAAAGCCCAGAATAGTAGTTGTCGGGGTGCCTGCGGCTATGCAAGAAGCAGAAGTTTTTAAATGTATCTTTCAGCAGAACCTAGCCGACAAACTTCAAGACCTGACCCTGGAAAAGATTTTGTCCTCATCCAAATTGAGCCACAAATCGGGGAAGAAGGATGCCGAAAACTGCAACTACATCATTGAAGTCCCAGCTTTTATTCGTAAGGTCCTAATCAATAATGACAGAGTTTTTGTCAATTGGTCGTCGTGCCCTGTAAGGGATTTTACTCTCGTCACAAGGTGTTACAAATGCCAGCAATATGGTCATGCGGCGAAATCTTGTAAGACGGACACCAGTATCTGCAGGCATTGCGGAGATCTAGGGCACGCAATAAAGGAGTGCTCTAAGAAGGCAGAACCACCAAAATGTGCAACATGTTTGCACTACAAGAAGCCGAGTAATCACCAAACCGGGACTCCTGAATGCCCAGCTAGAAAAATGGCAGAAAAAAGGTACCAAAATTCAATAGATTATGAAGGCGCCTGAGAGCGCCTCTTTAAGTTATCCTTTTCTGAACTTTTTTCTTGATAGTTTAGTGCGTGTACATATGAGTGATAGTTTACTTTCTGACCTAGATAACTTCTCTGTATCCGAATCTAAAGCCTGTGATGTCGAATTATGCAAACAATATATTTGCCCAGGTCGTAATCCGCTTTCCATACTAACGCAAAATATACGAAGTATATTTAAAAATTTTCATAACTTTAATGTTTTTCAACAAAGATTAGGTATAAATAGCGATGTTGTTGTTTTGACTGAATGTTGGCTAGGTAAATATAGCAATTTACCTAACATAACAGGTTATAGTATATTTAGCAGTACTATTAATTACAACCAAAACGACGGGGTAGTAGTTTACGTTAGAAATAATTTAAGTGTCACGGTTGAAGAACCCAATATATTAGAATGTAATCGACTGTTAATTAAAATAGGATCAGATTTTGCAATATTAGCTTTGTATAGACCCCTTCTTTTAAAAATGTAACCATTTTCACTGATTCTCTAGGCCAAACATTAAGTAATTTAAAGTCATTTAAAAATGTTATACTGATAGGAGACATTAATATTGACATTCTCCCAGGAAAAAATGACTCCACATCTGAGAGCTATCTCAACTTATGCTCCTTTCATGGCCTACTCCCAGCACACACGCTTCCAACTCATCAAAGTGGCTCCTGTTTAGATCATATCGTCGTTCCAATGCTAAACTAACATAACTGCCATTTTGTCAAAATTGAGTTTTTGATGTAAATCTGTACCAAATATAACCCCGCACAATGTCACAAATTTATAGAGCTCTAGCTTTTAAGGTTCCAGAGTTACAATATTGTGAATCTGCACTTTTATTTTTTTCCCCCATGGTAAACTTACAAAATGTAGGTCAACTAACGAATCTGACATTTTCGTTAACTTTTTATGGTGATAATTATCACTTACCGGTCAGATAACCAATAGCAAATTTGCGAATCTGCCAGATTCGTTAGATTTCTACGGTGGCTATTATGATCTGCTCATATAACAATCCTATAGCAAATGTGCGAATCTGCCAGATTCGTTGGTTTACTATGGTGGTTATTATGACCTGCTCACATAAGTAGCAATAGCGAACTTGCGAATCTGCCAGATTCGTTAATTTACTATGGTGGCGATTATGATATACCCACAGCGGTAGCCTATAGACATTTACGAATTAAGCATTTTCGCGAGTTTGTCATTGTGACTAATGCATTTGAAATAGGTGAAACTAGAAGTAAATGTGCGAATCAGGCATTTTCGCAAATTAAGTATTGTCAATTTAGTATAAAAAATGAAATTCATGCGATTTGCGTTTGAACAAAGGGATAAACATATCAGAGGGGAAGCATATAAAAGCCTAAATGGTAAAGACGTTGAAGCAAGACCGATGAAAGAACCTAAATGTGTGACAAAACTCATCCATTAAAAGGGTAAAATGGGAGGTGAAACTTTGTATGAAGAACTTGAAATTTTTGAGTAACATTTCGAGTTCTTCATTAAAAACTAAGAAAACAAGTTTCAGCATTTTTTTAAATACATCCCTGACAGGGATTAAATAGAAGGTGGGCTTGTATAAGAAACGTGGCCTTCTTTGTATAGTGTCGTGTAGACTTCGTCAAATAAAGATACCTAATACTTCTTTATACTTTTATAAGATTTTAGAATTTTTTGAAACCCCCTGTCGTAAAATTGGGTAAAATTCGAGTTAAAAGTTTGTTAAACAATTTTTAAGAACTATACTGAGCATGTATAGTTGTATACCCGGTATTTCGAACAAAAATAGATGCATATTTTCGTATCTCTCACCCATTACACTGGTAAGTAGAAATCGAAATGTTTATTGCCAGAATACGTTACAACAAATTAGATCATACGATACTTATAGAATCAGTATTCAGTCGACATGCAAGTCAATATGCAAAATAAATAAATTTTAATACCACATTTAAGGTAAAATCGTTATTATCAAATTAAATCCAAAAAATAACTACCTACACATTAAGACAAATGATAGCAATAACAGTTACCACTATAATTATGGTGTTGCATATTAGTGACATATTATCTAAACTTTGGTAGCAGAAAATATTGTTTCCGAATATTATCACTCCTACGAAAGTATCCCCAACTCGGAAGTGTAGTTGGACCACATTAACTCTACCAAGCAAATGAACTGTCAAACACAAAAAAAAACTAAGTATGGCAATATTAAGCAAAGAGTACCTAACCAACAATCTTAGTACTGGCATATGTTTATTTCGAATTCACCCATACAAATTTTTATCTTGTTTTAATCCCCTTTGAGCCCTTAGAGTAAGAATATCAATAAACTGCAGTAAAAGGGAAATAGAAATACAGTATGTAAACTTACTTAATACAACGTAAAAGACCTCCGAAAAATCATTTATAAATCCATACATACTATACATATTATAAATATTATACATATTATAAATGCGAAAGTGTGTCTGTCTGTCTGTCTGTCTGTCTGTTACCTCTTCACGCTTAAACCGCTGAACCGATTTAGATGAAATTTGGTACGGAGATAGTTTCAGTCCCGGGGAAGGACATAGGATACTTTTCATCCCGAATAAATGTAGTGTTCCCGTGGGATGAGCGGGTAACACCGCGGGGCACAGCTATTTTTTTTATAATAACAATATTGATCAAAGCATAACTTACCAAGATCTTTTTCTTATTTATATTAAATTTGATAGAATCTAATACTAACGCTCTAATACTAAAGTCTAAAACTTAAAGATTAAGAGTAATACACAAGTATCAAGACTAATTAGTGGCCTATCTTCAGTGTTGTCATATACCGATTTACAGATAAAAAACTTAAATTGCTGGGGGAAAGATATTTTAGCCAGACTAATACTACGTAATAGATAGCATACCAGAGTTTATATTGTAAAGCTGCCTAATAAGTTAATAAAAACTATTATTTTCGTTTAATTACTGAATATCGGTATCAATTACCATTAAGTATAAGTTAACGCTTGTAAGTAGTTCATAAAAACATGAAAAGCCATATCTCATTATTAAGTTTACTAAACATAAGTTGAAAGTAAATCATATATTAATATTGTCAGTCAGATACAATTTAACTGCATTTATTGACTGACAGGTATAAAAACAAATATACTTATGAGACGTTTTCAGTTAAAAGAGTCCACTGTGCCGCTTACCATGAGCGCGAAATTTGTTTGCATGTTTAAACAAATAACTTGTCAACGCGCCCTTATGTAAGTGACCAAGTGGTATCTTTTGCTTGAACCGTCACATTTTAGCATTTGAACATTATTTATTGGTCGAATGCGATAAGTTTTAGACTATATACAATAGTATTATGTTATTGGCAACAATAATAAGTGCAGATTCGCACTCTATTATGATAGCAAATGAATGGGAAAGCATTTACATTCCCCAAACGAAAACGACGAATGTGGCATTTTCGTAACTTTACTTTGGCTTAAAAATAAAAAATGCATTGTGAATTTGCGAAAGTGGCACTTTCGTAAATTTACTATGGTGAATAATCTTACCTTTTTGTTCCTTTCTATGGAGTAGCCAAATTGCGAATGTGCCTTAATTTCTAAACCCAATGAATTAATACATATCTGACACATTGAAAATATAAAACATGCAATTTAAAAACACTGTGTGAAAACAGTTCTATTATAACTACAAAAACAACCGCGAAAAAAAATATATAAATTTTTTACCAACTTAAAATTGCTCCCCTGTAAAATTAGTTTTTTGCAGTTATGTTAGTTTAGCATTGGAACGACGATATCATGCTTAAATCAGATTTCCCGGCTCTCGCACTAATTGCTAACTCCACCGTAACCGATCACAGAGCTGCCCTGTTGACCTTGTTTCAAAAACAACCTCATAAAACTCGCGCGCAAATAATCACAAAATTAAATGTAAACAAACTTGAAGACGATTTATGCAATATTGACTTTGGCCCCGTTTACAATTCTGCTTCAAAGTGTACAACAAGCAATATGTAGCAATACAATAGAAAAATGTATAGGTAATAAGTATTTAAATATTAAGCCGTGGATTACTCCCGGTCTTATACGCTGTATGAGACACAGAGATAAACTACATTCTAAGGCCAAATCGAACCCTGCCAATTTAGTACTGCAATTAGCGTACAAAAGATATCGAAATTTTTGTAATGACTTACTCAAAAAAGTTAAAACCAGCTACAATAAAAAACATCTAGAACTGGCTGGTACAAACAGTAAATTAATTTGGAAGTGTATTAAAAATTTAACATATACGACGAAACAACGTGAATCGTCTTCGGGTTTATTACACTCGCACTCATCCCAATTAACATCTGTCAATAACGCAAATGATTTTTTCGTAAACATAGGGAAAAACCTAGCAGAAAAAGTTAAGAGAGATTTGCCTGCTCCTCCTCATAATTTATCTTCAATCAACTTTAGTACTTTAAAGTCATTTGTGTTATTAAATACTGATGAAGAAGAGGTTGAAAGAATTATTATGGGCTTAAAAGACGATTCCGCGGTTGGTTGGGATGGTATCTCAAATAAAAATTTAAAACAATTCAAGCACATCCTGGTTCCACCACTCACGCAGGTCTTTCGAAAATGCCTCTCAGAAGGATTCTTTCCTAAATGTCTGAAAAAAGCTGTCATTGTTCCTGTATACAAATCCGGCGCTAAAGATGAAATAACGAACTATAGACCCATATCTCTTCTACCATCGACATCTAAAATCCTCGAAAAAATTATCAATAATAGACTTGTCCAATATTTGGAGAAACATTCTATCTTGTCAAAAACCCAATTTGGTTTTCGCTCTAAATTGTCAACTGCCGATGCGGTCCATGAATTGACTGACCACGTAGTTCAGGAACTTGACAGGCAATAGGTATATTTCTGGACCTTGCTAAAGCTTTTGATACCGTCTCTGTTTCCATTCTACTACTCGTACACAAGCTTGAAGCAATAGGCGTAAGAGGCACCCAACTCAAACTATTCGCAAACTATCTCGATGAGCGCACTCAATGCATAAAAATAGACAATGTTGTCAGCTCTGACCTGAAAAACACTTGCTTTGGGGTTCCCCAAGGAAGTATACTAGGCCCTACACTGTTTTTAATTTATATCAATGATCTCTGTGATTTGAAAGTGGATAGCGGCAAAATTATTTCCTACGCGGATGACACTGTTCTACTTTTTTCTGCAAAAACAATAGAGGAAGTTTATACGTATGCGCAACGAGGCTTAAGCACTGTTAATAACTGGCTTCAACAGCATCTACTTACACTTAATTCGGACAAAACGAACTACATAAAGTTTTCCATGCGCAAATCTAATATAACACCAAATAACCCCAAACTCTACTCGCACAACTGTAAGGACCTCAATAAAACACAATGCAAATGTCCAGATATAGCCGCAGTTACCCAAATTAAGTATTTAGGAATCATAATTGATGATACTCTCTCTTTTAAATATCACATCTCAGCTTTATGCAATAGAGTACGTAAGTTAATATTTGTGTTCAAAAACCTGCGTTCATTTGCAGACTCACATTTAATTAAACAAGTCTATTTTGCCCTATGTCAATCGATATTAACGTACTGCATTTCCTCATGGGGCGGGCTGGCCAAAACTACATTAATAAACTTAGAAAGAGCTCAAAGAGCAATTCTAAAGGTATCCACTTCCCGTCCTTTCCTCTACCCTACTAATCTTCTTTATAAGTCTTGTGAAGTACTAACCGTTCGGCAACTATTTATACTAAGCACGGTCCTTAAACAGCACGCTGCAATCCCTTATAGCACTGATTATACTAATAAACGGCGAAAGGATATTGTTTGCTCTAAAACTATTCGAAGAAGTCACTTCTGTTTTAGATTTTTTGTTTCGCTGGGTCCTCTTCTGTACAGTAGGCTTAATACGAAGCTGGATATATATCCGCTCAGCTACGCGAAATGTAAGAAAACACTCCAAGAAGCGCTACAAAATATGTCATACGAAGATACAGAGAAGTTACTGATTGTTCTAAGTTGATTTTCATGTATTCATTCTAATTTAATATTTTTGTATCAGATCTATAATTTATCAAACTATTTAATAAGAACTAAATTATTGTTTCATGTGTTAATGATTATATATTTAAGAAATTGTTAATAAGTTAGTCCTCTTTATGCCTGAAACACAGGGAATCCTAGTTCAGGCGCATGTAATTTTTTTGCCAAGTAGAATGTCTTAGGCTATAGCTATTATTACTGTAAAATAAGTTATTATTCAATAAATATCTTATCTTATCTTATCTAAACTGACTCTGTGAGCTTAGACCTTGCAATATTTTTTTACTATGCTTACTACGACTACAACATTTTAGGCTTTTAACCACCATCTCCGCCATTTTTTATTTCGAAATAATTAATCGACGAAAAAAGACATATAATTATCGAATCAGTTGAGAAATGCGACTTGTAGATGAAAACAGCCGAGCCGGACATCTGAACATCCGGAATGCGAACATGCGAAAGTATTTCTGCCCAAACCAAATCGGAGACACTTCGATCGCTCGGTCAAAAACATGATCTACTTTGCTCGAAATTCGACCGTAGTATAGTGCCGTCCCGCTCACTCAAATATTTAACAGGATATCGAGAGGGACGGCATTATACGATTGTCGAATTTCGAACATCGGAGTACCTAGCCCTTCTGACTTACGATTCGTTCGGCTGTTTTCACTCGTAACTCAGAATTGTGTCTCGAAGTTCGCGGATACATAGGCACGTAATTAAAAACTGGCCACTCGCTGGTGGCATGTATTTAATTAAGTTCATAAATCTCCCGGGAACGCCTCTACTCTCGAATTGTTTGAAACATAATTTATACTGCGTCGGAGCTTGCCTCTACACGCCAGTACTTGTCGCTAAATAGTAACTGTTCTTACCTTTATTAGAGTATTAGGGTGGATCAACTTTTTCTTGCTGTTATTCTGTCCAGTGACCCAGGGGACAATAGTGATTAATGTCTAAGAAAAGTGCTGATAATTTATATAACTGGTATTGTCAGGAGATAGTCTACATAAGAATGGGCTTATTCTGCTTAAATTACAAAGCTTTTGCTAAACCACGAAACCACGAAAAATCGTAGTTTTAAAAAGTGACCCAGAGGACATCACCATGGCAACGAGTGCCAGAAAATAGTTGATTGACCCATTAGCAACTAGCTGCGCCCAGCGGTGTAATGTAAATACTCGCTCATCCCACGGGAACACTGCATTTTTTAGGGATAAAAAGTAGCCTATGTGTTAATCCAGGGCATCAGCTACCTTCATACCAAAATGTATCAACATTGGTCCAGCCGTTTTAGCGTGAAGAAGTAACAAACACACTCACAAACTTTCGCCTTTATATTAGTGTGATACAAACAGGCTGTGGAGTTAATATTGTGATGTCAGGCTGTGTTGCCTAGTAACGCCTCCGCCACGATTTCAGCGGCAAGCGGCAGTGGCAAGCGGCAGCCTAAGGTGGGAGCGGAAGGCCCGAGCGCGGTGTCTCACTCACTCGTATAGCCACCGCTCACCGCTGCCGCTTTCCGCCGAAGTCGTGGCATGTCCATTGTCCGTAACAAGTTAAAGCTACTGGTACTCTAAACATCTTTGGCTCAGAGCTCATGGTACTGATGGCTGTTTGTATGCCAACCGTACAGCGTCATCTGTTGGAAAACAATTATTTGACCGCTCATCACGCCGAAATGGAGACGAATTTTAACCAAGTTTGGTACAGGGATAGCTGCCCGTCTAGCACAACTATGCTTCGCTTGTCGCGCGACATAGCGCTACCCGCCTCTCTCATATTACTGCATAGAAAGAGACGGATAATTAGCTCGCGCGAGAAATAGTCGCGTATGACAGTTATGCTTCCAAAGAAGTAGCAGTAGCAGAAACAAATATTTTTCGTCTCGAACCCACAACAAAACAGAACAAATGATGACAACATGATGATCATCTGCGACAACATCTTAGTGCTCCATCAAAACATAAATGGTCTATTAAATAAAGCGAACATGTTATATGTTCACCTCCAAGATGTTGAAGTCGACTCGGAAAAGCAAGTAGATATTATATGCATTACGGAACATAATATGAAGACAGGAGATGAAGTTCACTTGAAAATACCCAACTATGTACTCGCAGCACATTTTTCCAGGGAGAATAGAAATGGTGGTTCCTGCATACTCATACGCAATATTTATAAATATGAGACAATAGATGAAATTAAAGCACAAAGTATTGTAAATGTAATTGAAATTTCTGCTATTCGACTGATAGACTTCAATACAATAGTAATTTGCGTATACAGAGTACCAGGAATGAAAACTGAGTCTATCAACTTGTTTTTTGATCGCTTTGGTAATATTCTTAACAAAGTATGTTACAAAAAATATAAGATTATAATCTGTGAATACTTTAATATAGACCTGCTTAAAACTACTTACATTTCTAGTCAATTTTAAAAGTGCATTGCCAGCTACAATCTCAAAATTGAAATAAATAAACCAACTCGTTTAAGCAGTAAAACTTGCATAGATATATAATTCACAATAACAGAGGAAGCTCTGGTAAAGTCCTGGACCTGGGCATGTCAGACCATACGGCACAGTTAGTGAACTGTCCAGTGAAAAAAACGTGCATTCTTCAATATTGGTTCATCTATCGAAGAGACTATTGTAGTGATAATATTGACAAATTTATTCGATGTTTGCAAAGTCTTAGGTTTAATGAAGTTTTTACCACTAACAGTGTAAACAAGGCATTTGACAGTTTTATTGAGACTTTTAAATTGTTCTACGATCTTTGTTTTCCTCTGAAAAGAATCAAAATATTAAAAACAAGAAAACCAAAATGGGTTAGTTCTGGTATACGCAAATGTTGTAAACGCAAACGTCAAATGCTTTGGAAATATAGAGCATCTTTGAATAACACTGACAAGGAAACTTTGAAGGCGTACACTAAACGTTTAAAAAGAATAATAAAACTTACACAGAAAGCGCAGAATGACCATTTTATTAATAGTTCAGTCAACAAGAGCAAAGCTACTTGGCGTGTTATAAATGATGCTAAATCCAACTACCCGGCAGAAAACATCACAGCCGTAGAAAATAATGGCCAAACTATAAATCATCCCAAACGAATAGCGGATGTTTTTAACAACTACTTTATTGACACAATTAATGATATTGCTAATAATATTCCTATTCCTCAATCTGATTCTAATATTAATAAAAACTCATTCTGTCACAATAATAAAACAATTAATTTATCTAATTCATTATTCATGCAACCGGTAATATCAAATGACATTCTTAAAATTATAAATTCCTTAAAAAATACAAAAAGTACTGGATACGACGATATTTGTACAAAAGTTTTAAAAAGTGTCGGAAATATAGTTGCTCCACTTCTTTGTCACATTATTAATTTGAGCATTCTAAATGGAGTCTTTCCAGACAAATTAAAAATTACAAAAATCAAGCCACTCCTTAAAAAAGGAGATAAAAGAACATGGCTAACTACAGACCTATAGCACTGTTATCGGTTGTGTCTAAAGTGTTCGAAAAGGTCATATTCAAAAACATTTACGATTACTTTGAGGCCAAAGACCTATTCGCTTCTGAACAAAAAGGATTCCGTAGGAACAAATCTATTAACTCGGCGATATATGATTTGGTTTCAAAGGTGGTTGTGAGCATGGATAAACGAACGCCTGTGTCAGCTATATATATGGATATGACGAAGGCATTCGACTGTGTGAATCCAAATTACTACTAAGTAAATTGAACAATTACGGAGTTAGAGGCAATGTACTAGATCTAATTAAATCCTATCTTAGCAACAGGAAGCAATATACAGTGATTGTCAAGTTATGTGGTAAATCCAAAACAGAGATTGAATATATGTCGGAAATGAAAGATGTATTTTATGGCGTTCCACAGGGAAGCATTTTAGGACCTTTGCTTTTCCTCATATACATCAACGATTTACCAAATGTAACCAAACACCCTATGGTTTTGTTCGCAGATGACAGCACTGCCATATTCACTGGGAACAATTTAATTAGTCACGATATTGAAATGAATAATGCTTTAGAGTCTATAATTACATGGCTTAACCATAACAATTTAAAAATTAATATTGATAAAACAATGATTATGAATTTCAGACAAAGGAAAAATAATTTAGAACATTTAAACGTGAAATATAAAAATCAACAAATTAAAGAGGTTACCAATACAACTTTTGTAGGGTTATCACTAGACAGTAAAATGACTTGGAAGTGTCAAATTGATAATGTATGCACGAAACTTAGCCGTTATTCGTATGCTCTGTATATGTTAAATAAAGTTGTTAGTAAATCAGTGATGCTAACCGCATACCATGCTTATGTATCCTCTACACTGCGCTATGTTATAATATTTTGGGGTCACGCAACAAATTGGATTTTTGTCTTCAAAGCACAAAAGAAATGTATAAGGGCAATATGTCGACTACTGCCCACAGAATCTTGTAGGCCATACTTTGTAAGTTTGAATATACTAACATTTCCATGTCTGTATGTCTACGAATTGGTAGTATTTGTTAAAAGTCATCCACATCTATTTCAGGAATTTACCAGTGAGCGTTTAAAAAACAAAATTCGTGCACACCCATCTAAGACTGCTCTCTTATCGAAGAGCATTCTTGGCATGGCTCCTAGAATTTATAAAAAATTACCCGAGTCCCTTAGAACAATTTATGACATTTGTTTTGTAAATTTAAGAAAACTACCAAAGCTTACCTTATTAAAAAGGCATACTACTCATTTAATGAGTTTTTGACGGAAAAATTAGATTAAGGGTCAGCTCACACCGAGACGCGACGCGACGCGACGCTGCGCGCACATTTCAATAGAGTGACTCAAATTTATACTTTATTTACTACATTAAAAGGGACACATTTCATCGTGAGAATTCAAAATACGTTGCGCCACGCAGCGCTGCGCCTCGCGGCGTCGCGCTGCGTCGCGCGGCTTCGCGAGACGCAGCGGTGCATCGCCGGTACGCGCGGCGTGTGAGAGCGGCGCTGCGCCTCGCGAAGCCGCGCGACGTAGCGCGACGCCGCGAGGCGCAGCCTGAGGCCGCCGTTCTCATGCGCTTGCAATAGGTAGACTGCGGGGCGGTTGGACGCGGCACCGCGCGGCGTCTCGCTGCGCAGCGAGGCGTCGTGCTGCCAACGATTTTACGATGCGCCTCGCTACGCCGCGATGCGTCTCGCGGCGCCGCGCGGCGCAGCGCGAAATCACCGGCCTCTTCCAGTATCGTCGCGTCGCGTCGCGTCGCGTCGCGTCTCGGTGTGAGCTGACCCTAATTAGAAATTAAATACAGACATCTTTTAACTTTCTTTGACATTGTTACTGAATGAAACTGAATTATTGTAAAACTATTTTGAATTTGACTATAATTTATTTATTTTAAAATATTGTTGGAATGTTGGATTTCATGCAGGTTAATTCAGTAAAATTAGTTATGTTGCATGTTAGCAAGCAAGCTTGCAATCAAATTTGTATGCCTCAAGCCAAGGCACCACATAGTGATACAAACGAAAATGTAACATCGTGTAATTTACATACCTATGTTGGACAAATAAATATTTGAATTTGAAAGATAGTTATAGTTTTACCTGACGGCAAAGAAAAAAGTTGCGGACACGTTGTATTTTCTCAAATGATCTCGTAAAGAAACTCCATGGCACGAAAGAACTTACTTACGGCATTACATTAAATAAACAAATGACAGCCTTGGAGTTAAAAAGTTACCAGTTCCCAGAGAGTTCCATTTTTAAATTCCACCATTGTTATATTTATACTTGTTTTATAAGAGGGTTCCAGAAACTTTCTGTGTGCCCTATACTACAATAAAAGGATACGCCGAGAAACCATTACAAATCTGCAACGTTTGCCTATGAACTAATACGACCATTCTAAAGTCTAAGTTATTCTTAGGTGCACCTCTTTGTATGTGACGTCACTGACACCTGGTGGAAAGAAAGAAGTAGCTAGGTTCTCAATAAATGACAGCATTAATGATAGATTTATGGCCATATCAATATATTTAAGTAATTCCTTATTTATGTCTAGTTTGCACGTCACCAGTTATTTGCTATGTTATTTCACACTCGCTATAATTACTTAGAAAGACAGCAGTGTGCATATTAATGGAGCCAATTAATTAGACTAAGACGTGCAATAAATATAAACAGTTAGATATTAAAGATCAATATTAGTGATAATGAAATTTAATAAACATTTTTATTCTTCGTTTTAGCGCGAGTCGTTTTTAGCTCTTAATTTAACCTTTAAGTCGGGGAACTTTGATTATTGCCTTTATTACGTGATACATAAGGGACAAAGCATCTGTCACACTCGCATCGTACAGTACACCGTCGTGATAAAAGCAACCATCATAGGCCCGCAGCTTTACAACTTTTTTTTAAATTCATAAACTGACTATTAGGGACTGACTTCAGTAACACAGGTCGAAGATGTAACTTGCTTCACCTGTACTCAGTATCAGTAGTAGGTACAATGAGCTGCAGAATTGCATGCATTTCTGCAGCCCATAGTACATAGTTCGAAATCAGAGGTCAAAATTATACTGTTTAGGAGGATTGCGCTTTCTCGCGCGTCAGCATTATGCATCTAATGCCTATAATATTAAGTAAGTACACGTCTTCCAAAAGCGCCTTATTAATTTTGATAAACCTCCGGGGACTGTGCATTTTCTGGGATACAAAGAGTAATATTCTATATCAATGCAAAATTTGTAACACCGTTTCTGTGTATATAGAAATATAAATCTACAAACACTTGTGGTAACATATAAAAAGAAATAGGAAGGCAGATTACATCTTAGATATATACTGAAGGTCTAATTATGAGCTTATGGAATTTTATAATTCATTGGCATTGTCAATTTATCACATTTAACTTATGACATGTATAGCAAACTCTAATTTTCAAAAATAACGGGCCACAACCACCACTCAAAAATACAAAACATAACCTACTACCGTTGAACCGTTTTTTTTATCAGAGCTATTTTAATTGCGCTGGGCGGCAGTCGTTAGTCATACACTGTCACTGGTCAGTAATAATATTCCGCCCACCAATTCCACCTAGCCAAGATACGCATCGGTGGCGGACCGCCCCCGCTACAAATGAGAGCCGGTACAAAACCTGAAACCAGACGGTTTTATTTCGAACATCGAACGTCGTGCGTCTTTTTTCAGTGCGTTTCGAAATTTGAATTACCTTTGAATGACTGTTTAAAAAAATATATGCCAGATGTCGAACTGCTTTCTTTCGTTTTTCCGTAGTATTTTATTTTTTTATACGATGTGATATCAAAGCTTTGTCAACAGGAGGCTAAGGTCCCACTGGAAACTGCACCTATATGTTTTGATTAAATGGTAGCGTAATGATTTAAAATGTATACAATATTCTTTAAACGCCAAGGCGGTTAGAATAACACTGTTCTACTCGTACTATACTGTCTAAGTTATGCACAAAGCAGTAAGTCCTGTCAAATTGTTAAATACATTTTCATAATATTTTATTGTAATAAGGATATATTATACTTGACCTATTGAATAAATACAGAAAAATCAAAACGATGTTCCGTTTTTGTTGATAAAATTCGTTCTCATCGCTTTACGGAACTAATGAAACAAAGGATCAAAACATTCGGTAAAGGTAAGTTCAGACAACATAATTCAACATTCACGAACACATTCTAGATCTAGACTAAGTAAAAGTTAAATTTTTGGCCTGAGTTGGTTGAATAATGGATAACAATATCCCCTAAAATTATTAAGAACATTGTGTAAGTTTTGTCCGATTGTTTATAGATTAATATCTATAAACAATCGCACAAAACTTACACAATGTTTTGGTCTCCCAATAATAATTTAAATAAAGCTTAGGTAGGTGGAATATCCCCTCATTCTTATGCTTCAGAACAGTCAATACTAGTTTGTTTACTCTTTTAGTTGAATATGTTCCAGGCACGGATCCAGCTCTCAATGAAAGTTGTGGGCACCTATACAAAAAATATATGAAGTGCGAGTCGGGCTACTGAGACCATAAATATCAGGCTACAGGCCTCTCAATTAAGGTTGTGAGCATGCCCATCTTGCTCACAACGTGGGATCTAGTCCAGGCTTGAACAAGAGTAAGGGAGTATAATATTGTATGATAAAAACTGTCTTAGTATTCAACAACCTGTCTGAACCTGCCTTATTTCACACGTGAAACGATACTAACCTCCGATCTTTATAAACAGCACAGACAGTCCCACAAATCATTCATCATGGGGACTTTACCATGTCTAACAGTTTTTTTAATAACATTCATTAAACTCCACAATTGTGATAATCGTCACGGCAGCGACCTGAAACAGAATGAGGAAATGTGCTCCAGGCTGGGGATGAACGCTTACTTTGATCCCGAAATGGTCGTGAAAACAAAATGGCGGATATTTTACACGTGGAACTTGCGATTGTCCTTCGGGTGTCTGGACATGACGTTCAAGCGTGTTAATCCCTTGGTAAGTATTTTATCCTTAGGGGTTTTTAGACCTCTATGCTTTTACTTACATTTTTTATATTAAAGGAGATAATTAATGGGAGACCAGCACTAGAGCAGAGGGTAGTATTTTTATCAGAAATGTATTAGGCTGTCGCACTTTTCTTCCATCAAACTGCATAGCCATTAAATAAATCTTCACGGACGGTATACCTAGATCCGCAACAGGAAAGGCGTATAACTGTGGGTCCTTCTCAGACCTGTTTTCCCAGGTGACTACTCCTGACTTGTAACGAATGACCTAACTTCAAGTTTCTCGGTGTATGGCCTGAAAAAATCTCCAATGTAGATCTGTGGGAACGCTAAAGTGAAACTCGGATAGACCAGCAGATCAAACGCCGCAAGTGAAACTGGATCGGCCACACGCTCCGAAGGGACCTTGAACACATACCAAGGCAAGTCTAAGACTGAAATTCCCAAGGAAATCGGAAACGCGGCGCTCTAAGCAATACTTGCGACGGACGATTATCGCAGAAGCGGTGACCATGTGCAAGACGTGGAGCGGAATGAAACATGAAGCTTAAGACTGAACGGGATGCCGGAACACTGTGTATGCCCTCTACCCCACCTAGGATCATAACTAGCCTCTAGAAGTTTTCAGTATTAAGATTGCTTACCCAAAAAATAAGCACTAGATCACCAGGTGGAAAACTGCTGGCGCGATCGAGAAAGTTTAGTAGCGGCCACAAAGCCAGCGAACCGAACAGTTTTCTCGAAGCTGTTATAGGTATAGATTGTCTATAACTGGAATTGTGACAATGGTAGAAAATGGCTAGGTGTACTACGATGATAAATGAGTAAGCCAGTCGTCTCCAAATCTTCTAATCCCATTGACCTGCCTGCAGATCATCAACCGTTTCTACGCTGACATGCACAAGCATCTGGAGACGCAGCCTGTGTGGGATGCGGCTTCATTACTCGTCACCATGGGCTACTTCAACCACCAGATGCTGCTGTTTGCCGAACCTGGACCTGCTGGAAAGTTCGTCGCCATACCGAACATCTCGCATCGTGCCAGTAAGTATACTACCACCACTACACCTCGAGACCAGCCGGTGTGGGAGGCACCCTTGCTACTCTTCACCATGGACTACTTCTACCACCGGAAGCTGCTGTTCGCCGAGCCAGGCCCACCGGCAAGTTTTCCAATATACCAGCTCGTCGTATGTACAGTACCACCATTACACCTGGAGACCAGCCGGTTACTCGTCACCATGAACCACTTCAACCACCAGATGCCTCTGTTTGCCGAATACGGACCAGCCTGCAAGTTTATCGGGACAGTATATGTTTTAAAGTACATAATTACAGGTTTAAAAGAAAAACCGGCCAAGAACATGTCAGGCCACGCTCAGTGTAGGGTTCCGTAGTTGCCCATCCTTTACAATAGACGAAATTTACGAGAAAGATTTCAAGCTCTATAAAAAGGTCGTAAACGCCAAAGTAACAGTAATTACATATTACCTTTTGGAAGTTATCGATTATACGCGCCAGATTGAGCGAAATGTTTTAATATAGTATGGCACTCAACCAATATGTGTGACGTTCGAAGTGTAGGGACACCGCGCGGCACTTGCGTCATTTTAAAGAAAATTATGAATTTCTGCGATAACTCAAAAAGGCTCGACCGATTTTATTCAATATAGTTTTCATTGAAAGTACTTATAAGGCCCCATTTTCATGAATTTTTCCATATTTTTTTGACCCGTGGTTGAAAAGTTATGGGGGGGGGGACGGACGACGACACACTATTTTTTTTTATTTTTAAAGCGAATATTTACAAAACTGCTGACTTTATCAAAAAGTAATGGTGGGAGCCCCTATTATTTTTAAAATACCTCTTCAACGACACCCCACACACTAGTGTTGGAACGAAAAAAAAAATCACCCCCACCCCCCACGGGAGGTACCCGATTTTTTTTTTTAGTTTTTATTTTACCGTTTTGACGGTGTAATACATACACATACTTACTCATACCAAATTTCAGCTTTCTAGTACTAATCATCACGGAGCTAAGCCGCGGACGGACAGACGGACAGACGGACAGACAGACGGACACGGCCAAACTATAAGGTTCCTAGTTGACTACGGAACCCTATGAAGGTCACAGAAAATTGTTTATTTGCATACGTATCGAATATGTCATAGCGTATTCTGCAGATTGTAGGAGCGTTGAAGAACGTACCGTGATTTGATCTGATGCCTGCTGGAAATGTCAGCGAAGCCGTTCAGTGGGCGCATACGTAATGAAATTACTCCACCTCCTTTCGCGTCCAATCACTGCTCTTATCACTGCTCTTTTCTACTCAGCTCCGTTCAGCTCCATGGAAACACACTCTAATACCCCAATCTATTTTCCAGTTGAAATGCTACCGAATGTTGCCAGCGTACCGCTCCTCAAGTTCCAGTTGAAACTCATCCGAGATGGCAAGTTTCTGCTCATGATGGACTGTCACATTGGGGCTGTGTCACTCTCTGCCCGTTTTACCGGTGAGCCGCCCTCGGAAGAAGAGCTGGCTGAAGCAATCAACGAAACTGGCCTTGGAGAAGGATTTTCCGCCTGCATGAAGGGAAAAAGTAACATGAAATTTGAAACTACTTAAGTTTAAAAAAAATAATGTTGCGAAACTATGCTCTTTTTTTTATTCTGATGTTAGCCATGATCACGCCATGATTAATTGAATTATTAAATGGAAGACTTTTTGCCTAAAACTCGTTAGTTCTAAAACCATTAACTTTGAATTTGATTCGCATGACTCGCATTGATAATCTTGTAGAGTCTGTGCGGAGAGAAGAGTCGTAGGATTTGAGGGTGTGCCAGTAGTGCTATTTTATGGTTTTTGCTATTCTGACAACACTGTCACTCTTTGACAGTTATATTACGATCATGAATGACCTGCATATTTAATAAATGCAAAAATGATATAAAGTTTAAAAATAACAAGCGCATTTCAATTTACTCGTATAATTACCCTTATTCCTTTTTATCTATCTATCAGCCACAGACTTCCACTGCTGAACATAGACCTCCCCTATAGCTCGCCACAAAATGCGGTTCTGCGCTGACCGCATCCACCGTCGCCACGCGACCCTCACAAGGTCATCCGTCAACGTTGTCGAGGGCCAACCCACGCCGCCCTTTTTTTCTGAAATCGAAATGTATGAGTTGTTACAAACAAACCTAACCTGATCAATGGGATTAAATTTTCAAGAATTATGAAAAATGTATGACTTTATGAGAAATCATTGTCGACGAAATTAAACAATCGATTAAACATTTGTCCATGATAAAAGGAGACAGCGGGCCGGCAGTTTCATCATAAAACTATCTTTTTATTTTATTTACTTACAACGATCTGATCTCTGAGCATCCATTTCCATCACTCACAAGAAACAAATAATCATTGCCGTATCAAATTACTCGAAAATATTCCAGTTTGTTTTTTCCTCCTTTGTTTTTATTTACTCAACATATGGGGTAAATATAAACATCCTCTATCAATATTAACTGCCAATATATATAACCTAAGAGAGCAAATTAGTCTACAGTATTAATATACTCGTACACTTGTTACGATCACCGAAATAGCTAGGAATAAAAAGGAATATATTTTATTGAGTTAAGATCAAGATCTCTAGGTTAGATATAATCTGTCATTATTTAAATAGCTAATCAAATACAAAGAAGATAAAAATACGTGTCCTTAAGAAGAACACGTAACAAGAACTCATGCGACCAAGACCATCCAATAACTATCATACCTAACTAAATATAATCAGGACAGTAGAGTTACCAAACTCACCAAATCGATCACTTAAACAGTGCAATCTGGTTGAATAGCTAAAACAACTGACGAAGCGCAGACCGGTATAAGAAAAGAAGAATAACACCGGAATTCACGTACTTCCTTCTTCAGTCAAAGTCTCTCGAAAATGTTCTGGTATATCTTTTTAATCGCCTCAGCGTCGGCTAACCTGGATCAGCGCCAGACCAGCATGGAGAACTGGACGACTTGCGAGGAGTTTATGAGGAATTACACGCTGAACGTGTCCAGGATAGTGGACGTGGAATGGAAGATATTCTACTCCTGGGACAGCATGTTCCACGAGAGCTATAGCGTTTGGTTCACCAGGCCTTCAAAAGTGGTGAGTGCATCCAATCGAAAAAGTAAATATTCTGTAAGTACGCTTCTTTGGTATAAATTACCATAGTAGATGTAAATTAACATTTCTGTTCTGACTAAAAGATCAGCTGAAAACATTTAAAATTGTAGCAAGCAGTTAGCATAGAGTCCGTTGTTTCAGTTCAGCTGATTTTTAACTAATATTGTTAATGAAATACTATTACGTAAAATAGTAATTACTTATGTAGTACCGATGCAAAGGGAATTCATTATTAATATAATATAAAGAATAAATATTATAGACCAATTTTATTAAGACTATAAAACTTGGTTCGCGAAACTGATAGCATATTTGAATGTGTGCATGAAACAAGATAATTCATCAGCATCCCTTTAACCCTAGATCTACTGAGGCCGTGACTGTGGCCATCAACCTTTTATTAGGCGGAGTAGCCTATACCGGTGCGTTTTGATAAAAATACCGGTTTTGATATATTTTGTGGTGCTCACACCATAGCGACTATCACAGTCTTTTTGTGACTGGATTGCTGCAATAATTCGACGTGAGCAACCTCTCTTTCTTTTGTAGCTGGTCGATCGGTACCGTGTCCAGTTGGAAAAGGAGCTAAAAGACATCAACTTCAATGACTCTGAACTATTCATGGAGAGTCGCATTTCCTTCACCGCCCTCTTCATCAAAACCAACGTGTCGGGGGTGTACCGAATAGTACCACATACTGCTTTCCATGGTGAGTACCTATCATAAAGTTCTTTCTAATAATCTCATACAGGGTAGAACAGAACTAAGGACTTTCCTGCAAACAACGGATTGCCTTAGTGCAATGCTTTTGTCAAGTCAATATTCTTAAACGTTTTTGAGTTATAGCTTCTCACTTCAAAGCAGCATGTTTAAAAATAGTACATTACATCAGAGGCCGGGAAAATGAGGATTTCCGGCCAAGTAGTAGTAGGTATTGTTAGAAAAACTATATTTGAATATTGTCATTTATTGAATCTTGGCGCAATTACTTGTAATCACCTTTCTGGATCAACCTTTTTAGTCAATGTATCAACATTAATAGACAAATAGTAAATCGGAATACATATACATTGCTTTATAACATATAATAAATTTAAAATATCAAATAAGAAAAGTTTATAATTATATAACATCCAAGTATTATCATTGACAGGATTTTAGCTCGAATACTGTATTCACATTTCCGTACCAACCTTGTCAGACAATCCTAGTCAAATAGGCATGATAATAATATAATTAGCTTCTAAAATTAGAAAGAGAATATTGTACGAGTAATACGTATTAATTGAAAGAAAGGCAAAACTAAATTATAAGTATCAAATAAGTAAATGTTTTGACGGCGCGCGTCAAGATGGCGCGCGCCATTATGGTTGTTACTGTGATTGCTGTGAAAAATAGAAAAGTTAAATAAAAGAAGTTATACCGAGGATTTTCTGTCTTTTAATAGTATATACGCAGTACCTACTGTATGCAGAGAAGGAAGTGAACAAGGACGCAGATTTTTTAAACTATGTTAAACCTTATGTCTTCATATCTCAGTGATAGAATGCAAACAGTGGATGTAAATGGAACCCAGTCCAATGGAGCTATAGTTAAGCTAGGAGTGCCACAGGGCTCTATTTTAGGTCCATTTCTATTTTTGGTTTATATAAATGACTTACCATCTATAGTAGAGAATCTTTGTAATATAGTACTATTTGCTGACGATACATCATTAATTTTCAAGGTTCACCGGAAATCAACCGACTATGCGGAAATTAATGGCACACTAGAGAAAGTACTTAACTGGTTTACTACTAATAATCTTCTATTAAATGCCAAGAAGACTAAATGTGTTAGATTTGCTTTACCGAATGTTACGGCGGTAGATTCTACTATATTACTAAATGGTGAATGTTTAGAAATAGTGAATGAGGCATTATTCTTAGGTATAACATTGGACAGTAATTTGCAATGGAGTCCACATATAGCAGTGCTTGCATTGCAGGTAAATTAAGTTCAGCGGCGTACGCCGTTAGGAAAATCAGACAATTGAGTAATGTTGATACAGCTCGCTTAGTTTATCATAGTTATTTTTATAGTGTCATGTCATATGGTATTCTGGTTTGGGGCAAAGCAGCTGACATTCAGACTATATTTGTGCTACAAAAAAGAGCCATTCGTTCTATATATAACCTAAATTCTCGTGACTCCTTAAGAGACATTTTCAAAGATATAAACATCTTAACTGTAGCGTCCCAATATATTTATGAGAGTATTATGTATGTTATTAGAAACCTAGATTCATTTACAAAAAAATCCGATGTCCACAGTTTTAACACTAGAAATAAAAATAAAATTGCTATTAGAAAGTTTCGTGTTCGTAAAGTAAGTAAATCATTTTTAGGCCAATGTATTCATTTTTATAACAAGTTACCTGATCATGTTTTAAAATTAGCCTTTCCATCTCTCAAAAATTATTTAAAAAAATCTCTAATGTCAAAAGCATATTATACAGTAGAGGACTATCTGACAGACAAAAATGCATGGCCTGAACCAGAAACCGCGTAGCTGACTCCTTCTTAGATTGTACCTAACTAGTTTAAGGGACACAGTTCTAATAAGAAAGCATATCAAACGTACATAAATTGTGATAAACCGTCAGGCTTTCTTGTAGTTTCTATTTTATTCTTACACTTTTCCTCACTTATGTCTTAAAATACAGTTTTAATATGTTTTCTTGTAGAACTACGTATAGTTATGTTCATATCATTGTAATAGTTAAGTACTTATGCTTTCTGAAAAAACGACTGACTGTTGAGTTTCTTTCGGCGTTTCTTCTCAACAGTGGTCTCCTCTTGTGAAATGCCGGTAGACTCAGACATGTAAAAGTGCCCTTGTGGCCTACTTGCAGAATAAAGTTCATTATTTCATGCGAGCGAGGCCGGATAGTGATACGAGGCCGGGAATCCGTTTTCACGATGAGGCATGTATAGTGCTTTTCTCAAACATACAATGAAATAAAAAAATATACTTCAAAGAATAACACTTAATATTGTTTGTCCGATATTTTCCGAATTTGACCGAATTTTAAAAATCCGATTTCAGATTCTGACTCAGGAGCCCCAAAAACCCCCGGATACCGAATTTCAGGCTCCTAGGACCAATTTGAAATTTTCTCCATACAAATAGTTTTTTTTTTCGAAGTCGCCAATTTGATTTCTTTTTCCACAAGTGTCTAACAACCAACCTTTAAAAACAAAACCTGCTTTTGTCAAACCAGCCAGCTGTGTGAATGACCTTGTTGTTGAAACCAAAAAAAAGCTACTTTGCAGGCCTAGGCCTGAAAAGCAGTATGAAATCCCTTTACAGTCCTCTCGAGTTGTTGCGCCCAAAAACCGATACTTCCGAGCCTATTATAAGGAACGCAAAGACAATTGCAATTGCAATTGCATGTTTGAGAAAATATGTTTTATCCGTCTACATTTCTTAACAAAAAGTGATGGGTGTTTGAAATTCTCCTGGTTTTTACTGGTATATAATTAATAACGTTGAAGCGATGGGGATAGAGATTATTTTTTTATTTTTTACACGAACTTTAATAATTACAAGTCAAATTTACATTTACATTTACATTTGGATAACACCATACTTTTAAGAAAGTCTCTCCTTTTGTTGCACCCTGGCGCTTTGCCTTTCGAAGTTCCTTTTATCGAAGATGATACTAAGCCGGAAATGTTTCCAGTGCCGTACATCCCCAAAGCGTCCATCGCCCTGAAGCTGGTGGAACCAGGATACCTGGGGATCATGAACTGCGGGCTGCAGTACTGTTACGCCTTGGCCCCGGCGGACAAAATGCCTCATGATGACCATGTAAGCATGCTTTGATTATATTTGTGGACAAAGCTGGTACGCGTCCATTGCCTTGAAAGCTGTATACCCAGGATACCTGGGGATTATGAACTGCGGGCTGCGATACTGTTGGCTCCGGTGGACAAAATGCCTCATGATGTCCATACAACCATGCTTTTTTCACTCTTGTTGTCGCAAAGTTACGGGTGCCTATATTGTAAACATTGTAATCAATTACAATACGTTATTAATTATTGCACACCAACAAGAAAAATATTACATCAGAAATTATAAATTAAAAAATGGTAGACAATAGGCGGTCTTATAAGAGCGATCTCTTCCAGACAACCTGTGGGTAGCGGAGAAAATAAAATTAAACAGAAAATAGTAGGTGGTGAGATAAGAATTTAAATAATATGAAAAGTAACAAAAAAATGTCATACGAATATTAAAGATGGAACGCCATCTTCACATATATGTACAATTTAATTATGAACACAATTAGTTCCATATGCGTTAGAAATATTTAGTTTAAATAACTGTGTTCCACTAAGTTAATTAGAGTGTTGAGTTGATTGATATCCATCACTAAATTATTGTGATTGTCCGCATTCGTCCAGAAATACTACAAATATTAACGGGTCGCTCGGTAAGTTAATAGGTAAATTAGGTTCTGCGAGATCCAGAGTTCAAACCCTAGCGGCCACAATGGGTATTTTCTATACATAGAAATCATTGATATAATAAAATTGATGGTGGATTACAGACTCAGTCAGTCCGGTATTCTTAGTAGGTATACCTTATTATTTTTGGTATTCAGCCATGATCATTTTGTTCTGTTTAGCTAGCTGAAGCGGCCTCCCGACTTCTGTTCTGGAACAGCCTGGGGCGCTCCTACCTGACTCAGGGGACGACGATGAAGCCGAAGTTGACTACTGGGTACGAGGACGACGACGAAGTTGACAACGAGTTTGCTAGGAACTTTGATACGCTGTGATTGTTAAATGTCAGTATTAGTGGCGTCTAAGATGCTCGGGAAAGACGGAGCAGTTGGGATTACTTTTTCTTTTAGAGCAAAAGATGGAATGTAAGAAAAAAAGCAAGCCATCGGGTTCTATGAACGCTACAATATTGTATGTACAACGCTGCCGATTGTTTTGTTTGTGTTTAATAGTAAAAAAATAAACTATAAGAATCTTTTGTTTTAATTTTATACCCTGCCAAATTTGACCAAAAATCACATAATTTTCTATAATCTTAATAATGTTTCCTTAAATCTACTTCTTCTTCCTCGCTTCCTCATGGCTGAGGGTCGTGACCATTTGAGACCGTTATCCCTTGGACCTAAGCTCTCCACTCCACACGGTTTACTACGGCTGTAGAGTTTCCTGATAGGCTTCTTTCATGGCATCGGTCCATCAGATCGGTGATCTTCCACGGGCCCTTTTTCCTTCTACGTGGCCAACTACAATGAGCTTTTCCAAACTATATATGGTTCGCGTTCAGCCATGTGACCGGAGTACTGCAGGATCCGCTGGAGACAAATGGAAATAAGCGGCACTTGACCTACAATTCGGCCAGGATTTACTAAATTACAGTTAAATTAAGATTATGCCACATTCAATGTTTACAAATTGAGTTCACTAACAGCAACTTCATAAACTTAAACATCAAACAACTTTTGTGTATCGATATGATTTCTCACGTTGCGGGATATAAAGACAAACAGTTCATGTAATTTCCTCATTTGTGTCAGAACAAGGAAACATGCGTGTTTTGCTATTCGTGCACATGTTCATTATTATAGAGACCAAACGTAATAAAACCAAGAGCAAGTTTCCGAAACCGATCCCAAGTTTTAACGACGTTGTAAACTCTGATATAATGGACAACAATTTACCAATAGATTTTCTAAATATGGGCGTTGAAGGTGTATTTGATCCCTCACTTGGTCAAAAACAACCCTTCGATGGACTAGCGATGTACATGGTGCATCAAAGGAAAACAGATGAAGACCTACGCTCGTTTCTAAATCAGCTAGCGGATTACCGTAAACAGCACGAAAAGCCAATAAACATGAAGGAGATGAGTAAACCCGGTATACCCTTACCATCCCTCTTTAATTTTGAGTTAACTCACTCTCTAAACCTTGCTAAGCCGAAGATTTACAGAGACAGGATCTCCAGGACTGAGTTGTTGTTTAGGAATGGTGACAGAGGTGAAGAGCTCCCGAGACCTGAACGTCCAAAGAATCTGGAGGAAATAATTCCGCTCAACGCCTTTGACATGAGGACTGGGATAAATGAGGATGTGATGAGATGGACCACTTGTGATGATTTCGGGAAAAAGGCGCGCTTTCATCCACGTGATGTCGCTGGTGTGAGCTGGGTTCCGTTCTATATGTGGGCTATGCAAAGTTATCCCATTCCCGAGGAGTTTAAGTTTTCATATCCTACTATGAAGGTAAGGTATTTTCTTTCGTGCACGGTCAGCATCAAAAGTAACTGACAATTAATTACTATCGGCTTATGTCAAATTGAATATTAGATTTATTAGCTACATTTGATGGAGATTGTACAGAATAGGATAGTAGTAACTGCAACTACCCGTGATGGCTGGATCCCTCCAGATGGCTACCAGTATCGGGGCAGACTGAAAAGCTGGCGAAGACTTCCCGTCTTTATTTAGCAATCATAATCAAGTTTAGAGTACAAATCGGTTTTCTATTTGGTAACATAATTTTTAGTGAACTAAGTATTCAAAAAGCTATTATTGCTTTGGAATAATGTATAATAATATATGATAAATTAAAGATTGTTCAATAAGGGACTGGGTCATACAGAGATTTAGGTTCAAGTCTTTCCTGTAGACATTTGCGAAATTAAGGATTCCAGGGCCTAATTTTCTGATTAAATGCCTGTGAGAATAAAGAACGTTCTCTCGTCTATAATCCGATGTAATAGCAATATAACCTGGATTCATACAAGCTCTTAACTTTTGACCACTGGAGGGACGACTTTTGTTATTTGAACTCTGTATGACCCGACTAAAAGAAAAATGTTTATGACAAATATGCGGCCGAGGCTGTCGCTCTCCAATCAGGCTATCGAGTGCCGCACTTTGCAAGACGCCAATGATAGTGATGATGTGTAATGGTAGAGGAGATAATTGTTAATCTCAATCATTCCATCTGTCTTAGAGTCTCAGTCTCAATTTTTTTTCATCAGGTAGTACAAGAGTACAAACAACAATACGCGTCGAAGTTAACTAAAAAGATAGATTGGACAGCACCCATGCTGTTGCTACGCAATTGGTTGGAAATGCTGCTGGTGGCAGCTGACCGAAGAGGACTGTTCTATGGCATTCCTAAAGCAACTGTAACAGACGACGTTGGAAGTAAGTATAAGTTAAAGTTTTTCGTAAATGTTATTGTGTAAATCAGCATCAGGATAACTTTATAACTATTTTTGATAAACTATAGTAAAAACTCCTTAGGAGTACAAATATGCCGGACTAAATACAAAGAAGCTGTCGCATCGTCAAGATTGGAAAATTCGTATCATCGGAAGTCTCAGAATAACAACGACTCTTTTCTATGAGGCTTATTGGTATTACAGAGCAAACCTAATTTATCCTTCCCCAGACTCAACGACATGGTACCCACACGCCACAATAAGAATGAAGATGGTAGACCAGTATCTAGCCATGATGTTCTGCGAGGAACACTTGGCAATGATGCTGGCAGTAGTTGGAGAAGCACCTGACCTCTCTGAGAGCGCAGCGGAGGCTGCCAAGCTCGGGTTCCATGGTGTAGGGGCCCCGGTTTACAAGCCAGGCGTGATTTCCCCGGCTCAAGACGATAGGTTGGATGAGCTTGGTGATCGATCTAATTTAGACCGTCATTCACAGGTCGTCAAGTCTTTCTATACGCCGTAGGTCTTTGCTTATTGCCTTTAGTCCCATTCCGTAGTCTGACTTGGTAGAATTGGTAGCCAGGTTCGAAATGGGTAATCTTGATTCCGTCTGAAGGCCAATTATAAAATGGGAATGATTTATCTATCTCATCGCCAGATTTGGTGGCGACTGGCTACAAGATGGGACCAAAGGATTCCCATTGCATAACCAGCTTCGAATTGGGATTATTATTCCCATTTCGTAGCTGGCTACCATATTTGGCTATGTAATGGGTCATACATTTTATACTCCTTTGCTATGATTTAATTAACTTATAAGAAGACTTTATTTAATAGAAGTACGTTTTGGTTTTTCAAATTAAGACACAGGAGGAAATGTGCTTCAAATGTAGACCAGTAAGTAAATAATATTCTGCGGCCCAAGTATGCAGCCATAAATAGTGGATGCATATTTGAGCCCTTTAGGGTTGAGACTCTGGGGCCCTGGGGGAAAGCGCCCACAAGATCCTCAAAGAGTGCAGCCGCAGGTTAGAAGAACTGACGCGTGACCAGAGGGCTGGGGATCATATAAGCATCATATTTAGCACAGCGGATCAGCATTACCAAACAAGTAGCAATACTGCCAGTCTTTTGGGCACGCTGCCAACAGACGGCGATTTTGGACAAATTTTCTATTTATAGTTTATTTTTATTTTTTAAGAATTTAATAACAATGTTTTACTTACCTCTTAATGTAACAAATATTCTGTAAAGAGCACGACGAATGGGTATTTCTTAGGCAAGAAAGGCAATACAGGTCTTTCGGTGGCTGTATTTTATACTAAGTATACAAATGTGCTTGAAATGCTAACTCAGAACAACATTAATGTTTTCTTTCATTTTGTTTACAAACTTGTGGCCAGTGTGAATTTAATGATCGGGAGGTTCTTTGGCAGGATGAATCTTCTGAACTCAAAGACTTTTTTCGATGGACAACAATCTAGATTTTTAATGCAGGAGGGAGTTATGATATCAGTACCATTTCCGAGGCTTTGATTTTTTCTGTGTCCTATCATGCAGGGTATTTAATGAAAGGGATTTATGAGCCGAGTTCAACACTATGAGCACTCCCGATCGTCAAACGCCGGATCGATTCACTTTTATATCGTGAACACCGTCCACTAAAACGCATTAATAAACGCTACTAACCATGATTAAATGAGATGCATTGCATCTGCATTGATTCATAACAGATCTTTTGTTTGATAACTTACAACAGCATCTCATAGTTTTCTAAGTGACCCAAACATCGTCAAATCAACAATACCGAAACGCTTCAAACATCAACATTTAGGACACTATAATTGGGTATAAAAGGCGGTCAATTCATCTTGGTAGCCCAGTGCAATCGAAAAGTGTTGAGTATGAAATTAAGTGAAAACTTTGGACAATAACAAAACACAAAACTTTACACATAGTTTTACTTGACACATTATCCAACTGAAGATTTGGCACAGTAATTTAGGAAAAAAAATTGTTACATTTCTTTAAAAATAGTTACAAAACCGCCTCCTTAAAAGTGCATCTATCCAGACAGTGGTTACACTTACATGGAAAAACAAACAATTCAGAAAGAATTAAATACAATTTATCATTAAATAATTTCGCTGCCTGTTACATTTTATTTATTATCAAGTTCCAAAAATGCTCCTGCGATTCAAGATTCTCCTCTTCATAATGATAACTCCAGTGATAGCCAAGAAAGTAAAGCTCGGGCCCCACTGGCACCACCGAGAACGGACCTCATGCGAGGAGTTTGGCAAGTTTGCGCGGCTCAACCCCTACACCCTGCCGAATGAAACCTGGTTCATATTCTACTACTGGGCGCCCATGCCCATATCCTTCTTGGTTAATTTCAAAGTGCCTGCAAAAGAAGTAAGTCTAATTTCGTTTTAATAGTACATAATTGCAGACGCCGGGAAAGAAGGGCTTGCCGGGTGAGTAGGTATAGACGGCCGACCGTACGGAGGCTGAATAGTGATACGAAGCCGGCAAGCCCTTTTCACTGTGGTTTTTTCAAACATACCTATGCAATGAAATAAAAAATGCACCGCTCAAAAAAAAATTGCTGTTTAACCTGTTCATGAACACAGACGCCATGTTAAAACAATACTTCCCGGCCTGGGCCTTCAAATTTGCATGAAATTCCTTTACAGTTCTCTCGAGTTGTTTCGCGCGAAACGTGATACTTGGAAGAATCTTATAACGCACGTTATGACTACATTTCATTGCATGTTTGAGAAAATATACATAACTAGCTTTGCCCCGCAATTTCGTAGTTTGTCAGATGAAATGTGCCCATACAAACTTTCAACAAGGAACCATACCCTGCCGAACGAAACCTATAAATAATGATATTTTTATAACCATGACGTCCATGACCTATATTTAGATTTTTCCTAAAGTTACAGAATAAAACACTCGAAAGTGTTATCGATAATACGTATGGCGACTCAAATAATGCAATATATATTGATATCGTTGCCATAAAATGTGTATCTCTCTTAGTGTAATGTTTTAATGGGTAGGTAGTTCGAGACGATACGTCATACGTAACTGACCAGTACACGCTATTCTCTTACTCCTGTGTTTAATACAAATTCTATCCTGAAAACACCATACTTACTTAGGCTGTTTTTTCATTAGTCATTACACCTAAGCGGCGTGCAAGGACTTAGTTCTGCTCTAGTGAAAAAATAGCTAAAGACTGCACCAAAGAGGCAAATAACTCCATTATATATATATATTTTATCTAGCGTGTGTGTGTGTGTAACTGCAGGGCAAAGGCCTCCCCTGCCTGTTTTCGAAGGATGCCATTATATAGTTTTATTATTTTTTATAAGTTTAACAACATCTAAGACCCTAAATAAATAATAATATATTTGCAGAATCACGAATACCTACGCGGTATTCTGAATAAACGCACAACTCCGCCGGTGAACTGGACAGCAAGACAAATCATGATGGCGTCGGGCATAGAGCTGTCGCTACTGGTGGAGCAGGGCGACAGGGGACAGTACCTCCAATACGACGTCCGGAAAGCTCAAGGTGAAAAAAAAAACTTTTCTGCAAGTAGGCTCTGAGCTCTTTTAGGTTTAAAAACTACCGAAACTAGTTTTAAATTGAACCGATCACTTTGCTAGCCTTTATTAAATAAACCTCACACAAATCTATCTAGTCCCAAATTAAGCTCAAGAAGGCTTGTGTTATGGGTACTAGACGACGATATACGTACTTATATAGATAAATATATACTTAAATACATAGAACAACCATGACCCAAGCACAAATATTCGAGTTCATTACACAAATATTTGCCCTGGCCGGGATTCGAACCCGGGACCGCCGGCTCAGTAGGCAGGTGTCTACAAACCGAGCCAAACGCGTCAAAGTCATATGACTGTTAGAATGATTTTTACGACAATCATTATTTGGAAAGTTATTAGTCAGTAATTCAGAATTCATTAAGTATAACTACAGAGGATTAAAATAAACTTTTCTCCAACTTGCTTGGAAATGTTCCCATTAATGTAGTAAAACTGGACCGCGAAATCGTTCGTTATATTTAGAAGGCGTTAATGAAAATTAAAAAATATATATATTATTGGCCTTAGCCGGGAAATCAATATTATTTAAATAAGACGATTAAGTAAAAAACACACCTTCCGTTTATAACGTCTCATACAAATGAGGGTACTCTTAATTTGGCCGGTTACTGCATTTTTACTTTTAATTTTTTCAAAGACTGATAATTCACCAAACAGCCAATTGTCCACTAAATTTAAAAAATAAAAACTATTATAAACTTTTTAATTGTTCTCTGCGTTTAGTTCTTGCACTGAACATTTTTGTGCTCTGCTACTGTCAATGTATTTGAAATGTCGACAAATTTCGAATAACGGACAAACAATTTTAATAAGTAATAATCTTATATTATGCGGTTAATTTATTTTCGAGATTCTTAGTTATTTATTAGAGATTTCTCACGAAAGTTTTAATTTTAATAATATGATGATATTTAATGAGTGAGTTGAAAATTAATAAGTGTACCAAACGTAAACAAATAAAAAATAAAACAGAAATGATTGTGTCCAAATCAATATAAAAGTTATTTTGAACTTATGATCTTCTCCGAATGATAAATATGGTATGGTTTCTAAAAAAAAACAGTGTGTTTAGAAGTTGTTAATTTAACTAAAATTTATAATTACCTATGTGCATATTTTTTGTTATTGTGTTTTCATATATATTTAATTCTTATTCATATATTTTGTTTTAAATCGAACATATGATTCGGACCCGAAATTTTATTCCTATTCCTAAAAAAAATAAGTACCAAATGAACTTCATAGTACTGATATATTAAATTAAAATGTAGATTGGTGATTATTTCCAAGCATATTTGGAGAAAAGCACTATACAAGCCTCGGCGGGAATGTCAGTTCGCAGATTCGTATTATTGAAGGACTCGGCTACGCCTCTTCCTTCAAAATCATACTCATCCACGAATTGACTTTTCCCGGCCTCGGCAGTAATATACTATACCCATCATGAGAAGCGAAATCTAACCAAAATTTGCCTATTAGCAATCCGGAAAAGTTAATAGTTTTTGTAGGAAAACCCCATTATGACTAAAATTTCTGAGAATCGTGCATCACTGTGAACTGGACAGCAAGACAAATCATGATGGCGTCGGGCATAGATCTCATAGGCGACAGGGACAGGGGACTGACAACTGTTGGGGTAGTCCAGTGTCTCTATTGACTGGAGTATAGGACCTATGTGTAGGTATGCGTAAATTGGCTTATTTTAGTTATTTTTTTGAGCCATGACTTGGAGTGAGTCAAAATTTGTGTGGAAGAACAAACTCATTAACGGGAACCTCTCCGTGCCACAGAAAGCGTGCCATAGTGGTATTAATGTTTGTCATGCTTATGAATGTCAAGAATTAAGACATAATAAAAATTGGGCAAGTGCGAGTCCGACTCGCGCATGAAGGGTTCCGTACCATAATCTATAACAAGTTTGTTGTATGGGAGCCCCCCTCAAATATTTATTTTATTTTATTTTTAGTATTTGTTGTTATAGCGGCAATAGAAATACATCATCTATGAAAACTTCAACTGACTAGCTATCACCGTTCTTGAGATACAGCCTGGTGACAGACGGACGGACAGCGAAGTCTCAGTAATAGGGTACCATTTTTACCCTTTGGGTACGGAACTCTAAAAATCAACTCAGAGACAGTTAACTTTTCAGGGCGTAAATAGTACATTTCTGATTTTGGATTACGAATGTTTCAGCTTTACCACCTGGGGCAAAGATGAACGCGTCAGAGATTCGACTTAAGCAGACAGGAGACAACAAGTTAGTCGGGATAATGTTTTGTGAGGTTAGTAAAAAGTTAGTTTAATCAGGTTACTAAAGAGTTCGTTTTGACAGGTTATTAGTAAAAAGTTAGTTTAGTCTAATCATCACTCTTTTTGTAGCTAAGGTAGACACTGTAGAGTCGTTATATATGTTCAACGAGCAGAGAAAAAATATGCGTCTTGGAACTAGGGACAAATAGCTTTCAAAATAAATAAATAAAAAGTGTCAGTTTTGTCAAATAGAATGTCTTAGTCTTGTGGATTTATTATTATTATTTCTTAAAAATTAATGAGATTATTATTCAATAAATATCTTATCGTATACCTATTAAAATAATAGGTCTCTCATAATAGGGATCAGGGACTAAAACGGATGGAGAGATTGAAGGTATACATGTAGTGGACTTGGTCGAAACGTTGGACATGCAATCCAAAGGTACCCGGTTTGTTTCCACGTGTGGACCACGGAACGCATTTTATTTGTTACTGGGTAGGTATACACATTATTATAACAAAACGGAACTATGTAATCGCATCCAAAAAGTGTTTTATTTAATAACCCCAACGTTTCGGACGTGTAAAATCACTGTCTATGATTTCAAAGAGATTTTTTGTTATAATGATGTTGTTTTTATTTAAAACACTTCGAATCTTTTGAAAAATCTCACACAAATGTACTTTCCCAATTGAGGATTAGTAGACTTGTGTTATTTTATTGCTACTAGACGACGATATACATACCTAAAGGGTGTAAAAATATAGTGGACAGTTAAATTAAAATTAAACCTATAAAGATAAATCTAAAGAACTAAAATATAAAAAAATTAAATAAAGCTAAAATAACTAGAAAATAGTGCCCCCGCGGCATGGTACCGTAGGCAGAAGATGCTTAAAAATATATAATAATACACACCGAAATATTTGGCCTTGTACCTAACTTTCGAGATTTCTTTGTCTGACTCTAAGCGTTAACATTTTCAGAAACAGATGGTGTTTGCAATGGTTCGACAAAAAGACATACCACCCAAGAAGAAGATACAGGAAGAAGCTGGGAGACTGAACTACCGAAGCCGCGGCGGCAAGTCCTACCTCTATCAAGGTAGCTACAGATATAGTATAGTATAGCTTGGTAGTCATCATCATTAACAAAATAAGTTTTGCAAAAAAAATGTTATCCTCTTCTTTTAAAGAAAAACACTTAATCGAATGCTTCATTTCATAGAATTTTAATTTCATAGACAGTTTTTTCCTCGAAAATCGTACATTTTTCAAAAACCTTGATAATGTCAACGTATAGATTAGGTTACGTTTGTGTTTAATATTCGCAAAAAAAATTAGTTTCAGAAAAAGAAAGCTTTTGATGAAATGAAATTTCTATGAAATGAAAATTCGATGAAACTGGGGTAAACAAAAAAAATAATATAACTGAGACAAATTTACTCCGTTATATATTTAGTTAGTTTAGCAAATAATTTAGTTAGTTATTAGCTTTATAGCTAATATTTTTTTTAGTGATTTATAGTTAATATTCTGTTTTATTGTTATTGTAGACAAGTTTTTACTATCAAGTCGACTAGATTTTTTAACACAAACTTCAATGATGAACCTATCGCACCTAAACAGATTGGGCTTATCTTTTAGTTTACTCGTTCCTGTAGCCACTTTCCTACTCCTACAACAGACATCCATAGTACACTATTATTGTATTGTCATCGACTTTTTCTTCTGTCTTTTCGCTCTTGGTAGAGCGGTCGTGGTCACATTGAGGCATGGTAGAGACGGACACAAATCTCCCGCCATCTCTTCTTGTTGGCAGACTTCAAATTCGCAGTTTCCTATCCCAAAATTTATATGGTCAGTCCAACGCATAGTTAACCTGCCATGTTTATAGAATTGACACCATTTTTTTTAACCAGGCCGTTTTCCGATATAATCAAATAAAGGATAAAAAATGAAATAATACCGCATTTTACATTTTCGAAAATATCACAATTTATGATTAAAAAATGCATTTGAAAAGTTCCTCGTTCTAAAAGAGCGTAGGCGACAAGAAGCTGGTCACAGCGTAGAAAATTTTACAGTCGGACTATTATTACGACGTTAGGTACGGAAATATTACCACTGTTATTTTGTAGTTTGCGACTGTCATGTGCCACAAAGTGACGTCATTCGGGTGCTGATTCTTAGCCGACGCTGCTTTCACCTTTTTTAATAATTTTAAAACTAGTCCGTATAATCAAATAAAAATAATAGTTTTGGGTTCTGTGATAATAAAGTTATGTAAAATTAGTTTAAACTTGGCACTATTTGAAAATACGAGTATGAACTGTTGTCACTTGACAGAGTCAGGCACAACATGTTTTCTGTTTTTTTAGGGTTCCGTAGTGAACTAGGAAACCTTATAGTTTCGCCATGTCCGTCTGTCCGTCTGTCTGTCTGTCTGTCTGTCTGTCTGTCTGTCTGTCCGTCCGCGGCTTAGCTCCGTGACCATTAGTACTAGAAAGCTGAAATTTGGTATGAGTATGTGTATGTATCACGCCGACAAAACGGTAAAATAAAAACTAAAAAATTTTTTTTTTCGGGTACCCTCTCGTACATCTGAAGTGGGGGTGATTTTTTTTTTCGTTCCAACACTAGTGTGTGGGGTGTCGTTGAATAGGTCTTTTAAAAATAATAGGGGTCTCCCAACATTACTTTTTGATAAAGTCAGCAGTTTTGTAAATATTCGCTTCGAAAATAAAAAAAATAGTGTCCCCCCTCTAACTTTTCAACCACGGGTTAAAAAATTATGAAAAAAATCATGAAAATGAGGCCTTATAAGTACTTTCAACGAAAACTATATTGAATAAAATCGGTCGAGCTGTTTTCGAGTTATCGCAAAAATTCATAATTTTCTTTAAAATGAGTTCATTTTGCCGCGCGATGTCCTTACACTTCGAACGTTATACATATTGGTTAAGTGCCATACCGTATTAAAACATTTCGCTCAATCTGGTGCGTATAATCAATAACTTCCAGAAGGTAATAGCTAATTACCTACTGTTACTTTGGCGTTTACGACCTTTTTATAGAGCTTGAAATCTTTCTCGTAATTTAACTGTTTATGTATGTGGCCCGACATGCTCTTGGCCGGTTTTAAATTTTACGTCAAATGTACAAGTATAGGCGCAATTGTGTAATGTAATGTGTGTATTTTTTGTGCAGGTCACCATTGGATGCCTATTCCTGAAAGACACGAAAAGTGGACAAAGACGGAGCGATTCATGTATGACACTACAAGCTGGTGAATATATGAAATAAACGTTGTTATTTTACCAAAATATTATGTTTTACTTATCATGATTATTTTGTGACGTGATAACGTCTTATAAATCGATGAACGCCGACTGCACGCACGTAAAAGAATGACGTATTGCCACTTTCATTTCGTGAAGGCGCTGATGGGTTATTCCAGTCGTTCGGAATTCTGGTCAGACCATCTCCCAGGGTCTAGTGCCCGAATACGTCCATATTCCAGACCGTTTTACAGTAATTTTCCAATTTAAAAGTGCTATCAAAGAGATATTTTAATGACTCCCTAAATACCAGGAGATATGAAAATGAGGCATTTTCCTCAACAGGGACGTGGTGTAATGGGCTCAAATAGTCCCCTATTAGCGGTATGAATATTTAAAGCCATTGTACAAAGGAAACGGGCGGACTTTGTTTAAAGCATTTAACTTACCTATTTTTTGACTGACACCAACTTTATAAAGTTTGCTAAGTATAACACTTGAGGCTTTAACTCTGAAGAGGTGATTAATACAGGCCACGGGGTAAGCCTCCTTTTTTTTATGCACTGTAGTCGTGCATTAGTTGTCAGGTGACGATTTTATCGTTTGTCTAGCAGTCCAGCTATACCCATACCAAATTTGTTAAGAAAAGCCTTCCAGCCTTGTTGGGTTGATTGAGCCACAAAGAATTTTGATGAATAAATTGGCATTGTAACAGTGCAAAAAGCATATTTTATCAGCAGTGGAGTGGCTCATACGACATAAGAGTTGCGGCTTAACTCGATCTGTTAGGATTTTTCTCGAAATCATGCATTAAAGGGAATTATCCCAAAGTAAATAAAATGTAATATTTTTATAGTAGAAGTTGGTAGAAGTGAGATCTTGACCGAGAACTCAACACCAAATTACCTAGCCATCAAATCTTATTTTTTTTAATGAATAAGCCTTCCCCTTTTTCTGGAAATGCGGTTTGTGATTTGTCCCTCTTCTTGGCATATCGGGCAACATTATTATTATAAGGTATTCTGTTTAAAGATTATATATAATATGACGGAAAAGTCCTAGAAAATATTAATCGTTTTTCTACGAGGTTTTCTCATGGGTTATGTATCTTTGTTTCTCATTCTATCGTATTTATGATGTATTGTTTTGTTAAAGTGAAACCATACTTAGGTATTTTACTAGCCATCCTTGCTGGTTCATGACAGTCGGTAAACATAGTTAAACTGAGAGACGACTGTGAGAAACCCACGTCTTACTAAATATGCGGCCTAACGATGCTTAAACTTAAAACTAATGGGACAGCTTATTTTTAGACCTTAGTACCTATAACTTAACATTACAGTTTCGCTATGTTAGTATGTCTATCTGTTCGCACACGGATTAACTATTTGCACTAAGAAGCTATAATTTACTTATATTATTTACGCCGCCTTAGGGGTAAAATATAAATTTATGACATGACAGGGCACACACACAGGGGACAACTTTGTCTAATATTCACTGTTTTTATTTTTATCTGAGTAGGGCCCGAAATACCTACTCTTTATTAATATTTGGGTGGTTCTACTTACAAGGGAATTTTCCGCGGCTCACCTTATTTTGTATAGTTTTTGTAGGCAAATTATATTGATTTACGATTGAAACTGTATAACTAAATGGTTTCTAGTATGACACTGAAAATTAGCTCAGCCCTAAATATATATCTCTCAAAAATTTTACTTTAAAGTGCCGAATTGTCAGTCTCAGTCAGTATTTATTTAAAACCTATTGTTTTCTATATACTTTCTTTGCATTTATAGGTCGTAAATTCGTTGCATTAGAGTACAGAACTGCATTATTTCAATATTAAATGTTGCATTGACGTAGTTATTGGCTAAAAACTTACAATAATCTCAGTATCCTGTCCTCAGTCTCCTGGAAATATAATAGCCAGGAGACTGAGACTCATCAGGGATCCGCACGAATAGTAATCCAGTTATCATGGTTGATATATTAATTATTAGTACATTTATGTATTATTTGATTAGTTACATATTATTTATCATTGTTCATACTCATTTATTTTACTGGTAACGACAAATTTCAAGTATTTTTTGCATAATGAAACCAAAACTATCCATAGTGATGAAAGTCAAGTTTTTTTTATAGGAAAGTATTTATTTCGCAAGAAAAACGAACGATTGAGCTGCATTCTGGTAAACAATGTTTTGAATTTTGGTAATAACAAATACTTGACAAATTGATGATGACGTTAAAATAATGCAAATATATGACATATGCTCATTATTGTCTTATGAAAGCTGTTTGTAGCGCCATTATCCCTGGGCTGGGCCCCAGCACTTGCTAGGCTGTAATAGGTTCTTTTGTATCAATAGTCAGTATCCTGTTCATAGTCTCAGTCTCCTGGGCCCATATATTGTTTAAATGGTCATAAATTTGGTATATTTTATTTTTTTGACTGGCCCGCTTGAGATCAGTAAAAGGACGACCTCACCTAGGCATTTAGCTACTTTTCTGAACTTAGATGCTAAAAAAATGTTGTGCCGCAAATCACTTCATTTTCGTCCCTCCTGAGTAGAACCACCCATCTAAATATGTTGATCAATGTCCATCAATATTTTATTGACTGAGCGAGCGAACGTATGTCCGGATGTTTCGATGCTTTCCGGCTGTGCTTACGTAGAAGTCGCATTTCTGACCCGATTCTCATGAAATTTTGTATATAAGTAGAACTTTATTGTAGGTGCAATTTTTCGAATTGTAGTTTGAAACGTAAAAATTACAAATTTCAGAATTTTTTAAATAATCCGAGGTTCAAAAGGTTCAAATTACATTGTTGACTAATATTCAGTTTCAGTCTATTTATGACTGTATAATTAATCTGTTAAATGTTGCAGTGCCGTACACAGGATATCATAGCGGAAAAGTGTGACATGTACCATCTTATAATTTACCTATGAAGGCAATAAATAAACTGAAAATGAAGTAATATTCGGCATAAGTCGTTGCATTTAATTTGTAGTATACTAAAGTGGCCCTTTTATTTTTGGGCAACTTTTTGGGCACAACTACCTACTACTGAACAACAAATTGTAGATAGGTATTACAGTGATTTAATGAATATTAACGGCATTTTCCTAGTGCCTAACCTCGTGAATTTACTGAAAATCTATCTGATACAAATAACTTATGTAAGAAAAAAAATTGAAGTGGCGCTAATTTCGCATCATATATCGCATTAAAGCGTTTATGCATAATATATGTTTAATTAATATTACTACACTGTTTATAAAATTCGTGACATTGAAATCTTGTTACTAGATTACAGTCTACAAGCCTATAGGAAATCATAAAACGAGAGAACTAGGCTTTTAAAATGATATTAAGTTTAGTTTACCTTGACGTTTATTATCTAGACTCTTTTAATGGGTAGGAAGCGGCGTATAGAAAGGACCAGAGCCTTCAAAATTAAAAGAAAACAACCATCTTGGTCCCTTTTGGATAGTGGATCTAATTTATAAACACGCAACGTTTAATTTAGATAGTAACGGACAAACACTTACGGCTTTTGGAAAAAGTTGCCATGTGTTGGGATAACCCGTCCAGTGGGATATAAATTACTAAATTTATGGGATATTTTTTCTCATGGCAACGTTTGCTCAACCGCAGCTCACTACAAGTTCACGGCGGTATTAAGAGTGAGAGGCATGTATTTTTTCTTTGACCACGTTTGTGGTTTTGTAAACCCTATTGTGAATCAGTTAATCATTTCGATGGCAATTACTTGGGAGTTTTATATCTGTGAATTACTTCATCATAATTTTGCTTACATATAAAGTAATTTTATTATTTCATTGGTGTACTGTAGACCAAAGTTTGTAAAGCCCGTTTTATTTATCCCCTTTGCAAAACATAATGTAAAACCAATGTTTTTCTAAACTAGATCTATACTGTTATAAAAATCTAGATTTGTAATGAAAATCAGGCAAAAACGTCGCCTATATTTAAAGCAGTTCACCTTTATTTTTACAATATTACACATAATTTAGTTTGAAACAATTTCTCATCAGTAAGGCACTGGTCCCACCAAGGGCGAGGAAGCGATTAACTATCGATTATTTTCTCGCTCAAGAAACAAACAAAAGATATAGTGTCGGTAAAAGAGACTTTATTAATTGCCGATCGCTGGCTGTTCAAACTGCCAGTGAATACTCTCTCTTCAGTAGTTGATGCCAGCGATAAAAGATAGATCTCGCTCAGCGGTACTCGCTTGAACTCACGCAGAGAGACCAACCAGTGGTCATTTTACTGTATAGTTGTCATCTAAACTTATTTGAAACAGACTTCAAATACCGTTGAATACGAGCATTTCGCGTACAGGACAGCATTTTCTTCCGCCCCGCCCGAGCGAATGGTGCGGTGCGAGTAATCGCCAGTCGTACTCGAAGACTCGCTATTCGCCGAGCGACAAAACTATCGGCTACACTCTAGCTGCTCGCCAAGTCGTTTCTAGGTTATAACTCTAATCGCTTCTCGCTCATCGTCGGTGGTGGGACCAGTGCCTTAGACCGAAACATCAATAATTACACCGTCCGTCTGTCCGTCTATATGATTGATGTCCACGCTCTGTCGCTTGACCCGCGCCCTCATTTATTTCATGGCTAATAGAATTACGTATATTTATATCTGTAGATAGGGTAGTTTAGGAAGTAGTTACTAGAAGTTATGGAATGGATACCTAAGCTTAGGAAGTGGTTACAGTCCGACCAAAAAGAGTAGAAATTAAAAAGTGGCAATACTGTAGTGTCGTCCCCGTTTTCTTATATTGATTAGAAAGGGAGGACATTACAGTATTGCTACTTTTTAATTTCTACTCTTTTTGGTCGGACTGTAACTATGTTCAGACCAATCAATTAGAAAAAATTAAGGGTAAAGAAAACTTACCAAGTGACACTATTGAGTCAAATAACATGACAAGTATTGTAAAAACAATAGATAAAAGTCTTTAATACAAAGATCAAAGCCTAAAGAAAAATTGAAAAAGGAGCTACCTGGTGGAAGATACCGGGAATCGAACCCGGTGCCTCTGGATTGCCGGTCCAGCGCGTTAACCATTTCGCTAGTTAGAATATCTTTTAACAATGTTATGAGGCTTTAATAGTGGACGTTTAATGTTTTATCTTTTGGCCTAATGATTAATTGATTACTAACATAATTACACAATGAATAATTATTATTGGGAACTTTAAATATTAAAAGAGAAACTTTGTTTCCATACATTTGGCCTGGAGTGTATGATGTATGCACATTATTGCCATATGAAAGCTGTTTGTAGGTTGAAGCGCCATGCACTATCCCGGGGCCAGACCGACATTTGTTAGGCTATCATAAACTTTACTGAAGTTTTGCTACCAATGGTAAAGTAAAATTAGTTTAAATGTACATTACATACGTCAAAGAGCCATTCGATTATAATCACATAATTGCACCTTTCACACGAATAGTTCAAGATTACGATCAAATGAGTTATGAACACTAAAATATAATGTTCGTGCATAACTTGTCTGTAAAACCGACAATAGACCATATTTAATATAAAAATTTTACAATAAGGAAATAACCTGCGTAGTGCGTGGTAATCTATATTTGTAGTGTATTTTGTATATTTTACTTTTTATATAAGTAGATTTAAAGTAAAAACAAAACGAAACTATTACTAAGGAGAAAGAGACGAGAACGAAATCGATTTGTATAACCCGGTTAGTTAAGTTTGGACCTCAGTTGTACGCGACGGTATAGTTACCAGGTGCAAACTTATCGTAAACTGATAGTATGGGAAAAGGAGTAGTGATATATCCTCTTAAATGCCGCGCGGTGTACTCCTCGCATTTCATTAAATTGTCAAAAGGCCTCTACGTTTTGGCTTCGGCTTCGTGCACGCCTTCTCTATAGAAGAAGCCCCGGTAGGACCTTTGTCCGGGACGCTATTATCCTTGTCCCATGAGTGGGTTCGGCATTCGATACCAAATAAAATATTGATTTAAAATAAAACAATGTAATTTTATAAATATTGACACAAAGGTAAACTATGAAAGATTTTTTTTTATGTGATCCACAGCAATGTAAGCAGGACTCCAACCTGCGATCCTACGTTTCCGGCGTAGTGCTCTCCCAACTGAGCTATCATATCGTTACGTCAATCACATCAAATCTTTGATTGCATAATTCTACGCTCCTGGAGCGCCCTCTGCGCCATATGTGTTTAAAATGCTTATGCGCATTAGCCATTCATCACATTACATGTTTCTTTCGTAGTTTGCCTTTGTGTAAATATTTTATAAATAAAAATCTGGTACTTCCAAATTAAACTAGAATCGAAAAAACAAAAGATTCTATTAAAAATGTTTAACCAATTACTTATTAGTTATTACCATAAAAATATTTAATTCAATTGAAACAATCTTGGAATGGAACCAGAAACAATGAAGTTATTTCCGTTATTATTAGATGAGGGTTTCATTGAAAGATACTATCTACACTATAAAGTCCAAGCGAAGATTCTTATCAACCAAAAACGTGTCAGCGACCATGTTAACATGCCTAATGAAATGACACGAAAAAACTTGTCACCTACCCCGTCACATTTACTAGTTATTCGTAGCGATTATCATAAAAATCTAGTAGAAAATAATATCAAGAACGGTTCGAGAAGAATAAATATGCCACGAGGAAATTTACTGCAACGAAGCCCAAGGAGGCGCCCTGCTGGGCCAAAAGACACCGCGCGTTGGCCCTGGCGCTTCGCCGCCTTTTTTATAGCATACACCGAAAAAATATACACATATTTTTTGACTGTCATCGGGAACTAATTTGGGAAGGTTTTTTGTAGTTTTAGTGTTTGTAATTATTTTGTAGGAGCGCTGGGACGATGGATCGAGCGGTTACGCGGTCGGGCGGGCCGACAGTTACGGATGGGTTTTGAGACTCAACTCGCTATAAGATACTTATATAGGTTTGGTCCCTTGGTTTGGTGTCTTAAATAAAATAAATATGAATACACGTACTGTACGAAAATATGATCATGTTTCTAGTTTCCGATCTCAACTCAAGTGGCTCCTTATTCTTCATAGGCGTTACTCTCACATTCTTACTCTTCTTTATGGCATTCTTTTCCACCGAGCAACTCCCCTGTATCTTAAAGAGCGCTTTAGCTACCTTTCGTTATCCAGGTGCGCTAAAAATTTCCTTTTATCCGTCCGAATTCCTTTACTTTTAAAGCCGTTTTGTTATGGAACTCGCTTCCAGTTGAATTACGGAGTGCTAGATCGCCAGCGATCCTTAAAAATAAAATAAAAGAATACTATCTATCTCTCGATTAATTGTTTGTGTGATTTGTGAAACTGCTTTAATTCGTTTGTCTCAGACTAAAGCATTTTGTATTGTATTGTATTGTACTGTAAGTTTTTGATCCAAGAAGGATGCGTTATGTAGTGCTTGTAAAGCTTCGTATGTTTTTTATCGTAGCGTCGTCGTTCGTAATTATTTTCCTCATACTAAGGGACACGTGCATACCTAGGGTCCTTAGGGTTGTAATGTAATGTACCCTTTTATCACTTTCTAGTTTAAACTTTAGGTAAGCATACATCACACTAATATTATAAAGGCGAAAGTTTGTGAGTGTGTTTATTTGGTCTTTCCTTCTTCACGCTCAAAAGGCTGAAACAATTCGGATAAAATTCGACATGCAGGTAGCTGACATCCTGGATTAAGACGTAGGTTACTTTTTATCTGATAAACGGCGAGTATCACCGCGGGGCGCAGTTAGTAATAATATTTTACTCTAGCTTTTGTTTACTGTCCTCTTATTCGAAATGGAACGTAGAAGTTGAATCAATGGTATACCTATATTTCAACCTTTAGGGTGTCTTAGCCTCTTAGGCGCTGTAACATTGTTTACAAGGAAGCGAAAAATTTAAAAATTCAATGGTTCAGGCAGAGTTCAAACCTGCGTCTCCAACGGCTTTCCGGGCCAACACGGGCTGTCTACCTATTAGACCACCGAACCGGATGCGAGAGTCATTGACTTTTTCGCCGTCTACCGTAAACTGTCGCTGTAATAATGTTTGAGGAAAAATATCTTGGCCGTAGTTCAACCCTTTTGGTCAACAAATGACTACTGTCCTTCTTCAGCGAGCTGAAAACTGCCAAAGTTCCTAATATAAATGGACTAACTAAACTAAAAAATAGATGACTTTGTATCTACAGCCTACAGTAAGTACCTACGTCATGTAATATCGTGTCCGGAATGAATGTAAAAGCAGATCGAATTATTTTTTGTCCCCGCAAGAAAGAGTAATTCTATTAAGTGTTTGAGAAACTTGAAAAGATCGATTACTTGATTCGATTTGAGATTTTTAATGGGTTTTCTGTGTACATAAGAAATCGTCCTGACTGTTAAGAGGTATTACAAAAACTTAATAGTCGTTCGTAATCTCTAGTGGTCGACTATGTTAATTGTTTGTTGACTGTTGTTGAAAAATAAATAAAGGGCAAAATAAAACATAAAATTATTCAATATTACGTCATGATATATTCACGTAATACGTAGGACATTCCACATGATAAATTCTGGGTCACCAAAGTTTCTTACCTCGAGAGCAGAATAAAACACTCTTTTGATTTCGCAAGACTCACTCTCTCTCGCCACCTGAGCAAAGTTAGTATTTTATTGGTTGCTTATGTAAAATGCGAAGATTAGTCCTGGGACGTGGCAACTGACTGCGAATTGGATAAACAACTTATGCTATAAATAAAATTGGGCAAGTGCGAGCCCGACTCGCGCATGAAGGGTTCCGTACCTATATACATATATATAATTTATAACAAGTTTGTTGTATGGGAGCCCCCTTAAATATTTATTTTATTTTATTTTTAGTATTTGTTGTTATAGCGGCAATAGAAATACATCATCTGTGAAAATTACAACTGTCTAGCTATCACCGTTGTTGAGATACAGCCTGGTGACAGACGGACGGACGGACGGACGGACGGACAGCGAAGTCTCAGTAATAGGCTCCCGTTTTTACCCTTTGGGTACGGAACCCTAAAAACGAATAAATAAAATACAATATAGGTAGTCAGTTTTCAGTTTAACTTTATTTTTTTACCCTTTGGTTTATAATTAGAGCAATTTTAATGAACCCCCAAATCTACACAAAAAGTTGGTCCTAATCTAATAAGTATAATTTAGTTTATGGTTCCACAATAATCGCAATATTCACGGGAAGCTAACTACAGCCACGCGCGCGACACGCCCCGCCGATACTTTAAAACACAATTTTACACACCCAAATACAATGCTATTTATCTATTTTATGCTTATAAACTGTTATAGTTTTCGCATTAGCACTATACATCTACCAATACCATAGCGCGTTCAAAATAGGGTCCAATTCTGTAGGATACGCACGTACGATCGAATCGCAACGATCCTGTTTAGTTGGATAAATGTGCAGACTAAATTGGACTCGATGTTGGGGAGTTTAGGTTATGTTTTAGTGTAGGCTTAGGGATGATGCGAGTAGTTTTGATTACGTGGTAATATGCGCAGCGCGACGAATGAGGTCACGTGGCGCGTATGGGAAATGTTGAATCAAAGGGAAATTTCATTAATGATATTTCATGTAATTTTAAGTAAATCTGCTGAGTGCAACATCGAACGTGTTACCTATCTGTATTTCTTTCTTCTTGAGGTGTGCAATAAAGAGGATTCTATTATATTATAAAGGCGGAACTTTTGTGAGTGTGTTTATGTGTATCTTTGTTACTTCTTCACGCTGAAACGACTGAACCAGTTTTAATAAATTTTGGTACGAAGGTAGCTGACACCCTGGATTAACACATAGGCTACTTTTTATACCCGTGAGATAAGAAGGTACCGCGACGAGCAGCTAGTACTATAATTTAATAAATCATAAATATTTTATAGTTATCGCTCGCCTTAACCTCCTACGACCCAGTTTCGAAAAGGGTACTTCCGAGGAAGACCCAATGTCCTAATATTAGAACCAATTAATAAAGTACTGAACGCCCAGACCAAAAATTGTTCGTATCTGGTTAACCGCAACATATACAGCTGTCATATTTTAGGGGTGTTATAATATTGATTTAGGCTTGTCAGACAAAAAGAAAAAACACCAATATCTTTTGTTCTTTATTTAGCACATTGGGCTGTCACATATAATCTACAACAAATCGAACAGTTTTCAAAATCTTATAAAAAGTTAGTGTTTAAACACTTAATATTAGCGGAGATCAACAAAATAGCATTCAGCCTTATCAAAGTTACAATAATAAGTTTTCTTTCTCATAGAAAGCTCAAATATCACACATAAAATTAATATTTCGGCATCAAAATCAACAAAACAATAATATTTTGTACCATTAAAGTTTCATAATTAACCTTTTTCTAAAAAAAAATCTCAAAAACCCCTCAGCGAATGGGAATTTAAACAAAAAAAACACGATAACATAGATAGATCGAGGAGTGCGTCCACGACCTCTTCTGGAACATGATCGACCACGGGATATCACGCGATCGACCTTGTCCTCGACAACGTCGCGAGACTGGTGTTGGGTTCGCAGGCTCTGATTCTGAGCTGGTACTGCTGTCGCTGTCAATTTCGCCAGTTCTGGTACTGTGTGGAAGATACTCATCTTCAATATCATCTCCTTCGAAGGGATCGTCCTCATCGTCTTCGAAATCGGACTGTTGAAAAAGGTCAAGCACTTGACTATCTTTCAACGCTGTAAAAAAAAAGAAAACGTATGAACCCAACAGTCTAAAACTATGACAAATTATACTGTACAAAAATAAATATCCCATTCTTTGTTTCTCTATCACACGAATACAAAAACTCATTCGAATAAGCAGGATGCCAAACCATTAAAAAAAAGCAACTTAAGGGATACTCGCCCAGCATACTAGTACTAGTACAAATAAATTATCGTCAAAAATACATGTCGAAAATGACGACATTACGGTGAAATAACAGTATTTACACATAAGTTATTAGTTTTTCTCAAAAACAATACAAAATACAGTAAGTTTCAGATAAAGATTTCAAAGATATTAATAAGTTAAACTAACCTCTTCTCGTTCCACGTGTCATTGTTGCGACGTCTCGTGACAGAAGACAGAAGATACCCCTCCCCGCTCACTTTAAGCAGTGCTGCCACAATGCCAAATATATCCACAGGCTACCCGACAACGTAGAGATGACATAGCGCGTAATATAAAAATACCAGGCGTCAGTAAATATTTTGTTCTAGTACTATCACAGTGGGTCATTGCTCCAAGTCTCTGTTTAAATACTTGGGCTTTCACTGCAAACTGATTTTGTCCTAGTATTATCACTTTGAACCCCAGGAGGTTAAGTAATGTTTTGATTTTAGGGGCAATATTATTAAGACTGTTCAGTTGAAAAGTTTTCAATATGTTTTAAAACTAAATTACCTCATATTTATTTAATTTTACAAGATTTTCACACATTATATTATAACAAAACTATGACCACGACCATGGCCATGGACGTTTAATGGATGGTTCGAGAATGTAGACGTAACATCACGTGCGAAACGTCGAGGTAATTAAATAAACTTTTTTTACTCAATTAAGACCTGTTTTGTAATAATAATAGCTTCCCTTAAGCTTGTCGGTTCTATGAAGTTACTTATATAATGATGACATGAAATATGGTAGTTTCTTAAATAAACGTACATTTAACACTAACAATCACTGACGAAATTCTATTAAGTCTAATAACTCCCTCAGGAAATAATCGATAGCAATCTCCCAGCAAAACTAAATTACCAAAACTTAATAAAGTTATTCCGACTAAAAACACAAGGGCTGAAACAACCGAAATAATGATCAGGGGCAAACCATATGAACGTCGCTTACGTAACATTACGCTTTTTTTGATACTAGAAATAGGTAATTGTAGGACGCATTTTTTGATATGATAATATTTTTTACATCACTAGGCCGTAGTGGGATTTACCGCCTGCTTCGGGGAGAAAATCTCAGGTTCAGGCCAAAGACGAAAACTTTAGACCAACCACGGGCGGTTTTTTTCCAAAACCACAGATCGCATATTTATGATCGTATATTCAAAAACGCCTACAAGATGGACAGATGACCTTATAAAGGTCGCCGGAAGGCGCTGGATGCAGGTCGCTTCCAACCGGTATCCTCCTGACGACCAGCATTCATAATTTGTCAATTTAATTTTAGCCTTATGACAAATAGTTGACAGTTAAGTATTCATTGAAGTTTATGTACTATGTGCAGGACGCTGGAAGTCAGGAGGCTAAATGGAAGTCCAAAGGGGAGGCCTATGTTCAGCAGTGGACGTCCTATGGCTGAGATGATGATGATGATGATTCAAAAACGCTTGCGATCTGATGGTACGTTCACTAATTCCACGACCTAGGTATGTAATCACTACATAGTATAAAGCAAAGTCGCTTCCTGTGTTGTATGTCCCTATGTATGCTTCGATCTTTAAAACTACGCAACGGATTTTGATGCGGTTTTTTTAATAGATAGAGATATTCAAGAGGAAGGTATATACCTATGTATAATACAAGCATAATTTATCAGCATTGCACCCGTGCGAAGCCGGGGCGGGTCGCTAGTGTACTAATAATTTAACGTTTATATCAACAGTATATTTTAGGACTTTCTTAACTTTATTAGGGTAGAATGCATAGTTAACCAGTTGTTACGTAAGCGACATGTTGGCGGAATGTCCCTATAGGGGGACTTACAGCCCGAGGCCGTGTCGGCCCTCGGCTCAATTTGTCCAACCACGCTAGGAATGCGAAAGATGTGCACTGCTTGCATTGGTGGGAGTACAGTCACTGTCGAAAGCGGTATGGGATGTATTTGTAAAGAAAACATCATTTGTACCTACAGGAAAAATATAGAACATCATGTTTACTTATTACTACGTGATAAAATTATGTACGTACTGAAGAGTCAAACAAACGTTCAGTAGTTTTGTTTGCATGTAGGTAAAGTAGTGTTTTCGTGTTTTTATTTTGTATATTTTACAGCCCAGCTTGGTACGGTTTCTGTAAGCTTAATAGAAATAGTAAATGATATATTTTTTAATACTAATTACATATATTTCTAAATGAATTGTGTGCACTTAACTAGTACCGTTATTCAACAGCACTACCAATATTAAGAAACGAATCGTGAAAATCGTACTAGACTTAAGAGACGAAAAGTTGTTTCTGATTCTTATTACCTACCTAATGAATTTACATAAGTTAATCAAATACAAAATTCACACAGTGCATAAGTAAAATTATATACCTAATTTAATACATATTGAGATAACATTTATTTATTCGCTGAAACCGAACTTAATGCGCAAATTTTTGGAACATTTATTATGTCTGTCTATGTTATTATACATTAGTATGGTGCCTATATGTAGCTTAGTAGCAATTTCGTGCGTGGCATTACAGCCGGCCCCCTTAAAACTAAAGGGGCGAGGGCGCGACGCAAAAACAGCGCCCGCAATGAATAGCAAAAATTTACATTTCACGCAACACCGTCCAGCCGACATCGGCGCGAGTTGCAAGCGGGCGCGGGATGATGAGTTGATTACTAATATTGAAATCTACATCTTCTTTAATATTATATTTTTTAATCCAAAAGTTTTAAGAATCCTCATAATTCAACAAAACGATAACTGAATGACAACCATTTACTTATTTTTTGATTTTAATGAAAAACCCCCCCTTAGAGCGATTGTGCACTACAATGATTTTTTACTGTCCGTCAGTTAGATTGTTTACGGTCCGATATGGCATGAAAAAAACGCAAGGGCGATTGTGCACTACAATGAATTTTACTGTCCAGCAGTCCGAGTTTTCATGGTCGATATGGCATGAAAAAAAACGGTTTTAGCTTGTGCACTTGTCCGTCTTTTTACTCGCAGGTGCGGCGCAGTTTTGAGTTTTTACCAGTATCGTTTGATATCGGTACCGAAATGCTACTTTATCGGTCGGGTACCTTTAAAAAGACCGGTCAAACCGTTCTAAAGATATCTTTTCAGTCCCTGCGTGCGACACAGACATCATGAATAATACTGATCGCAGATGCAGTGCACAAGCATAAAATATGTTTTTCATAGCTGTCATCTCGGACCGGAAAAAACGGTCCGGAATGGGGAAAAGTAAAATGTCGGATGGTAAAATTACGTATAGTGCACAAACTACTATACCTATACATTTAATGGCGTGCCATATCGGACCGTAAAAAATCAGACTGACGGACAGTAAAAATCATTGTAGTGCACAATCGCCCTTACCCTAAAAAAATTGTCATCATGCCTATATAGACCAGAAATTCTTAACCAAGGAAGCACGCACATTGGGTAACTAGAGTGGCGGCGTGAAGGACAGTGGAACGTGTAAAGCAAGACGTGTAGATTAAACCATATCAAAATATGACATTAAAACTGTATCCTGTAAGAAACAACCAATATAAATTTACGAATTCCTGCTAATCCCAAGTCACAGTTTGTGCATGAGGTGCCGCAAATTATTATGGTAATTTCTAACTAAAATATTAGTTTTTATTTACCCTTTTAAATCAATTTTTAAAGTTATTATTCGATTTGCTTATGGTACTGAACTTTTGCTTCGTAAGCAGTTAGTTGATTCATTCAGTCATTATTAACATAGTCTCTGCATCCACTTGAAGCATCTCTGTTTGACCTTATAGTTGACTGGTAGAGTCGCATTAAGTTCGCTATTAGTACTTACTGACTTGTTTTGTGCAGTAAAAAATAAATGAATGAATGATTAAGGCATTTTAAGAGCCTCACTTTCATGGACACTTATGTCGAAGTACCACCTTTTGTGACATTTCGAGCTTTAGTGAAGTTTCCGGATTTCTAAGAAAAATATAGAAATGCCTAATGGCAAAAAGCATTTCAAAAAACGCTTTCCATGACAACGATGTTGATGTCTTGTCACTTAAGCCACGCGCTGCATGTCGTAGCACCAAACGGGGCCGGTAGCTAAGCTGTTGTTTTGGCGCAAATAAAAGGTCCCGACACCCGCAAGCCAAATCGACTTGTCATGGATACGGAGTGGAGAATTAGAGAACTCTGATCATCTCGTTAGAATAGACATATTCAGAATCAGACGAAGTGCTAGTGTCTGTTATACTAAAATATTGCACATACCACAACACCACATTATACTGCGATGCAGAAAGTACAGTGTAAGTTTGATTCAACTTTTATACCTAACCTAAACGCGCTGGTGACTATGATTTTAAATCGAAACGTAAATGTGTACTTTTTACTTATTCAAACAATACGTAGCTCAGCGTTATACCTATTTAAAAACCGGCCAAGTGCGAGTCTGACTCGCGCACCGAGGGTTCCGTACAAATACTTATCTCATCTTAACTGGCCGGGTTAAGTTTGCACCTGGTATGTAGGTATACAAATGAGGTGAAAAGTTAACGCAACCGATCACGCTTGTTGTATGGGTATGGCTTAAATATTTATTTTGTTCTTTAGTATTTGTTGTTATAGCGGCAACAGAAATACATCATCTGTGAAAATTTCAACTGTCTAACTATCACGGTTCATGAGATACAGCCTGGTGACAGACGGACAGATAGACGGACAGACAACAGACAGACAGACGGACGGACAGCGGAGTCTTAGTAATATAGGGTTCCGTTTTTTACCCTTTGGGTCCTGAACGATAAACACGCTCAAATATGAGGCAATCTGGCACCAGTATAGACCTAGCTTGAAATTAACCTCTAGTAGGCATGTGTTTTGGATTCTATTAGACGACGGCATAACGGAAACACTCACAAATATATGCCGTTGTCGGGGTTCAAACCCAGGACTGCTGGCTCCGTAGTCAGTTACCTGAGTTACCACAGAGCCAATCGCGTCAGTATAGATTATAGAAACTTTATCACATTAACAGCAGCTTATCATCGGCATCTACAGTCTGACAAAAATAGTAGAAATTAAAAAGTGGCAATACTGTAGTACCGTCCCCGTTTTCTTATATTAATTAGAAAGAGACGACACTACAGTATTGCCACTTTTAATTTCTACTCTTTTTTGGCAGACTATAAGCCCCTTTGCCGTTATCGCAATGTGCAAAGTGTTGCAGCGGCCACGTGGTGAAAGGGGTTGCGATGCGATGGTCGGTGATGTTTGTGCATAAGTGCAGAAGTCTCTGAGAGGACTTTTGTAATATAAAACAAGCAAACAGTATAACGGTATGTTTTCACTCAGTGTTCTAAACAAACATACGATAGTCCGCTCGCACAGAACTGTAAAGTAAGTAAAAACACACCATAAGTATTTTCATCAAGCATTCTTGCTAAGGAATTCTAGCTCAGATCTGTGCTCACTGGCTAAGTAAAAACGTGCCCTTAGATGATACATTTGCTTGGGTTTCTTTCAAATGATGTGTAATTCTGAAATGGTCATAGATTATAGAAACGTTCTCACATTAACAACAGCTTATCATCGACATCTAAGCCCCTTTGCCGTTACTATCGCATTGTGCAAAGTTGCAGCGGCCACTTAGTGAAAGGGGTTGCGATAGTCGGTGGTGTTTGTGCCTAAATACATTGGTCTCTGAGAGGAAAAAAATATTTTACATGCCTTCGTTTTTTATTATTTTACGTTTCTGTTAATTTAAGGTTAAAAATTCAATTTTCAATTACTTACTTAATATTCTATTTTATATTATGTTTTCAGGGATCACTGTGTTTTTTTTTCAGTGAAGATCTCTATGTTTATAGAAGTATAGTACTTATTGTCTTATTTAAATATAATTTTAGTCACCTATTTTTTACTATTAACACCGTTATAAAAACGGCAAGTAGAAATCAAACAAATTTTCTCATGCAACGGAACGTCCTTCAAAACTTATTTTATGGTTTCAAATCTGAAGATAAACTGCTGTACAAATGGCGCTCACAGGTCTACAAGGAACTGTCTCACGATTACTTACTACAATATATCTACTGGCTTCCACTTCCAGTGACCTTAACAGTCCCTGTTCTCAATTATATTTCGATTCTTGAAAAACCGTTACTATTAACCGTTTGGTTGAAACTCATGTCTATTACCTATCTATTTCCCCTCGTAATTCATAATCTATGACCACAAGTGATCGATAGATCCGCTCGTGAAAGCCCGTGCGCACGTGACTAGCGCGTGGCGGATCACAAACCACTAACCTCTATTTTCAAACGCAATAAGGTGATTATTGTTTGACTAGGGTGGAAAAGGCGGATTTCCACACAGCATTAGCCTGATTGATCTGAGTAGTAAATAATGTGCTTATTAGTAAGCTCGTTTGCGAGTGTGTGAAACGGTAGCAGTTATTAGAAACTAGCTATTGCCTGCGGCTTCGTCTGTGTTAATTTGATGATGTTCTCAATTACTTTGTGAAATTTACTTTCGCTTCAAATGTACGTTAATTATAATGATGTACTTATACAAAAATGTCAATGTTTAAACGCACCGCATACAAGTATAGTTAGTAGTAGTACACCCATTTGTTACTAACACGTGGTTTAAATAATATGAATACTCGCAATTTATATCCATTATAACTGGCTGAATTTACATAAAACGCATATTTCATATTATGGGTGTTTAATAAATTATCTACAGTGTGCAGTAAATTATAAACATATATTTTTGTATCTAATTTTCTCGGCTCAAGTTCTAGTGTCCGTACCTAATACAAACCTTCTTGAGCTTAATCTGGGACTAGATCGATTTGCGTGGGGTTGTCCAATTTTTAGTTTCATTCTATGCATATGTCCAAGACACGAAAATTTCGATGACTCTGTACACAGAATAAAGTCTACAGAAGGTTCTCTCTTGAGATGAGAGGACAAATAGGTAAATTTTCATCAACAGATGGTGCTGTACGGCTGGCGCAGCGCGCCCATTTGAATCATAAATCGCTGTTAATATTTTTCCTGAAATAAACGAAAGAAAACTGACTTTTAATACAGTTTTAGAATTTTATACTAGGTATACCCACGTAGCATACACGCTGCATTAGCCCTCATACAATTCTTATACGGTTCTCTGCCTTTTGGCAGAATTATTTATTCGCTCTTTAGCGATAAGACCGCCTGTTGTTACCCTATTTAACGTTGCTTTATTTCTTTGTTTTTAATCTTTTTCATGTTCATTCATTCATTCATTTCAGCCTATTGCAGTCCACTGCTGGACGTAAGCCTCCCCCAGGGTTCGCCACATGGCCCGATCTCCCGTTTTCGCCATCCAGTCACCACCAGCCACTTTTTTCAGGTCGTCGGTCCATCTGGCCGGAGGGCGTCCTACACTACGCTTGCCGAGTCGTGGTCTCCACTCGAGAACCCGTCTACTCCACCGATCATCGGTTCTGCGACAGATGTGACCAGCCCACTGCCACTTCAGTCTGCTACACTTCTGAACTACGTCAGTGACTTTGGTTTTTTGTCGGATAATCTCGTTTCGGACTTTGTCCCTTAACGAGATTCCGAGCATACCCTATTCCATAGCTCGCTGTGTGACGTGTAGTCGGTGGGCTAGTTTCACTGTCAGGTTCCACGTCTCGGCTCCGTATGTCATGACCGGCAGGACGCACTGATTGAATACCTTGGTCTTCAGGCATTGTGGCAAGGGTGACTCGAAGATGTGACGCAGCTTTCCAAATGCTGCCCAGCCAAGCTGCACTCTTCTGGTGATTTCACTCTCGAAGTTGTCTCTACCCAGCTGTAACTTTTGTCCTAGGTAGACGTACTCCTGGACAACTTCAATGGCTACACCTTCGACGGAAACGGGCACAGGGACGATGTGCTCGTTGAACATGACCTTAGTCTTGTCCAAGTTCATCCCTAGCCCAACGCGTCTCGAGGCAGCATTAAGACCGGACAGCATTTCCTGCAGGTCTTGCAGCGATTCTGCCATTATAACTATGTCGTCAGCAAAGCGGAGGTGTGTGAGATATTCACCATTGACATTGATGCCCATTCCATTCCACCGCAGGGTCTTGAAGACATCCTCCAGAGCATTGGTGAAGAGTTTCGGGGAAATAACGTCACCCTGTCTTACACCTCTAAGCAGCTGGATGGGTCTTGTTTGGTGGTTCTGCACTTGGACGGACATAGTCGCCATTTGGTAGAGACTTCTCAGCACCTCCACGTACCGCCAGTCGACTTGGCATCGCTGCAAAGACTCCAGAACGGCCCAGGTTTCGATGGAGTCGAAGGCCTTCTCGAAGTCCACAAACGCCATACACAGCGGTTGGTTATACTCTTCGGACTTCTGTATAACCTGCCGAACAGTATGGATGTGGTCCACGGTGCTATAGCCTTTACGAAACCCAGCCTGTTCCGGTGGCTGAAAGGCGTCAAATCTTGATGCCAGACGATTCGTGATGACTCTCGAGAACAGCTTATAGACGTGGCTCAGAAGCGTGATCGGCCTATAGTTTTTAAGGAGCGTTTTGTCTCCTTTCTTGAAAAACAATGCCACTACACCTCTGCTCCACGCCTTCGGGGTAGTCCCATTGGTTATTACAGAGTTGAAGAGCCTCTTCAACTCCCCAAGAACAGGTTTACCCCCAGCCCTGAGGAGCTCAGAGGCTACTCCATCTTCACCGGGAGCCTTCCCATTACTAAGCTGTTTGAGAGCCGCCTCGATTTCGTCGACATCTACGTCTGGGAGATCTTCAGTGAAGTGGCGGGTAAGTGGGGATCTAGGGTCTCTCGCGTCAGGTGTAGGCTTCGGTGCATGCGAAGCATACAGATGTCCGTAGAAGTCCTCAATTTCAGCCAGTATCCCCGGGACTGATGTGACGGTTTCACCATACGAGGTAGCTAACTTTGTCAGATGACTCCTCCCCAGTGTCTTGGTAAAGACTTTCGACCCCCGATTTCGCTCGATCGCCTCACGTACTAGGCGAGTGTTCCAGCTGCGAAGGTCGCGTCTCACCAAGCTCCTGATTTTCTTGTGGAGTGACTGGGGATCTGACAAAGTTTCCTCTGGTGTCTCACGTCTAAATCGCATCAAATCCAGGGTCTCGCTAGAAAGTTTGGACTTCTTATCTGACCGCCTTTTCCGAAAGTGCCTCGTTCCCACTTCGCGTATCACCCCAATTACGCCGTCCAGATCCTCGTCAACATTTGCCGGGGTCTCCAGTGCGGCGAATCTATTTGTCAATTCCAGTTGGAATGCATCATGTCCAGCTTGGGGCACATTTGGACGAAGAACAGACCTCACCATGCGACTACGTTCGAGCTTAAAATTGATACTTAGGGTGCCTCGCACAAGCCGGTGATCGCTACCGGTATTAAACCTGCTGATCACTGAGACATCCCTAAATATGTGCTTCTTGTCGGCTATGATGAAGTCAATTTCGTTCTTCGTCACACCGTCGGGGCTCTTCCAGGTCCACTTCCGTTGGGGCTTTTTCTGATAAAAGGTGTTCATACAGAACAGCCCCTGCATACTAAGGAAGTTGACCAGCATTTGGCCCAATTCTTTTCCCACTTTGGCGTTGAAGTCCCCCATGACAACGGTATAATGGGTTTTGGTGGTACGATTCATGGCCTTTGACACATCGTCGTAAACGGCCTCCACCTCCTCATCTGAGCTGCTCGACGTCGGCGCATATACCTGTATGACCTTGAGAGAGTATCTCTCGGTCAGTTTCAGTACAAGGTACGCTACCCGTGCCGAGACGCTGCAGATCTCCATCACGTTGTCACGGAGGGCTTTGTTGACGAGGAATCCCACGCCACCCTGAGATTGTTGGCTCCCTTCCCTAAAGTCGAATAGATGGCCCGACTCAAGGGTTATCGTGTCCTCCCCCTCTCTACGAACTTCCGATAACCCGAGAACATGCCATCGTATCTTCTCTAATTCTACTTCAAGGATCTGGAGGCTTTCGTCCAGCCGTAGACTGCGTCCGTTGTATGTAGCCAGGGTCAATTGTTGGCAGCCGTCCGTAGCCCGGGGATTCCTAGCACCCCCTACCCTACCGTAACCAAGGCCGCTGCCGTGGCCTGGAATAGTAGGGCGGCCGGGAACTGGGGGCCGTTTCTTTTTGTGTCTAACCATAGAGGGTATTGCCCGTAGTAACCACGCTGGGCATGCGGGTTGGTGACCGCAGTGTATTTATGTGGACTGTGTTGTCTACACAAGAGGCGCTGCTGCCCACCTCTAGGATGGTCCCTTAATCGCCTTCTACGATACCCACGGGAAGAAATGGGGTGGTGCTATTCTACTCCGCCGGCACCACACGGCTTTTTCATGTGGTGCACAATAAAGGATATTATTTTACCATGAAAAATATCCGTAACTGTCTTCAGTTCTTCAGGATCTACTTGGTATCTTGGTGGTGAAATGAAAGTGGACTGTACAACTTAAACTGGTATAATTCGAAGTCAAAGAAAGAACAAAGAGAGCAAGCCCGTTACAAGTCGAAAAGTTATGATTATGTAGATAAAGCACAATTATCAATGCGCTTTAAGAAGGCCACCGATTTAGATATTATTAAAATAATAAACAGCCTGAGTACGGATAAGTCACCAGGTCTCGATAGAATACGTGTGCGTGACATAAAATTTGTTAAGTTAAAATTAAGCCCCATTATTGCTCTGTTTATTAACCTGTGTGTACAGAAAAGTGTATATCCACTCGAATTAAAAAGTGCTATAATAAGACCAATATACAAACAAGGCTCTCATTTCGATTACGCAAATTATCGACCAATAGCAATATTGTCGGTAATTAATAAGATTGTTGAAAAATTTATAGTTGAACAAATAAGTGGTTTTTTAGAGAAAAATAATGCATTAAATGATGTACAACATGGGTTCCGGCGGGGCCGTAGCACGACGACTGCACTTGCGCGGTTTACAGATGACGTATGCGGCAGTCTTAACGACAAGCAGCAGGTGGTGGTGGTCTTCATAGATTTCAAAAAAGCTTTTGATACGCTGGACCACCACCAGCTGCTGTGTGCCATGGACGAGTGTGGTGTCAGCGGCCCGGTCAACAAGTGGCTGCGTGCCTATTTATCTGACCGGACGCTGAGGACTGCTGTTTGCGGCGTTACGGGTGGTGCCGCGCAGGTGACCTGCGGGGTGCCCACTGGCTCCGTGTACGGACCCGTGGGATACATCATGCATGTAAATAGTATGAGTAATGTAGTTAAGCACTGTAGGACTTATATGTACGCAGACGACACCTGTCTAGTTTATTCTGGCAGAGACATAAATAATATAGAATGCTGTATTCAGGAGGACCTTAACAATATCATTATGTGGGCACATGATAATGGTATCATAATTAATATTGTGAAAACCAAATGTATGCACATTTACTCGCCCTACAATAAGTGTATAACAACAGCACCAAAGATTGTAGGCCACAACTATGACTGTCTACATAGCGGTATCCAGTCCTCCTGTCACTGTGAAGAACTTGAGGTGGTGGAAAGATACAAGTACCTGGGACTAATGATAGACTCTCGCTTCACGTGGAGTGCCCATGTGGATTTAGTGTGTGAAAAGCTCCGCGCGGTGCTTGTAAAGTTTCACCACATTAAGTTTTTCGCAAATAGAGCGCTCTTATATACAGTTTACTATGCACTCACTGATTCAATACTCTCTTATGGACTGAGCACGTACGGCAGAACGTTTAAAACCTATCTTGATAAAATTAAACACCTGCAGATTAGGTTTATGAAAGCTCTCGTAGATGGAAAAGCAAAGCAACTTTGTAGGGGGGATTATAGCAAGTTATTCCTTAAGTGTAATATACTGCCGGTCGATGAGAGGGTATCGTTTCAGATAGCTTTGGAACAGTTTGACACGTGTGAGTTTAAAGTCCCTGTGACTAACCCACGTTTGCGTAGAAAGGTGGCTAAGGAAATATTGATTTTACCTAGAATGGTCAATTATTATGGAAAGAGATCCAGACCTTATCTTGTCCCTAAAATATACAACAATATACCACTAACTATCAGAAAAAGTACGAGCAAAAATGTATTTAAATCAAAGCTAAAAAAGCATATGTTGAAGCAATATGAAAACAAAATAAATTTAAATGTAAATTTAAGCTAAAAATTAGAATATTTAGATATAAAATGCTTGCTGTAACTACATTTGTAAGCATAGGATGTATGTGTGTTTGTATACTTACATATATAAATATATGTTGTGTTTACAAATGTAGTTAATTACCTTTAAATACCTATAGGTATGGAATACTTACCTAAATAGTTTGTAAGCTGAAAACAGTAATGTAAAGAAAGGGAGCTTATTTCTGCCAACAAACTGTTTTACAGTTTTGCAGAAGTTGTGTAATGTGTAGGAGTACTGTTACTACGAATACATGTTTTTATTATTATGTCCTTTATTTATTTTAATTCTTAGGCTAGGTTTTTATAATAATAATAATAATTATTATTATTATTATTATGTCCTTTATTTATTTTAATTCTTAGGCTAGGTTTTTACAATATCTGTATATAAAAAGTAAAATACAATAAAGAAATTACAAAATATATAAACATATTATAAAAAACCTAACCTAGGGTGCCGCCGGCAGCGGGGCAGGGCCCAGGCTACCGGTGGTTAGGGCTGCAGAGAGAGGAACCTCATGACGATGCGCGCCGTGTCCAGGAGTACCGCCTTCTGTATCTGGCCCTTGATCCAGCCATCTAGCGAGAGTCTCTTAAGATGTTTGTCGAGACTCTTCGCTATAAGACCGTTCGCCGAAACGACTATCGGGACAATGATCGTCGAGTCAACATCCCACATGGCGGTCACCTCGTGAGCCAAGTCAAGGTACTTGCTGAGTTTGTCCTTCTCGGCCTTCACGAGGTTCTCATCATGGGGGATGGTGATGTCGACGAGCACTGCCTGGCGCTTGGATCGATCTACCAAAACGATGTCAGGCTTATTGGCTACAATAGTCCTGTCCGTGATGATAGATCGATCCCAATAGAGCGTGGCACGACCATTCTCAAGAACTGGCAACGGTGCGTACTTATAGTACGGCACCTCAGACCCCACAAGACCGTATTGAAGAGCAAGTTGCTGGTGAATGATCCTGGCTACTTGGTTATGTCTGTGCAAGTACTCGCCGTTAGCAAGATGAGAACAACCGGAGATTATATGCCTGAGTGACTCACCGGGACGGCGGCATGCCCGACAAATGTCGACCGTACCGTCCTTCAGGATATATCTCCGGTAATTGTTCGTCATCATTACTTCGTCCGCAATTGCACAGACAAAACCTTCGGTTTCCCCGAAGAGATCCCCGAAGCGTAGCCAGTTCACCGACGCGAGCAGATCTACATCGGGCCCCGTAAGGGCCTTGTAGAACCGCCCGTGTACACTGAGAGAAAAATACTGTCGATCTAACAATAAAACTTTAACGGCACACAACCCACATAGTTACGTTGCTATAGAGTAAACGTTATTATTGTCACCAGTTTATTGTTGATATAACAACATTCTGCAACAACTTTTACAATTGTTGAAAACACAACTTCTATTAACAATGTATGCAACGTTGTCATAAAGTCAAATCAAATTTTGTAAAATATTGTTGTCACTCTGACAACATAAAACATTGTCTATTTAATAGCAGAGCTGTGTCACTGTAGCAATGTGTACAACGTTGTCATATAGTCAAAACAAGTTTTGTAAAGTATTGTTGTCAGTGTGACAACAAAAACTTTGTGAATTTGACAGTAGAGCTTTGTCACTGTAGCAATGTAACCACAACACTCAATGTTTATTTTGTCAGTCTGACAACGTAAATGTTGTCTATTTGGCAGCGGAACTGTGTCACTATAGCAATATGTTGTGTGACACGTACATATTGTTGTCACTCTGACAACATTAATGTTGCCTATTTGGCAACGGAACTGTGTCACTATAGCAATATGTTGTGTGACACGTATATATTGTTGTCACTCTGACAACATTAATGTTGCCTATTTGGCAACGGAACTGTGTCACTATAGCAATATGTTGTGTGACACGTATATATTGTTGTCACTCTGACAACATAAATGTTGCCTATTTGGCAACGGAACTGTGTCACTATAGCAATATGTTGTTTGACACGTATATATTGTTGTCACTCTGACAACATAAATGTTGCCTATTTGGCAACGGAACTGTGTCACTATAGCAATATGTTGTGTGACACGTATATATTGTTGTCACTCTGACAACATTAATGTTGCCTATTTGGCAACGGAACTGTGTCACTATAGCAATATGTTGTGTGACACGTATATACTGTTGTCACTCTGACAACATTAATGTTGCCTATTTGGCAACGGAACTGTGTCACTATAGCAATATGTTGTGTGACACGTATATATTGTTGTCACTCTGACAACATTAATGTTGCCTATTTGGCAACGGAACTGTGTCACTATAGCAATATGTTGTGTGACACGTATATATTGTTGTCACTCTGACAACATTAATGTTGCCTATTTGGCAACGGAACTGTGTCACTATAGCAATATGTTGTGTGACATGTATATATTGTTGTCACTCTGACAACATAAATGTTGCCTATTTGGCAGCGGAACTGTGTCACTATAGCAATATGTTGTGTGACACGTATATATTGTTGTCACTCTGACAACATAAATGTTGCCTATTTGGCAGCGGAACTGTGTCACTGTAGCAATACGTTGTGAGACACACACACACATATATTGTTGCCACTGTAACAAATATGTTGTCAATTTTACAGCAGATCTGTGACTGTAGCACGATATATTGCTACAGTCTCATAAATCTGCTGTAAAATTGACAATGTTTACAGAGTGGCAATAATATATGTGTGTCTCACAACTTATTGCTACAGTGACACAGTTTTGCAGCCAAATCGACAAGATTTATGTTGTCAGACTGACAAAAATATATACATATCACACAACGTATTGCTACAGTGACACAGTTTTGCAGCCAAATCGACAAGATTTATGTTGTCGGACTGACAAAAATATATACATATCACACAACGTATTGCTACAGTGACGCAGTATTGCAGCCAAATCGACAAGATTTATGTTGTCAGACTGTGTCACCTTTATATATCCTACCTATTATCTGGGTATATTAAAAGGACATAAAATAAAAATTAATCAAGAATCTTATAAAATATTTATTAACACATCCGGTAAACTAATTTCAATAATAATAAAAGTTAAGGCTTCTATTTTTAGGTGATTCTACCGTTTAAGGGAATGTCGTTCTAATATAGGTAGTTCTAAACTTTTAAATTTTAATACTTTTCTGGATTTTAAAATAATTCTTATGTTTAAATTTCGCAAATTCTATTATTTAAAATAATTCTATTACTGGTTTGTAGCTTTAAGGATTTAGTTAAGTTTATAGAATGATTTAGTTGTAAGTTTAATTTTATTTAGAGTATTACTAGGTCTAATTTTAAGTTAACTATTTAAGTAATTAGATTAAGACAAGAAAGGGTCCGATGCCTTGATTTGGGTCTTTCTACTAGAGAGCTGTTCGTCCTTCTGATACCCGACGTCCCTCGGTAGTGCGCGGCGTGGTAGTGGCGGTAGGTGTGGCCAGTAGTGCAGATGTCCTCCAAGGTCCAAGGGCAGGGTTCTCAGTGCGCGACAGCGCGAAGCTTTCTTGGGCCACTCCAAGGCCAGGGGAGTAAGACCAGCCTCTCACTAGGCTCCACGGTCTTAAAAGTTCTCAACCCGTAGGGTGTTCCTGGAACGTGTCGAAATAAAGAATTAGGACCGGAATCATTATGGATAACTTAACGTGCTGGTACCTGTACACTGCTACAGAAACAACATTCAACACCAAGTTAATAACCTTTGTCGATATGACAATGTTCATAAATTGCTACAGAAACACCGTTTAGTTAGTAAGTACCTAAATAGATACCTTTGTCGATATGACAAAAGTTTTGTTGGATCGACAAATTATGCTCAAAAGTGCAACGCAATGTGTTTGGAACCCATCACCTTGAAGTCTTGGTATTATATACTCCAAGTTCAGATCCACATCTTTTTGTACAAAACAATAGCACTGTAGTCGTGCTCATAGAAGTAGCTAATGTAATGTGCTATGAATCGCCGGCCGTCATGTCTACACACGGACACACGGCTACTTACACAAGTTTCATTTTAACACGCCTCGTGTTTTCACATTTGTGTCGCACCTCTGCCACTGCCAGTTATATCTTGATTTGTGGCCGTGGCCGTGTATACAGACTTACATAAAACATCACTCCATCACGCCCAAGATCCGATCAACGCAGTGTGTTTTAGCAGAGGAACGGAAATGTTTGTTGAAAAGTTAAGGCGTGAAGAAAAAAGTTAACAAATAAACATAAAAACTCACTTTAATATTTAGAACATTCATAAGAATAAATAAACACTTACCCGACATACGCTGCGCTAAATGTCGCAGACCGGCACTCTCAAGGAACTGAATTATGTCCATATTGCACAATAAAAGCACTAGAATAGTAGGAACTAATAAGCGCGACCATTCAATGCCGTGGACATTCGCATTTGAAGACAAAATAAACGAAACGAAACGACAACATACACACCCCTTACCCCGTACCCCTCCCGTGCCCGCGTGTTGCCATTTTTGCAAAGTTAGTTTCGGTAGGTTGTCGAATTGACAAATTAAATTTGTGACGACTTAAACCTTGTACACTCGCGTAAAATATCGCACATGCATTAAAAAAAACAGTTATTGTATAATACCTATTGACAAATCAGTCAGCAACAAGTTTTATGACCGCAAAAATATATATTTCGGTATCATTCTTTCTTCGGCGTCAATCCACCAACTATTTTGTTTTGATTTTGGCGCTATTCAACCAATTATTATTTCTCACTTTTTCACGTGATAACGTCTTATAAATCGAATCGATTACCAGCTGCGCGCACGAAAAAATGTCTGACGGTCTGTTACGCTAACCACGTGACCTGTCATCTCTTTTTTGACTCAGATGCCCAAATAATAATAAACATGAATTGCACTCAAACCTGTAGTAAGTTGTTCAGCATGATGAAACGGGTATACCTACGCGAATGTAATCCATTGGTTACTGGATCCTAGACTTTTAATGTCATTTTTATTAGGGACTATTATGTCAATACACTAAATTGCCAGGTTGTTTTTCTTTTAAAAATGTTGATATGCAAACTTTTTTCGCATATCATTAGGTACGTTATCACGTAAACTTATCGTCCGTAAACCGACTTTACAGACAATAATATTTTTCTTGTCAATCCATAATTTAAAATTAACATAAAAAACCGGCGAAGTGCGAGTCTGACTCGCACACCGAGGGTTCCGTACAAAAATTTATCCCATCTTAACTGGCCGGGTTAAGTTTGCATGAGGTGCAAAGTTAACACAACCGAGTTCTCCAAAAATGATTTTCGAAAAGGACTATATTTTTATGATTAATTAATCACAAATGTATAGTTTTCAGATTTTACCCAATACTTGTAGTAAAAGACAGTATTACTGTTTGCAAAATTTCATAGTTCTAGGTCAACGGAAAATACCCTGTAAATTGTGATTCCCTTGAGATGGTCGAATGCTCTCTGTCTATGTTTGAAATGAGACAGTCCTTTGACAAACTATAAATAGACGACGCTGTGATAATTTAAAGAGTTTTGTGTTTTAGCTTATAATGCTGGCATTAGCTATAAACTAGATAGATGTATATTGTGTGAAGCGGAATTGAAAATGCAAAACGAATAAAACAAGGAGCCTAAAGAGAGTATTTGATCTGAACCCGAGCTGTCCCAATATATATCACAGTAAAATACATACCTATTACAGCAAACACAGACCGAAAATCTATTCGGTCTGTGCGTGATGCGCTTTATTACAGGCCACAGGCGTTATACGTATAAAAGCACCACTTGAATCTTGAAAATAATAATAATATAGCCTTTATTTTCATGCATTTACATAAAATATATTAAAACTATTCTAACACTAAAAAACTTTTACAGCATGGCCCCTCTGTGGGTATATAGGCCTCCTACTCTGCGAAATACGCCACACAAACTTTCAGCAGAGTCGTGTTCGGGTTCATTAATAATAATAATAATAATAATAAGCCTTTATTTAACAATCACATTTACAAAACAAATAATTTACTTATTAACTAACACTTTGATTGTCTTGCGTTTCCGCAAAGGCCTCCCCAAGCGCTTGCCACATTTTCCGATTCTGGGCCGTCCTCCTCCAAGTGACTCCGGCAAATTTAAGAATCTCATCTTCCCATCTAAGCCGCTGTTTCCCTTTCCTTCTCTTGTTTTGTCGCGGACACCATTCTGTTACATCCTTAGCCCATTTTCCTTTGTTGCTTCTCATCATATGGCCTGCCCACCTCCATTTTAGTTTTCTTGTGCAGTATGTTACATCTGTGAGTTTAGTTTGATTCCGTAGTGTTTTAGCTTTATTTTTTCTTTTAGTCTGACATTGAGCATGTGCTTCGCTCCATGTTGTATTGACAGGTTTCAAGTTTGCGCATATTTTGTTTCGTCAAGCTCCATGTTTGACATCCATATGTCATTACGGGTAAGATACACGAGTCAAATATCTTTTTCTTAGATTTTAGTGGTACTTGCGGGTTTTTCACAATTTCTTTGAGGGACCAATATCTTTTCCATGCTAATTGAACTCGATTATTTACTTCTTTTGATGTAAGGTCTTTTGGCGAGATTATTTGGCCCAGGTATATGTATTCATCAACATATTCTATTATGGCACCATTGACTTCAATAGGGGTTTTTTCGAGATTTGTCATTACTTTGGTCTTTGAAATGTTCATTGAAAGCCCAACTCTACTGCTTTCTTTCACAAGCTGTTCAAGCATATTTTGTAGGCTTTTTGGGTCTTCTGCGATCAGAATCAGATCATCTGCAAATCTTAGATGGTTAAGTTTGATTCCGTTAAGATTTAGTCCATATGTGGTCCACTCAAGATGCCTAAATATGTCTTCCAGTACTGCTGAAAAAAGTTTGGGTGATAATGGATCTCCCTGACGGACTCCTCTTTTTATAGGGAACAGTTCGCCTAGTCTTTCGGTTTTTATTTTTGCTTGCATGTTCTTGTATATATTTTTAATTATGCGTAAGAACTTGTGTATTCGATGCCTTGAGCTTCTAGCGCTTCCCAGATTTTGGCGTGACGGTCGGGTTCATTGAAATGGTTCAACTAAATGAATATAGATATCGGGGCGGGAAATAATGTAACAGTGCTTAAATTTGTCGTCAGCTTATAACTTGTTAAAAAGATCCAATTGATTTGACGTCGAGTGTACCTACCTTAGTATCGTTCTCAGCAACAAAGTCTAACTTCAATAAGTTATACTGCTTTGTTATAAAAACTACAAAGTGATATTGTTTTTGACAAACAAAATCATTATGTGGCAGCAACAAATCGTTTTAGTTTTAAAATGAGCAAAGTGATGTTGTAAGAATAACAAAAGAAAACTCCTTTGTTATAAAAGCTAAATCTAACTTTATTAAGTTAGCAAGGCACGTTGTACCTGCAACAAAGGATAAAATCTTTGCTCCAGCAACAAGATAAAGTGTTGATAACATAGCAAAGTGATATTGTAACTGGAACAAATTTAGTTTAAAAATGAGCAAAGTGATGTTGTTAGAACAACAAAATATAACTGCTTTGTTAAAAAAGCTAAATCTAACTTTAATAAGTTAGCAAAGCACGTTGTACCTGCAACAAAGGATAAAAGCTTTGCTCCAGCAACAATGGTTAAACTTTGATAACATTGCAAAGTTATATTGTAACTGGAACAAACAGAAACGCTTTGTTGCAGTAACAAATCGTTTTAGTTTAAAAATGAGCAAAGTGATGTTGTTAGAACAAAAAAAATATAACTGCTTTGTTATAAAAGCTAAATCTAACTTTAATAAGTTAGCAAAGCACGTTGTACCTGTAACAAAGGATAACAGCTTTGCTCCAGCAACAATGGTTAAACTTTGATAACATTGCAAAGTTATATTGTAACTGGAACAAACAGAAACGCTTTGTTGCAGTAACAAATCGTTTTAGTTTAAAAATGAGCAAAGTGATGTTGTTAGAACAACAAAATATAACTGCTTTGTTATAAAAGCTAAATCTAACTTTAATAAGTTAGCAAAGCACGTTGTACCTGCAGCAAAGGATAACAGCTTTGCTCCAGCAACAATGGTTAAACTTTGATAACATTGCAAAGTTATATTGTAACTGGAACAAACAAAAACGCTTTGTTGCAGTAACAAATCGTTTTAGTTTAAAAATGAGCAAAGTGATGTTGTTAGAACAACAAAATATAACTGCTTTGTTATAAAAGCTAAATCTAACTTTAATAAGTTAGCAAAGCACGTTGTACCTGCAGCAAAGGATAAAACCTTTGCTCCAGCAACAAGGTAAAACTTTGATAACATTGCAAAGTTATATTGTAACTGGAACAAACAGAAACGCTTTGTTGCAGTAACAAACCACGTAATTTGATAAAATAGCAAAGTGGTTTGGTCGCTACGACAAAATACAGATGCTTTGTTGTAGAAGCTAAGTCTAACCTTGATAAATTAGCAATATTACATGAATGCCATGGCAAAGGTAACATAGGTTGTTCTGGTAGCAATGTAAATGTTGTTGCCGATACAATAAACTGTTGATTTACGGTTGGCAATAAAAAAGTTGTCGATGGCAATAAGCTCGTTTTGATTTCGCGACAAAGCTTATTGCTCTTTTGACAACAAAAAAAATGACAAAGCATTTATTGTGCTTTGTCGGCCAATTTTTCTCTCAGTGTAGCTCCTTGCTCTTCCATACAGCCCTGCGGTCATCGATGCTAAGCACCTTTGGTCTGCGCCAGTTCTCGTTTGCTAAGGAGAGAGAGGTGAGGCCTTTGTCAACTGCTACTAGCGTGTGAGGTGTCATTTAATAGGTCTTTTAAAAATAATAGGGGTCTTCAAACATAATTTTTTGATAAAGTCAGCAGCTTTGTAAATATTCACTCGGGAAATGAAAAAAATAGTGTCCCCCCCCTCTAACTTCTCAACCACGGGTCAAAAAATTACGGAAAAATGTATAAAAACGAGGCCTTATAACTACAACTAAATTTAATGAAATTGGTCGAGCCGTTTTTGAGTTATTGCAAAATTTCATAATTTTCTTTAAAATGACGTACCTAAGTGCCGCGCGGTGTTCTTATACTTCGAACGTTACACATATTAGTTAAGTGCCATACTGCATTAAAACATTTCTCTCAACCTGGCGCGTATAATCGATAACTTCCCGAAGGTAAGAAGTAATTACAGTTACTTTGGCGTTTACGACCTTTTTATAGAGCTTGAAATCTTTCTCGTAATTTAAATTTTATTTTATTGTCTCTTGTGAAGGATGGGAAACTACGGGACCCTACACTGAGCGTGGCCCGACATGCTCTTGGCCGGTTTTTTAGTTATCCTGCTGCTACGCATCCTCGGACATCTCTGATGATAACGCAGCCTTATACAGCATGTGTATACATGGGTAGTATAGATATCCGTTCCCATCATGTTGCCAGACTTCGTAGGTCAGAATAGAGTAAGGTTTCTAAATTTAGTACCTGAACTATAGTTCCAAATCCGCGAATCTAAGAATCCATGACTAAGGCCCCACTTAATAACCTACAATTAGTTGGCTTGTCATCCCATGTCATGCGCGAGCGCACGCTTTTTGCCAAACGTCCATCCATCACGGTGATGACCTGTGAATGGCATTTTTTATGAAGATACAGGATGAATTCTAAATCATAGTTGATTAGAATGATTATTATGGCAAAAAAAAAAATAGATTCAGTGGAACACAGAACCTCCTCCTTTTTTAAAAAGTCGGCTAAATATTTATTTCTTTTTTTCTTCTAGCCCGTCTAGCACAACTGTGGTTCGCGACTCATGTCGCGTGACATAGCATCACCTGTCACTCTCTCACAGTACCTACTGTACAGAAAGAGATAGTCATAGTCGCCATCAGTAGTTATAATTTTTACAATTCCATAATAATGCGGACAAACGCACGTCCTAGAAGTATGGTGAATGTAGTGATGGTGGAGCTCAGAGGTCAGAGCACTACTCTGGATAAGGCGAGTTAGCGGGTTCAATCCCCACCTGCTAGGTAGTGACTCACGTAACATAGTGTAATTATATTTAATATATGTATCAATATCGGTAAAAAAAACATAATAGTGTAGACGTTAGGTATATAAAGTATTCATACGAGATATTTCATTTTATGGTGCTTCGGACCCCTACAGCAAAAAATGCCGCACCCGTGCATTAGACGCGGACCATCAAAGCAGTCGCCGTGTAATACTGATCGGGGACACGTGGACATTGTTCTTAACCGACGTCAGAAATAGGGGGTTCGTATGTTTACTTTGTGTTGCATCTTGTGACTGTACTCTATCCCGTCTAGCACAACTTGGCTTCGCGGCTCTTGTCGCGCGACATAGCATCGCCCGTTCCTTTCTCACAGTACTGTTATGAATGAGACAGGTAACATGTCTCGCGCGTGAAAGATTCGCGTGTCACAATTGTGATAGAGTCAAAGAATATATATACTAACGTAAAAAGAAATGACAGCGACACTTGTGTGCAGTAACAAAAATCGCGGCTATGTGTGCGTGTCGAAGGGCGAGCGGTAGCGAGCGCGGGTCGCGCGAGGTGGGGAAAGGCATTCACATGAATGCCTTGTCGAAGGATTCGGCATTACAAGGTCACCGACGCCCGAGTTACACCGATAGGCCGCTGTCGCGCCTGTGCTAGAGGTGCAGTCAAGTAGTAGATATGCCGACTACGGATGTTGCCTATTAAACAGTTTTCGGCCGACTATACACCGAATTCGGCGGCAAAGTTAAGTTTGTCTCTTAGTACAGTTTATCTTTTTGTTAGAGCAATATTCAGAGCTTTCTTCGTTTGTAAGGAATCCTTGGTGGGCGATTCCTACTCGCACTTGGCTGGCTTTTTTATCTAAACTCAGCTCCCAGAATCGTGGAACATAGGCTTCTTATACGGCTTCAAAAAAAGGAGGTTCTCAGTTTGACCCGTTAGTATATATGTATGTATGGATGTATGTATGTATGTTTGTCCACGATTATTTTCTTTGGAGTTCGGTTCTACTGTGGTTTACGAACTAGACGATTTTATTGCTATTATAATTATACCTACCCGTGTATGTAATTTTATATCAAACAAATGTACATTGTAGGTAAACGATTTTTAATTTAATCTTTTGCTAGCCATCTCGATGTACCATTGATACAAATACTAATCTATAAATTTTCTCTTTGTATCAACGATTCAGTATAAAAATCGTGGTTCGCACATTAAAAACTAATGAGACATTACATTGTTTCATGAATCTCGATGTAATCACTAGAACTGCATCTAAACGGAACTTATGCAGCGCAAATGCAGTCCGTCTATTTCGGCCCTTACTCTGTAATTACCCACTAAATAATGAACGTTGTAAACGCTTTCCAAGATTTCAATCACGGCGTAAAAACTGTAATACCATAGATAATACAGAGAATACATTGCTTACGCGGTTGCGGGTGAGTTACGCGTGAAATGCCGTAATTTTCCGCGGTGTATGTAAATGGTTGCAGAATCTGTGCCGAGAAACAAGCCTCTGACGGGCCGCAACTTAGAACGGTTAGTTCACATATGAAATGCCGTAATTTTCCGGCCGTGTATGTATATGGATGGAGAATCTGAGCCGAGAAACCGGCCTCTGACAGGCTGCAGCTTAGAACGGTTAGTTAAAATTTGATATGCCATAATTTTCAAGCGGTGTATGTACTATGTAAATGTCTGCAGAATCTGTGCCGGCCCGGCTGATAACATGCCTCTGACGTACCCAGGAACGGTTCGAACAGTCCTCATAATAATGGTGGCTCTGATAGCTGTTAGCCTCGCGAGTTTGTTTCGAAAAGGTAGACATTTGATGTCTTTACTTTTCCAACCCCCATAATATCTCAGCTATTATAAAATAATCGAAATAATTATCGATCCTACTCATCACGTTGACGTTAGAAATGAGCTTTTCATGAAATATTAGGGTGTAATGAAATTAAATAATACAGTAATGAATTTTATTCTGCAAGTAGGCCACAAGGGCACTTTTACATGTATGAGTCTACCGCCAAGAGGAGACTGCTGTTGAGAAGAAACGCCAAAAGAAACAGTCAGTCATTTTTTCAGAAAAGATAAGTACTTAACTATTGGAGTAGTATCAACTTAACTTAATTTGTACCTATCTTAAGACAGTAGGCGTACCTACGAGTATGCGTAGTCCTCGAAGAAAACATATAAAAAGTGTATTTTAAGATATAAATAAGGAAAAGTCTAAGAATAAAATGGAAACTACAAGAAAGTATGACGGTTTATCACAATTTATGTAGGTACGTTCGTTTGATATGCTTTCTTATTAGAACAGTGTTCCTTAAACTAGTCAGGTACAGGTGTTATCATACTTACCATGTTTGATTCATCCTTATCATATTCTTTGAAACATCTGTAGGTAAATGAACTATGGCGCGTCGCTAGCCGGCACGTAGCTAACTCCCGACATAATCTGCGAACACTATAATTTGAGATATTGGCCGACGTCGCGGTAGCTTGATTAAAAATTGGATAAAATTGGATATGGATAGCCACGAGTGATTGCTGCGCTGTTCCAAAGGGAGATTTGCGTGGCGAGGACTAGAAACGGGGGCATTTAGTTTTATACATACCTACTTATGCTACGTTTACACGCTTGCCAAGCCTCGGCAAGCCGGTCCAAGGGGAGATTTGCGTGGCGAGGACTAGAAACGGGGGCATTTAGTTTTATACATACCTACTTATGCTACGTTTACACGCTTGCCAAGCCTCGGCAAGCCCACAGGACGCAGTTTTTTTTTTTTTATAACGGCACAACATATTAGTGGCTCTACTTCGCCTGATGGTAAGCAAAAGAAGAGCCCAAGTCGCAATGGCAACTGACGAGAAACCAACGGTGCCAAGTCAGTTGACACTGCCATGCTGGCCCGAGAGATGCTTCTTCAGTTACATGTTAGAGTGAGCACGATGTAGTTCCGTCTCACTTTAACATATGACTGCGTCCTGCACGCTTGTCGAGGCTTGGCAAGCGTGTCGAGGCTTGGCAAGCGTGTAAACGTAGCAAGATGTGCCGTTCTCGAGAAAGTTTCCTGTATGGGAAATACATACTAGAATTTGATTTGTCACTGAATCGGAATACCAGTGGCGTGGCGTCCATTACAACCCGATTCCTACCGGCTTGCCCTTGCTTGTTTGGACTTATTTATCGCGTGATAAAAGCAACCATCATAGGACTATTGATCACCATTATTTATTACTACCTACTGCAAAAAAGTAAGCGAAATCTACTCCGGCTTGCCCTAAGTCTTAATTTGACGCCAGGCCACTGCAAAATACATGTATATTTTGTATATTTGTATGTATGTTCAGTTCATTGTGGCTTCAACGCGTCAAAACCGCTGGATGTATATCAACCAAGTATTTTGGTACTTACACGTATAGGTATCCCCAGATGGTCATAACTATGCAGATAGTTATATGTAGTATCGGACTTTTTATCCGACTAACGTGAAGTATAAAACTTTTCTCCTCGATTTAGAAGATGTTGTCATATGTGATTGTATCCGATACTATAAAATATTTAAGCTAATTAAGTACATTAATATAATTATGTGAACGTATTAAAGGTTAGCATCTGAAGCTTTACAAAGTTCCTTAGAAGTACATACCATTTTAGACTTTTTTTCGCTACTTTGTTGCTAAAGGTTACATGCAGGCAATACAATTTACATGAAATTACATAATACTCGTCATAAATTCTAATAAACGGCTGTCATCATCTGCAAAAACAAAAACTAACATATTTAAATTTCGAACGGAGCTTGTCATCGTTCGGAAAAAAAATCGAGGGGAATAGACAACGTTATTATGGCATAAATACCGACATAATAAAGTAATTCGCTCAATGTCGCGTGTAATGTTGGCGGCACTAGCACGTGTGCGATTATGCACGCAAGTGTACTGGTGACATTTAGTCACAGTTTTGAAACAAGTGTAGTGTAAGGTGGCCAGTCGCGCGACATGCACATTCGTGCAAAAAAGTGGTCATTTGTTTTAAGCTGCTAGTTTATGCAACTAGCGACCCACCCGTCTTCGCACGGGTGCAATTAGAAACCTCTAAAATGATCAATGTTTCTCTACTATATTATGTACGTGTACGTATTATACTTATAAACCTTCCTCCTGAACCACTTGATCTATTAAAAAAAAAACCGGCCAAGAGCATGTCGGGCCACGCTTATCCTTCACAATAGACTTAAGTTATGAGAAAGATTTCAAGCTCTATAAAAAGGTCGTAAACGCCAAAGTAACTGTAATTACTTATTACCTTCTGGAAGTCAACTTACGTCCTTTTAAGAACATTAAGAAATTTTGCGATATATCAAAAACGGCTCGACCGATTTTGTTCAATATAGTTTTCATTGAAAGTACTTATAAGGCCTCATGTTCATGAATTTTTCCATATTTTTTTGACTCGTGGTTGAATAGTTAGAGGGGGGTACGCTATTTTTTTTAGTATCGGAGCGAATATTTACAAAACTGCTGACTTTATAAAAAAATAATGTTTGGAGACCCCTATTATTTTTAGTTTTTATTTTACCGTTTTGTCGGCATGATACATATCCATACTCATACCAAATTTCAACTTTCTAGTACTAATGATAACGGAGCTAAGCCGCGGACGGACAGACGGATAGACGGACAGACGGACATGGCGAAACTATAAGGGTTGCTAGTTGACTACGGAATCCTAAAAACCGCATCAAAATGCATTGATCTAAGCATACATAGGGACAGACAGAGCAGGAAGCGACTTTGTTTTATACTATGTAGTGACGTTACGCGACTTTGATATTTTTGAACTTGCCTACTTAGAGTGTACTTTATAATAAATTCAAACTATTAATGTTCATGTTTAACCTATGCGTGTGAACAATTGGTAAAAGTGAGTAAAACTCATTTTCATCTCCTATTTTAAAATGTGGTTTCTGTTGTGATATAGAACACCTACAGCTGAGAATAAATTTGACTGAAATATTTTAACTATGCAGCTTTGAGAATTAGAATGTAATCTTATCTTTTCCGGACGGTTCAATAGTAAACGTACAAAATAAATAGTGTAACTGTTAGAAAGTATAATCTCAAACCATCCGTCTATATAGGTTATGGTAGCACATTTATTATCTATGTCTATTTTTGACATTTCCTCTTCCCACTCTGTTCCCCGTCATGGCTGACATACATTCTTGCTCTTGCTCTGTGTTATAATAATTTTAATGTAATTTAATAATGTAAATTTTATATAATCTAAACGTAACCTTCCTAGTCGTAATGTGTACGTAAAGTAATTGTTGTTTTTCCCCGTGTCTTTTATGAATAAAAGATTACTGGGAACTCCTGCATGTCTTCTTGTGGTATCGACTCCACGTGCCCTGGTAACTACTATCCTCAGTAAAGTTACAAGCGACCTGCCCCTCCGGCGCAGGTCTCACAGTAACTAACTTTGAAAAACTGTTCAAGAACTCGAACGGAACAGTCCCTAATTAAAATAATCACTTTGTGAACGCGATTAAGTAAGTCCCAGTTTATTATAATAATGTAGATTTTATAATCTCCGTCACTTCTGTATGGTCATCAACATAAGTAGCTGGCAATTTTACCACTGGATTATGTCAATTCAATTCAATTCAATTTTTATAAATAAATGGCTACTGTCCATTATTGGGACAATTCTGCCAGCGTCAAGGTTGGAAGCTACAAGTAATCGGTTGTCAAAGTTGTCAAACCTCCAAACTAGTCCAAACACCGCGAACATTTAAACGGTGGTATACATCGCCTAATAAACGGAATCAAAAAGTGAGAGGAATTAGAGCTTGATACCGAAGTCCTTAATAAATTTTGCCAGGGCATACACGAAGGGGGTATTAACAAACGTGAGGATGTAACTAACTGGATTATGTCAAAATGTATACTAAAATTGTTATGTCAAAAGGTCACGCGATGTACATGAAATTGTCGTTGTCACCTGACATTTTGTTACGATTATGAAATACAATTTAATTTTTCGCTAAAATGCGTTACTATTTGATGCTATATAAGCTAACCAAAACTCGTTCAAAATTTCAACCCCCCTATTATTTCTGTCAAATTTAAAACCGCGGGGTCCTATTAGGCCCCCATCGCGAACGCGTAATCTAGTGTTCGCTACAGTTGTCCCTAACACAGAACAGCCCCCTGGTGAGTTGTAGAGAGTAACACATGGCGTTTTCGTCGAAAACGAACTTTTCAATATGTTGTTCTGACACTTTGGAAAACAATTGATTTATTTTTATTTTTGGAAACATTGACAAAGAAATAAACTTGAATCTTGTCTGTTCGTATGTAACGCGCCTTATTACCCATGAAGGCAGGGTGTATGAATTGTATAAATACATAATCTCAAGTAAAAAGAGCGCCAGCCAACTCATTGGGCAGTATAAATGCTGGCGCAACGAGTTTTCCAACCGCTCTTTTTTCCGTATAATGCCTGCTATTCTTTCGTTTTAATGACGAGATTTTTTTCTCAATTTCATAGCCGCTATAATATCATATGGCATAATCTGATTAATTTCATTTAATAAGCTTATACGCTCCCAACACACTCAAACTGCTTAAACAAAAAAGTAAAACTGTCATAAAGACATGGCAGACATTAGGTATGACGACGAGCGAAGCGAAAAGAAGGGTTAGTGGTTATCCTGCGAATACAATCGGACAATATAAATGGGAAAGTGTGTATTAGTTTGCTGATTTATCTTTCGAAATTAACATTAACACACGGTGAAGTTGCAAAACACTCCCTCAAAGCCTTTATCTGACCACATTAATACAAAGAGGAGTGTCTCTACAAAAGGGCCTATTTTTCTATGAAACTCATACAAAAATAAGCCCTTTTGAAAAGATTCTCCATAAATAATCGTAATGATCAAATGTCAAATGGACCTTGACCATGCAGGTTGTTTAATAACATAATGTGGCAATTTAAACGATTGCTATCACCGGAAGTTATCGGAGTTTATTCGCAGGAAGCGGTGGGCGGCGCCGGCGCATCCTCAAAACGGGCGCACCAATTATATTTTTTTAGATAAAATTAATAAGTTTTCGTTTGGGAGTTTGACCGCAAGCGTTTTGTTTACACCTTTTATATTGTGGGAAAGTTAAATTATTTTGTTACAATGGTTATTGGTTATCACGCATTGTTGGTTTAAATCGTTTCAGGAAAAGCGATTCCGAAAATTAGACGTTATACGTGAATTATTCATGGAAAGACACAGTAAGAGAGCTTATACGTACAACTTGGCTGGCTAACTCTACAGCCTCATGAGAGAGAGGGGGAGAGAGAGTTAAGTACCTAGTCAACGCACTTGAGTACAGTAGAACATGTACAGTTGAACATATTTGATATAACCGCAAATTGTAGCCAGTCGGAGTCGGAGCATAAAAAAAATTGTATGTCCATTTGTCCGGTTGTCTACATTTCGGATTTTCTTGCCTACAGGTCGCATTTCTCAACCTATTCTCGTGATTTAGAGAGCAAGTTCGATAATTACCTAGAGGCTTATTTAGTATATTTTTTCGAGGTACCTAAGTTTCTGTAAAAAAACAAAATGGCGGATGAATGGGTGTTGAAAACGTAAAAAGAAAACAAACATTGCCTCATTGATACAAAGATCAAAGCACAAAGAAAAATTTCAATGCGTAACTTGGTGGAAGAGATCGGGAATCGAGCCCGGTACTTCTGGATTACTGGTCCAACGTCTAAAACTTTCCACCACCCTAACTCCAAATAACCTTTCGAATTTTAGTATATGGTTTGTGTGTTAATCTTAGAATTTCAATTTTTCTTTGTGCTTTGATTTTAGTTTCAATGGCGCAATAAAAATATGTGGTGTAAAAATAATGAGACATTACGTGTTTCATAGACTTAAAAACATATATTCCAGCCATTTCGGAAGGCTTGCGAGGTCTCAGAGAACGACTAGAAAATATTTATAGGTTTGACTTTTAGCTCGAGTTAAATTAATCGGCCCTTAGAGAATATGATGGGTTACCTCAGTTTCGGGTTTCATAGATAAAACCTAGACAAGCTATTAAGGGTAGGTAATACGGAGGCAGGGTTATATAATCTGTAATCGTTCGACAAACCACGTCAGGGAGGGGGTGCTCGCTCAACCCTGAAATGAGTTCGTAGCAGGGTGTGGGGGGAGTGTAGGCGGGGAGCTACCTCAAAATAGTTGCAAGGCTTCATACATTTTGGACAAAGTGCCCGCTTAAAGGTGTTAAATTGATGGCGCTAGTGTTGCAAGAGAGCTAGGCTAGTTTCTATTCCTAACATATCAAATCAGCTACTTTTTATGAAAGTCAAAACACTGGAATATGTTGTTAATAATAGTTAGTTAGTTAGTTGCGCTGGGCATTTTCCGCAAGTCGACATCCAACGTGCCTATTTTGCGTGAAAAGGGGGGTAGCGCTACTCCAACCACCCCAACTCCTCGACAAACCTTATCAAAGCTTTAATGTTGCTTGTGGCGTCGTGTACGGTACTTGGGGATCCTAGGTACTTCGTCCTGTATGCTTCTACCTGTTTGCAATCTAGTAGCATATGTCTGATTGAAAAGGTGTTTGTTCAGAGTATTATGTCCCGTTATTATTCCTACTATTTTGCGTAGTTGGTTCCTGTGGATTCTCAGTAAGATTGTGGTGAGTTTGTGGTTCCTATTTGGAAGAATTTCTTTTGTCTGTCTACACGTTCCTATGTCTTCCCAGTATTTTTGGTCATAATAATCATAATCATAATCATCATTTATTCACAGAATATATGGTACATAAGATGGTATAATATAAAACATTTGATCCTTATATATTCGGCCGTTATGGCATGTGAAAATTTACAAAACTTATTCTCTAGGTAGCATTCTTACTGATTATTTATATTCATGTCATTTAAATTTAATGGAACAATTTGATTAGATGATTAGTATGTACACTTATTACAGTCTATATTTTACTAGTCTTAATACATGCATAATAATAATAATGTTATCATAAGTTTATTTAGTTTAATTTTATTTTTTCTTTAAAAAAGTCGCCAAGAGAGTAATACGCCCTGTTAATAAGTTCCTGTTTTAATTTTACTTTGAACATGTTTAAGTCTAACTGTTTTAAATCGTCAGGCAAATAATTATATGTATATTTTAGAGGTGGTACCTACTAAACTGTTTCGCAGTAATGCTGTTTTACCAGATATGGTTTTAATATTGTATTTGTGACGCATCATTTTAGAGTCTATCGACTTTAGTGGAAACATATTAGAGTTTGATTTAACGAAGACTGCTACTTCGTAGATGTAAAGACTAGTCAGTGTCAAAATCTTTAGTTCCTTGAAGTGAGGCTTACAGCTATCCGTTTCTTTAAGGCTACAGATGGCACGAATACACTTCTTTTGTGCACCAAAAACAAGATTTTTATTTGTGGAGTTACCCCAAAAAATAACACCATAGCGAAGAATAGATCCAATATATCCATGGTATGCCAATAATGCTGTTTTGATATCAGATAATTTCGAAATTCGCCTAAGTGCAAATACGAAACTATTAATTCTTTTACATAGTGTTTCAGTATGTGTTTTCCACTTCATGTTATGATCTATGTCAATTCCTAAAAATTTGGCTACATTGGTCTGTTTTAAATATTCATCATTATATTTTATGTCAAGTTTAGTATAATTTGATTTTGATTGATAGAATTGCATAATTTGGGTTTTGTCAATATTAATTTTTAATCCATTTGATTGTATCCAATTAATGATAGTAGTGATTGTAGCCATTATTTCAGTCGAATATGTAGTCAAGTTATCGGATATTGGTGTTGGTATATTGTATATTGGTTCATTGTGTTGTATATGTAAGATTGTGGTAGGGGTATTATTGGCTCTGGTCCGCATGTTGGTGTCTCTGATCCTTTACGGGCCAGTTCATCCGCTGCATCATTGCCTCTCGGGCCACTGTGTCCCTTTATCCACTGTAATGTTACCTTATTTTTGTCTTTGCACACCTCTGTGATGCTGCGATGACATTCGTCTATTAGAGCAGAGGTACATTTATCACTGTCTAGTGCTTGTAGTGCTGATATGCTGTCTGATAGTATACGTAAGTTTGTGTTTTGAACCTGGCGTCTTTTTATAGCGTTGCAGGCTTCTATTATTCCTATGCATTCTGCCTGGAATACCGTGTTGTGTATACCTAGGGGTTTAGAGATGTGAATACTCAAATCCTCCGAGAAAACACCACAGCCCGTTCCATTTTCCGTCTTTGACCCGTCTGTAAAGATTCTCAGGTCCTCTAGGTTTAGCCCCTCCTTTGGGTCTTCGGTTTTTTTTTTTTTTTTTTTTTTCATTTATTTTGCTAAACATACACAGGTGGTATAACAACATACATGTCAGTAGGATTAAGTTACATGAAGGCATGTTTCGCCATAATTCGGCATGCAAAATCTTATTCTAACTTAAAAAATAATAATAATACTAATGCTAAACCCTAATCATACAATTTATCAAAATATTCATTTAAATCATAAAATGGTCGAATAATCAAGTAGGATTTTAATTTTCTAGAAAATTCATGAATAGTATTACATTTTCTTATGTCCTCATTTAGAAAGTTATATATTTTTATACCATTATATTCAATACTCCGTTTAAAATTTACATAATTTTTAGATTTTGGTAACATAACGTCAAAATTGTTTCTACATAATCTAAGTGGTCTATTGTTATTGTTAATGGCAAAAGTGGACTTATTTTTATAGATAAAAATGCTTATTAAGTAAATGTAAAGTGATATCACAGTCAGTATTCCATGTTTTATAAAAAGTGGACGACAATTTTCAAGTGGTTTTGCTTTTCCGACATACCTAAGAGCTTTTTTTTGTAACAGGAGAACATGGTACACATAAACGCTATTACCCCAAACCTCAATGCCGTACCGTATTAAGCTTTCAAAATGAGCAAAATAGACTGTCTTAAGTACTGAAGGGTCCAATATTTTTGACAAATTTTTCAATGCGTAACAGGAACTGGCCAATTTTTTCCTTAGTAGGCTTATATGATCTGACCAACGCAACTGAGAATCTAGTTCTACACCCAAAAATTTAACCTTAGTGGCCTTTACTATGGGTAGTGGCAAGTCGTACGTTAAGCTATTCGTATGTCTTAGAAAAGGGAAATAAAAAGTTTTATCCGTGTTGATCCTAAGACCATTACATTTAAACCAATGTGTCAGGTCAGTCCAAGTCTGGCAAATTTGGGTCTTAAGTGCTACAATATTTTCATTTTCTAATATAATACTTGTATCATCAGCATAGAGGTAAACTTTAGGTTAGGAGTATGATGTATTCCTTCTTACAGGTTATAGTCTTAGGTATCTTGTCGATTGGTGCTCCCATTATAGGGAATTTTGTGATCATATCACTGTAGATCTTTGTGTGTTGGGTATTGCTGTTCGTCCATATATTTTGGCTTTTTAGTCGCATCGCCGTGGCGGCTGCTTCTCTTTGTATGTGTATGTGCAGTGGCGTGAGACCTAGCATTATCTCTAGTGCTGCTGTAGGGGTAGTCCTCATGCAGCCTGTTGTTGCCGTGCATGCTAGTCTTTGTATTTTTTGCAGGCCGGCAACTGCACATGCTAGCCGCGTTCGGGGCCACCATACTACTGCTCCGTAGCTGATCATAGGTAGGTACTATTACCGTCTTGTTTAGCTACAAAATGATGCGTGGGGCAAGACCCCACCTCTTGTATATCATTCTTCGACATTGCCAGAAGGCGACTGTGGCTTTGTTAAATCTGTTCTCAAGATGTTTGTTCCAGATCAGTTTGTCATCTAAGGTTATCCCTAAATATTTCACTTGTTTGGAGAGTGTAAGCTTCGTACCAAAAAGGCTTGGCATTTCGTATGACCCCAATTTACGTTTGTGCGTGAAGAGAATTGTGTCAGTTTTTTGGGGTTTACCGATAGGTCATTCTCCCTGCACCATTTCTCTACTATTTTTAGTGCTGTTTGTGTAAGATCACACAGTGTGCTTATTATCAGTCCACTGATAAGTATGACAAGGTCGTCCGCGTATCCTATGGTCGTGAAATGACTCTCGTTTAGTTTTGTTATCAGATCATTTACCACTAGGTTCCATAAAAGGGGTGAGAGGACTCCTCCTTGCGGGCATCCTCTCACGACTAGCGCTTGCTGATCCTTGTTTTCTGCTAGTCTTATAGGTTATAGGTTATCGCGGGCTAGTTTTCCGCAACTCGACGTCTTACAATGCGCCTATTTTGCGTGAAGGGTTGCTGGCACTACTCTTGCCAACCCAACTCTACCAGAAAGCCTAGCAGTCCCTTGATGTTGCCGACGACTTCTGGGAGTGACCTCGGAGACCCGAGGTGTTGTGCCCGGTATTTGGCCACACCAGGACATTCGAGAATGACGTGGGCGGCTGTCTCTTCGGCCTCCATGCAAGCTCTGCAAAGAGGACTGTCAGTAACACCTAGAGTGAATAAGTGCTTGTTTAGTAGGGCATGTCCAGTTATCGCTCCAGTTATGAGCCGGAGCTGCGGCCTCTTCAGCTGCCTTAGCTTGCGTGACAACCCGGGGTAGATTGTCGGAAGGGCCTCTTTGCTCTGCCTGCAGGTACCTAAGTTAGACCAGTATAGTTGCTGTTCTACCTTCGTGTTTTTACGCACTGTGTTGCGCAGCCAGGCGAATGGCAGAGGTATGATTGGTTCGGGTCCCTCTGCTTCCATCTCCGAACCTCCTCTCGCCAGTTCGTCAGCTGCGTCGTTCCCACGTGAGTTGCTGTGTCCTTTGATCCACTGTAGAGTTATGCTATTATTGTTACATACCTCTGACAATGCTCGGTGACAATCATGTATGAGTCCTGAGGTTATTGTGTAGCTCTGCAGGGCTTGTAAAACTGATCTGCTATCGGAGAGTATGCGGATGGGGTAGTCCTTTACCTTCCTCGCGATGATTGCATGGGCTGCCATTATGATACCCATACATTCTGCCTGGAAGACTGTGTTATGGGTACCTAGTGGTGTGGAGATGTGTATGTTTAGGTCCTCTGAGAATACCCCAGAGCCAGTGCCTGACCTTGTTTTGGACCCGTCAGTGAAGATTCTTAATTCCCTTGGGTTAAGTAAGACCTTCGCCAGGTTCCTCGTGCAGTTGTATCTTATATTTTTTGTCGAAGACGAATTGCTTGGGTATCCTGTCGGTGACCGCTTCTATCAGCGGTTCCTTACCTACTGCCTCGTAGAGGATTTCGGTGTGCGGCACCCTAGCTGATCTCCAGAGGTTCAGTTTCTTAAGACGTATCGCCGTAGCTGCCGCCTCTTGTTTAACGAAGAGATGCAGCGGCGGCAGCCCCAGTATAGCTTCCAGGGCTGCAGTGGGTGTAGTCCTCATGCATCCCGTGGCCGCCATACAAACTAACCTCTGAAGTCGTTGTAGTTTAGCTTCGAAGGTGGTTAGCTTGGTTCGTGGCCACCATACTACTGCACCGTAAGTTAATATTGGTCTGATGACTGCCTGGTATAGCCATAGTGTGATCTTAGGATTAAGACCCCAAGTTCTACCTACCATTCTACGGCACTGCCAGAACGCGACTGTAGCTTTGTCAATTTTGTTGTTTAGATGGTTGCTCCAATTCAACTTGCTATCAAGTATTACCCCTAGATACTTTACCTCAGTCGACAATTGGAGCTCTGTATTGAACAGTCTGGGCAGTCGGTAGGTGCCCAGATTACGTTTGTTGGTGAACATTACCAGTTCTGTCTTTTTTGGATTGACTGTCAATTCGTTGTGGTTGCACCAGCGTTCCACGATGGCCAGTGCAGAGCGGGTGACGTCACATACCGTACCTGTGTGCTTGCCGCTCGTCAGTATCACTATGTCGTCAGCGTATCCTACTGTGTGATTGTCATTTAGTGTGGCGATGAGGTCGTTCACCACCATGTTCCAAAGGAGTGGTGAGAGTACGCCTCCCTGGGGGCACCCCTTTGCCACCAGTGCCTGTTGTGTCTCGCCGGTTCCGAGTCTGATGACCCTCTTGCTCAGCATGTTGTTTATCCATTGTACCATAACATCATTAACACCGTGCCTTACCAATGCTGCTGTAATGCTGGTGAAATTGTTCTTGTCGAAGGCGCCCTCGATATCTATGAAGGTGCCTAGGCACATAGACTTGTTCATAAAGGCCTCTTCTATTTTGAAAACCACGGCATGAAGAGCTGATTCTGTAGATTTGCCCTGGCTGTAGGCATGTTGGTTAGGGTGTAGGGGTACACTAGTTAATACCTTCTCCCTCAGCTCCCTGTCACATAACCTCTCAAGTGTTTTAAGCAGAAAAGAGGTTAAGCTGATTGGTCTGAATGATTTGGGATCCGAGTAGTCACTTTTACCTGGTTTGGGTATGAAGATGACTTTGACTTCTCTCCATCGTCTTGGTACGTACCTGTGAGCCAGACAGGCGGCCAGAACGATTGTCAGTATCTGGGTGAGTTCCTCTCCTCCCCACCTCAGCAGGGCTGGGAAGTCTCCATCCAGCCCTGGTGATTTGTATAAGTCAAAGCTGTTTATAGCCCACTGTACTTTTTGTGGGCTTATTACCTCACAAGCTTGTTGCCACTCCTCCTCCGTCGGAGTAGTCTCCTCATTCGTCCAGTTCACTAGTGGCGTTATTTCGCAGCCCGGAAAATGCGTCTGTACTAAGGTACGTTCCGCCTCCTCCGGTGAGCTGGTGAGAGTGTTGTCTGGCTTACGTAGGGATCCTAAGGTTGCGGTTGCCTGGTTGGAGAGTACCTTTCTTACCCTGTTCGCCTGCGTACATGTTTCAATGCTGGTACAAAAGTTCCGCCATGAGCACGACTTTCTGTACCGGAGCCGTTGTTTGTACCTGGACTTGGTGGTCTTGTAGTTGTCCCAGTCTTGGACTGTACCCGTGTTCATTGCCCTGTTCAGTTGCTGCCTCATCTTTTTCCTGAGCCTCTCCAACTCTGGCCCCCACCAGTTAGCTTTGTTCCCGCAGCTGGCTGAGGGGGTGGATAAGGGACATGCATGGTGGTAACAATCCATGATGGTATCTGTAAGGACTCCTACCTGCTTTTCTATCTGTTCAGCCCCCTCTAGTTTGTTGGGAACCTCCATCATCGACAAGGCTGAGCCTAGTCGGCTCGCATACTCGGTGCGATGCGTTCTGCGTGGGTTCCGCCTAGGGATGGCTTCAAGTGTCTTTACCTGAATATCGAATCGAATCCATCTGTGGTCCGAGCAGGATAGCTCCTTAGAGACCTGCCAGTTTGAGATGTTTTCAGATGCTATATCAGTTGCTAGTGTCAAGTCAATGATTGTTTTGCTCCGCCTAGTTACGAATGTTGGTTCCGATCCTTTGTTAAGTATGTTAAGATCTGTTGTGAATAGGTACTCGACAAGTTTCTTACCTCTCTCGTTACCTGTCTGCATGCCCCAGAGGGCGTGATGTGCGTTCGAGTCGGTGGCCACGATGAGTTCGAGCCCCGCGTCTTCGCAGTAGTTGACCAGCCTTGTCATGTCGTGCGGTGGCGGGTCATCCGCCTCTGGCATGTAAACCGAGGCAATGACTACCTCCTGCAGGCTGGAGTCTTGCGCCCCGTGCGCCTTAATAGCACACAGGTCTCTAGAACAGAAACTTGTTAAAGGTTGCGCATGTATGTTTCTAGTAATGTAGATGCAGGCCCGGGGGTTGTCCGGTCCCGTATATACGGTTAGCTTACCTCCTTGATTGCGGAGTCCGCAGACAGAGCCCTTCCTGACCCACGGCTCCTGGATCAGTACTATAGCCGTTTCATTGACCTCCAACCATTTCCGGATCTGAGCCGTCGCGGTTTCACTGTGGTGGAGGTTGGCCTGTAGGATGCTACAGTTGAGAGAATGGGATACCGCCATTGGAGTCGTCCTCCTCCGCCGACATTCCGCATTCTCTCTCCTCGCCGATGGCTAACTTGCCTAACCCCTCCGTGCATTCCTCCCCGCTTTCCGAGTGGTCACGAAGAAGTTCTTCTTCGTCCTTCTCGGAGACGGGGTCGGTCTGCTCTGGGGTTTGGGACCCGGGCTTCTCCGCGACTACGTCGGCGGATGCCTCGGTCTCCGCGGCAGTGTCCATTGGCTCGGATTCTGTAGCCTCCTTGTCGTCTTGAGAGACGATGTCGCCAGTTGGTAGACGTTCCACAAACCTACCTCGTGGTCCCTGAAACTTCACGTACACCGAGCCCAGCATGAAGCCGAGTCGGCGTCCGCGATCCACGAGGGGCTGCACCACCGTCTCTGGTACGCTGACAACGGCAAACGTCTCCGTCTCCTGCCTGTCAACTTTATGTAGTAGCCAGCGGTCAATTTCTGCCCACCCGTTCTGGTACCGAAGAGTCCGCGCTATGGCGCGGAAATCTTCCCAGATACCGGGGAACAGAATACCGCAGCGTACTCTGCGTGGCACCTCGCTCTGGCGCTGCACAACTACCTTCTCCCCCGTGGAGAGAGTGATGGCAGCTACACTGCGTTTGAGCCATGCCAACGTGGCCTGGTCCTCGCACCACAGCCTCAGGACGCCGTTGGATGTGATCGGCTTCCCTCGGAACAGTGGACCCGATGACTGGCTGTTGCCGGGCTGACAGGCCTCTTCCATTAGCAGAGCCTGCAGCTGTTGTTGGACCTCCTCGGATAGCTGCGGGCTAAGGTGTCCTGAGGTCGCTGTGGTTACAGCTACCAGCAGGTCAGCCTTTAAAGCTTCCGCATACGCCATCCTTGGGGCTTCGTCCGACACCTGGATTCTCTGCCTTTTGGGCTCGCCTCGAGGAGATATGGTCTCATCTAAGCGCGCCCTCTTGGCTGAGGTCCGAGTCCCCGAACATCCACCCCCGTCTGTCTTGTTTTTGGACCCTTTCCCTTTAGGATGGGCGCCAGCAGCTACTGGGGCACCAGCGGCCTGCTGCGCAGTTCCTTGTTTGGGAGCGCCTGACTGTTGCCAAGGCGCTCGGGCTGTCGGGTTCTCCAGCGCACTGCGCAGCCTTCCTCTGCCTGGACCTGCGACGCTGTTTTTTGTTTTTCTTATGCGTCTTACTCGTGAGGCCGCCCTCGGGTCCGGGTTGTTCCCGCTGAGCGGGTTGCCCCCTTCCCCTCTTGGGACTCACTTGTAGCGTCCAGCCAGCGTCGAGCTGTGCAGTTGTCGCGTCTGTGGGGATTTCCAGCAATGGTGTCTGCTTCGGAGCTACGGATTTCTCCGTTGCCGAAACGACCCCCTTGGCGTCATTCCCTTGGCTATGTTTCTGTTTTTTGGGCTGGGTACGGCCTTGCGCCTGTACCGAGCCTGTCGGTTTTGTCAACGCGCCTGGTTTCAAAGCCGTCGGTTTCCCAGCGGCCCTTCCACCCTGCGCGGACTGCTTTTTCCATGACAGCACTGTGGAAACAGCACCGCCACGGCGTGTCTTGTGTGGGGGCACTGTGGGAACAGCCCCACCACGGTGTGTGGTGAGTGGAGGCACCGCGGAGGCAGCACCGCCACGGTGTGTCGTGTGGGGAGGCACTGCGGTGGCAGCACCGCCACGGTGTGTCGTGTGGGGAGGCACTGCGGAGGCAGCACCGCCACGGTGTGTCGTGTGGGGAGGCACTGCGGAGGCAGCACCGCCACGGTGTGTCGTGTGGGGAGGCACTGCGGAGGCAGCACCGCCACGGTGTGTCGTGTGGGGAGGCACTGCGGAGGCAGCACCGCCACGTTGTGTTGTGGTGTGTGGGGGCACTGTGTTACCAGCGCCGCCGTGTTGTGTTGTGGTGCCTGTCTGGGCCGCTTTTGCGTCCCTAAAGGCACGTGTAGTGGTGGGCAGCACTGCAGAGACAGCACCGTCCACCCGGTGTGGTTGAGTTGAGGTGCCCGGCACAGCATCGGCCGCACCGGCACCTGATGTAGGGGCGCCTTCGGATTTCCCCTCCGGCACCAGTGGGGTTTGGGATCTGGTCGTGTCCATGATCATGTGTATTGTCTTCATCTCTCGAGCTTCCCACCCGCCGTGAAGCCCGCACCTTTGGGGATGTTCCTTGGAACACCAGGACTACCCGAGAGATATAGACGCGGTTGGTTGGGTCTCATGCGCGACATCGGCAGCTGCAGACAGTGTGGCTGGGGAAAACGATCCAAGTTCCCCCAGGTGTTCCACACGCCCTCGCTCCGTCAGCATGGCCGAGCCCCAATGTCCTCCCGGAGGACCCCCCCGCGTCTCGCCTGCGGACCGTATCCTCCTCATCCATACGGTACGCGTGTCCGTTTCCCTGCAGTGGCTAGCTGCAGGGCCACCGTTTAGCCTGAAATCCGGACCAAAGGGGGCGTGTTGTCTCGCAATAGCATCGAACCCCGGCTACGCTCGACTCAACCCCCCAGGACTCCTTCATCCCTGCGTACGGCGCTCAACTGCGCAGGACAAACGCAGGTAGGCGGATGTAGTCCACCGAGGTCGCCTACAGCCCTCGGTAGAGCCAGAAGATCTTTGCCAACATGGCTAGCAAAATGTTGGCAGAACCAGCATATTACTAGCGATGTCGCCCAGGGTGCTCCGTGGTAGCTGGTTTTATCCCTTTCGGGTTTTTAGGTCCTCGAGGGTTATCCCCAGCTACCCACACTAGGAGCCGATCTCGCTCACACCCCCTAGTCTTATGATTATTTGTTCTAGCATGTTCATTATCCATTCTATTAGCAATGGTTCTGTGTCATGTCTTTCTAGAGCTTGTTTGATGCTGCTAAAATTTGTTTTATCGAAAGCTACTAAATTTATACGAGGAACGCACATTATGACGGAACGACGGCCATCCATTTTCCCCATTTACTGCTATTTTAAACATTTTTAATAAATCACACAATAATCAATCATGAGTCTCCATTGTTTTGACAACGCAAAGATTTGAAATTCCTGTACCCTCCATAAGTTGAGATTTAATATCCTGCAGTTTAGGGACGGTAGACAGTTTCACTTACCCTAGTTACACCAGCGCCGCTTGTGGAGCCTTTTGGAACTATTATTTACTGTTTACCGCTGGACACTTTTTGAAATATTCTCCTATGAAAGATGCTGCTCTTCTATACTCCATATTATAGATGTTGCTATCCGTCTATAGCGTAGCTACATTGACTATTGTGGACATTCTTGGGGACACCATTGTCCAGTAGTGGACGACATGAGAGACGATGATCTTTATTCTTGTAAAACTCTGTAGACGGAAGCTTACATATTGATATGAGAAATCGTTATTAGAAGCCTTACTTTTCGCTATCACTGCCGCCCAACCTCACCGCGTCCCGCCATGACACGTCTCGGCCTGTTTAAATTTGGACAGGCTTTGACGTGTCTGCGGCACGCCACGCTCCCTCCGGACTGTCACCTGTCGTTAGACATGGCCTAGTTGGGACTACTTGATGCCACATACCTCTAACACTGTAGGTAAGGTAGCATCAGATACGTAGGTAGTTGTATATGGCAGAGGCTTACTTTTCCGCTATTGAATATACCAAAACGGGCTCTAGTAGCCTTCCCTTTTTGTTCGGGCAAGATGACGCGCATTTTTAGCCAGTCGTAGCCATGCGCACGTGATGGTTTTGATCGTATCACCAGGTCACACGAACAATTGAGTCTTATTTTACACAAACAACCATTAAAGATTAAAGATTAAAGATTTTTATTGAACATAATAACAAAACAGTACATAAAACAAATGCACGTAACCACTGCAGTAGTTAATATAAACTGTGTCGCAGTCAGTTACGCCCTCCTCCGGACACCATAAGTTATGTTCTACCTAAGTTTACATAATATATACAGGTTTAAGAAATTTAAAACATAAGCAAAGTTTAACATTCTTTAAATGTAACGTTATACAATTTTAAAAGCATATGTAAGTTAATAGCGAAATATAAACAAGGACTAAGCCACACATATTAACTAAGATTTATATATTTAAGATTTATATATTTATTTTTATCAGTTAAACTACTCAAAAAAGAAAACTAGTGATAAAAAATATAGTTCAAGTACAAGCATGAAGATTACAACTTATCTATGTATATGTGTAGATGTGTGTATGTGTGTAGTGTATGTTAGTGTAGTGTGAATGTTACTAAACTTCATTTAAGAAGAGTTTCGGTCTCATCATACGATAGTTGTTGTAAATAATTATACACTTTGATTTTGCACTCACGGAGGGATAACGGGTAAATGTTTAATTTATGGTTAATTTTATTGTAAAGCATTGATGATAGATAGTCGTAGTGACGTCTTGCAAGGGCAAGGCGGCATTGTGGAATCCTACAGATCTTGGCCGTTCGCCGCTTGGTGGTGTTAATAGGAACAAAAGGTACTGTCCCATGTTTACGCAATATTACTTGTTGAATAAATAGTTGTCTCACTGTTAACATCTTGGTAGTTGCAAAAAGTTCACTGGTAGAAAAACGACAGGGTTTGAATAACATAACCTTTAGCACTGATCGTTGAGCTCTCTCCAGTCTTAGGAGATTTGTTAAGCCACTGCCACCCCAAGCCGCTACACAATAAGACAACAAGGATTGCACCAAAGAGAAGTAGACTATTCTCAAAGTTTGTTGATCAGCAATGCCTCTAAGTTTTTTAAATACATAAATAATTTTCCTGATCCTAGGGACAGTTGCATCCACCTGGTCCTTCCATGTCATTAAACAATCTAAGTGAACTCCCAGATACTTGACAGCTCGCGAACGCGTGAGTATAGTGCAGTTACATGAAACATTGTTGGCCATGCACGTGTGCGCTGACACCGCAAATGTTTGGTCAGGCAACGAAGACTTTTTTGCAGCAAAAGTTATATACGATGTTTTGCTAAGGTTAAGTGTAAGTTTATTTTTAACAAGCCATCCCATGACCATCCTCATTGCAACTTCTGCCCGCACTCTTGCTTCCGCCCATGTTGTAGCTTGAATAAGGATAGCGGTGTCGTCTGCATAGGCTAGGATCCTACAGTTGCTTATAGCAAGTTTACACAAGTCATTGACGTAAATCAAAAATAATGTAGGCCCGAGGACACTGCCCTGAGGCACTCCAAACGAGATGGGCATATCTTGACTAGTGTATGATCCTATTCGAACACACTGTTTACGGTCACTTAGGTAATTTTTGAAGATATCAAGTACAACGCCACGTATACCAATTTGTTCAAGCTTTCTTATTAGGATGGGAACAGAGACTGTGTCAAACGCCTTAGAGAGGTCCAGGAATATACTGATAGTTTTTAGGTTGCTGTTAAGATTGTTTACGATAGAAGAAGATAGGTCTACGACAGCATCTTCTGTGGATTTACCACTTCGGAAACCGAATTGATTTGGAGAAAGAATATTTTGTGCATTCAAATATTTTGTTAGTCTTTTATTAATATTTTTTTCAAGAATTTTGGATAGTGTTGACAAAATAGAAATAGGTCTGTAATTAGTGACACAGTCTCTGTTACCACTTTTGTAAATCGGGTGAATAAGCGCTTTCTTAAAAACAGTTGGGAAAAGCCCAGTTCGGAAACATAAGTTAAAAATGTGCGTTATCACCGGTACCAGACTGGATCGTGTAGCCTTTAATAATGACGATGACATATAATCCCAGCCCACAGCACAATTTTTAAGTCCTAGGATTAGATTCTCAACTTCCTGGGTATCAGTCTCAATAAGAGCCATAGAATTTACTGGAGTTTGAGTAACATCGTCAAGAGAATCTGTGCATTCGGGTAATTTAGACGACAATTCTTCACCGATTTTACTAAAATAACGATTTCTTAAGAGGTCGCAAAAACAATGCAAAGATCGACACACAAAGCACAAGGAAAAATACGTAAGGTTGCCTGGGCGTTACGGTGGCGTAAAGGTTAACGCGCTGGATCGGTAATCCAGAGGTGCCGGGTTCGATTCCCGGTCTTCCAAAAGGCTACGCATTTCAATTTTTCTTTCATTAAAAAAACAGTTCTCAGTCGGCTTTTGCGAAAAGCCTGAAAAGAGAGGCCATGCCGTAGAGTTAAATTCTGCGTCTAAATAAATTAGGCTGAGAAAAAATAAATAATAGTCGTTGCCTATTTCACTGCATTATTTTATTACCGCTCTGACAAGTTAATAATCAGACACTAGGTATACTTCAATCAGATACAAACTTTTATGGAAGAGGCTTAATTATCTGCTGATAACTTGTATGTGGCGCTACGATGCCACCCAAGGCATGAAGAAGCAACTGGTTAAAAAGATTTAATGGCTCTCGCATCAGGTTCAGTGGTCCAATAGGTAGGACGCCCGTGTTGACCCGGAAAACCGTTGGTGACGCAGGTTCGAACCCTGCCTGAACCATTAAATATTAATCTTCATTTTAAGCAAAACTTGTATGTGTACATACATGCAAATGTAAAGGTCATTTCTGTCACACACGACGCCGCGATCAAGTTGTTTCCACTGCGCCCAGAGATCCGCAATATTAGCCTACGCGTAAGCGCGCACTTAGGTGCTCGGCTCCGCCTTTCGCTTTTTTTTTGATAATACCGGCACGCGTTCTTAGGCAGTCGGAGCAGCACATGTATAGTCAATCGTATCGTTACAGCCAACTGCAACGTATTTTACACAAATAACCAATAAACTACAGTTCATAGGTGGCTTTTGCGAAGATAAACCTTTTTTCGCCGGGGGTTAAAAATTTATTGGTTATTAACTGAATAGTACTTTTTGAAAGTAACTTGTCGTGCGACGATGTGGTTTATTTTGTCTTCATAATATGAAAATCTACCGAAATTCGCTGAATAATATATGGTCCTCTTAGGTACTCTTGTTTATGATGTGACGTCCCACGTCGTAGTGATCCTTGCCAGTAAAATTACTTAGTACCACTAAAATCAGCCAATATGGCGAGAGACGAAAAACACGTTGTCCGGCTAATACTTTTGCAAAAGATCACATCCTTTGCTTTCTAGGAGCAGTAGACAACACACAGCCCACTAATTGGTGCAATTTTACTAAACAATAAAAATTAGATTACTCACCTATGGCCGTAAGCAAAAAATCGATAATCGCGCCTATTTTATCGGTTACCGATTATTTTAATCGCCCGTACCGGGTGTCCGTCCGTAATGGTCGTAATCGGTCGCTAATCGGTGCACAATTTACGAAATTGTCCATCCGTGTCGGCGACCGATCCGACGAGACCGGGATTAGTGCTGTGGTTATGTCGATATTTTTATCCTTGCTATCCCGATCAAAGAGGACCTCAATTCAACAAAGTTTTGACCGGGCGTGGATCCACCGTTGTGGACAGGGTGGGCATGCCCATATCCTTAGGTAATTAAGGTCTGTAGGCTGGAATGTATGGTTTCAGCTCGAGCTGTCTGTCTAGTACAAACTATGATTCGCGACTCTTGTCGCGTGACATAACACTACCCGTTACTCTCTCACGTTACTGCACAGAAAGAGACGGGTAATTACGAGTATCTCGCGCCAGAAATAGTCTTGACCAATATTGTGTATTGCTCACAATGTGTGTGTGAATGTGATGAGCTCGATTAATTAGGTACTCCTGGGTAATGATGAGCTCCGTTTCAGCTTGGCCTAAAATTCTTTCGTATGTCCGGATGTTTAGAGTTTCCGATGTCCGTTTGTCCGGATTTCCAGTCGTTCTCGCTTTGAATTTGCATTTCTCAACCGATTCTCATGAAATTTTGTGAGTAGGTTCGTTGTTACATAGATTCTTTTGTCGTTTCGGTTTTTATATTGGTGGTTAAAATTGTAAAAAAAGATTTTTCATTGTTAAAGTCTCGTTGATCAGTCTACTAGTACTGCGGTTGATGTCGATATTTTTCTCCTTTTTCGTTTCAACCAAATTATTGAGTTGTTAAGAAAAGTGTTGGGGCTAAGCGATCGTGTTTTGTTAAATTTTTACAACGCATTTTCGCTACGAAACTGTAATAAAAGTTTGTTCTGACGGAGTGCGTTACAATGTTATTGTTTTTCTTCACTGCTATGGTGTAAGGTGTAAAAAAATAACCTCGGGAATGACACAAGTTTAGGATTAAGTTCTTTTTTGTATACTTACATACCCTTTACTGAAGATTTCAGGGCCTAATTTTCTGATAAGACTTACATGTGTATTAAGGCGTACGCTGTTCTGAAATTCTATGTGGTAACAATATCAATTACATACTTACATCATATTATGTTCATGAAAGTTATAAGGTCATAGCGATTTAAAATATTATTGGCAAGTGATTTCTGATTCGATCTCGTAGAGAAATCCCGACCAGCTCTTTCAGCTCTCTCCTTAAATGGCTTAAGTATAGTTAGAGACCATGTCTCGGCTCCGTGGGTCATCAACGGTAATATGCACTGGTTAAAAACGTTTGTCTTCAAGCACTGAAGTATTTTCGACGAAAAGACACTTTGCAGTTTCCCGAACGCTGAATCCGAATCCACCGATTGATCTCTTTCTTGAAGTTGGACCTGCCTAACTGAATTGTTTGTTTGTCCCAGATAGATAGATAGACGTATTCGTCAGCAACTTCGAGGACCAAGTTACCAATCATTACTGGATGTGAGCTACATAGACATTCGACATAATCTTCGTCTTGCCCATAACGGATTGCCTGATGGAAAGCGATTACCGTCACCCATAGACAACACCAGAGGAGTCACACTGCGTTGCTGGCTTTTCAGGTGGGAGTACACTCTTTTCTTGAAGGTTTGAAGTTCGTATTTGTCCGGAAATACGCGACAATTCATTCCACAATGCAAAAATTTCTAGTATTTCTAGGTTGTGCTGCAGGTGCAGTTTAATAGTGATACCCCACGTAGCACACATGCTGTAAAAGCGCTTATACTGCCCTTACACAACTGGAATAAGCCGAATAAGTGCTGTTCATGCTTTTAAGCATCATATGTACTACGTGGGACGAGTGGGCGCACAGATGCCCACCGCAAAAACATCACCCATGCGTTATCACGAGTAATTTCTTCAGCAAACTCTTTATCCTGTTTAAACAAAATTAAAACTAAATTGAAAATATATCTGCCATCAAACAGCTGCCTATCGATGACGTATCTCAACCGCATTATTTGTAACGAAATTATAGAAAAAAGTTGTAAAATTGGCAGCAAACCGCTCTAACCCCCGATCGATCATGGTAATCGATCGTGTGCCGGTAATTGCGCGGGATCGAACCCGCTACCCATTATGTCATTATACTCTACCGACCAAAACAATAGATGGGCATTTTCACAAAAATATGCTCCTCTACCTTTTGCCTTGAATCATGGACACCGTTTACAGTAGAATCAAGAGCTCTATCGTATGACACGAAAAAAAATAGGTTGTCGGTTTACGGACGATAATTTTACGCGATAACGTAAGCCGGCATATGGAGTGGAGGAGAGAAAGATGGGTCACATCACAAGCCGAATGCTTAGGCCGATCGTGCCTCTCTATCGCTTGTTCCGCGCTCTCGTTTGCACGCTCGGCTCAGGCGGAACGTGACAGTGAGTCATGCTTTTTCGTGCGTGCAGCCGGCGTTCTTTGTATGAAAAAAAGTCTGTTCGTATGGCGACGCTTGTGCAAAATGTATACTGGAAAATTGACACAAAATGCACTTATTTTTCGGATACATTTTTTATACATCAAAATCTATAAATATGAGTTCTGACCAAAACGAATCCAAAAAGACCATAATCTAGTGACAATAAGTTAGGGGTACAGGGTTTTGTAAAAATGCCCAGATTGTACCTTCAACTGAAAATAAACCCTATTATTCGTTCAACAATATAAATAATCTATCGATACATTATTCCAGTTTAGAAATGTTAAGGATTTAAAACAAAGAATACAAAGGGATTGCTCAGTTGTGAGTCTTCTGGTGCAAAAGATTTTGGTCGAGTTTAGGTTTTAGTTTTGGATTTTCATCCGGAAATATTTTTGGTATTTATTTGAACCTGCGGCTACGCTACTGGACGTCTCGCCAACTGACACGTGACACTGTAAAAAAATATTCTGTAAGTATTTGTGCAATAAAGTTTAAATATAAAGTAATAAATATCTAGGAGAGTGACTCAAATCGTTGGCTGCCTTCGTGTTTCACGTCTGGGCTCCTCTTCTGACTCCTTGGCGCTGCGTAGAGTAGCCTCGCTCTGGAGGGTTACTCAGATCTGATAATGGATCCAATTTAGATCGCGCCGTCCTGCTCATTCAATTACTGTTTGACAAAAGATCGAGAGGAATGGCACGGTACGAACTTCGAAGTAGTTCTTCAGCATTATGGTAACATTAAATGTATGTATCTATTAGCTAAACAATTTTGATAATTAACAAGGAAAATACAAAACCTAAGAAAATGAGACTTAAAACTAAGTAGGTTCATTTGTTTTTGTAATGTCTAAGCCTATCGAGAATTATATGTGTGGTATGAAATAGGCGCTGACTCATCATAATGCTGCGAAAAAGCAGCGCTGATCTTTCGTCCGTTTTTCCTAAACCTTCACCTTTCTTAAAAAAACTACCTTTTTTTCTTTTTAATTTATTTATTCAAAACAAGGAACTTATGATCTAGTACATAAAGTACGGTGAGCGAAAACCGCGCACGGTTTATATGTCACCGCGTTATCTCTCGCTTACAGCCTATCACAATATTACATAAATTATCTTACCAATCGTACACCCGACTTTATCACCTTACAAATAAGGTTGATTTGACCAATATGGAGTTACCTTTACGTGGTTACCTATTATCTATCGCAAGTATTTGGCAGTGGTTGAAGGAATTATTTGGATTGATACTTGCTGTTTCTTTCCGCGATCACCACGCGATATTATTTCCATTCTCACCACTTAGAGGGACTGAACTGTGCGTTGCTCCAGAAACCAGTAAACTATGGAAGGAGCTGTCGCTCGAAGTGATTCTGGAGCGATACGAGCTTCAAATTTTCAAGTAATGAGACTACAGTCCGTGAGGTCTCAAATTACCATCCGGGTTTGGGTGAGAACTGAGAGGGTTTTTATCAGGATTGCGTAAGAGCGAGCGAGACCGGTATAAAACACGAATCGCGTTCTAACAGTTTACGTACTGTACCTTACTCCCACCTAAATGCACTTGTAATTCCTCTGGTGTTGTAGGTGCCTATGGCCCTGGCCAGGTCTGTGAAACGTGACTTTATGCTTATAGGAAACATTCTACGTACCTTTTTAATTCTGAAACTGTCACAGTCCAAAGAAGATAATACCGAAGTTTTCACACGCCAGTAATTTTATTTCACAGATACTTAAACTTCAAATTCATTCACCTGAAAAGAGTGACCACAGACGTTTTTTGTTCAATCCGTGCATATTGGAGAGGCGAGGGAACTGGGCCATAATTCAATGAGGCATTGCGATATTCCTTATTCAGCTCGAATGGCATAAATCAATAGGCTACTAGGTATATTCATGGAAATATATCATTGTCTGACATTTGCACTCTAGCAAAATGACTGAGTTACGTATATATTCAATTTCTATTTTATTTTAGGCATCAGAGGCCCATAAAATATTCATCATACGAAAAAAAAATCATATAACGGTTACTTAGCACATCGTAATACTAATTATTCTAAGAGATATTAGACATATTACTGGCGTCTATGATTTGTACCTATCTACCATGGGCACCTACATCAACGACTGATTTGAATGTTTCACCTATCAAAATTAGGGTACTTAAAGGTCAGGTTGGGTGAGTGAAACAGTTCGGATATTTTTTTTATAAGAGCTTTAATTAACACAGCAGTATCAACTGCTGCAATTTTTACCCAGAACCAGAACCGTAACAACGCGATCCAGATGAGTTTCTCAGCTTTTACCCAAACCACCCCAAACCCGAATCGCAATCTTATTAGAGCTCGCGGACCGTATTTTGATTTTGACATTATATGATAATGGCGAGATCGATTCGATGTCAGAGTCAAATGTCGAATTGAGATGACCACTGAATGCCGTCATCACCGCACTGTTTTATGGGGTATGAATCGTGTCGGACTGACTGAAGGCACCGCAGACCGCAACTCTTTCGAACACAAATATTATGGGAAACCATCATTGGTTGACAATGAAACTTATTTTTTTAGGGTTCAGTGGTACTTCGATCGGCAAAAACGGATCCCTCACTTTGTTTGTCTGTCTAAGTAAGCTTATATTACTAAAAAAATAAAATCCGCATCCCCTTGGAGCTGTGAAAATATGAAACTTCTAAGTAACGCAATCAGAAGATAGGAGCGTTTATGATGCATTTATTTAAAATTAAAACCTAATAGGGTACTAAATCTACACCTTAGTCAAAATATGTGGCCTGGCCGTTTCGCTATATTCACATGGTCGCAAGGTGGAAAATTCATTGTTCATTACTTTTCTGTTATACGATAGTTCATCCCGTTAAACTAGAATCATGAAAGTCAAGAATCAACATCATGTAGCACTTAGATAGAGATACCCACCTTCAGGTGTCTGACGTTTGTCGCAGGGTGACATACACGTTAAGATCGCTTTACAGGTTCAAGAATTTTCTCCTGGTGAGCACTAAGACTCTTCTCGTCCAAGCTCTTGTCCTCCCCGTCATCGACTGCTGATGTGTGTTGCTCTAATCTCACCCAAGCTTCCCTGAATAAGCTGGAACGTATGCTAAACAACTGTATCAGGTTTGTTTTTGGCCTTCGTAAGTATATGAACAAATCTCGGATTTTCGCTGTCAATTAAACTGGCTTCCTGTACGTGAACGTAGATCTCAAAGAATACTTTGCACTCTCTTTTCGATCTTATTTGATCCAACCACTCCTGATTATCTCAAATCCAAGTTTCAATTTGTGACTGCTCGCCCTGGTTGCACTCTCCGTACTTCTCGTAGACTTAGGCTCAATTCACACGTACCACAACCACACCACGTCGCAGCGTTAAAATGTGGTGTGGTTGTGGTTACGTGTGAATTGTACTATTCATTAACCATACAAAATATGCGCACGACCACGTCGCAACCACGTCGTGTGGTTGTGGTGTGGTTGTGGTTCGTGTGAATTGAACTATTCATTAACCATACAAAATATGCGCCCGACCACGTCGTGTGGTTGTGGTGTGGTTGTGGTTGTCGTGTGGTTGTGGTACGTGTGAAACAACCCTTAAGCTAGATGTCCCCCTTCACCGCTCCGGTTTCATGTCCAATTCTTTCACTTTTTAACATAACTCAATGTTCGCCAAGAGCGAATTAACTTGTTATTTTTATAATTAATATTTACCTAATAGCTGTTAAAGTTCTCATGTAAGCGAAACTGTGTTTCTTATGAGAAATAAATGTCTTTAAACCGAACATAAGGCAAGCTCAGAGCAAATTCTCCTTCAAGCGCGTGTTGCGCAAGCATCTTTCGAACAGTGTCTCTTCCTAACTTTCTTCGAAATATTTTACTTTGGGTACATAATATACCTATGTATGTAAGTATATCATATAAAGTACCATTAAAAAAAGTTTATGGTAATTATATATACATTCTTATATACATCTGTAGGTAATTGATTTGTTTTTTATTACTATTTGTCTGTAACCTTCGATCCTGCACCGACTACATATTTCTGTTTAACCCAGTGGTTGACTGGTAGAGAATGCCTAAAGGCATTAAGTTCGCCATTTGTACTATTTTTGTATTGTGCAATAAAGTTTAAATAAATAAATAAATAAAAAGGTCTGATAACCAAAAACTTGTAGTTTCATTACAATTAATATTTTTTGGGACTAGTTATAAACTTAATTGCATGTATCGGAACAACAGTTTCCAACAGCACAGTTAAGTTTATGTTATTGTTATAACAATTTCCAGTGCCTTCATAGTTTGCACGGAACCTTCGGTGCTCGAGTTCGACTCGCACTTGACCGGTTTTTTATTATTATTATGAGGAATGAGCTCATTTTGACGGGTATATTTTTGAAATTATGTTTTCATTGTTGTCTCCCGTGTTTCATTTGACATTTTTCAACCGACTACAGAGAAAAAAGAAGTTCCCAAAGTCCATGCATACATTTTTCCTTTCTTTATGTCAGTATTCTTAGAAATTCGTCATTTATGAACTGATTTGGAATATTGTCCTTTTTGCGTGAACCCTCCGTCAACATCATTTAATTATTTATTTAATCTTTATTTCACAAAAAAAAACTTATAGTACAAAAGGCGGACTTAATGCCATGAGGCATTTTCTACCAGTCAATCTTAGGGCAAAGCGGAAAAATTGTAGGCGGTGCAACTAACTTACACATAAGTAACAAAACATAATTATAATACTTATACATAAATTTGCTATTCATGTAAACATATAGATACATCTAATATAATATATAGATATTAAATAAATATCATCAACACTATATTCGGTCACAGCGACTGCACCAACTCCGTTGCTGGCGTTCGTGTGCACTGCACCTCTAGCATAACTATTATAGGTACGCGACTATTTTTCTCGCGAGATGATTACCCGTCTTTGTCTGTGCAGTAATGTGAGAGAGTGACGATCAGATGAGGCTGACGCAGCCTATATTATTTTTAAGGACTCGCGCACACGGTCTCGTGAGCACCCCCACAAACATAATTGACAAGATTTCATAATTTTCACACTAGGTACTATTTTATTGCTTTTCTTTATTCCGCTTAGGAAGATGACGTTATCACTGTTTTTATATTTTTTCCAAGATTACTAATTATTTTAATATTAATTTATTAAAATTTACTATGACACAATGGAAAGGTTACTTTAGTCTGGTGTCTAATTGAAAAAACTAGAATGACGTTGAGCTTGACATTATTGGCAGCTTATTTTTTTCGCGGATAGGTCGAAGAATACATCTATTTTCAGGCATAGTTAAAATATCAAATGTTGTTAATTATCAACACTATAATCAGCCTGTATCAGTCCACTGCTGTCATAGGCCTTTTAAGGTGACATCTGCTGTCTGCTTGACTTGTAAAAGTCTTTAAAATATGAACCTTTGAAATAAAATAAATAACCGCAACTCGTCACTGTAGCTCGATATTTTTAACGTTTTACGGTTCATTTAACGATTAAAAATCATTAAATCATTTGAGACCTAGCAATATCCAGGGATGTACACAATATGAAATCGTAGCTAAAATGTCTTAAGTCTATAATATCACCAAGAATCTTGGGATCTTTCGGTCCTGTAATAAAAAGGGACTTATCCCCTTCCTTACTATGAGCTCGTCTGACGAATGAGCTATAAAAAAAGTACTCGACAAATGCAAAGCGAAATGGTTTTCTCGAAGCATAGGCAGACAGACATACTAATTACAGTACGAAGGAGGTCATTAGGCGAGGAGTCTGACTTTAATACGGCTCTGTGGACGTCAAAACGTCCACTAATGGATCCATTCCATCTGCTTTTACCCTTGGAAGATTATGGATGTATGCTGCAATGTATGGGGAAGCAAATATAAACATAATATCGCTCAAACAGCTTAGGAAGATGTTAAAAAAAATATAACTTCGAGACAAATCCAACTCAACATAACAGCCGTCTTAGGTAACCTGAAAGGGCTAAAAAGTCTATTTAGGAAACCTTTTGAAAAATCATTGCCAAAATTTTCTAAAATTCATCCAGCAGTTTCGGCGTGATGAGATCCTAAATCTTAAATATTCTGTTCGATATTCGATCATTGTGAATGTTATAATATAATATAATCAATTTCCAATTGAATACGCGAAACAAAAAAAAGTATTATGTTCTGCTAAGATTTTTTCCCTATAGAATATTACTTTTTTTATCTAATTATTTTGCAAGCTTGGTCGTTGAACCATCATGCCACTCCATGCATTCTCTGAGGTACGAGTAGGTATATTGCAATTGATTTAACATTAAGTTTTCCTGAATGAGTATGCTACAATGTATCGAGAAAAAATGTCTGGAAAACTAAAAAATTGCGGTCATGTTATAATTTATCCCCACATAATAATGCAACCCTTATCGACGAAAAAACAATGTAGTTAGCAGACAGCAAGCTACCCATTGATTACCTCTGAAACCAAAACCCTTCACACGACCTCGTAATTAAAATAACAAAAAAAATCATGAATGAATACCAAGATAGCTTCATGTTTATTAAAATCTTGTCCAGTGTTCGGTGCCCGATGATTTATGCCTCGGCCGACCACGCCGCCCCATTCATTTGTTTTTTGACCTTTTGTTAGTCCTTTCTGATAGGCTTGATTAGTTTTTAGTCCGGATTGACTTGGTTTTGTTTTTTTAGAGGTTCGGAAGTCGTTATTGTTTCGAAGATGTGTGTGAAGTTGTAGGGAGGACAATATTGGTGTGGTGAAACACGTGTTTTTTATACGATACTAAGGTCGAACACAATGCAATTTGCATTTGATATTTGTCGACGCGGTTGGCGCAGTGGTTAAGTAACTGCCTACTGAGCCGACGGTCCTGGGTTCGAATCCCGGCAAGAGCAAATATTTGTGTCATGAAATCGAATATTTGTGCCTGGGTCATGGGTGTTATTCGTATTTAAGTATTTTATTTATATACAGCGTATGTATTTGATTTAACCGCAAATTGAAATCAGACGTAGATTTTACTGCTATAATCTAATATTTATAACAATTATTAATTTAGCGTTAACTGCCGTAGAGGCTCATAATTATTCTTTTCACTTCTCATGCTCTTAAAATGTTACTTTAGTCTCTGCATATCGGGACTAAAGCTCCTTATTAATCTCTAGGGACTAAAGTAAAATTGTTTTAATTTACTTTGGAAACCCCTAAACAGCCAATCACGATGTTTGTCAATGGAGGTTTATAGTAATTTTTATTGATAGGTATACAAACTTTTTGGTGCGTGAATATAACCTCAAAATTACAACTGCTTAGAAATATAAAAATAAAAGATTTTATTTCATGAAACACGATTAATTATTACGAATACGAATGTATTTAATAATATTAGATGAATTAATTTAACCATGCATGGTCCTTAAGTCCATATTAGTCTTAAATAAAATAGTTTTCAAGTTTGAATCTGTTGGCTAAGTATGCAAGCATTTAAAGCGTCACTTTACAAAAAAACCCACGGATTTTTTTTTAATTTTAATTACTCGTATTAAGCTTGAATTGTTACCAATTATACCAATTATTGTGTCACTATAAATTACGGACAAAATATGTAATCATCATCTTCCAGTGAAGTAGAATTAAAGCCGAAGGCTAATATATAGAGGAGTCAATCCAAAATAAATACAATATCTATATTACGAATTATTATTATTATTTAGGATTATTATTTATACGAAGGCTACATTTAGGGAATTAAAATATCCTCAAAGCAGAAATCACAACCAACATTTGACCCATGCCCATCACCATCGCGGCATGAGAATGAGCCTAATGAAATAACCATCGGCAACCGTTTTGAGGAAAGGTCTACGTCTCTACTATACTCTCCATTCTCTTCAACTTTTACTTCGATTTCGAGTGAAAATATTGAACATACTTCTCAAATACAAACCACGCTGACCCAGCTTAATTTACAGGGGAAAACCATATATTTAATGTAAAGAATTGTACAAATTGCTCTGTTAATTTTTTTGAGGTTAGATTAACGACTGTACTCGTACTACGTAATTATAAGAAACTGTCTTATAATAAATATTGTAATTTTATATTGAACGTCGTTTATTTTACTCGCATTCAAAGTGAAAAGTTGAGTGTTTAACGCGGGACTAAACAACCATAATGACACTCGAACTATTATCCACCCTCGCTTTGCTCGGGTGGCTAAAACATCTCGTGTCATAATGGCTTGTTTTAGTCCCTTGTTGAACAATCTACTATTGTAAATTTTCTGAGCAGCAATGTATGGCGTACACTTATTAAAAATTATTACTAGTGACAGGTGTGACATCACGATGTTAAGTGTGAACAAGCAACAACAAACAAATACATTGCGTGCTGAATTATTTTATATGGGAAAAAAGTTAGATTTTTTTTATTAATTTACGGATTAATGTATTAATGAGTGCCTATACTAAGACCCCGTAAAGTTTGCGGTTATATCAAATGTACATGCTGTATATATAAGTATGTTTATCGTCGTCTGGTGTCCATGTCCATGACACAAGCCTACCAGAGCTTATTGTGGGACTTAGATTGATTTGTGTGAGGTTGTCCGATATTTATTTATTACTAGCTTTTGCCCGCGACTACGTCCGCGTGGAACTTGGAAGTATGGAAGCAACCTCGTACAACACGATAGATATCCACCTTAATTAATAAAAGGAATTGTTAAAAGCGCCTAAGCAAATGTAAGAGCAATTTTGCTTTTGGTCTAATTATTACATTTTCTACAGGGTCATCAATGTCATCATGAATTACTTACTCACTTTTCAATCTTTTTAGGGATAATTTCCAGGATGAAAACTATCCTATGTCCTTCCTCGGATCTTAAACTATCTCCATGCCAAATTTCATCAAAATCGGTTCAGCGGTTTAAGCGTTAAGAGGTAACAGACAGACAGACAGACAGACACACTTTCGCATTTATAATATTAGTATGGATTTATTTATAAATAGTCTGCAAAAGACGCAAGGGCATAGATATAAGTTCGAACACAATGCAAAGTTTAACTTTACTCCTTGCCGGACTTAAACCGATGCCTTTTCGCGTGCTAAGGTGAGTCCAAGTAGCACACATTAGCGCTTATATACAGACCTTAGACAGCTGTAATAAGCTGAATATGAGCTGTATAAGCTCATATTCAGCCTGTGTGCTAAGTAGGAGGACTCTATAACAGCGCGCCTATGATGGTTGCTTTTATCACGCGATAAATAAGTGACAAAGCATCCGTCACGTTTTGATAAAATGCGAGTGTGAGTGACAGATGCTTTGTCACTTATTTATTACGTGATAAATGCAAATATCATAGGCCCCCTGGTGTGCCTAGGATGGTTTACAAGGTTAGCGAATTCCGTAATGTGTTGTTACCAATGATCTTTGTATATTTAGTGTAAAACTACTGTAAACCAAATTATACGAGTATTACCTCGTAATTAACTAGTAGCACGCTCAGCAAAAAAATGTATCTGACAATTTTACTACTGGGTTATGTCAAATTGCATGAAAGTTTATATAATAAATTTACTAATTGTAACCTTATACCAGTGAAACAGCATCTGTCACTCACACTCGCATTTTGCCAAAAACGTAACGGATGCTTTGTCACTTATTCTTCACGCGATCAACGCAACCATCATAGGTGCGCTGATCTTTTAGTATTTGTTGTTGTAGCGCCAACAGAAATATATCATCGATGAATATTTCAACTGTTTAGTTTCTATCACGTTTCATGCGATACAGCCTGGTGATAGACAGACCGACGGGCAGACGGACAGACGAGTCTTAATAGGGTACGAAACCCTAAAAAAATTAGAATGCAACTGGGGATAATGAATTTATGAAAGGTATCTGTTATACCTTTAATAAAACGTGATATTGTAGGATTAAAAAAAAACTATGTAATCGTAGTCTCCAGACATTCTTTTTTTAACGCTCTTAAGCTTAACAGTAAAATCCAACCAAAATTATAATTTTATTTCCAAGTACCATAAAGTACATCCCAAGTAAAACTAATCGGAGATATAGATGTGCGATAACCATAGACTCGGGCGCAAGGAGCCGGCGCTACCCCGTAATTAGGCTGCGCGGGCGCCGCCCACGGACCATAGACATTCTTGCTTTTTTTTCCGTAAAGCGAGATTGAAGGTAATGCCGAAAGACGTGACTGTTTAGAAGTTAATTGAAAAGTGAAGTACTTCTGTATATCATTGCTTTTGTGAAAAATATATAATAATTATAAAATTGTAGATTTGTATTGAAAATAATTTTTATATGGAGTCATGATTTCAGGAAAAATGATGCTGGATCGTCATTTCTTTTGAATATTTCCTTTGTCCTCGTATCACGCCGAAACGGCTGAACGAATTGTGACCAAGTTTAGTACAGGGATAGTTGGCCAATCCAAAGATGGTTATAGGATACTTTTATACGGCTACAGTGAAGAAAAAATAGGCGGACGAAGTTGAGGGCATCTCCTAGTGTTTTAATAAGAGTCTTGCACAAATTAATCGAGTACAGGTAACCGGTAACGACGAAACCTTTACGCAGCCTGTGCGAATTCGTTCGCGTAAAACTTTTGTACTAACCGTAGACGGGTAAAAATTATCCTATAAGCATCTTTGGATGCCCAGCTGTCATTTTATCAAAAATGGTTGAAATCTGTCCAGCTGTTTCAGAGTTAACAGCGGATATTTTTTTTCTACCAACAAATAGCGCGCCTTAACAATAATCCTGCATCGCGCTGTTATAAATGGTCCATTGGTGACTAGCCTTGCTGGAGCGCCGTAGCGTTACGAAAGGCAACGTGATTTTTCTTCTCAGCCCGTCTGGGAGAACTTATGCTTCGCGACTCTTATCGCGCGACATAGCGCTACCCGTCACCCTCACACATTACTGCACAGAAACAGACAGCTATATCTCGCGCGAGAAATAGTCGCTTGTGACAGTTGTGCTAGTACCTAGAGGTGCTGGAAACTAAAACTACGCTATTTCAAACAGCTGGGCCGCAAGTACAAGAATCACGACTTGTAAATTGAGGCGCAAACTAAAAAAAGTTTCAGTTACTCGTAGACAGTCAACGTAAACCATTTGACTTGTTGAAAGGTTCTTAACTTACTTCTAAATCTTTAAATAGCTGCAACCCTTTGAGGGTCTTGGCCTCCTCCAAATTTTTTAAAAGATTTTGTACTTTACTTCTTGCAAACCCGAGCGAGCGAAACGTCCCTGTTTTTACCTTCGTCAAAATTTCTTTCGTATGTCGTGCTACCCCGTGTGTCACGTATATGATGTTTTGAAGTTTGGATTTCCGGCTATTCTCGCCTACGTGCCCATTTTTCAACCGATTCACAGTAAATTTTGTCAGTAGGTTATTTATTTTCTGTCTATTATTATTTTCCAAATTTTAGAAATTGGCAGAGTCATGGGTTAATTTTTAGCCATTTCGAAATAAACCCGCGACGTGTACAGCTCACAGACAACAAAGTAGTTAGTTTTGTTTTGTACTAAAAAACAAAACGGGGCTTACTCACGTCATAGAAGTCGAATATTGCTCGACGTGTTTCGAATCGGTACGCGATTCATCACAGGAGAGCCCATCAGTCGCAGCGGCGGCCAACCGAGCAGATTTCTATGTAAGGTAGTTTTTTTTGTGTTAGGATACACAATAATGAGGCTCTAAAAGTAGATAAGTAGCCATAAACATCGGCAGTTTAACCACCAACGCAGTAGCTATCCCATAATATTAGCTTACCGCTAGCAAAAATACATCCTACAAAAAAACCCTATAAATTCCAAGGAATAATTTATAAACTTTACTCTGTTTATTTATTATTGAGCCACAATCTCAGGCTGTTCCCAGGGGGGCGTAACGCGGCCTAACTTATAATTACTGCATTCTACCGTTCAAGGGAAAAACGCAGTAACCTCCTATCGAAGGCAAAAAGCAGAAACGCCGTAAACGCCAATGAATTCCCTTGGCGTTTAATACGTTTCCGCTTTTTACAGTCGATATGAATTTTATATAGACTTATGACCTTTTTGCGTTACGTGGTGGAGTAGGCGGGCTTCCTTAGAGGCAGACATATGGAGAGTTTTTACAGTTTCTCATTAGATGGGTTACTACGGAAGGTGGTTATCTAGAAGGGTGTTATTAAATTTGAAAGCATTTCTTATGGTAGGCTGTTCTCATGAGTTCCTATGTGTTATACATACTCGTATACTGGCGACCCGCCCCGGTTTCGCACGGAACCTCTAAAATTATCAGTCTTTCTCTGCTATATTATGCATGTATTATACATAATAAATTTTCCTCTTGTATCACTCTGTCTATAAAAGAACCACATCAAATTCCGTTGCGTAGTTTTAAAGATCTAAGCACACATAGGGACAGACAGCAGAAAACGACTTTGTTTTATACTATGTAGTGATAGGTACATGGATCAAGTAGCAATCTGGTGGGAATACTCAGTGGTCCCAGAAGGTAGTAGAGATTCGTTGAGGGTTTGATACATAGAAAAAGTGTTAAGAAGTCTCTTTAATTCTGGTTAGGTTCGTTATAAGGAAATATACTTGTTATTATTCATGATAGTTTATAAATGTTCACAGCACACAGCCCAGAGCCAAAACACCATACACATATTGAGTACACAAATAATAATACATAATATGATTATGATTAATTAGAAGAATACAATTACGGTAAGGTACCTACTTATATAAAAATAAGATTACATTAGTCAATTAAAAAAGTAGCAATATATGGTAAAATAATAATTAAGAATATGGTACCCTAATATCTCTTAAAAAAAGTTTCTCTTTACATATTTTTATCACAATATAACATGGTTGTGGCCATATTGATTGTTTATTGCACGCGCAATATAAACACATTCATGGAAAGTCCATCCACAGAATATTAGGATAGTTAAATCACGGCTGTAGCCTATGACTTTTATGTTCGCAAAACTGCCATACCATTCACCGCTGAAAACTTCATGAAGCTTATGTATAATTGCGCCGTATTGGATCGATTTAATTATTTATTTTAACTTTATTGCACAAAACAAAAGTCAGTACAAATGGCGAACTGAATGCCTAATGGCATTCTCTACCAGTCAACCATAGGGCCAAACAGAGATGCTTCAAGTGGGTGCAGGCAGAGTAGACAATTAATCGATTGTAACGTAAGAATCATCAGAAACGGCCTACGCGTTTATTAGTACATTACATACCTAGGGCGGTAAATTTGAGAATGTCTCAGATCTCACCTTCGATTAGGGCCACAAACAACCGCCCGTGGTTTGACTAAAGTTTTACGTCTGGCCTAGGCCAGGAAGTGAGAGTGCACGTAGCGGGCAGCAAAGCCCATTTACCAACCTAGGGTGAAGTAACTTATCAAATCAAATAATTTATTTTCGGGCAACCGTGGCCCATAGATTTACAGGTACCTCGAAACCTAACATACATATGAAAAACAATTAATGTATTAATAAATACACAAACACGTTAAAAACGCGACATCTGATGCAACTTCTTGGTGTCAACTAACCTAAAGGGCCTTAAATGGGCCATGTTTTACTGAAATTTGTGGCCGGGAACTACGGCCGTCCTTCTCTGACACCCGACGCAAGAGCAAGATGCAAATAATCGCCAGCCACAATATCTATGGAGCAAAACGTGGCCCGATTAAAAGCCCCTTATAGTAATTATCTAGTGCGCCACAAAGAAACATATGTATAGATAGGCTGATAAACATCCTCCTTTACGTGGCGCAGTTGAGCAAAAAGAGCATAGGTACCGTATGGTATGACTTAGTATGATCACTCATTAAAAGCGGCTTTTTATTGAAGTGAAACTTCTAATGCGACTTCCAATCCAACAAGGTTGCGTTAAACGTTAACCGTTTAACGCTACCGTGCCGTGGAGGGGGTAGGAAAGCACTGTTGCGTTAAACGTTCAACGCAACAATCCCACGGACAACGCGACGGATTTAAGGTTATGTCAAGGTGAATATCAATTGATTGTTAGGTTTTCTCTTTTGAAATTACAATTTCTACCCCTTTCTATTTTCATTTCCACATTACGAAGTTTCTTCCTCCACGCACTATATTTTTGATCAAATAGACAACGCACAAACTTTCACTTACATTATTGTATATAGGTATACTTACCATTGCTACGGAGACTTTAAACACTTTTTATACACATTGAAGGCGGGGCCACAGAAGTCACATAACAGGCCGAAAAAAACTATCCATTGAAACAGAAGATTAAACTATGATTAAATTTTATTTCACGTAAAAAAGGCTCAATAAAAGTGGGATGACCGAGCATTTCTGCTGTGGGAAAGAAAGGCGGGGAAAAAAATGAACGTGGAGTGTTCCGTGCGTGATATTTACGAGGCTTTCATAGATCAAAACAAAACATGTTGAATACTCGTTACAAGATACCAACATAAGGATTGACTGACAATGCAGGGCTTCAGATTAATAGATTATAATTATAACAAAACGGGACTAAATGGCGTTCAAAAAGGTGTTTATAATTACCTCAACGTTTTGTAAGTGATGTTATGCTTCTTTAACTTACCTACATATTTTACCTACGTATAACACACTGCAAGGCCAGCATATTATCTTTCCGCGACGTCGCTTGTCACGCGACTAAGCGTCACCTGTCTTGTTCGCACGGTATTGACAGGAAAGTGACAGGTAGTATTTGTCGTGCGACATTGAGACGCGTATCACAGTCATGCTAGATGTACTGGTAAGTACAAGTAGGTATACTTGTCTATGCACTGTCGTAACGTAGCTTGCATAATAATAGAGGGGTCCAGCTAATCTCGAAAATAGGTACCTACGACTTCTTTTCTTTGAAGTCGGTTATTTTGTCGGTTAAGTATATTCAACGAGACAGTGACATTTCCTACTTTCTTACCGTTCGCACCAGAAATACCCGAGTTAGTATTCAGCAAATGTTAAGGCGTGCTCACACTGCCCGCGAGCGAAGGCGGCTGCTCCCTGATAATAACAGCGCTTGTAGAGGCGGCGGTGGTGCGCCCGGCGAACACAATATCACTCGCGCTTTCCATACAGCATTCATCATTATCAGCCGATATATACGTCCACTGCTGGACAAAGGCCTCCCACAAAGTTCTTCACGCCGATCGCTCTTGCAGCCCCCTCATCCAATTTTTACCCCCGATCCTCACCAGGTCGTCGGTCCACCTTGTAGGGGCCTTCCACGCTGCGTCTTCCGGTCCACGGAACAAACAGATATTTCGTTACATAACCAGAATTGATCTAATAGGTATGAGCAAAATACTCATGTCAGCAGATGTTAAGGCGTGCTCACACTGCCCGCGAGCGAGGGCGGCTGCTCCCTGATAATAACAGCGCTTGTGGAGGCGGCGGCGGCGGTGCGCCCGCGGCGGACACGATATCGCTCGCGCTGTCACAAAATTATAGTATCGGTGATGTGAATTGTTACTTAGAACAAACATTTAAGTTATTCTACTTATAAGGTCGTCTATAAAATTCTGATTTTCTACTTAATTAATTTAATAAATGATGATTATACATCACAATGGTAATTTGTTCCGTTATCTGGAAAAATAAATACTAAGTACAGTAAGAGATTGTGAAAATTATCTGAGAAGGCAGCAGGTCGCAGAAAAATGTGATTTATCGATAATACCTACTGCCTACTTATTGTTAAGTTTACAGCCGATTTTATATTGCTCTGTCAGTTGTAATTGGCATGATTTTAATAAAATCTGATTTCCCAATTCTGAACTGTTATTTAAATGGGCTGGTAGACACCAACAAAATGTATATAAAAAAGTAATTTAATACATAGAAAAGTAGGTATAAGATCCAATCCAATGTTACATCATTGTAATTAATTCTTTTCTTTATATTTTCTCATGAACCTCGGATCACGCTATCTGTTTTTTTTTTAACTTACCTACTAATATTGCATTTATTCATAAGTCTCAGCACATTTTACATATAAATCTCCCCACAAACATCCAACACTTGCTTAAAACGTGTTTAAAAAATATGCAAAATAAGTCAAGAAATAGCTGTTATATAAATTAGAATGAATAGCGATGAAACCGCGCCGCGAGCGGAGGCGGGCGGCTACCTTATAACCAGTGCCTTCAATTTATTACATTTTTAACCTTGTATTTTTCTTCAATGTTTTATACCAAAAATGTAAACTATCCTTTATAAACTAAGGTTGAATTTAAAATAAAACAATACAACAATGATGTGAGACTTGGAAAGTTACACGTTGTTGTAATGACGTTGTGCCGCCGGCGGTGTGGACGCACCTTTATGTAAATGGCATCATCTTAATTTTTTACTGTAATTAATATAAATCAATGTTTTAACTTTCTTGGGGCTTGTGAGTTAATTATTTTCAAGTTTTTTTTCCTTTGGGATAGGTATTGTTTCACGAGCAATGAAAGATATTACCTATAGGGTTTATTGTGCTTTTTACTGCCGTTTATCAGAATAAAACAAGCCTTTCCTAACTTAATGGGTCCTTTAAGACGATGTTTATATAAAATCCTAAAAATATTACGGGTTTCAGAAAAAAAAATACTTAAGGACAAATTAAAATTTGGCGAAGCGTTTCAGATGGGAAACAATGTTTCGGAGTTGAGATAGGATACCGGCGTTAGGGCCTTATCACACTTGCGATTTGCGAGCGAATTTCGTATGTAGGCGATCACGCAGCGAGTTCGCCGCGACGCTTATTTGTATAGAAAACTCGCTCGCAAATCGCAAGTGTGATAAAGCCCTTAGTAGTAACATCTGTACTTTTCGCTATTTCCATGTGGCTTTGGCCGCTGGCGGCTGGTGGACTTATTCCGGCTGATCTACACATAGGTGGTATATACCTACTACGATAGGTATCTAGTTTCTGGACAAGAAAAAATCTATCTAGTGATACTAAGGACAATATGCTAATTTGAATAAAGAAAATAAAACATATTAACTGTCTGTCCCGTTGAAATTAACTTTCTAAAAAAGTAATTTCACGCACTTAATGTTCGATACGCGTTTTTTTGCAAGCTTCTCTACGAAAGTGTGTAATACATATAGGTAGTACAGTCAGTATCAAAAGTAACTGACAGTTTTTGTATGCAATTTGACAAAAGCTAGTAGTAAAATTGACAGCTACTTTAAAGGTTGTATGGCAGCGATCGCTATATTTATAATTAAGCAATAAGAGCATTTGTTATTTACCTCAGCTTTAGGTTAGTCCGTACAAAACTTGCGGCTAAACGGCCACTTTAGCAAGGTCCAATTTTTTTTAAGTTCGATGTTGTTCTCATACTAAAAGTTAATCGTACTTGTGTGTAGACTCGGATGTTAAAAGGAAAGACTCGATTATTTCCACCCTGTATATTATTTTGTGACGTTAACACATCCTCGCTGGGTCGCCGCGGGCGCGGATCAAATAACAGAGCATTATCCGGCAACGCGTGTGAGACCGCCTTTACATCTGGACATCAATGGCGTTAAATAGCACTGTATCCTGACCCTTACTATGAGTAGTATGAGTTAACGTGACCGCACTTGCTAGCGATAGCGTCAAAGATTTGTAAAGATAATAACTACAGCGCCCCTTAGAGGTTACTTTGTAGATTATTATTATTATTATTCTTCACGGCCGCTTTCGGCCACGACGACTGCTGTTAACTCCGATTTTGTCGCCGGTGAGAACGCATGTGGCTCACGTAGCCTACCTTATTGATGAAGCTACGCGAACACTGCGGACATGTGAGCAAACCATTGACATAATGATATAATTCTGCCACAGGTGGTCGGGCTTTTACGTGGTCACGTTTAGTGTCCAGTTCAATGCGCCGTTGGTTCTCAAAGTCATAGACTTTAGAATTTACGACAGTTCTCCATTCTGGCCGCATGGCCGCCTGCTGCTCCCACCGCGACGGATGTATGGCTGTATGCCCCACTTCTTTAAGTGCCTCTTTAGCACATCTTTGTACCTGAGTACTTTGTAGAACTACAATTCTAAATATACTAATCGTTTTGACAGTCGCTAGCAAGTACGGTCGTTGTAAACTCATGATAAGGGTACCTACTGGTTGTTTTTTTTTGCTAAAGAGGCGGTTTCTTTCTTTAAATCACAGGAGAAAAGTCGTACATCAGTCCTCATAGTGAATTTCAGCAACCCCCTGCATGTTGATCTATTCTTACAAAGCCCATGAATCACTAATTTCCAGCCCCAAACAAAATTACAATCTCAATATTAACTTTACCCGATTAAATAATACAGGAGACAAATTTACAACGCCTGACCACAATCAGTATACCATTGTTAACCAGACCAACCGGAACCATCTCCACTATATTCCGAGAATGCGATCAAAGGTCTTTGTAAATTGGGTGGTTATAGTCAGTATACCATTGATAACCAATCCAACCAGAACTGTCTCGAATATATTCCGAAAACGAAGTCAAAGATCTTTGTGAATTGGGTGGATGTTTTACTCTTCCTTTGTTTCCCAGCTGAATCAGAGCCGTCTCGATCATACTCCAATCATGTGGTCGAAGGTCTTTGTAAACTGGTTAGTTCTTTTACTCTTTTCCAGTGTAAGAAGTTCGGTGCAAGTTTTGTTTCGTGATAATTCGGGGTCGTCGGAGACCGCAGGTTATGTTTTTAACTTTTTCGAGTCTCGCAAATTGTTGCGGATTTTGAGGTGTGTGAATTAGGTTTTGAGGTGAATCTGACATTGCGTGGCCAATAGTTTTAACCGACTTCAAAATAAGATGTGTAGGATTGTCAAAAGTCGGTGTTTTTATTTATTACAGACTTTTTAGAGTTCCGTAGTCAACTAGGAACCCTTATAGTTTCGTCATGTCCGTCTGTCCGTCTGTCCGTCCGTCCGCGGCTTAGCTCCGTGATCATTAGTACTAGAAAGCTGAAATTTGGTATGAGTATGTGTATGTATCACGCCGACAAAACGGTAAAATAAAAACTAAAAAATTTTTTTTTTTCGGGTACCTCTCGTACACCTAAATAAAGTGGGGGTGAATTTTTAGTTCGTTTCAACCCTAGTGTGTGGGGTGTCGTTAAATAGGTCTGTTAAAAATAATAGGGGTTTCTAAACATTACTTTTTGATAAAGTCAGTAGTTTTGTAAATATTCGCTCTGAAAATAAAAAAAATAGTGTCCCCCCCTCTAACTTTTCAACCACGGGTCAAAAAAATATGGACAAAATTCATGAAAATGAGGCCTTATAAGTAGTTTCAATGAAAACTATATTGAACAAAATCGGTCCATCCGTTTTTGAGTTATCGCAAAATTTCATAATTTTCTTTAAAAGGACAAAAGTTGACTTCCAGAAGGTAATAAGTAATTACAGTTACTTTGGCGTTTACAACCTTTTTACAGAACTTGAAATCTTTCTCGTAACTTAAACCTCGGGCTTAAAACCTGTTTTAAGCCCGTCTCATGAGACATCTTTTATAATTATAAAAACTGTTTAAACTCACGTAAAAATTGTCAGAAACGGCCCGACATGCAGTGGGTCGCGAGTCGCGTAGCAGCACGGATTGCTACCCCTGATGAAGAGCTCCAAATGAGTTCGAAACATGTCGGGCCGTTCCTGACAATTTTTACGTATGTATTCTGACCATTATGAAGTCCCTGTAACTTAAAGTAAAATTCAACATCAGTCATAATCATAATCATAATTTATTAATAATAAAATTACACCCCTATTACGTTGGCAACATTCCAATTATCAATTCGTATCACATAACAATGGAAACGTACACTAACGGTCACCCGTCTTGACGGATGGCTGACAAAAATGTATACCGTCAACGGAAGAATTAGCAGCAATTATACAGCCTTAATGGGACCAGCCATCGCTTAGACGTTGTCGGGAACCGTTTAGGTGAAATATTAGCATTAAATCTAGTGTTTTCCGCCCACTATACGACTAAAAATAAGCTTAAGAATAAGTTTGTGTTACATATTATGCAATTATAAGTTATTTATTTTAATGGTATGGTTATGTACGTTTGTTTACGTATGTATTATTTTATTTATGTAAACTTTATTGCACAAAACAATAGTAATTACTAAGTAAAATGGCAGACTTCATGCCAAATGGCATTCTATACCAGTCAACCATAGGGCCAAACACAGATACTAGAATTTTGTGCAAATCAGAAATCTAATTCTACAGAGAGCATCTAGTATTATTTTATATGTATTTTAATAGTGTTTAAATAGATTACATGATTACTTTTGCATCGCCTACTCATTTCTGACGTTTCTTTAATTTTCGCTACCCAAAGGTTGCTTGGAAGAGATTGCTCTTTATCGATAAGACGGCCTGTTGTTTACCTCTACTGAATTTAATGTGTAATATGTAGTATTAATTTCCAGTTGAGGTGTGCAATAAAGTAAGGATATTCTATTCGATTCTATTATATAAGTTAGCAGTTTTACACTGGCTTTTGGCATGCCGGGCTCACTACACAGCAGCGCCAATAGCTCCAGGCCTTTAATAGTTGGTGCGCTTCGAGCAACATCGGCGCGCGTTCATAGTTACTCGTAGCAAACAGCAACTTCGTAAAACATAATAATAACCTCATATTGCGAGCAGCCAAATTACCAAAATAATGCTAGTATAATGCGTTTAAAATGCTGTTTAATGTCTATGAACCTATTAACCGCTTTTAGCTAATCTCGGGCTCAAATTAGTATTAACCAGGAAAGTATAACGTTAAGTCACTTGGTTCTCAAACTTTTGAGTTCGCGGCACCCTTGGAATCTCTATAATGTGTCTCGGCGCTTTAAGTAGTCGAAATGAGGCACAATCATACCTAAATTGACTACATTTAATTTATTTGTATCAGGTTTTTTTTTTCAATAAATAATATTTTTTCCATATTTTGCATTTTGGAATATATTCCTATTTCAGATTAAAATATCCTCAAGCGTTAGTCACAGCGAAGAAAAAAAGAAAGGTGGATGGACTATGGAAATTCCATTGCTGTTCTCCTTGTGCGTTGAGTTGAGACTGACAACTTTTCCACGAGGTGAGCTCATCTTTGGCAACGATTTTCGGGCGACGCTTCTCTTACATTTTTCTGTATACAAAACTAATACCTATACTGTATAAAAAAAAACAAAACAATGGTCTTTGGTTTCTTCGTAAAAAAATAATAAAATCAGTTTAAATTTAACAGTATTTAAAAAAAAATCGTAGTCAATTGTTTTGCGAAAAGTGTAAACAGGAGCTTCTCACGACACGCGTCGTTATTTTACGGATCACCAGCATAATGAGATGATCACCAGGTAGCCGCAGAGCACAGTTTGGGAACCGAAATGTCGCCTGACCATATCCGTCACAACTAGCATTAATTCATCGCTTCATTTTGTCACCGCCCGTGTATTAATCAATCAACTTAAGTGCTGTGTCAACTGTATTGTCCAACAGGGTGTTTTTGCCGCCATATTGCGGATTTTAGTGGTACTTACTAATTTATTTTACAGGCAACAGCAAATTTTTGGTAACTGAGATTGAATGTCAGTGAATGTCACTGATGTAAACAAAGAGAAAACAGGACTAAATATTCCGCAAATTTCAAGTATTTTTTGTATCGTTAAGCAAAAACCATCCACAGGGATGAAAGTCAAGTTTTTCCAATGGGATTCAGTATTTCGCATGAAGAACGAAGGATTGAGCAGCATTCCGTAAAACAAATGTTTGAATTTGGTTGATGACAAGTCCTTGACAAATCGCTACAGACGTTCAGTAGGTATATGACGTATGCACATTATTGCCATATGGAAGGTGTTAGTAGCGCTACTTGTTACGCTAGTTATACCCCATTTTTATGTCAATAAAGTGCTGTCCATAGTAAAATTACATGCTCATTTGTTTCTTGCATATGATTTGGGCGGCGTAGTCCCTACGTAATGACTAGGTACTTATTATTATGTTCAAGTATCTGATGGCCAAAAGATAATTATAAGATACGACATCGGCTCGTGGTACGACAAAATAAAGACAAGAGCTATGATTTCGAATATTTGATACGTGTCTAGACACGGGTCAAATTAAAGTGACTCTTGATTTGCGGCGGTCAATGTAGTGCGGACAAACATTTTGTAACAAGCATATGCATTATATATTAAGAGACATATTTGGACACCTGGGTTTACGTCTTAATATATTCAGACGTGTGGCCATATCAGGCAGTGTGGATCACACCCATTACTTACATATCTCTGTAATTTGCTGTCCTGTGTGCGAATTAATCAACAACTGGTCACAAGATGTTAACATCAGGTTCAGAACTCTGTCCTTTATAAATTTAAAAGGTACACTTTTTAGGGTTCCTTACCTGAAGGCTAAAAACGGGACCCTATTATTAAGACTCCGCTGTTCGTCTGTCTATGTAAATTAGGTGTCATACTCGACTATAGAATGTTAAATGGCAAAAAACAGCAACAATAAAGACGCTAACAATAAAATACTAAAATCAAACATTGATAACAGTCGCGATATTTCATCTCATCTAGTTTCACCTGTTCCAAAAAACAATAAAAGTCGAACCGCCTCCAAAAATGCCACAGTAAAATTAATTAAGTATAGTTTTTTTCTGGAATGTTGTAGCAGAAAATTATTTGGTGTTTAGCCGCAAGGGGGCGTGGTGGGTTGTGATTAATATATTTCGACTGAAAATATTAATGAGTTAGACTGGGGATTGGGGATCCGTAGATCGAAAGGTTCCGTTAGTCAAGGGCTGGAGTTGCTACTGGCAAACTATACTGATAACGGGACAAATTTTGATTGTAATAGTAAAGACCTTGATTTACAAAATAAGCAGATCATTTCATTAAACGACTACCTTACCTTCTTGAAACTAATAATTTCAAATACAAGTGTTGTAATGAATAGTAATGTTAATAAGGTTTTAAATAAATGAATTTTAATTTAATTTAGGGAGAGGTATTTTATCATGGTTCATAATCTTTCGCATTCTTTTGCTGAGGGCACGAGGCACGACGCGTTGTATTGTATGACAGTGTTCAGAATTTAGCTATTTGCTTGTTATCGTTTCAACCACCTATTAGAATACTAGCATATTAATTTAGAATAAAATTCCGAGACGTTCTCAGAAGACGGGTTTTGCTGTAAACCTGCGACATAAAACAATATCTTTTTGCCGAAGCCGGCCCCGCCCACGGCGCATTTGCATTCGTCTCTGTCATTGTCTAAATTCGCACGGCAACTATGCTGAATAATATTTCGATAATGGAAAACTTAATATGAGTTATTACTGTTAAAAAAGAGATGACAGATAAGAATTAGTACATGCTTTGATAATATATAACATAGGTATGTTGAAAAAAAAATGGATTCGCGAGCTTTTACTAAGGTCTTTCTTTTCGCGCAATAGCACGCAATATAGATATGGATCGTAATAATATTATATAATATGGGATGTTGATTATACGATTGTTGTCTCGATAGAAGTTTTGGCGAACGGTTTTATAGCGAAGAGTCTCGACAAACACCTTAAGAGACTACACTCGCTAGATGGCTGGATCAAGATTCAGATTCAGAAGGCGGTAATCCAGCCCGTCTACACAACTTGGCTTCGCGACTCTTGTCGCGCGACATCTCATCACTCTCACACAGTACTGTGAAGATAGAGACAGGTAGTATATCTCGCATGTCCGCATGTCACAGTTGTGCTGGACACGGCGGCGCGCATTGTCAGGAGGTACACTGAGAGAAAAATTGGCCGACAAAGCACAATAAATGCTTTGTCATTTTTTTTGTTGTCAAAAGAGCAATAAGCTTTGTCGCGAAATCAAAACGAGCTTATTGCCATCGACAACTTTTTTATTGCCAACCGTAAATCAACAGTTTATTGTATCGGCAACAACATTTACATTGCTACCAGAACAACCTATGTTACCTTTGCCATAGCATTCATGTAATATTGCTAATTTATCAAGGTTAGACTTAGCTTCTACAACAAAGCATCTGTATTTTGTCGTAGCGACCAAACCACTTTGCTATTTTATCAAATTACGTGGTTTGTTACTGCAACAAAGCGTTTCTGTTTGTTCCAGTTACAATATAACTTTGCAATGTTATCAAAGTTTTACCTTGTTGCTGGAGCAAAAGTTTTATCCTTTGCTGCAGGTACAACGTGCTTTGCTAACTTATTAAAGTTAGATTTAGCTTTTATAACAAAGCAGTTATATTTTGTTGTTCTAACAACATCACTTTGCTCATTTTTAAACTAAAACGATTTGTTACTGCAACAAAGCGTTTTTGTTTGTTCCAGTTACAATATAACTTTGCAATGTTATCAAAGTTTAACCATTGTTGCTGGAGCAAAGCTGTTATCCTTTGTTGCAGGTACAACGTGCTTTGCTAACTTATTAAAGTTAGATTTAGCTTTTATAACAAAGCAGTTATATTTTGTTGTTCTAACAACATCACTTTGCTCATTTTTAAACTAAAACGATTTGTTACTGCAACAAAGCGTTTCTGTTTGTTCCAGTTACAATATAACTTTGCAATGTTATCAAAGTTTAACCATTGTTGCTGGAGCAAAGCTGTTATCCTTTGTTACAGGTACAACGTGCTTTGCTAACTTATTAAAGTTAGATTTAGCTTTTATAACAAAGCAGTTATATTTTGTTGTTCTAACAACATCACTTTGCTCATTTTTAAACTAAAACGATTTGTTACTGCAACAAAGCGTTTCTGTTTGTTCCAGTTACAATATAACTTTGCAATGTTATCAAAGTTTAGCCATTGTTGCTGGAGCAAAGCTTTTATCCTTTGTTGCAGGTACAACGTGCTTTGCTAACTTATTAAAGTTAGATTTAGCTTTTTTAACAAAGCAGTTATATTTTGTTGTTCTAACAACATCACTTTGCTCATTTTTAAACTAAATTTGTTCCAGTTACAATATCACTTTGCTATGTTATCAAAGCTTTATCTTGTTGCTGGAGCAAAGATTTTATCCTTTGTTGCAGGTACAACGTGCCTTGCTAACTTAATAAAGTTAGATTTAGCTTTTATAACAAAGGAGTTTTCTTTTGTTATTCTTACAACATCACTTTGCTCATTTTAAAACTAAAACGATTTGTTGCTGCCACATAATGATTTTGTTTGTCAAAAACAATATCACTTTGTAGTTTTTATAACAAAGCAGTATAACTTATTGAAGTTAGACTTTGTTGCTGAGAACGATACTAAGGTAGGTACACTCGACGTCAAATCAATTGGATCTTTTTAACAAGTTATAAGCTGACGACAAATTTAAGCACTGTTACATTATTTCCCGCCCCGATATCTATATTCATTTAGTTGAACCATTTCAATGAACCCGACCGTCACGCCAAAATCTGGGAAGCGCTAGAAGCTCAAGGCATCGAATACACAAGTACTTACGCATAATTAAAAATATATACAAGAACATGCAAGCAAAAATAAAAACCGAAAGACTAGGCGAACTGTTCCCTATAAAAACCGGCTAAGAGCATGTCGGGCCACGCTCTGTGTAGGGTTCCGTAGTTGCTCATCCTTCACAATAAACTGCTGTTTTAAGCCCGAGGTTTACGTGAAGAAAGATTTTAAGCTCTATAAAAAGGTCGTAAACGCCCTAGAAACTGTAATCACTTATTACCTACTGGAAGTCAACTTACGACTTTTTAAAGAAAAAATATGAAATTTGGCGATAACTCAAAAACGGCTCAACCGATTTTGTTCAATATAGTTTTCATTGAAAGTACTTATAAGGCCTCATTAACATGAATTTTTCCAAATTTTTTTGATCCGTAGTTGAAAAGTTAGAGGGGGGGGGACACAATTTTTTTTGTTTTTGGAGCGAATATTTACAATACTGCTGACTTTATCAAAAAATAATGTTAGAAGACCCCTATTATTTTTACAAGACCTATTCAACGATACCCCACACACTAGTGTTGAAAAGAAAAAAAAAAATCACCCCCACTTTAGGTGTTCGAGAGGTACCAGAAAAAAAAAAATTTTTTTTAATTTTATTTTACCGTTCTGTCGGCGTTATACAGACACATACTCATACCAAATTTCAGCTTTCTAGTACTAATGATCACGGAGCTAAGCCGCGGACGGACGGACGGACGGACGGACAGACGAACATGGCGAAACTATAAGGGTTCCTAGTTGACTACGGAACCCTAAAAAGAGGAGTCCGTCAGGGAGATCCATTATCACCCAAACTTTTTCAGCAGTACTGGAAGACATATTTAGGCATCTTGAGTGGACCACATATGGACTAAATCTTAACGGAATCAAACTTAACCATCTAAGATTTGCAGATGATCTGATTCTGATCGCAGAAGACCCAAAAAACCTACAAAATATGCTTGAACAGCTTGTGAAAGAAAGCAGTAGAGTTGGGCTTTCAATGAACATTTCAAAGACCAAAGTAATGACAAATCTCGAAAAAACCCCTATTGAAGTCAATGGTGCCATAATAGAATATGTTGATGAATACATATACCTGGGCCAAATAATCTCGCCAAAAGACCTTACATCAAAAGAAGTAAATAATCGAGTTCAATTAGCATGGAAAAGATATTGGTCCCTCAAAGAAATTGTGAAAAACCCGCAAGTACCACTAAAATCTAAGAAAAAGATATTTGACTCGTGTATCTTACCCGTAATGACATATGGATGTCAAACATGGAGCTTGACGATTTTCAATTCCGCTTCACACAATATACATCTATCTAGTTTATAGCTAATGCCAGCATTATAAGCTAAAACACAAAACTCTTTAAATTATCACAGCGTCGTCTATTTATAGTTTGTCAAAGGACTGTCTCATTTCAAACATAGACAGAGAGCATTCGACCATCTCAAGGGAATCACAATTTACAGGGTATTTTCCGTTGACCTAGAACTATGAAATTTTGCAAACAGTAATAGTGTCTTTTACTACAAGTATTGGGTAAAATCTGAAAACTATACATTTGTGATTAATTAATCATAAAAATATAGTCCTTTTCGAAAATCATTTTTGGAGAACTCGGTTGTGTTAACTTTGCACCTCATGCAAACTTAACCCGGCCAGTTAAGATGGGATAAATTTTTGTACGGAACCCTCGGTGTGCGAGTCAGACACGCACTTCGCCGGTTTTTTATGTTAATTTTAAATTATGGATTGACAAGAAAAATATTATTGTCTGTAAAGTCGGTTTACGGACGATAATTTTACGTGATAACGTACCTAATGATATGCGAAAAAAGTTTGCATATCAACATTTTTAAAAGAAAAAGAACCTGGCAATTTAGTGTATTGACATAATAGTCCCTAATAAAAATTACATTAAAAGTCTAGGATCCAGTAACCAATGGATTACATTCGCGTAGGTATACCCGTTTCATCATGCTGAACAACTTACTACAGGTTTGAGTGCAATTCATGTTTATTATTATTTGGGCATCTGAGTCAAAAAAGAGATGACAGGTCACGTGGTTAGCGTAACAGACCGTCAGACATTTTTTCGTGCGCGCAGCTGGTAATCGATTCGATTTACAAGACGTTATCACGTAAAAAGTGAGAAATAATAATTGGTTGAATAGCGCCAAAATCAAAACAAAATAGTTGGTGGATTGACGCCGAAGAAAGAAAGATACCGAAATATATATTTTTGCGGTCATAAAACTTGTTGCTGACTGATTTGTCAATAGGTATTATACAATAACTGTTTTTTTTAATGCATGTGCGATATTTTACGCGAGTGTACAAGGTTTAAGTCGTCACAAATTTAATTTGTCAATTCGACAACCTACCGAAACTAACTTTGCAAAAATGGCAACACGCGGGCACGGGAGGGGTACGGGGTAAGGGGTGTGTATGTTGTCGTTTCGTTTCGTTTATTTTGTCTTCAAATGCGAATGTCCACGGCATTGAATGGTCGCGCGCTTATTAGTTCCTACTATTCTAGTGCTTTTATTGTGCAATATGGACATAATTCAGTTCCTTGAGAGTGCCGGTCTTCGACATTTAGCGCAGCGTATGTCGGGTAAGTGTTTATTTATTCTTATGAATGTTCTAAATATTAAAGTGAGTTTTTATGTTTATTTGTTAACTTTTTTCTTCACACCTTAACTTTTCAACAAACATTTTCGTTCCTCTGCTAAAACACACTGCGTTGATCGGATCTTGGGCGTGATGGAGTGATGTTTTATGTAAGTCTGTATACACGGCCACGGCCACAAATCAAGATATAACTGGCAGTGGCAGAGGTGCGACACAAATGTGAAAACACGAGGCGTGTTAAAATGAAACTTGTGTAAGTAGCCGTGTGTCCGTGTGTAGACATGACGGCCGGCGATTCATAGCACATTACATTAGCTACTTCTATGAGCACGACTACAGTGCTATTGTTTTGTACAAAAAGATGTGGATCTGAACTTGGAGTATATAATACCAAGACTTCAAGGTGATGGGTTCCAAACACATTGCGTTGCACTTTTGAGCATAATTTGTCGATCCAACAAAACTTTTGTCATATCGACAAAGGTATCTATTTAGGTACTTACTAACTAAACGGTGTTTCTGTAGCAATTTATGAACATTGTCATATCGACAAAGGTTATTAACTTGGTGTTGAATGTTGTTTCTGTAGCAGTGTACAGGTACCAGCACGTTAAGTTATCCATAATGACTTAATTCGACACGTTCCAGGAACACCCTACGGGTTGAGAACTTTTAAGACCGTGGAGCCTAGTGAGAGGCTGGTCTTACTCCCCTGGCCTTGGAGTGGCCCAAGAAAGCTTCGCGCTGTCGCGCACTGAGAACCCTGCCCTTGGACCTTGGAGGACATCTGCACTACTGGCCACACCTACCGCCACTACCACGCCGCGCACTACCGAGGGACGTCGGGTATCAGAAGGACGACCAGCTCTCTAGTAGAAAGACCCAAATCAAGGCATCGGACCCTTACTTGTCTTAATCTAATTACTTAAATAGTTAACTTAAAATTAGACCTAGTAATACTCTAAATAAAATTAAACTTACAACTAAATCATTCTATAAACTTAACTAAATTCTTAAAGCTACAAACCAGTAATAGAATTATTTTAAATAATAGAATTTGCGAAATTTAAACATAAGATATTTTAAAATCCAGAAAAATATTAAAATTTAAAAGTTTAGAACTACCTATATTAGAACGACATTCCCTTAAACGGTAGAATCACCTAAAAATAGAAGCCTTAACTTTTATTATTATTGAAATTAGTTTACCGGATGTGTTAATAAATATTTTATAAGATTCTTGATTAATGTTTATTTTATGTCCTTTTAATATACCCAGATAATAGGTAGGATATATAAAGGTGACACAGTCTGACAACATAAATCTTGTCGATTTGGCTGCAATACTGCGTCACTGTAGCAATACGTTGTGTGATATGTATATATTTTTGTCAGTCTGACAACATAAATCTTGTCGATTTGGCTGCAAAACTGTGTCACTGTAGCAATACGTTGTGTGATATGTATATATTTTTGTCAGTCTGACAACATAAATCTTGTCGATTTGGCTGCAAAACTGTGTCACTGTAGCAATAAGTTGTGAGACACACATATATTATTGCCACTCTGTAAACATTGTCAATTTGACAGCAGATTTATGAGACTGTAGCAATATATCGTGCTACAGTCACAGATCTGCTGTAAAATTGACAACATATTTGTTACAGTGGCAACAATATATGTGTGTGTGTGTCTCACAACGTATTGCTACAGTGACACAGTTCCGCTGCCAAATAGGCAACATTTATGTTGTCAGAGTGACAACAATATATACGTGTCACACAACATATTGCTATAGTGACACAGTTCCGCTGCCAAATAGGCAACATTTATGTTGTCAGAGTGACAACAATATATACTTGTCACACAACATATTGCTATAGTGACACAGTTCCGTTGCCAAATAGGCAACATTAATGTTGTCAGAGTGACAACAATATATACGTGTCACACAACATATTGCTATAGTGACACAGTTCCGTTGCCAAATAGGCAACATTAATGTTGTCAGAGTGACAACAATATGTACGTGTCACACAACATATTGCTATAGTGACACAGTTCCGTTGCCAAATAGGCAACATTAATGTTGTCAGAGTGACAACAGTATATACGTGTCACACAACATATTGCTATAGTGACACAGTTCCGTTGCCAAATAGGCAACATTAATGTTGTCAGAGTGACAACAATATATACGTGTCACACAACATATTGCTATAGTGACACAGTTCCGTTGCCAAATAGGCAACATTAATGTTGTCAGAGTGACAACAATATGTACGTGTCACACAACATATTGCTATAGTGACACAGTTCCGCTGCCAAATAGACAACATTTACGTTGTCAGACTGACAAAATAAACATTGAGTGTTGTGGTTACATTGCTACAGTGACAAAGCTCTACTGTCAAATTCACAAAGTTTTTGTTGTCACACTGACAACAATACTTTACAAAACTTGTTTTGACTATATGACAACGTTGTACACATTGCTACAGTGACACAGCTCTGCTATTAAATAGACAATGTTTTATGTTGTCAGAGTGACAACAATATTTTACAAAATGTGATTTGACTTTATGACAACGTTGTATACATTGTTAATAGAAGTTGTGTTTTCAACAATTGTAAAAGTTGTTGCAGAATGTTGTTATATCAACAATAAACTGGTGACAATAATAACGTTTACTCTATAGCAACGTAACTATGTGGGTTGTGTGCCGTTAAAGTTTTATTGTTAGATCGACAGTATTTTTCTCTCAGTGTACTCTCGTCAGGAGGTTTATAGGTCACATAGCCAGTTGTACGGGAATCTTCGATAGCTACTATAGCGAGGACAAAAACACAGCAGCTAGACACAAGAATATATTGACAACTGGTAAAACAATAGTTCTTCAAAAAATAGAGAAATAAAACATAGACAATATAAAAAGTAATATAAAAACTCCTTAACATCATCCCCCCCGTGTAGCGTAGCTACACAGCTTCTTGTTGGAGCACAGCCAGCTTCCTGGTGGGCCTCCTCAGTATGCCGCCTTTGGTAGCAACATCAGCCACTCGGACAATTCCGTCTCTGCCCGGATGCACTGCCAGAATCCTACCCATTGGCCAAACTCCTCTCGGCATGTCTGGGTCAACAACTAGTACGACGTCGTCTACCTTAACGTTTTCGTACTGGGTTCCGTGACGCTTCTTAGGTTTGAGGCTGGGCAGGTACTCTTTTAACCATCTGCTCCAGAAATGCTCTGAAAGCCGGAGAACTTTCTGCCATTCTTTCCTCAGTGAGAATACTCCGTCATCCAGGTGAACTGGTAACTGCTGATTCGAGGAAGCTCCAATTAAGAAATGGAATGGTGTAAGAGCTTGGCACTCCTGATTTTCAGTGACGTATGTCAGGGGCCTCGAGTTCACTAGGGCTTCTGCCTCTAGAAGCAGGGTGTGAAGCAGCTCTTCTCTAGGTGCTCTTTCCTTTAAAGTTGCTTGAAGGGCAGTCTTTACCGTCTTCACGAGCCGCTCCCAACAACCTCCCATGAACGGTGACGCAGGTGGTATAAAGCACCACTCGATCTGCTTGCTGGCAGCATATTCTTGTACCGCACTGTTATGAAACTCAGATAAATGGCGGTTAGCTCCAACAAACGACGTGCCATGGTCGGACAAAATCTTAAGCGGCAGTCCACGACGTGCAGCAAAACGACGTATACTCATAATGGCAGAATCCGCTGAGAGACTAGTGACGATCTCAAGATGTACTGCTCGTGTCGTCATGCAAGTGAAAAGAGCAATCCATCGCTTTTCTCTCCGGCGGCCGACTGACACTTCGACGGGGCCAAAATAATCTAGGCCGGTGTTCGTAAAAGGGCGTGTATGGTGATCAAGGCGCACGTCCGGCAAGTCACCAGTAGGTGGGATTTGAGGTGATGCTTTTCGTTTGATACAATAGGAGCATCTTCTTGCAATCATGCGTACTTCGCTACGGCATCGAAAAATCCAGTAATATTGTTTAAGTTCGTTAATCACCAGTTCGTTAAACGCATGTGCAGCTCTCACGTGGTAGTGACGTATAAGAAGACGTACGACAGGATGACGGCCATCCAAGATAATAGGGGACGTGGTGGCGTAATCAACGTTCTTCATGTGCTTTATACGGCTGTCCAATCTGAGCAGGCCATCGTTGTCGAATATCGGGCAGAGCGGGTGCAGTTTGCTAGACCTGGGCAAAGGCTTGGCGTCGTGGAGTAATGCGATCTCTTCACCAAAGCTATCAGACTGTGCTCTTTGCAAAATGGCCACTTCAGCCTTTCGGACCTCTTCAGCGGACAGTGGTAAGACCTGGTTGGAAGAAGCGTTAGTAGCATTTTCGGAATTTGGAGTGTTATGTGCCAAAAGAGACCGAAACTTGTGCGCGCACTGGAAGACGCGCGCGGTCGCGTGAATCAGACGTAGCCACTCACTAAAGCGTGAGGGGTCGGGCACAACCGATGAAGGTTTATGCAGAATAGTTAAACCTACATGTACCTTGGACTCCTTGGAGGGTTTCAGTTCTTCCAAGGTAGATGTAGTTTCAGACGAGCGCAATGGTTCTTTAGGCCAATCACAAGATGGCAGTAATAAAAAATCTGGTCCAGAGAGCCATCGCGTCAAGTCAATGTCAGAATCTTTCAATCTCGTCGCGTCGTCTGCGACATTCAAGCCACCTGGAACGTATTTCCAGTCATTGACGTTTGATATTTCCGTGATTTCTCCAACGCGATTCGCTACAAATGGCTTAAATGTTCGCGCATCGCTCCGAATCCAACTCAGAACTGTAGTTGAGTCTGACCAAAAATGAATTGAATTCGGTTGGATATCATGACCGGTACACAAAGTATTGGCAAATCGAGCAGCAATAAGGGCTGCTTGGAGCTCTAAACGTGGTATAGAAGCGGGTTTCAATGGGCTGAGGCGTGCTTTTCCACCAATGAGAGACAACTTCACAGGCCCGTTCGAAAATGTGAAACGCCAGTATGCAACGCACGAGTATGCTTCTTCACTTGCGTCTGCAAAAACGTGAAGCTGCCTATCACTAATGCCCTCACCCTGGAATCCGCACCTGTACCAGCGAGGAATTTTGAGGTTTGATATCATAGCCAGTTGTCGAGACCAAGCCAACCATTTTTGAATTGCATCTGGGTGCAGCTCGATATCCCAATCAATACCAGTTCTCCATGTCTGCTGGAATAAAATCCGACCCTGAATTACCAGCGGAGTTAGGAGGCCAAGAGGATCGTAAACACACATTAAATACGACAATACCTTACGTTTAGTTAGTTTCTGGTTTTCAGAAATTGGGGAACCATTGCGGAAGCTAAACGTGTCGCTTTGAGGATGCCAAATAAGTCCTAAAGTCCTGACAAAGGTTTCAGGCCCTACGTGAATATTATCGGGTGGAGGAGCGCGCAAATCTTCAGGAACATCGGTAAGTGCGGATGGTACGTTGGATACCCAACCTCGCATTTCCATTCCTGCAGCTTTGTGCACTGTCACTATATCAGCTGCGAGTTGTGAGGCTTCTTGTGCGTCATCCAAACTACCCAGGAAATCGTCCATATAATGGTCATGGATGACAGCTTTGGATGCTGCGGGGTATGACTTCTGCAATTCTTGAGCGTTGCGATTCTTGATATATAAAGCTGTGCACGGACTACAGGCGGCGCCAAAAATTACAGAAGTCATCCTGTATTCCGTCAACTCACAGCTGGGAGTCTCTCTCCAAATGAACCGTAAAGCATCGCGGTCCACCTCCCTTATCCTGATTTGAGGAAACATTTCCTTCACGTCAGCTGTCATAGCGATGTAACCTTCACGAAAACGGAATAAAATATGCAGCAATGGTTGTAAAAGATCAGGTCCGGGCAGCAGAAGCGAGTTTAAGCTGACACCCGAAGTTTTCGCAGCTGCATCGTGTACTACACGAAGTTTTTTCTTTTGTGGATGTACAACAGGAAAATGTGGTAAATACCACCGAGAAGTTTTCTGTATATCGTTTAAATTTATAGTGTCTCGGTAGGTGTCGCTAGGGCACTCCTCAGCGTAACCTTTTCCTATCATGTTGTTTATAAAATCGCAATAACCTTTTTTGAAGTCTGGGTCGCGAGTCATGCGCCTTTCTAGGCCCAGAAATCTTGATAAAGCGTGAGGATAGCTGTCAGGTATGTTTGACGTATCCCTGCGCCACAAAAGGCCGACTTCAAACCTACCTGACGGCAGACGCCTGGCTGTAGTGTCTAAAATGCCTAAAGCGTATTTATCTTCATTGGAAACGGTAGTTTCAGGCTTAGATATACCTATAGAATCAAGGCTAAAATAATCCTTGACAAGTTCGTTCATGGCGGAATCGCCACCGTCGTCAACAGAAACGTGGTTTATGAAATGCACAGGTTTTGTCCAGCTGCTGGACCTTCCGTGGACAGCCCAACCTAAGGCCGTGCGTGTACCTATTGGCTGACTTCTGGAACCTTCACGTACCTCACGGCTAACTGTCAAATACCAATGCTCAGCACCGAGCAAAATCTTAGGCGTTGCATCAGAAAATGTAAGTTCATCGATTAAATCAGTTAGATGCGAATATTTAGACAAGTCACTTCGAGTGACAGTTTGCGTAAACAACGAGAGTGAGTCCATAGCCTTAGCATTATTTACCAAAAATGTCTCGGAACAATGTTTACCTTTAATGGAAAAACTCACATGTTGAATAGGTTTGTGCGTTGACATTCCGGCGACTCCGTCAACTTTGATTGACTCCATGGGGCCTGAAGCTCCTATTTGACGTGCCACCTCCGAGTCAATCAAGGTCGCGGAAGATCCGTCATCAAGTAACGCAAAAGTGTCATATTTTCCGCAAGGGCCGCTCTCTTCTACTGGAACTACCTTCAAGTATACACGTGTCGGTGTGGGTGACATATTGCCACTTGTGTGTGATTCAGTAATGTTAGATATTGTCACAGTTTTATCAATGTCGTTGTGTTCGCTTACGACGTTGTAAGAAGGAGTCGAAGACTGATCAGCAGTGCGGGACGTTTGCGGCGTCGACGGCGGATGCAGCAGCGGGTTATGGAAGCGCTCACATCCGTCGATACCACAGCGACCAATCCTACAAGTCTTCCAACGATGGTTTTTCGATTTCAAACACTTATAACAAACTTTAGCATCGCGCAACCAGCGCCATCTATCATCTAATGTCAGAGCCTGAAATTCTTTGCAATCAGTTAGTTTGTGTTTTTTATTACAGTAACGACATAAATCAGCATTACAACCGCGTGTCGATGTGACGTGAACATTTTCACGACGTGTAAAATTGGGTGTAAAATTGTTGCCGACTGTACCGGGTCGTTTGTTGTAGTCTGACATAAAAGCACCAGGACGCTTAGCGTAATCAGGAACTAAACCAAACCTATTGTGCTTCACAGCCTCCACGTCGAGGAACGCAGACAATAATTGTATTTTTGGTATAGACTGATCGCTACGATACGCAAAATCTTTCCACTGACTGTACAATATAGGCGTCAATTTACTCAACACGGAGTGAAATAGTTCTACTGAATAAATGTGTTCTTTCTGATCTAAATTGTTGATGACAGCTATACAGTTACGTAGTCTACACGCAAAATGGTTCAACTCTCTTTGGTCAAAGCTTAGCTTGGGAAGACTCCGCACGAGGTTGATTTCATGCAGCACGATCATCTCGGGGAGCGCGAACGTCTGCTCCAGCATGTCGAGCACTTCCTCGGGACGTTCGGCCGTGTACAGCAACGACGACACGCTCTCCAGGGCTCAGCGCGGCGCAGCGCGGTAGTCAAGCGCACGAGATTTTCTGCGGGTGTAAACAAATGTTGAGTGTTGCGGTAAGTACGTTTAAACATTAAAAACTCGGTAGTTTTACCGCTAAACGGAGCAAGTTCAAGCTTATGCGAACATCTGTGTGAATAAAAATTCGGTTCGGCTTGTTTTGACATTAAAAAATCTTTGTTGTGATTTGTGTCAACTGACGGCCGTGTAAATGACATCGCATTTTTTGACATCGATGGTTGAAATAATTGTTGCGACTTGTCATTTATTGGAATTTCAAATGTCACGGGTTTTTTATAAACATTGGGCTTAATTTCATGAATTTCAGGTTGATTCAGCGATGAGAAACGTTCAGTATTGTACTGAAATTGAGTATGAGTTGTTGTGTTTGCCGGAATATCGTAACGAGTGTTATTCTCTCGCGAGAGATATGGTACGCTCGAATCGTTTACGATATTTCGTTCGGTAGTACTACGGGCAGCGACTAAATTTCTCGCGGGTTCGGGAACCATAGCAGAAGCATCCTCTCGCGGCAACAAAGGTATCGAAAGTTCCGCGTTTTTATCGGTTGGATGACTACCATGGTTCACGTCGTGAACCCAAGATGCAGTACGAGAATATTTACTGACCGAGCGTGTGGAACCGTCGTCGGCTTCCTGCGCCGCCAATGTGGCTTCCAGTTCAAGCTCTTCAATTTGCCTCACCTGTTGAATAAGCTTACGTTCGTGTTCTAGACGTTTTCGGGTGAGCTCCTGCTCACGCGCGATTTGTGCGAGTTTTTGCTCGCGTTCAGCACGTTCTCGTTCGAGTTGTTGTTCGCGTTCGACACGTTCTCGTTCCAGTTGCTGTTCGCGTTCGACACGTTCTCGTTCCAGTTGCTGTTCGCGTTCGAACAACTGTTGTTCGCGCTCGATGCTGCGGCGGGCCAACTGTGCCTCCGCGGTCAGTCTACGTGCCCTTATTGTGGCCGACGACCGCGAAGACCCCGACAAGCGCGACCTGGAACTTGGGGAAATATTAACGTGTTCCGCGCCCGTTGCCAAGCACTCGCGAGGCGTCCCGGGGCCAGGGTTACGGGGCGCGGGTGTAGCAGTGGCATCGGTAACAGCAGTGTCCTGTTCTGTGGACTTACCGAGCCCACCCGCGACGGGCAAACCTGACTCCGAGCGAACCTCGCTCGCGCCGGTTTTCAGCGTCCGCTGCTTTGTTTTTAATCGCGTGTTCATCTAAACCGTGAGAAGGACCAAAATGTACGGGAATCTTCGATAGCTACTATAGCGAGGACAAAAACACAGCAGCTAGACACAAGAATATATTGACAACTGGTAAAACAATAGTTCTTCAAAAAATAGAGAAATAAAACATAGACAATATAAAAAGTAATATAAAAACTCCTTAACACCAGTTGTTATATGTATTTAGGTACATCTTTGCCATTTAAGATAAGGTGGGGTATCACATAGTTTATTGTCTAATGGGATAAGACTAATAGTTTGTTATTTGTTGGACTGTAGTAGTCTTCTTCAGTTGAAAACTGGCGAGAAACTGCGCAGGATCGGGAAGTGGCGTGCTCTCGTTTCGGAGGCTAAAGATCCTGAAATAGTTAGTGGCAGTCTTCATCTGCAATGGTGATAGTCTTACCAAGGGTCATCTGTCCGAGTTTCTCCGGATTTGTCCTAGTTTGGAGGCTGTCCGGGGGGATTTTTACAGTGTCCGGGGAAGACCTGGATTTTTTTTATATGAATGAAAAATACCTAAAGCGATTGTTTTTTTTTAATAATATGATTTTCGGACACGGTCGGGAATAAATGCGATTTAAGCCAAATGTCTGGGGTTTTTGAAGCCTTTGTCCCGGTTCGACGAATTTAAAGATAGCAGCCCTACCTTACCTTACATACTTTACTATTCTGTGATAACCTGTACCATAGAAGTGATTTCAAAACAAAGATATGATAATGACAACAGAAGCCATAATGCCATAATAAACATTCTGTGTGTTTAAACCAAACCCCATGTGTGGTTACACCACATTTCCGTGCTCCGATATCATTAGGGTAGCCTATGCTTACTAAAGGCTTTTATCGTTTTGTATCAATCAAAAGACGACTGTAACGATCCAGAAATACAATTCATATTCCACTTAATATTGTAGAAAAACGTACCAAAGATTTACAGATTCAGTAGGTTTTATTTCAATGACTAAAAGGCTACTTTACAGTATTTTTAGAGAATGTACATTTAAGTTTAAGTTGAGGTGTTGATTACTTAGCTGAATTTGTTGATTCGTAAATATTATTTATGCCAATGATAAATATAATCGTGGTTCAGAAATCGAGTTTACGACTAACGGCACGACTTTGGTCTTAGCGGCGAGTGGCAGCGGTGCGCGGTACGTATGTCTTGCTCACTCGTATGGCCTCCGCGCTCGGATCTCTCGCTCAACTGCTCAGCGAGCGAAGCTTCTCCGTTTCATCTTGGCTTAAAAATATTTCATATGTCCCTTCATATGTAGGCACGTAGGTACGTATGTGTGTTAAATATGTTCGGCTGTTCTCATCTACAGGTCGTATTTCTCAACCGATTCTCATGGATTTTGTATGTAGGTTCGTTTCTTACATATATTATGTTTCCTTTTCGCCTAAAATTGTTGATTACAATTCAAACAAAATTTATATACCTACCTTCTATTAAGAAAATGCCGACTACTCGTAAACGCCGACTGTTTACAATCGGTGACTAAACCGAAATATAAAAGCCGATTAGTGAGATAGCCGGAAAACACTATTCTTTACTTGAGATGGGCCAACTAGTCGGGAACGCCGACTAGTTGTCAACATTTGTAGACAGCGAATAGTCGGCCGGCCGCCGACTAATCGGCAACTCGAAAACCCATTACTGGCTATAGTCTGCGAGTTAGTCTGTCCATTTTTCTACAATGTATAAGTACATATTATCCTAAAGTGTAAATAACTCCCACTTACGTGCCTATATTGACATGGGAAGCATTCACACTTTCGAATACGTACACAATTCCGGCATACTATGGATAGATAATTTAAAGTTGTCAACAGGTGCAATGTTATGGGGGCTCAAAATATAACCTTTCAGTAATTGGATTCACCGCGGAATAGCACACATTTTCAAATTGGGAACGCATCATAGGGACTCACGCGATCGTAGACCTGAAAACCGTTAGATACGACAAAATTTTGAATTCGATTATTATGTATATACGTATGTTATAAACACTGTATTGTACACAAAAAAAGAATAACCATGTATAAACTTCTCACCTTAAGAGATCTCTTCCAGTTAATCTTTGACTCAATTTATACAAAAATAAATTGTAGACAAACCAAGGAACACACGCATATGTGATCCCCCAGATTTTGAAGCTGGATCCACCCCTGGCCACGACTAGGTTTTGAATCCTAGTTTCTTCATATCTGTTTCTTATGATGCCTCTAGTCTATGGTAGGTGCGTGTGAGAAAACACAACACAAGCACGTGCGAATCCGATACCACCGCTTCCTCACGATATCAACATTTTGATCTATGAATACTTTTCCGTTAGGTACACTCATATCGCCATATCTAACGGAAAAGTATTCTAAGATACATTACAGGGACATTGTTAACCTACTAGTATATCATATACAGCTAAATTTGCCATTTGAATCCAAGGGAAAACTGAAGAAGTTTTAATTTGGGTTAAAAACTTGACAAAACCCTACTCTGTACTTACTGAAATTTACTGAAATCGGGGAGACTTTTTTGATTGAATTTGCAGTGACATTACATTAACAAATGCTAATCCATTAGGAGAAAAAGGTAACGTAAGCAAAATTAAACTTGATTTTATTTCAGGCAAACAAATCCCTTCAATCGTGCCTTCCATCACAGTCTTTATATATTCGTCGTGCCATACCTACCAGGTGTCCAATCATTTTTCTTCTTCGATTCTCCAATGTTTTTAGAATACACCTGTCCTTCACCATATCGAGCACCTCCTCGTTTGACCGCTTTTCATTGCAGGGAGGAGAAAGAGAGGAAGACCAAGGAGAGCTTAAATGGATCCAAATGAAGGAGAAAGGAAATATGTACATGGAAATTGCTCCACTGACAAGAGCGTATAGCTTAAGTTTATGATGATCTGGTCTATTGTGGGTGCGTGTGAGCAAAAACCCAGAAACACGTGTGAATCAGACACCGCTTCCTAACGATTCAATATTTTGATTAACATGTCCTATCTCTATTTTTTTAATCTTCGTAAAAATTGTAGGTTTTACTATGATCTTAAAAAATAAGCAAAGCAGTCGCGATGATGACATTGGCATTTTCCTTAATTTTATCTTATTATTTATCTTACTAGACCTAATTCATCAAAATGTAACTAAATTTCATAGAATATTTCAGAATAATTCAAAACTTTATCCGGTATTTATTAATAAAGTCAGTCATTTTTCCGTAGCAAAGCTACAGACAGAAACAAGCTATTAACACAGCTACATTTTGACTGATATCGCAATATGTGTCTACATATAATAATAAATATTAAGGGACAATTTACACAAATTGATCTAGTCCCAAACCAAGCAAAACTTGTACTATGAGTACTAGACGACGATAGGTTAAGGTTGACGCAGGCTGGTTTTCCGCAACTCGACGTCTTAAAACATTTATACAACGACGATATACATACATATATAGATAACATCCATAATGTATGTATTTCATTCATAATTAGTTATTTTGTAATGTTAATGTGAGCGCTATTTATTTATAAAGTGAGTCATTTCTCCGTTATCTACAAGGTACCGCGGCATCGGGTGAAGATCACACGCGACTGACCAATGGGGCGTCCGCACGCAAATGTCACTCGAAACACGTGTGTGGACACATCTAGAGTGGTGCACACCCCCAGGGGCATTCATTATCTATAGCAATGTAGACAACAGCAATATGGGATGTGCCGTTTCCAAAATTTCCCATACAAAATGAGGAAATTTTCCGGAAATTTACAGAAACGGACATCTCTACGCGGCCTACCTATTCAAGGGTTGAGCAGCCGGACAATATGACTTAAGAGGAATTAGTACTGCTCCTTTTCCATACTGTCCGTTTAAATTACTTTTGCACCTGGTAAACCTGCCAGTTTGGACCTAGTGTCGGATACAAACACTAAGTTTTATGATACAAATCGAGGGTTCTTTCTAGATTGTTTCCTCTGTCACAACTTAAATAATTGTAATGAAATTTAGGAAACAGAATACCTAGAAAGGGTATCGTCTTGTGTCGGACCGTTCCGAATTTTGCGCTTATTATTATAGAATTTGTATACTAGACGCCCGTTTGCGGAGAAATTAAAAAAAACGATTCATTTCAACGCAGCACCATATTGACAAATTGAGAAATTTAATTGGTTCAGGCGGGGTTCGAACCCTCGTCTCCAACGGCTTTCCGGGCCAATACGAAGTCCTACCTATTGAACCACTCCACCTGATGTGAGAGTCTTTGAATTTTTCAACCAGTGGCTTCTTGCATGGCTTAGGGTGACATTATAAAACATTTAGTTTACGCTGCTTTAATCGAAAATAATTAATATTTACCAACTAAACATATTGTTGACAACATGCCATATTATGTACTTTATTTATTTTCTTCGAAATCGTTATCATAGTCAAAATTCCAAATTTTCCAAGGGTCGCAATAATACGCGAGTTTCTCTAGCCAATTCAATTTTAACAAGATCATACCTCAGTCCGTGAGCTCTCAGATTGCCATTCGGGTTTGGGTAAAAACTGAGAGGTTCTTATCTGGATCACGTAAGAGTGAGCGAGACAGGTATAAAACTATAATTGCATTCTGAAACCTCACGCACTGTAATGTTATTTGCTAATTTCCCCATTGGGGGTGATACGAGCTCTATATATATAACAGGTCGACATTTCCCCCACATTTCTACAACAATTGTACTAATTAATGGACATATCGAGTGGAATTCTTGTATTTATTCGTGTTTACGCGTCTGGGGTGGAATTTGGTTTCCCAAATTTAAGTGAGAGTGTGTTTAATCAATTTATTTGGATGGGTGTCATTAGGGAAAACGTGTAAATTTGTAATAAGCACGAAATTCAAAGTTGTTAAATCTAATTAGCAATCAAGACTTTTTATAGGTTTTTTTAATTACATGTGCCTTACGCACTTTAAGTACTTAGGATGGATGAATGTATCAAAGCCATTAAACTATTAGGTATATTGTCGACAGGAAATAAGGCTGTTATTATTAAATCTTTTATTTGTTCCCAGTTTTTACCGCGCGCTCGCGTTGGTATCGTACCTATACACTATTCAATACGAGAACCATGTTTTTTTTGGGATTAAAGTAGCGTAGGGTATTCGTATGTGTTAGGTTAGCGTGTAAACTATTATCTGTTCCAAATTTCATCCAATTCGCTCAGCCACCCAGTGTGAAGCAGTAACAAACATACAAACACACACGCACTCACACACACACTTAAAGTTTGCACTTTTATAATAACTAGCTGCGCCCCGCGATGTCATCCGCTCAATTCAAGATAACACTTAATTTTTGGGATAACTTATGTGTTAATCCAGGTCGTCAAACTATCTCCATGGCAATTTTTATCAAAATTAGTCCAGCCATTTGAGCGTGAAGAACTAACAAACATACAAACACACTCATATATCTTTCACCTTTTAAAGATAAGTGATTAGTGGGATAATAGGTTATCGCGGACTGGTTTTCCGCAACATGACGTCTTATCTTGCGTGAAAAGTGGGATAATATTCCACTTTATCTGTGTGATCATATGATTCAAACCAAGTGGTCATACTACCGCTTGCAGCTTGCTGGCACTTCACTGCCTATTTACTTTACTATACTACGCTACTACGATATACAAGTGCACTGAAGCGTACAAAAGCAGGTTTACTTCACTAGAAAGTAGGTACAAATAGGTAGCATGTGAACAACAGCTGAAACAGAATCCAATCAATCAGGATTGGTCACAGTCGTTCGATCGACTGCGGGCGGTGGGCAAATACTGACCATTACCTTGTGCAGTGGTTCCCAACCGATGGTCCGCAGAAGTCGCAATAAAATTCAATAATGCAATGGTCCGCGTTTGATTTCAAATTCGTAGGCAAAACATCGACGGAGTCAGTCGGAAGAATAAAAGTGGTATCTGGTCAAGAAAAGGTTGGGAACCACTGCCTTGGTGTAATAGTATTTCAGCCTGTTCATGTCACAGAGATCGTGTTCATGACAAAGTTGCTAATGTGCAATTTTCAAACACCCGAAAATATTTTTTTAAATTAAACTTTTATTAACATCTCATCTGAACACCAGGCCAAAATTTCGCTCCAAACAGACGCCGAGTACACAAATTCTATAATAATAACCGCAAAAATCTGTCGAGAACGAAACCTCGAATTCTTTATCCCGGTTACGTAAAGTTTGAACCTCATTTGTATGCGACGCCATAGTTACCAGGTGCAAACTTAACGTAAACGGACTGTAATGAAGCATAAGTAGTGTTTATTTTCTTTTAAATTACTATATTGTTCAGATACAGGTAAAGACTACTTGACAGGGACGGCGGTTTGCCAAAATCGGATATTGTGTGTTTCTTAACATTACGATATCCTCGGCGGGGTGGTCTTAAGATGATCATTATATGTAGGTACATATACTTACCAATATGATGATATTGATGATGTTATGACTACCCAGCCGGCACCGGGCGAGGTCGCCTCATTCATTCCTCGACCCACGGGATTTGTTACAGTACTGAGTACTTCATATGTACATAAATAAGATCTATGATATGATGATAAATATGTGCGTAGATAGTGTATGCAACTGTACCTACGCTATTACGTCTTCTAACACTTAAGACGGTGGTAAGTTTTTTAATGATGCTCAAGAACATATATTTTAAGACATGGACGAAATCGCAGTATACAAGTAGGACCTTAATAATTATGCAAACATAACATTTTCTGTTAACCAAGCAAACGCCTACTGCCAGCAAACAGTCGGTACCAGGATAACAGCGCGTGATAGGAGCACCGCAACCCGAGGCGTCGTAAAGGAAAATTGTAATTTGGCCGAAGGCACACTCGGCGGTTCGCACGAGCCCGTCACGTCCTATGGTTCCCTGGTAATTGGTAGCGTGTTTGCCCTTTCGATAAGCGAATTTGTGACGTGTGGGTGGCCTGATAGATCGAGAATAATGGAGGGGGTCGGTGGAAGTTATTGTTGGATTTCTGTTTCTAAAGAGGACTATGGATTTTAGCCCCAAATTATGTAGCCTAGAGCGATTGTCTTAGATTATCTCCACATTATTCACTAGTGGATCTGTGAGCTGTAGGGCGACCATGCTCGACTTAAAATGTGACTTTTACGTTTTCAACCTCATTTCTCCGCCATGTTTGACAATTTCGAGAAACTTCGACAAATAAATTTTATAGAAAAAGATTCAAACTCTTGTCATTCACGTATGTAGCTCTCTGTCTCTATCGAATCCACATCTGGTAATAATTCATCTATCTCTCCATTACGACCTCCTTGACTTCCCTATGCTTATTCTTGGTTTTCCTTTTCCTTGTAGGCATTTCAACCTTTCCGGGGCTGTTCATTTATTACGTAAGACAAGTTCAATATTTGATTTTTCTTACTTACTTGTTTTTATTTTATATTTTGTACCAACTGTTCTTGCTTTTAGTTAAGTTTAGAAGGGATTGCTGTGTTCTTTTGATTGAAAAAAGAAACATAAAATATAATATTTTCAAATAGATTTATTCTTACAGACAATTCCATTATGTACTTTTGTTATGCCCTAATACAGATAGACAACAGTATGTACCGAATATTAACACTTATACTAGTGTACATACATTACGATCCTTATGTTTCGAGTCACGAGTAAACCATTGTAACTATAGCCAGTTTATAAACTAAATATTATACAAACACTGAGAAATTACATGTGTGTTACGATTAAGGATTCCAATTCGGTCTACCGGATCCAGTATAATTTTTTCGCCACCGGGTCGTGTACATCCGAAAATATCACTTCAGTCATAATAGTAGTTTATGTGACTGTACATAATGAAGGGTATTAAACACGAGTGTGGGTTTATAAAACGAGCCGAAGGCAAGTTTCATAATAACATCACACGAGTGTTTTAATGCCTAATTATGTACAGTTACAATACACTACTTTATCTAGCCACATAGCATAAGCCTCCATGATGCATTCAGGAGTCGCACATTATGACAAATATTACCCGGTAATGGCGGTAATGAAGTTTTCTGGCAGCTGTCATAGTTTTTTATTATTCATAGAAAAACTAGAGTCGGCCCCAACTATCATATCGGTCGATATCTTACTTACGTACGACAATTGTCAAATTTGTTTGCAAATTGTCAATTCATTTCGAACTAAACGTCATCTCGACTAATATTAGAATAGAGGTCAAATCAAATTTCTTTGTTTTTCAGAGATATTCGCAATTTGAATAAATAATATTATCGAAATCGATGTTATTATTTAGCAATAATAATATAAAACAGTCTATTTTTGTGGTGGTCATAATGCGGTTCTTGAACGCATCATGGAGGGTTTATGATATTTGGATAGATAAACAATAAAACAGTACCTACTCTCCAATATAGGACATTACATATCTAGGGCGGTGACTTCGTGAATGGTCCAGAACACAGGTGTTACCGCCCGAGGTTTGTCTAAAGTTTTATGTCTTGCCTTGCTCACAAAGTGAGATTTTCTTCCCACCTATCGGGCAGAAAGTCCCACTTACGACCTAGGTCGAGGAAAAAAAATTTAAAGAAGTCCTCCACTTTTACGAGAGGCTACCAAATGATGCCAAATCCTGTCGTATTGCCGGATCCGGTGGACAGAATTGCAATGCCTATGATAATGAAATGACCAGATACAACGTCATACATTCTGAAGGGTAATTCCGAAGTTTGTATCGTGCTGTCTCGCTTACTTAAATACATTTTAACACGGGGGTAAGAGAAATGACACGATACATTTTCGACCTAGGAATAACCCACTATCTGACCATAGCATATTGCAATTATAACCCCTACATTTAGCCGACAAACGTTTTGAAACAAGTTTCATTTCATCTATTTTTTTTTGACGCCATTTTATTAATCAACTTTGTAAAAATCATCACATAGAAGGCCATTAAGAGCAGGCTTATTATGACCAAAAAGTGAAAGGTTTTTGAAAAAAAAATCTCTCTGATGAAATGAATTTGACTAACGCTAAAATACATAATAAATAATACTGGTAAATGGCAAGCTCAGGATACAACTTATTTACATTCACATAAGTCAATGTAAATTGATTTAAACACTTCAAAAGGTAATTTATTTACATTAGTAGTTCACGACAACGTAATTTATTAGAACACCGACTTATTTACACTAATTACATTTCAAATAAAAGGTAGCAACTCGTGTCTCGTAACATAATGGAAATCTTTTACGGTGTTTTTTATGTTCCCTCGATTGTATGAAACGGAGCTTGCCTTGGCTTGTATTACGACACTTGCATACAATGTAGGTGGATATTTACTACCTCTAGAGGTACAACTAAAGGTTGCTATCTAGCAATGTGGAATCTACAACCCGATGGTGTAATAATTTTGTGCTGTAGAACTCCACAGCTGAAAAATCACGCGGGGTTCAACTCGTTTATGTTGAACTATTGATACAAAGATAGAATTACAAATAATTTTTGAATGCTTACGCATTAAAGGCGGAAAAGATGGGGAATCGAACCCGGTACCTCTGAATTACTGGTCCAACGTGTCAAGCACACCACCACCGCAACACTAGACCTCTCGAATTTTTACCTGTACTTTATGTGTTAATCTTTGCACTTTTTATTTGAAAGGCATCTTACCGACCCCTGTGTGAACACGTTATCACATCTTACTGTATATGTAATTTTTATTCTCAAATTGAGTAGTAATGAGTACATAAGAACGAAAAAATATTCCTTGTACCTATGTACCTATAATACCTATAATACAAACCAGGCAAACGTTGGATGATGATTATGTTTATGTCCCATCTATACAAGATGTGACACAGGTATAAAATCGTCGCACAATCCGATTAAGTTCCTTTTTGTATTGAAAATTTGTACCTAGCGATAATCCATAAAAAGTATTCACAATTTTTAAGTACATACATTTTACTTCATTTTCAGGATATTAAAAAGTAATCTTTATAAAAGAATCTTACAAAACATTTAAATTGCTTAAAAGAAATGCACTTTTCTTAAGTAATTAAAATGTAGGAAATTGTAAATACCCATTTAAGACAAGCAGAATAAAAAAGGAATTAAAGTCCACAGGAACTTACTATCGAATAACTACCACTTAGTACATAATAAATTTTATATATCGTACAGACTTGTCCAGTAATAAGACTATGTACAACTTACAAATTATATTTACATAACCTTAAATTTGTATCGGAAATGTCCTCCTGTAGTCTTGTTTGTGGTCACCCCATAACTAAGACCCCCATTACACTAAACTAAAATGTAAAATAAATACATACACAGGAAATAAGATTATTATGATAAAATTGCCACGTCTATCTTAAAATAGGAACCAAAATAAGCTTATCTTAAGCAGCTGTAAATAAATTATTTATTATTACTTAATAAATTACTATCAATATTATAAAACTCCATTTCTGTACACTTAACTAATAACTATTCACAATATCGCGAATTAAAGTTATCGCGAACGGAACGCATCACAAAAATAAAAATTGTCTATGACCGCGAAAAAAAAGAACGTTCGTAATTCGAATCACAGCGTGATCATTGAATGACACTGTTAAAGTCCACTTTGTAACCCGCCGAGCCGCATCAGTCGTGGTAGTCCCGCGGCTCCGGTTTCAGCTACCAGACGAGACCCTCGGGGTGGAGGGGAGGCGGCGCGTCGCCGAAGGTGAACTCGGGAGAGGAGGGCCGGGGCAGCACGAGGTGGTCCGGCGGGGGGAACTGCTCGGGGAACTCGCCGGGCAGAGACTCCATTCCGCCTGCGAAACGACCTGCTCACGTTACTAAGCGCCTGGTACATATACATACACATCGATTATGTAGCGGTTACACTTGAAATCGTACCATTAGGTTAGGCATTTCGTTGGTTGAAGCAGTTGTGTAGACTGCAATACCTACGTCCATTGAAATTAAAAAACCTTTAATAATGAATTGTATAATTACATTCTTCACTCTAATTAAAACCTCTACAACTCTGTGTACGTATTTATCTAAATAAAATATAATCACAAATTACGTCTTAAAAAAAACTACAATTAGAATGCAACAAATACTTATCGTGAAAGCAAGCGAGATTTTATTTCTTTAAATTCATAGTTCAAACTCTTAGACTTTAAAGGAAGTTTATTTCTGTGCGCCGGAGTTTTTAACAGTTTGGCTTAATTGTGTACTTTGACTTAAGTAGGTCAGTTTATGGTAATTATGGTAGATAAAACCCCAAAAATATCGAAAAGTCTACCAACCTGGCTGATTAAACGGCATTGCCGGTGGCGGATGGAAGAATGGTGCATCGTGATGGAACGGGGGTCCATAGCCGAACTCGAACTTGCCGTCCGCCGTCGCGAAGTACGGGAACCCTGGGGGTCCCTCGTCCAGCCCGCCCGGCGACAGGTTCATAGGGAACCCTCGCATCTTACGGGATGAGCCGAAGAACGGACCCCTGCCCATGGAGGTGAGCTGTTTCAGGCGACGCTCTTTCGATCGCTTGTTTTGGAACCACACCTGAGGAAGAAAAGTTAATTAGTTTGGGATATTTCACATAAACTGATGGCTAATGGATACAGAAGGTTTTTTTTTTATGTCATAGGGGGCAAACGAGCAAACGTATCGCCTGATGGAAAGCGATTACCGTCGCCCATAAACACCTGCAACACCAGAGGAGTCACAAGTGCTTGCCTACCCGGAGGACGAAGATAGAATGCCTCTATGCTAGTAATTTCACCGGCTATCTTACCCCACACCGGAACACAACAATGCGAATATTGCTGTTTGGCGGTGGGTTAGCAGGTAAGACGGTAGGTGTGCCGCATATCGCGAAAGTCATTAAGATGACGCATTTATAACCAGTACATGTCTCAGGAATGAAATTATAATGATGAGAGTTGTACATAGTAACTCAAATTAACATCAAAGGTAGATTGCCAATTTTAGAGCAGCAAGGTTCAGTCAAGATATTTTTGTAAGTAAATATGTATGTAATGTATATATAACTGTAAGAATAAGACCTAGACGACCATTCCTAAAGCAAAAAGGGCATTCAGAAGAAACAGATCAAGATTACTCGAAACCGACAAGCATGAAAGATCAAAAATTGCTGAACAAAAGAGGACCATTCTTGTATCAAGTGGAAAGAAATAGGGAAAAAGACTTCCTTATACCATTGATATTATGCAATCATTGATATTATCCTATTGTTGGAAAATTCCATCTCAAAATATAGATATAGATGTATATAGTCTTCCAAGCATAGAAAACTATTTGCCAACCGCAACCCAAGGAACAAAGTGAAGCGTTCGATAAGTGTCGCGAGCACGTTCCGATTGAATTATTATTCCGACCAACTGCGGTCGTCGTTTTATTGACAACGGACTTTATTTTATATTGCTGCGCTTCGCTATTTGTTTTTGATGCTTCAGTCGATAGATTGCGGGTTTATTTACTTTTTGTTCGGGTCTTGTTTTGATTATACTTTATTGCGTAAAAGTGTAGGTACAGATACTTATAATGCTGTCGATGTTGTAATGCTATTACGATTACTAGTATTCAAATTGTCTATTAATTAGGAAATAAAACGAAAAACACAATTCTCAAACACTTATAATAGGTACCTACAGGAGAACTCTAGAATTCAGATACGAGTTTTCATATGATTTCCGTTATGGTCGAATTAGAATTTTTTTTTTGTCTACAACTTTTCAGACTCTCTTTCAGCCGACCAACTTTACAATTTTTCAACCGACTTCTAAAACGCGTCCTTTTTATAGATATTATATCGGAACTTCGTCACTATGTAAACCGATTTATTACCCATACTAATATTATAAATGCGAAAGTGTGTCTGTCTGTCTGTTACCTCTTCACGCTTAAACCGCTGAACCGAATTAGATGAAATTTGGTATGGAGATAGTTTGAGACCCGGGAAAGGACATATGATACTTTTCATCCCGAATAAATTTAGTGTTCCCGTGGGATGAGCGGGTAACACCGCGGGGCACAGCTAGTAAAAAAATATGAAACCTCGCGATGATCATATTTTCGACATAATTCAAACAAGATAGTATCCATGAAAGACCGAACTCAAGTAACTATCGTGGGCACAAAAGTAATAGGATATTTCCACATAAGAAAATAGCAGAATAGGATTTATATTCATTTGTCTTTTTTGTAAAAAGATATACTTTTATTATAAATCAAGTAAAAGGCCACGCATCCAAGTCGTTCACGGCGCGTTAGAGTCGCGTGCGTCTGTAATCAGTAACCACTGGAACAGTGGAACCGTGTCGTGTGAGGCAGCCATTATAGTGCCATGAACCATTTCTTTGCCACATGCTTTTGTTTTCAGTCTATTTTTATCGCGCGTATTGAGAATAGACACCCGTGCACAAAATGGATCGCAGAAAGTTGAGCATACTTAAATTCAGGTACTTAAAAAAGGGTAAGTCAGTAGTAATTTATACTGCGCAGTGCGCAGGGAGATTGACAACGCTCTGTTTACGTGGATTTATATGTATAGTATGTAGGTCAAAATTGATAATGTTACGGTAAGATTAGCATGTACACTATGCAAATACTTAAGAATATAGTAATCGCATAAGGACAGAAGTCAGTATTTTCTCACTAACTATAACACCGTATTGTCAAGCTGTCTGCAAAGGTAGCGGACCTAGTTTGAATCGTGAGTATGATACTCATCCGCATTATGTACCTACATCTAGGTAAATAGGATAAGTTGATGCTATAGACACCTTTTTTGTTTCGTAACGTACCTATATTGTTGTGCGTAATACTGGAATGCTAAGTGTTTCAAATCGTATGACTGCGTACAAAAAATAAGGAACTAATTACCCCCTTCATTTTTAAACCCAAGGACGATATCCTTCATTGCTCATCCTTTCAGTTTCAGTAAATTACAACAAAGATAATTTAACCTGCTTGAATTGTAAACGTTTTTTGCAGGACATAAAGTACTTGTTCACATGATCTATAGAGCAAAATACGAGCTTGCGATATCCACTTGACATAAACGATTAAAATGCGATTTGTTTGTGCAAATGAGTAATTAGCATTCTCATTTCTCATTAGTGACTCAAATATTACAATAGGATTCGCAATCGTAGGTTTTTTGGTACTTAATTGTATCGGTTAAATTACAAGTGATGACTTGATCAGTTGAGATTACCTACTCAAATAGGCATGATGAAAATTGATCCTATTTTTTATTGGAATCAAATGCCTGTATAGGATTAACTTCCTTACATTTAGACTTCTCTAAAAGTCAGATATTACCGTTAAAGTTCGACATTCCTACGGAGCGCTGAAAACGCTCAAAACAAAATGGATACGATGACGTGGTCATAATGTACAAATGTACTTAATAGTTTACCGTCGTATTTTGTCGGAAAAGTTCGGTTTAGCGTGTTTTCTCTATTAACTTTGGTGAAAAAGTTGAGATGGAAATATAAAAATAAGCTTACTTGGGTATTAATGTGTCATAGTTTAGTAAAAGTTCCTATAGTTCGGGTTTCCATAAAGACGCGTTGATAGGTTATCGATTTAAAAATGCAAACAAATCTCGTCTCTAATGGAAATCTGAACAAAGGGACCCTTCACTAAACACTATCACAAATTCTTATCATAATATTGGTTTTCGTATTAATTCGAAATTGATCCCAATAAACGCAGGCTCTTCTATTTGCTATTACACCATATAATAATATTAAAAATTAAAAGTTTGTATGTTTGTTACTTCTTCCCGCTCAACCGGCTGGACCAATTTTGATAAAATTCGGTATTGAGGGAGCTAACGCCCTAGATTACACATACCTAAGCTACTTTTTATTCCGAATGTGGGCAAAACCGGGAGCCGCAGCAAAATTTTCAAATAAAGTTTACAGATAAGGTAAAGTTTGCCTAGAGGCTTTGTACTAAAGTAATAAAGTAAAGCAATCAATCCCACCTGTTGTGAAGACGTCTATTAATCAACCCAGAAGCATTTGAATGAAGCATGTGGGCTCGGAGGATTATTCTGACATGGCATTTTATACAATATATATTCAAAACCTAATGTGAAATGCAATGGTAGGCTGTCGTGGGAAATGCTTGTTTTTATTGGCACTACATAGTGTCTCCACTTTGTCTGATAGTAAGTGAAAATTGGACCCCAAATCACAATGGCATCGGACAAGAAATCAACGGTGCCCATGAGGGCTTGAGCCCTGTCTTTTGACACTTCCGTGCCCTGTGATGGTTCTTTTGTTTGAAAAATCCCATGTTGTAGGAAGGAGGAAAAACAGTTGAGTTTGAGATACTTCCATATGCTTTCATATTCATGGTCTTGAGAACTGCCTATTAAAAAAAGCTCTAGACGATTTCTGTTCAGTATCTATTTAAAATAAAATATATCGCAAAAAAAAACCAAGTGCTTACCAAAGATGACTTAGTGTCGAAAGGCATTCAGTCAACTATAGTAGAGTGAAAAAGGGTCAATGGTACCAAGAAACAGACGTGAAAATTACATTATTGTTTATTTCTAAAATAAGTGAGATGTTTGAAATTAAAAAAAACCTTTAAATATTCTAAAGACCCATCAAATTTTACCGACTACAAGCGCCTCAAGCTACAGAATAATCATGACCCATTTTCGTTGTTAAGCTTTAAAACATTTTGTAGCATTTATGTTAACAAACGGCAATTGTGTCTCTTATCACCATAACATAATAAACACTACTTCATTTGAATGATCTCCGAATAGGACACGTTATAAAATGAGGTTTTACAACACTTTAACACTTAAATAAACTAACAGCATATTCGAAAACCATAACTTACGTCCGTCTTACGATCTGTTGGTTGCAGTAGTTCCATTTATGAATACAGCCAAGGCATTTGGTTTTAAACTTACAGTCGCATGAGCAGGTTTGAGATCGTAGGCGCAACAAGGGCGCGGTTCGATCAAAGCTGCGCGCGCAGCGGGATCTAGCGGTATGAGCTTCTAGCACAAACGTGCTTTTGTTTAAAAAATATAACCTTTTTATATTTTTGATGTCAGGATTACCACACACATTTTGCAAAAGAATGTGCCGATTTCATGATCAGCTATCTGAAAAGCTATAAATAATATCTACCAGTAAATCAACTGAGTATCCTGCGATTAAGACGACTATCACAGGCCTACAGGATGGTAGTTGTATTACAATCTCAATCTCAATAAAAAATTCGTACACAGTACGCGACATGCGTCGACCTCACCTTTCTACCAGTAGTCGAACAACCTTGGACGATTAGAATATGAAATTGACCTGTTCCGTTATTATGTCCGTACCTATTAGTTTTATTACTTAATCGCTCTGATAGACCCGAATGTAAAAAAATGTATCAAAATGTTTGTAAACATTTATTGTGTGGCCATTAAAATTTTATGGTGTCCGCATCCGGTATTGGTACAGGTAGTGTTTTACGTTAGGTCGTCTTTAGAAGGTTCCGTAGCCCCATTTTAGCAATGTTGGCAAAGATAAATAGGAAAAGTCGAGCGTTTCAACCTTTCCCGAATATTACAAAATATTCATATAATATATGATGTTGATGATAATAAAAATTTGAAATTGAAATGGCAATATTAGAATTATACTTTAGAATTAATGATAATTTGATAACTTTAGTACACCGAGAGACGTAAATTAGGACTCTCATGAATCTCGTGATACGACACCACGTCTGTGGGCGGCGACTATAATCTTCGCAAAACTGCCGACCCGTCTACAGCCGAACATTTCTTATAGTTTTTTGTATGAGTGTTATATGCGTACGACTATATTGTATGCTATGAGTAGGTATTTTTAATCCAGAGATATTTACAGTTTTGAGAAAGAGGGAACTTAATAGACTTACTACTCAGAAATCGCAAGAGGTAGGTAAGTGAGGCGGGCGTGTTATCAAAATTGCTTATAGTTATCCACTTATTCCACGTAGACGGCCAAAATTGATAACTAGCATCAAATGTCTTTTTTTCTTTGTAGTAAGTACCTAAAATCGTTCGGTTTCTTACAAGGAAAAATAATATGTCGAGCTAATTCGGTTATTAAAAAGGACTTATTCCTTCCGCTTCTACACTCAAACGTACATCAGTGACCAAAAATTACGGTCAAAATCGTGAGAATATACTTCAAAACTGGACCCCGAATCAAACACGATGTAACTACAGTCCGTCTAATTAGAACACCGCCAGAGCAACCCGACTATCCAGTCAATAAACTTTCTATAATAACTAATAACTAACTAATATCTCAAAACTACAACAATTTGTAGTAGGCTGACGATGAATTTCAACGAAATCTGAGACTTCAAAAAGGACAAATCTATATGTTACGCTAAAGGCGCTTAACCCCTTTTTCACTACGAGTTTTTTGTAGGGTGACGATGCATCTGTACCACGCGGGAACGTCGCAACGGGGTGCCTAAGAACACGCCGTGTGGTGTTAAACACTATATTTCATACGTCAACCCGGCGAGGGGCCAGTCTGGCAATGCCGACAAAATCGTAAAAACTCAATATTACACGCTAACACTCAAAAACAACTAAACGGTCAGCCTAAAGTATTGTCAGTGCTTCGTGTTTATATTATTATTGTAAGGTCTTGTTGGCTACGGTCGTAAATCGATAACCATCTTAGATCGCACTGATTTCTTATCGAGTGTTTTTTTGATGCACTAATTAACACTAAACATCCGTCGCTTAAAGAAATAACTAGTATAATTTTAAATATTTTAAATAGGCTGTCTTATCTTTTCTTTAACTTTTCTAAAAATTTAGTAATTAGACTTGTTCAAGTTTGTTAGTCAACAGACTCCATGATTATTAAATTTGAATTTTTATAATTTATAATGTAGGTATGTGTTTTGTATGTCACCACTGAAATAAATACCTCCAACACTAAGGGTGTCCCTATATTTTAGCAGGCCAAATACTGTTGTACGTAGCCACTCAATTGCTTCGAATTTTGAGTTGGACTCTATTTATATAATAAAATAAGAGCGGTGACAGGTAGCCGTAGCTACCAAAAGCAATTGAGTGGGTAGTTACAGGTTATTTTGAAATCGCCTGGTGACAACAAAAACTCACTAAAATGTCTGTCACTGCTCTTACAAACCTCGTATCTTGTTACTTATTGAATCTTGGTTGTCACCAGACGAAATATTATTTAATGAAAATCGCATTTGCACTTTCCAGTGACCTAAGGTATAATCACAGAGGTAGCCGTTACTCTGCAGTTCTCAGCTAACTGCTAATTAGTTGTACAGCTAATGGCATATCAGGCGCCTCTACGGCATTGTTTTATAACCGTTATTAAGGTAGAGTTAATAAATTTCGCCAGCAGTGAGCGCCGACCGTTTTACGATGCTCACAGCGCAATGTTTATGAAGAAAATGATAGTTGTTTCTGTTATTCACTGGAACTTGATGCGTTTCGGTCTAAGGCTGTGTCCCCATTTGTATTGTTTTGGTGTATCGAATGTTCGTTGTGCAGCACCTACCTATAATGGGTATGCCATAATCTCGTAGGGTATACGACGTTTCTTCGTCCAATTTAGTGGCCTGTATGCGACGTAAATACGATAGCCGCAGAAGATTGGTACACAAGTTATGGCGTCCATCACTACATAGTATAAAGTCGCTTCCTGCTGTCTGTCTGTCTGTCTGTCTGTCCCTATGTATGCTTAGATCTTTAAAACTACGCAACGGATTTTGACGCGGTTTTTTTTAATAGGTAGAGTGATTCAAGAGGAAGGTTTATATGTATAATATATGCCTAATATTGTTAACTTTAGTAGAATTACGCATACCAATTGTGGGTATCTTACGATTCGTTTTTATAATTTCACCCACGATTTATCATTATATTGTTTATAGTAATGTAGCTGTATGTACAGTGTTGATCTACCATTTATAGTTTCAATTTAAGTTTATAAAATAGCTAAAAGTAATTGTGGGTATATTAGATTGGACTTCGCTAATATACCCACAATAACTTAATGTTAATTTTGCGAGCAATATAAAACTCGAGAAACACGTGGTTCTTTGTTCATTACGGTTCAATGCAACGTGGAAGCAACATCTTCGTTTATCTTTAAATAAAAGTGTCATAATAAGTGCTCAGTTTTATTTGATTATCATCGCCGGCTGCTACCCTGAACGTCGAGAGTTATCAGCTTCAGAAGGTGGGATGTAAGACTGGCTCACAAAAAAAGGTAAACTATATTACATTAATTCAGTATTTTATTAATTGAAAAGGTTAACAGCATATGGTGTAATGCGTAATATACCTACTGTTGAAGTGAGTTATGTGCTCATATTTTAAACAAAGCGCTCTAATTGTAGGTAATAATAATTACGAAATTTAAACTGAAAAAAGATAACTGTCCAAATATTATATTTTAAACAATGAGGCATGTTACGTTTCTCCATAAAGTTGTTGTCTTAGTAACGAGTGCAGAATTATTGGTAAATGAAATAAATTGTTATTACTATACCTACTTGATATACCTGAGTAGCAAGGTGTGCCCATATAAATTTGATCCTGTATCGGCTGTGTATGTAATCGTTGTTTTTAGGGTTCCGTAGCCAAATGGCAAAAAACGGAACCCTTATAGATTCGTCATGTCTGTCTGTCTGTCTGTCTGTCCGTCTGTCCGTCTGTCCGTCCGTATGTCACGGCCATTTTATTCCGAAACTATAAGAGCTATACTGTTGAAACTTGGTAAGTAGATGTATTCTGTGAACCGCATTAAGATTTTGATGCAAAAATAAAAAAATAATAATAAATATTGTGGGCTCCCCATACTTAGAACTGAAACTCAAAAATTTTTTTTTCATCGAAAACATACGTGTGGGGTATCTATGGATAGGTCTTCAAAAATTATATTGAGGTTTCTACAATATTTTTTTTCTAAACCGAATAGTTTGCGTGACAGACGCTTCCAAAGTGGAAAAAAGTTGGTCCCCCCCCCCCCTCTAACTTCTAAAATAAGAAAATGAAAAATCTAAAAAAAACATATGATGTACATTACTATAAAAACTACCAACGAAAATTGTTTTGAACGAGATCTAGTAAGTAGTTTTTTTTTTATAATTGAATACCTAACTTTGCACCTAATTTATATGGGGCGCTATACATACCAGGTGTAAACTTAACTTAACCACTTAGGGATGGAAAGTTTTGTACGGAACCCTCGGTGCGCGAGTCCGACTCGCACTTGGCCGGTTTTTTTTTTAAATTTTTTTATTTATAGGTAATAATGTTGCATTACGCATATCTTCCTGGAAAATATGTAACGTCGTATGCACGTCTTCATTTTCTTATAAGACGTTTTGAAATGAAAATAATAATAATATTGATTGAAAAAGTATTTAAATTCTTTATTGTTAATTTAATTTTACTTTTATACATATATTAAAATCTTTACTTAGGAGAAAATAACATTATTTACAATTTTCATACATATAAGCATATTTTAATCAATTTACTTATTTCTCCTACTCTAAAAACGTCACAATAAGAACATTACATGTCCGATGCAATTAACGGTTTCAGCCATGGAAAACATTCGTGATGAGCGACGGCTGGTTACACCAGATGAAGGCAGAGATGATGAGCAAAGGCAAAGTCGACAGCGAGATGCCGGGCGCAGCCGACAGCCAGATGACCGGCGCAGCCGACAGCCAGATGACCGGAGCAGCCGACAACCAGATGACCGGCGCAGGCGACATCAAGATGACCGGCACAGCCGCCAGCAAGATGATCGATGCGGGAGATCCCAAAGCCAGGAACGACGCTCCTATTGACCGTGCAATCACCGGGCCAGCCAATCGAGGTCGCGGTGTCGACTGGCAGAAGGACGACCTTCGCGCAACCGTTCCAGAGGTATGCGGTGCTCATGCAGCCATCATAGGAACAGTCGGAGGTCAGTCAGCGATCATAGATGTTATGCCAGGGTGCGAGGTAGTCGTAGCCGCGGTCGGAAGTCTCGTAGTGTTAATAGACTAGCTGTAGACTACCGACGTAATACTCGATCTCGTAACCCTCGTATACGGAAGTCGAGAGTCGGTGCGGGCAATCAATCACATGCTCGTGTTCCGATTCCTAGGTCTTTAGCTGGAGGACCAAGCGCAGGAAATAACTTTGCAAATGGAAGCACGGGTGTGGATTTGTTGCCAGCCCCGGTTCCAGAGATCCAGATGAGGGAAGTTATAAATAGCAGCAACAGTAATATAATTATTGAAAATGTTAGCGACTCTGGGCGACGCGGGGAGCCTCAGGAGGTAGCAGACGTGTTTAAAGAATTTATTAAAATCATGAAGGCAGAAAACGCCAATTCAAAACCACCTGTTAGATATCCTGTGGCTACCAGTGCAGTTCCAGAGTTTGATCCAAGCAAAAGTAGTCAAACTATTGACATGTGGCTTACAAAAGTTAATGAATGTGCTGCTATTTATAATTGGTCAGAACCTGAGGTGTTGCACTATGCGCTACCCAAGTTAAGTGGTGTAGCACAACGTTGGTATCAATCCCTTCCTAGTATGAAATACACATGGGAGGAATGGCAAATAAAATTGAAGACTGCTTTTCCAAGCACTGAAAATTACGGAATTTTGTTAACAGAAATGCTTGACTTAAGAGCTAAATTTGGATATTCTCTTGAAAATTATTTTTACGATAAGATGATTTTGTTACATAGATGTAGATTATCTGGAAAAGACGCCGTTGATTGTATCCTGCTTGGTATTGATGATAGATCGGTTCGAACAGGAGCAGAAGCTGCACAATTTATGGATCCTGATAAATTATTAGTTTATTTGCGAAGTGTGAAATCAATCCAACGGGCTGAAAGACCTTTTCACAAGCCATCTTCTGCTTCTGATCAAGCGCTAAAATCAATATCGTACACAGAAACCAATAAGGATGGCAAATGTATCAAATGTTACAACTGCGGGGAGGAAGGTCACCCAAGTTTTAAATGCAAGCAGGCGCCAAGAAAATGTGAAACATGTTTTAAACTTGCCAAAAACTCGAATAATAAACCAGGGCCAGAGGAGAAACCAATGAAATAAATTAATAGTCTTTATAAATAAATATTATAAAACTGGTGCAGTCATAAGAAGTTCTCATGTTTTATTTATGTTAGTAGCCAGTGGACTATAATATGCGCAGAAAAGTTTTTTAACTATGAGCCTTGATGACCTTCCCTTCGATAGCGGGACTGTAAAACCACTACGTAAACGTACGACAAATATACCTATCGAATGTCCAGGTTTCCATTTTTATGGAACCAGATGATTTATTTGTCAGTGCCCTTACTAGTAGACCAAACATTAACAGAGCAGACACATCTTGAAGGATTTCTCATTACTGAACATGCTAATAGTTAATAACCTGTGAAGTGCGATAGGATCATATTAAACAGTATAAGGAAACGTGAAGGATTTCCCATTACCGAACATGCTAATAGTTAATAGACTGTAAAATCCATAAAATCATATTTAACGGTATAAGGAAACGTGAAGGATTTCCCATTACTGAACATGCTAATAGTAAATAGACTGTAAAGTTCGATAGAATCATATTTAACAGTATAAGGAAACGTGAAGGATTTCCCATTACTGAACATGCTAATAGTTAATAGACTGTAAAATCCATAAAATCATATTTAACAGTATAAGGAAACGTGAAGGATTTCCCATTACTGAACATGCTAATAGTAAATAGACTGTAAAGTTCGATTGAATCATATTTAACAGTATAAGGAAACGTGAAGGATTTCCAATTACTGAACATGCTAATAGTTAATAGACTGTAAAATCCATAAAATAATATTTAACAGTATAAGGAAACGTGAAGGATTTCCCATTACTGAACATGCTAATAGTAAATAGACTGTAAAGTTCGATTGAATCATATTTAACAGTATAAGCAAACGTAAAGGATTTCCCATTACTGAACATGCTAATAGTTAATAAACTGTGAAGTTTGATAGAATCATATGTAACAGTATAAGGAAACATGGAGGATTTTCCATTTTGAACATTTTCAGTTATAAATTTTGTCTAACTATATTTATTAAAACAAATTGAGTATTGTACTGTATTATTATGCCTATATTATAATTAGAATATACATACATATAGCCTGAGAATGTAAAGGTGCTGGCTTGCGATAGATCCAGTCATGTTCTTTATAGTTGATTATGAAAAACATTAATGAACCTATTTTATTGTAAGTGTCATATTCTGTTTAAGTGTAACGACTAATGATAGTCATTAAGCCACGACGGCCACGAGGACATGGCTTAGCAGGAAGGCCGACTGTTAACTTTAGTAAAATTACGCATACCAATTGTGGGTATCTTACGATTCGTTTTTATAATTTCACCCACGATTTATCATTATATTGTTTATAGTAATGTAGCTGTATGTACAGTGTTGATCTACCATTTATAGTTTCAATTTAAGTTTATAAAATAGCTAAAAGTAATTGTGGGTATATTAGATTGGACTTCGCTAATATACCCACAATAACTTAATGTTAATTTTGCGAGCAATATAAAACTCGAGAAACACGTTTCTTTGTTCATTACGGTTCAATGCAACGTGGAAGCAACATCTTCGTTTATCTTTAAATAAAAGTGTCATAATAAGTGCTCAGTTTTATTTGATTATCATCGCCGGCTGCTACCCTGAACGTCGAGAGTTATCAATATAGCATTGCACCCGTGCGAAGCCGGGGCGGGTCGCTAGTTTTTCTATATGCTCTTAATCAGTGCCCCAACCTAGGTACGCCATCGCTAGCTTCAGACTGCCTATGGCTAACGTAAATGACGATCAAAATTCATAATGTAAGTACGTGATGTGAGATACGACGAGTATGACACGACGAAAGATTATACAAATATGACTTAGCCTAAGCCTAAGATACACACATTTTTATTTTATCTGTTATGACGAAATGAAAATAAAAACGTAATGGCTAAGATAATTTTAGGTCTGCAGTTGCGACAACTGTCTTTATCCTGTCTTAAAAGTCTTAAACTTAAAACACGATGAATAATGTCTACAACATCATCTCGCCATTTTATAAATATGACTTTATGAAATGGATTTATTGTGTGCAAAGGAAAACTTTAAGTTTCATTGTTAAATAAAAAATAGACCGAAATAAAACTACGATAGTCTTAAGACAATAATGTTTTATGTATTTTCGAGACTTTAATTTAAAAATAATTTATATTATACCAATAAGATAAATCTGCCATTTTGTCTGACTAAGAAGGTTACAGTCCGACAAAAAGTCGCAATTAAAAAGTGGCAATACTGTAGTGTCGTCCCCGTTTTCTTAGATTGATTAGAAAGGGACAATACTACAGTATTGCCACTTTTTAATTTTTACTCTTTTTTGTCAGACTATACCTTCCCGTTTATCCAGCCTTATGCTCATTAGAGCTAGGGGGAGCCTGTGTCGAAACGTTATTTATATACGAGAACAATGTGCGCTCAAGATTAATCCCCGGCTCGCGCTAGATGGGAGATTCTCAATGTGAATGGATTCTTTGTTTAACGAATATTGCAAGCATTGTGTCGGTATTAACTTAGTAAATATTAATATTCGCTCCAATTTAGATCATATTATTTAACGGCGAAATTTCCGCAGATGAAAAAAATCCATGTTGCTTGAGACGTACGCCCTAAATACCACCACTTTATTATGACAACGTTTTAAAAACGCAATTAAATATTGTGATTAAATTCCTCAAAATAGGCTACTAAGTACCTACTTATCCCCGTTTAAGGCGAAGATAAGGAGGAATACTATAATAAAATTTCACACTACATTGACGACTTAGGCCAGCAAAGCAACCTACTTACTCTTTATTTATTTTAATTCATAACTTTTCTAGCCGTTTTTTTTTTGTTTGAGAAAAACACCAAACACGCCTCGGCACAGGGATTGCTGGCCGAGTAGTTATATGGATGATAGTTATAGGCGGCCCATTGTCATCGAGGAATTCCCTAATTCACGGTCTGCACTGTAAGGTACTATTTCAGGATCACTTAATGCGAATAGTAATATATCGGTTCGTTGTATAATAGTGAACATGGTAATATACATACGACGCTTTGTAAGTAAAAGTATAAGAAAAGTTCAAAGGGTTTCTGACAATAGTCACGATTCATGAAACATGGGTACAACTGCTAAATGGAGCCGATAATTTTATCACCTTGTCGCGGTAACTAAGTAATACGATGCAGACAAACTGCTGCAATGTAGAAACTTAGTGTAACAAAGTACTAAATATGATCACCTCCTTCCATTGTTTACAACAGCATCGTTTGTCTATCAATACGGCTGCAAATGCCAGCTAGAATGGTCATTATACTTAGTCAATATGCTTCTAGATTAAGCGTTGACCATGCTTCGAAAAACAAAGGAGACTCAACCGCAGGCCGCAGCGAGTCGACGGGCGGTCGGTGTCCCGTCGAGATACACCTATCTACACACCTATACCGCCACCTTAGAATAAAATGACGTAAGTACATGAAATGAAAATAGATATACGACCTTTCGAACTGACCGAATGCACCACAAACAGTTGTGCTGAGTTGTTTTTCATTCGTTTCGCCATAAACTTTATTGTATCACGCACCATATGGGACGCGAATTTTGGGCACCCTAGCGTGTTACCTTTGCTCGATTTTGATAAATATTAAAGTGTTTAGTTTTTTTTACAGTTCTTTGATATGAATTGGGGATTGTATCAAACTATTAATTTAAGCGAAGTAGCATTTAAGTATACCTGTAGTCGTTTCTTTAAAAGACTACACAACTTCTTACTCGTAAGTCACTGCTGGGCAGAAGCCTCCAGACGGTAGCATAGAGGCTACACAAGCCATTACAGTATAACAGTACCTACACCAAATATATCTACGAGGTACCCTTATTTAAAAATACTTGTAGGTACATACTCGTATTATTCCTTAAATGAATCTTAAATTAAACCTTTAATAAGTTTTTTCTTAGCTAATTTTAATTGACACCATTTTACAGCGAAAATTCAAAGCACTGTTCATGTCTGCAATCTATTAGAAGAGATTGTAGACAGTTTCTAAAATATCCTCTTAATTGACGGAACACCTTTCGTCAATCAAGAAAACAAAGGAGCTCATAAATTTCAAAAAGCGAACGCATAAATTTCAAAAAACGTTCTGAAGACGACCACACTCACGCACGCTCACGCACCATCTGTGTTCAATTGGCGTGGCGCTTAAAGCAGTTTTAACGGAATTGTTCCCTCGCGAAATTGTGCAACATGACTTAGATTGTTTGTAAACGTGTAGGGACGCGTGTGAGGCTTGCTCGATAACTGAGCGCTTTTAACCGCCTTAAATGTAGACTGAATCGTATATTTCCGTAGGGATTCCTAGTTATATACCTACGCTATGATTTGGCCTACTTTATTAATATACAGATAAAAAAAAAGATAACTGATTGATGGTTAGCTGAAGATGCATGGTATTAAACACTGGATAAGATAATTAGAAGACATTAATATAAATGCAGTATTTTAAGTTTCAAGTGAAATTGCGTACAAAAATCTTTCTTTAAACAATTTTAGCGAATGTTTTTTTATCCAACAAATAATGGAACACTCCAATTGCTATAAAAATTAGTCGATTTTAAGGAAAATAATGGTAATATCATTTGTAAGATGTCAAGGACTGTCAAGCAGTCTCGCAAAATCACATTTTATGGTTACCCCATTAAATCCTTCAGAAAATTTAATCATACTAGATCGTATCTTTAAGAAAGAGCAGTAAATCATAGAAAATAATTCTTAGCACGAAATTAGCCGATAGATAAAATCGCGGGCCATGGCATGGCATGTTCCAAAGCGCAATGAATTAACCCACTTTTAGATTTCCATGGTTAGTAAAAGCGCAAAATCATTTTAAACGATATTTTCTTCATTACGAAATAGTTCGAGGTCGTACTTGACTATTTCAAGGATGATCAGAATAATCAGAATAGGCCTGTAAGTTATATCGAAATTCGAAATATAAAACTTTAAAAAAATGGCCAAGTACTTTCCAAGTCAACGCTGGAACCATAAAGTAAAAAAAAAACTGAATTAGGTTTTTAATGACCCAAAACACATTCCGTCAATCATTTCCAGCCTGTGCGCTGCGACGGCAGATTTATTTCATTTTAAAAAAGTTAACTCGAATGTTGCCAGCGCTAAATTTACCGTGGCTGTGCCAGTGATTCCAATTTGTGTGTCGTCTTTGTTTGTTTTCAGTTAATTATGTGCTCCACACGATGTTACCGGTGTTGAACAGACTTTGTAAAAATATGGTAGGTATGATTACATTTTATTTGTGCCTACGTAGACCAGGTATTCTGTACACAACTAATATTGATATAATTTCCTACAGTGCGGAAAGTAAACATTTTCATACATACATTGTAAAACATGAACTCAATAATGACTTAGAACTTAATTATAAACCTAATTGATTCCCTCTAGAAAAAATTCCGATTTTTGAAGATATACAGCACAAAATCTTATTCAGATATTCGAACGTACCCCCATTTTTCCATTTTCCAATCAAATTCCGTCCCAGACCCGATTCCACTCGGCTGCGTTTAATTCCTGATAAGGTTACATCACACAGCGACCAATCAGGGGCGACGTTCATAAATGGAATAGCTTTATCAACTGATAACAGAACCATAAAGCATTGTGTACTTTTTCAAAATGGCTGCTTTTATGCGCGTTCGTTTTAGTGTTGTGCTACTTATTAACCACGGAGATAACGGGCGTCCTTGGTCTTTTTAGTAGGCATCTATTTTAACTACAATTAGTTTGTATATCAAAAACTCCGACTAGGTATCGTTTTATTCTCTTATTCTTATTCCTGTTGAAATGTTAATTTTATACACGATGAAACCGCAATGCAAATTTCTTTCAAAGTACACAAATAATATCCAACACAAACTTTGTCCAAGTTTGACGTTCTTTAGGCCTGCACAGGTAAGTTATTTTGCTGTCCTAAAATATTTATTTAGCGCTGTTTAACTGCGGGCACAAAGAACCTCAAAACCATATTGTCAAGACATGTCATAACGCTGATTTTGAAAATGTATACGAAAGAACTTAAATGTACTATAAGAGAATATAAAAATAAAACGGTACCTCTGATTTTCCTAAACTTAAACTCGAAATAATCAAGATAAAAAGTAAAAACCAAGATGTACATTCTACAAATTCGCAACACAGCTGAGAGTATGCGGAATAGCAGGAGGAAGTGAGGGCTGAGGTCGTGCTGACGTCACGAGGCGGAATCGGCCTCGCCACCCGAGCGTAGCGCGCGGGGAGGTACTTTCTCACAGCTCCGTGGAGAAGATAGACTATTGGAAGATTAGCGATGAGACAAAACGTTGGCCTTATGGAGAGGATGAAGATAATAGTTCAATAAGAGTCCACGAGGGGTTGTCTTATTAACGTATTTTTTTGTTATTGTAGTTTCAGACTTGGTTGTAATGTATATTATTGTAATCAATAATGTACTTATTGTTTTAGTTTTCTAAAACTGAAAAGAAAACAAAAATTATATGCCTGTTCCGTCCGAATGCGATATGATATGATCAATGGAATAGACAACAGGCTTTAAAATTCAAAAATTCCTAAATTTTCTAACGAGATATCACTATTGCTTAAAATAAATAAATAAGCCCAAATTAAGCTCAAGAAGGCTTGTGTTATGGGCACTAGACGACGATATACGTATTTATATAGATAAATACATACTTAAATACAAATAACATCCATGACCCAGGCAATATTTATGCTCAAATTCTTATTTTCAGAATTATTTGTGTAGGATTGCAGGTACTAACATTTTAAATCCGTTAACAAACGCATACGTCTCAGACCGATGATTTATTGATTTTAGAGATTTATCTTATTCGCCCTAATAGACATTTAATTCAATTGAAACAACGGAAGAAAACCACTAACATTAATGTAGCAGTGTAAGCGAGCCATTTTGACAAAAAGTAACCTTCGAACGAAAGTATTTATTCAATTTAATATTCCCAACAAATCTCACACTTTTCGTTCCACCATCATCCCAGGTTACAAAAATAAACCGTCTCAATAAAAATAATAAAAACCGATACAAAGCAAGTCGAGCGTATCGACACCGATATTGTCACGTTACTAGTTCTCTAAAGCGTAAACGTTACGTGCCTATCCCGGCCGAAAAATGCGCTAAAACGTCTATGGTCAACGAACTTCAAAAAACATAACAAACAAACAAAGTTTATTTGAAATTAGAACACTATTTAAACTGTTCAAAATTCCACGCCCAGTGGTTCTAAGCGTCAAATTTAAGGCACAACGTTTTGACAGGTGCATGTTATGTTTAAGTAGATTATGCGAATTTAATTTTAACTGGACACATTTGTGGTAAGTGAAATAGCAATTTGAAGATAACTGACTGTGACAAGAGATTTGTTGCTATGAATACTTAGCTAACACGAGCTAGTTACCGAACCGTGAACCTAACATGACTTAGCCGTGATCCGAGATTCATTTGCAATTATGATAAATTGTGATTTGGAGCATTTTTATATTCTTAATTCAGAAATATTCTCTAGCACTAAACAACAAGTTATGGAATGTATTCAAAGGCGGGTTTGTCTTGTAATTGTTCTTAGGCTGAGATGGCCACAAATATGTCATTAACTTGCTATTACACCAGCGTGAGAGTACCAACTGGGATATGATAAATTACCGAAGACCGAACGAATACCGACACGATTACTGCTTCTGGTATTGAAAGGTATGGGTGTAGTTGTAGCATTAGAGCAAGCTATCTTTACTGATTTTTCTTATCATATTTTATACTATACCTGAGCGTACAAGCATTACATTGTCTACATATGTACGTGAATGTGCCTAGATTATAATTACATGTGCTTAGATAGCCACAATGTATACCTGTAGTTACCTTATATTTCATAGATAATTATAATTTACTGCCACAACGTAATTACTTTCTGGATGTAATCAACTACACAATCGCAGTAACGACAATCCGGTATCATACATCACGGCACACCAAAACATATTGCACAGGTAACGTTTCTAAGCCGGCAAATGACTGACGACTTGCCTAGGGCGATCGAACATTAAGCCCTACGCAATATTAATGTGCCACATTCTCACCCGGACCAATAAAATAAATGATGTAATTTTTTGTCCGCGCGGGGTGTTCCTTTGTCCCAGTGTGCGCCGCCCTTTGTCCACCCGCACAGTGCCGTAGGACGTCCGCGTAGACAAAAAGATATGTGGCGCCGCTCTTGAGTTTTTTCATAATTTTCGCATAATACCCTTTGTATGACACGGCTTTCTGTCATAATTCATAGTTTTATGGCTTTCGTCGCGAGGCTTTGTGGGACCGCACCTGTTGGGTCACGTAAGGTGCTTCTGTCTTCAACATGTTCATGATAAATGAACGTAACACGGCATTTTTGCAACAACAAAATAGTTTTGCGTGGTTCGTCGGTATCATTGTTGATAATTCATAATACATTTTAAAGTTAGTAATTGTTCTTAGCTAACACAAATCGATAATACTAGTAAAATATTTTTTTAACTAACAGTGCCATCGAAATCCATAATTGTGCTGATGACCCATGGTTTAACTCTATACATATATAAATTGCTTTTCACGGACTTTTTACTAGACACAAAGTTTACTTTTTACCGTCACTGTCTCCAGAGAAACAAATAAAAGTGATAGACGAGTAATTTCACAAAAAATCCACGATAGTCAGTTCGGTTTCTGAAGCGGCGAGGCGGAACGCGACGGCATTTCATGGTCTTTATGCACAATACCGCCTTTGCAAATGCTGTAAGTCACATGCGTTTTGCTACTAAAATAAGTCATTTTGTAAGTAATATGAAGGTTCATTAAATATTCTCATCCAAGCTTCATACCGTACGTAGGTATTTACTATAAAATATTAAAGGACAATCCTACACTAAAAGCGACCTAGTCTAAAGCAATGCTTGTAACAGTACAAGTACCCACAGGGACATAATTATATCGATTATAAATACATAATTATATCGATAACATCCATGGTAACACATATTCGAGATCATCATCACACAAATATTTGCCGTGGCCTAGTTCGAACCCCGGACCGCTGGCTCAGTAGGCAGCTGCACTACAAGCTGCGCCAACCGCGTCGTCATAATATTTTTTACTCTAGTAAAATTTGCAAGTTTTTGATAAGTATATAAGAATTTAAGGTTTTTTAATATATATTTTATAAGAAAAACGCAGTAAGTATAAAGGATAAATCCACGTCATATACTGTTACTCTTATGCATTTCGCGGTTGCCGTACGTTGCACATTTTTACGAGAAACCAACGCATAAGCGACGATAAACACACTATTTTATTATTGTTCACCCGTTCCCTTGTTTTGATAATAACGATTAAAATTACAAATTTATTGCGATAACGTACACGCAGTTTGTAATAACGTCCCGTTTTTAGATAAGTAAAGTGCAGATTTGACGGCAACGACGTATTAAAGTTGCGGGTGAGATCGTTACTGCAAGCATTCCGTGGGACATCGGTTCGGCGATTGCTATTTAAAAATGAGAAGCTGGCCGACATGAATAAAAAACAAGTTTTTGTAAAAAAAGTTTTTGTCCGTTTTGGCGTGACGATCAAACCACTGTGCACTTTGATGTATCGTCGAGATAAAACCAGTTAAAAATGTGTGTACAGTATAATGATTTACGCTCCAAACAAAATCGTTAAGTTATGGGAGGAGCATGACATGAGACATGAAGCGCTCATAAGTAAAAATATTTTTACTAGCTGCCCGCTCATCCCACGGGGACATTACATTTTTTCGGGATAATCAACGGGAACAGCTACCTCCATACCGAATGTTATCAAAATTGGCCGAGCCTTTTGAGCGTGAGGAAGTAACAATAAACATACACATAAACACATTCAACTACTTTCCCCTTTATAATACTACATACCTAGTGTGACTATGATCAATTCTGTTATTTTTTTTCGATTTGGAAGGAACAACATGCAACAATGGCATAGTGTTTTTATTTATACCTAAATGAACATTCGTGAGTACTAAAATGCACAAACGAATCTACTACCACAGATACAATATGACATCAACCGAAATGTCACTTACGATTCACCCAAGATTCACTACAAAACATAAATTCCGAGGAACCACCGCTCTGTCCTCTTCAAAGGCTGTTTTATAGGACAATCGACGAATTAGCTGGGGCCTGTATATGGGACAATTTGCCGTAAAACCTCGGTCGACTGTCCGGAGCCTGTGTTATAACACAATATAAATATTATTTACAGTATATTGACTTCATTGCCAAGCGAAATCTCGACAGAGCTCGATTCCCAACGGTTTGCCTAATTTATGGTATTTGAGTAAATCGCGGCGCTTTAGGAAACGTTTAAGACCTCGTTATTAATAGTAATAGCATTCATAAATTTCATCATCAATATCACGGTTAAAACGTCTACCAACATAATTTCGTATATACGAGTATGACTTTAATTAATGGTAAAACGACAATTAACATAATAACTCTGTAACAAGCCCTGTCTTCGTGACTGGTATCTTGGAAAAAAAGAAAACAGTTAAAATGTAATACGACTTGCCAACAGTATCCGAAATTGTTGCAAATGTCTAGTCATGATGTTATGTTACGCTCATTACCAATTACCTATGTACCAGTTGCCCTGTTTAGTTTGGTTCAAATTCAGTCATGAGTATAATTTTTTCACTCCATTTTATTTCAATCTTTTCATTGATAACATTTATCTTGTAAACACGAAACATTCAAAATTGTTTTCAACATATTTATGTTAACTACTAAGTACTTTTTACGAAATAGTAGGGATGAAACGCGCTCTTTCCGTGTGTACACAGTTAAAGTACTGTTTCCGGCACTAGTGCTGCAAAGCCTCCTTTATCCCTCGCCTCGTAACTCCCGAGAGTTATAGTATTTGGGACAGTTCAAAGTCGCCGGGCGGCATTAAAACATGAGAAACGACCGTCCGGCTCATTCAGCCAGTCACTTCAATTCATAATTGCTTACCTCATTTCACTGATTTTAATATAGAGTATGAAATGCGGATGTTTTAGAAAACCAAGCCCAAAGGGATGCATGTAAATGTTCGTCAATGTTTGTCGCAGGTGTTTGTGGCCTGAACCGAAGGTGGCGGCCATAAATATGTTGAGTTTCTTTCGGCGTTTCTTCTCAAAAGTGCAGGTCCCTCTTGTGAAATGCCGGTAGATTCAGACATGTGAAAGTGCCCTTGTAAGCCTACTTATAGAATAAAGTTAATTATTTCATTATGTGATCGGGTTTACGAATTTACCGCCCTAAGTATGTAATGTTTTCTTCAGTTTTACGTCTTGTCTTGGCCAGGAAGTATCATTTACCGGGCGCGTAGCGAAGCGAGCAGAAGATCCCACTTACGAGTAGGGTGACGTCAAATTTGTAACGTACTAAATTTTTAGGGTTTGTAAAGGACATAATCTGAAATATTTAAACTTAAACGGGCGCGCTGTCGAAACATCGTCTAACGGAGTAATGTAGTGTCAAACTTTTGAACATAGGCCTTGGCTTTCACGTGACATACATTTGAGTTGAGTGTTAGTCAGCAGTAAATTACATGAGTTTGGTACAAAACAATATTTGAAAGGTAGAATTTGGTATAAATACATCTAGAGCACTCTAATAGTCAAATATATCTGTTAGTTCGAAATTTTTACGGAGCGTTGAAAACGCTCCATGCAAATGGAGAGCGTGACGTCATCACCCCGAAAGGTATGGAAAAATAACTAAATTGCCATTATAATCGTGAAAAAGTGCGTTTTAGTACTTACCTAAATGATTGTCATACAATTATTATTTAGTTGAATTATAAGGCTTCCGATAACAATTTTAAATTAGCTTTTGAACTTAAAATTTGCTCTGCATTTATGATTAAAAATTCAAAATTTGTGTTTATAGGTAGGAATAACCGCTCTCATTCCTAAAATAAAGCTTTAGACGTTTCTGTAGCTTAAAAAAAAGAACATAAAAATGTTTTTTCCCGCCTTGTGCGGGGTATCACAACGGCATCCGCGAAAACGTAACCGAGGTGATAATTTTATCGAGTTAGCTTACTGCTGTGAACATAAAATAGCTTGATAATTGCAATTTATTGAATTTTTATTATCTAGGAGCATAGAAGCACCCCAGCCTTATGATTATGAAGTGTGATCTACCAAACAAAGAAAGGATCATCAAAATCGATTTATAAAATGGCGAAATGATTACGTAACATAACATTAAAAATAGAACATATAGTCGAATTGAGAACCTCCTCCTTTTTCAAGTCTGTTGAAAATTGATATCGTCGCAAGATACTTCACAAGAAGGTTTCTGGCCAGATTTCTCAAAAACTGCCACTTGCTCACCTATCTTCAAGAATCATTACAAATAACAAATAAATACAATTATAAACGCAACAATATCGAAATATTCTTAAAATAATTAAATATTATGACATGACACGCCAAAACCTTGATTTCACAATGAAAGGCTCCAAAAATCCCTTCATTAAACTCGTTGAAACTTGAAACTGTGCAGCGGCCATTGCCTTGGCGTCAGTGGCAATTCAATGTTCGAAAATGAATCGGATCATGAGTAAAATGTCAAAAATATGCCATAATTATATCTTATGGTCATCGTAAGGTATCAGTTCGTATTTAATATGGGTTCAGCGTATAAGTTGCGAAACGACGGTAGGACATTCAGGTCAGTGCGTTCTCGAAATTATCTGACTTTGGTGACGATATATATATGACTAATATTTTTGGACTAATTATGAGATTCTAGATTCAATCCTCAAGATAAACAACTAAAACCTCGACTGTACCTAAATAATGGTCAACGTAGCATGAATTAATTTTTCCAAACTCACATTAATTTCGACGACCGGGAGTCAGGGTACCAGGGCAACAGAAGTTGAACAGAAGCGTATTATACTCTAAGGTATAAATAACAGTTCTGTGCGTATAACAGTCAATCACATTATACGGCCTCGTCTTAGCTGCCAGTATTTAAACTCAGTGCATTCACCCTCAACAGACCATAGACAACTAACGGCCAACGGTTATGAACCATAGAGCATTAAGGCAGCCACACACGACACATTAATCAGAGCCGACTCGGCAGTGACATAATAACGTGTTGCTAAGTTTTTTATCGACCATCAATCAAGTGGTGACATGTGCTTCCTTGAGGAGTCTTTTCGGTAGAAGTTTGAGATATTGTTTATGTACCGTTATTTGTATTTATCTTGAAATGTGTACCGTATATTTGTGCATTGTTTTATGAAATTATACTAAGTTCGTGCACCTTTGGGACATAAGGAAACGTCATGACATGATACAATTCGTTTTTTTGCGTTGATTATAAGGAAATGGTTTATACAGTCCGCCAATTTTTTACCAACTAACAAAAATTTCATTTGAGCCTTTGCATGCAATATTCCGTTTCAATACCTATTTAATTTTTATTCCTTTTGCGTCTTTCATGCTTGAGTTTGTTAAGATTATTTTAGGTATAGAACAACAATTTATAAAACATGACATGTAAATAAAAATTAGAAACCCGCTAGAGATATTTTACAACTTCAATACTATAATCATAATGTAGAACTGAATAAACAATAAGTATATTAGCATAATTAAAACGACAACAATTTGCCACTAACATCATAGCAAGAACTATCTAATTAATGATGATTAATGTTTACGCACTTTATTAAAAATGCAAATTTGGAACGGGCACTGAATATTCTTTGAGTAATAAGGTAATTTGTAAAATGTAACTGTACTGATGACACTATACGGCGTAAAAAATAATCGTTATGCATTCATTAACCGTTCATATATTTTTATTACCCTATTACCCTTTGTCCTTAATAGAGACCCCACACTAATGTCTATTGAACGCCGCGCGTCCTGCCAGCGTTCGCGCATTGCCGACGGAACGTTCGCGCAACGTCGATTCGTCTCTTTTCCACGTTCGAAGTGAGAAAAAGAGAGATGTACTGTTGCGCCCATAAGAAGCAGTAGCAGCGGCTAATGCACAACGCAATCCTCTCGCCTGCTACCGGGTCGCCACCACCTTCAGGACAGGGACGATGTGGGGGTGCTGACAAAGACGCTAGCACAACGCCGACGTTCGAAAGGCGTTACAGCCCGAGCGGAAGGTCCGAGCGCGGTATCTCTCTCGCTCGTATGGGCGCCGCTCACCGCTGCCCCTTGCCGCCGATGTCGTGGCATGTCCGTTAGAGATGCCACGTCAACGCTGCAAGAACGTAGCGTCACCGCTGCGCGGACATAACGATGCTCAAAACACGCTAGTGTGGGGTATCCCTTAAACTTCCGAACAGGTGGTTACCCTTGGAGTTTGTAGGGAATGACAAATGACATGAAATGCTTCGCGGCGTCTTTGATTGATCGTTTTTAAATAAAGTACCGAAGTTGCACGTCGATTACAGCTAGTAACTTATTTTTAGCAGTTTTTTTTTCGATTGATAAAGTGTTTTAAATTGAGCTTTTATTTTGTACTAATTTGTTAACTTGTGGAAGTTATTAGACGCTCTCTAAAATTTTTTTTTTCCATATTTCACTCGTAACAACTAAAACGTTTAAAATACATAAGGTAAGGTGGGCTAAGACTAACACCAGGAGAAGACTGCCACTAACTCTCAACTATTTGGCTCAGTGACCCAAACAGGATCTTAGCCTCCTAAACGAGAGCACGCCACTTGTCCCGATCCTGCACAGTTTCTCGCCAGTTTTCGACTGAAGAAGACTGCCGCAGGCCAATAAATAACTAACTGTTAGCCTTACCCCACCTTACCTTACCGTCCGTTAAGCTATGTCATATAATAGGTACAAATTATAATACAAATAAGAACCCAAGCTCTAGCAAAATTTTACAAAACAATGTAACAACAACAAAATGGAAATGAAAGCGGCAAATTTTCCAACACTGACAGCCCTATCCTGTCACTGGCATCGCGAGCCGTCAAATTAAAATATGAGCCAATAAGGGCCCGGCGCGTCGACAGGGCCGTCACGCCGGAGAAATTACGATATATGAACTTATTAAAATATCTTAGACTTTTTGTCGTTTCGCGGTCGGGTGGTGACGGCGTCGTGTTGCTATTTTGACATCTTCCTGCGTTTGGAAGTAATAGTTTTATTTTTGTTACGTTTGTGACGTAAGTGTTAATTAGTTTTGTTAACAATCCTATAAGTGTAGCTAAAATAGGATTTACATTTACGCCAAACGGATAAGAATGGATTGATAAAAAAATCATGTTTTTATTAGGTGTATTTAATATATTTAGAATTGTTTTATGATGCTAGAGTTATGATTATATTTCCTATCTTCTTTGAATTCGAAGATAGTGTGTTCATGCCTTTACTTTTGCAATTAGCGACCTCTATTAACGATGTAATATTAATAATTAGTATGCGTATTAATAATAAACCGTTACAAAAATTATCCTGTTATGCGGCACCGCAAAAGGGGCCCATATTTGTCAACGACAACTAAATACCTATGCCAAATCGATTTCCACCTCATGCGGTACTTCAAAAGCGAACCGGTATTCACCAGTTAGCACCGGATTACGCCAGAAAAACTTTTACAGTTACAGTAAAACCACAGATATACATACGACTAGATCCTTAGCTAATATGAGAAAAGGTTTATTTTCGCTTCTTCCTTGTTTTTATGGTATTTTCTATGCCCACATGTGGTAGCAGAAGCATTTGACACGCGCGATCTGGCGAGACTTGACGGATGGTGGCAAAAAAAGAAAAAAGTTGTTTATGAATCCACTTAACATACTTGACATTATTGGACGAACAATATTTGTCTCTGGTTTGTTGGGTGCTAAACGTTGAGTGTCGGTTACAACAAACATTTTTTCCTTTTACATATTGATGTCTCTATTCTAGTTAGTTTGTTGTATCAATGTTGCACACTTGTTTTCTGAGTTTCGAAATATATTTATTTAATCATTTATACACTATGTCTACCTCGGTTCTACTATCTCAAACGTTGGAGGATGCCAAGTCGAAATTAAGCGGAGGTGCGCCATAACAAGGTCGGCAGTGGAGCGGTTGGGAAAGATTTGGAAAGATAGAAGGATAACGAAAAATACAAAGGTCCGTTTAATGAAGTGCCTTGTCTTTCCAATCTTTCTTTATGGTGCTGAAACCTGGACTTTAAGACTTCAAGATAGGCGAAAGATCGACGCGATGGAGATGTGGTGCTGGAGACGCCTTCTGAAGATCCCATGGACGGCATTTCGCACCAACAATTCTATCCTCAAAGAGTTACAGATCCAGGATAGACTTTCGTCGATTGTGCAGCTCCGAGTTTTGAAGTTCTTTGGCCACATATCCCGAAATAAAAACTCCATGGAAAGATTGGTAGTCCAGGGCCAGATAGAAGGCAAGAGAGGACGAGGCCGATCACCGACTCGCTGGACCGACCTTATTAAAAAGACCACACGGAGCTCCTTGGTGCAGTGCACTCGCTCCGCAGACAACCGGGTGAAATGGAGATGCATCGCGAGAGCTGCTGTCTGCCAGAGGAAGGATGAGGACGAGGACCCAAATGTGGACACTATTGCCGTAACCACGACCACTCTGCCAAGAGTGAACGACTGATGATGATGACTCTTGATTCATTATAATTTTACTGATATTACATATACCGAGTAATATCTATCTTAGGGTAGGGTTAATACCAAATTAAGGGGCATTTTTTATTTATTTACACAAAATGTTATTTAAATGAAATTCATCACAGTTTTCTCCAAAAGAATCATCTTAAGATAAAGTGAAGATAATAGATTTAGTCACGAAAAGTGTGTACAATTGCGACACTACAGAATTTATATGTTCTTCCGATTTGTCAGGATATGATTATAAAAACCAAACATTTTCCTCCTATCTCCAGTAAGTCAGAAACGAAATTAATTACCCAAGTGCACAGCTCTTGCCGCCTACGTTTACAAACATTCAAGTAAAAACGTATTTTTTCCTCTTGAACAAAAACTGAAACAAAGAGGAAGGAGCAAAAAGCGTGACGGACAGACTGACGGATCTCGGTAGACATCTGTTGCCGTGGTGAATCGGCTTCCATGTGTTTAGTTCGATGTTTTGATGAAGTTTAAGAAAGTTCTATAGGAAAACTTTGCTTTTCTGTCCACTGTCTTGTATCTTTCGGAGAACGTAAGTTTTTCGGGACGTAGTAGACCTATGGTTAAGTATAATTAATTAATTATGCATAAAAAATCGCCGATTTGTAACTCCATGTGAAAGAAAAGTAAATTAACTTTAAGGATAACGTCTAAATTATGCGATTTCTTTCACACAAAAATATTTAATTATGCTCATGAAAGCCATAGCTATGTTATTTTTTAGGTTAAATTTGGAGGGCATTAAGATCATCATGTATAACACCACGTACAGAGCATTTTGATTCAGCAATTCTTCTAAAATTAACTATCCCCTAACCCACTCTATGAGTACCAATAAAACAACTGACAGCTAATTCCGTTAAGAAATTCGAATTTCAAAATGAGACATTCGACAAACGCCCTCATAAATAAAGGTGCGTTCAGAGCAGAACTCCTTACAAATCGGGTGCGTTCGTTAATAAGGATATTTGTCACGTCGCAATATTCAATTTGCGGGCCCTTGATGGAATGCCCGCCATTTGTTACAGTTCTATGGTTTTGATTTCATATTTATGTACGAGTTTGAAATTTTCTGTACCTATACGTGGTAAAGTTTGTTTGTATTTTATCTTTTGAGAACGTATCTATCTAGCTCCTATAGTACCGTCAAATTGTCTGTTCTTTAAGCTGTGTCGTATACTAGTATAGACTTCCAGTGAATCGTTTACCCTTTTTCTGACTGATTTTAAAATGAATTAAATCAATCAGAAAGGCAATTTCAATACGCAAATCTAAAGGCGCCTCTGCCTTGCCTCTATCTATAAGTAGGTGTCTAGCGAAAGTTCATTTGTCATTTGATATTTACCACTCGGTTTTCGGTGAAAGAAAACATCGTGAGGAAACCACCTAAGCCCAATAAGGCCTAGTTTCCCCTCTGGGTTGGAAGATCAGATGGCAGTCGCTTGCGTAAAAACTAGTGCCTACGCCACATCTTGGGATTTAGGTATAGCCGACCCCGATTGAGAATTCATTCTCTACAAAGATATGGGACAAAGGCTACGAGGATGGTGATGTGTCTAGCGAAAGTTCATAAAAGTCTATGTAGATCTTAAAGCGGTCATTAGTTTCTGTAAAGAAAAGTAGCTAAATCACTTCAACTTGACTTTAACACGTTAAGGGACACAGGGTTATTTAGAAATAAGTTTCTGTCAAAAATGACATTTCACTGGCAAGCTTTTATAACCGACTGTACTTTTCTTTGGATATCCATCAAATGCTCACTGAGACGATTTTAAAGAGCCCAAGCTCGGTAGGAGTGCTTTTTCTATTATAGAGTTCCTATGGCCACCTTCCAGCTCCATCATCAGATCAGCCCCATGGTACCATATTATTGTATTGTCATCAAAGTTAAGTAAGTATGCAAAATTTCAGCTCAATCGGTTGACGATATCTGCTTCAAAATTGAGTTGTAAGATTCCACCCGAACTTACGTTACGTTACTTTAAACATAGGTACATGTACATACAATGCAAGTTAAATAAAAGCTTGTAAAAATTATGCATCAGTACAGACATACAAAAAAGTTCGAACTAAACCTTACAAGGGCTTTATATAAAATTATGATAAATGTTTAGGCTGTAGACGGAGTGAGCAGTTTTGCAGATAAAAGTTGGGCAACTTTTATCAGGAGGATCCTAATCTACGTCTCTCAACGTGAAAGTGTTAGAACGAAAATTGATTTCATTAAAAAGAAAAACTAAATCTGAATTTTCTATAACATTTTTTTTAATTAGCACTCAGGTACGTTAGTCTTGCCACATTCAGCGCAATCGCTTTACTTAAAGATTCTAAATTCTTTCCATATAAACAAACCTCTGAGCCGTAAAATTAGTGTAGAATTTCCAGTGAAACGTGACATTTCGACACGAGTAACAGTAACTTTCAATACAACTGTCACATTTCAGACGAATATACAGCTACGTCCCAAACTAGAATTTACTCCACTCTATTGAATAGGTCTCATGAATGTCTATAAACGTTGTGCTTTAGCACTTGAACCATTCATCGGAATGGGAGACTTCAAGTCTTTGTATATCGTAATCGATTTAAAATCCGCTTTGAACTCCGCAATCGACTTGAACATCGAATAGTGTTAACTGTTACTATTGCATTTTCCTAAACTACTGGTCACCGTAAGTATTAAAGTGCACTCGGGTAATTCCGAATGTTGGGATCGTGATCGGGATATTCAAAAAATTAATAATAAGTATCTATTAAACGCGGCATTTTTTTCGCTAGCAACACTTCTTCGGATATTCGTTTAAAAGCATCTAGGAAAGTGTTGCTAGTACGAATGACTTTTAGTTTCGCAAACGGCCACCTTTTCCTTACTCTACGGGTGGCAGTCTTGCCACCCTGTCTATTACAGCCGAACATTTCTCATCTTTATATAAAGGCAAATGCCTTGTGCCGTTTTTTAGCGAGAACATTTTTGTGTGAGTCTTTTGTTCCGCAGCATGCAATTCTCAAAATAGTCCTGAATCTATGAACGTGTTAAAAACCGACCACAAGGCTGCTCTAAAAACGTTGACGCTCCGTAAACGCAAGCAAATGTATGTAAAAGACCGCGTCATTTAGGGCCTAATTATCACACTTGCGATTTGCGACCGAGTTTTCTATACAAATAAGCGTCGCAGCGAACTCGCTGCGTGATCGCCTTCATAAAAAATTCGCTCGCAAATCGCAAGTGTGATAAGGCCCTTAGCTTAAAAACTAACTAACCTGTATCACTCTCATGGGCAGTCCAGTTTCTTTCGCCAGCTGTTCCCGTATGTGCCTCGTAGGTTTCGGCGTTTGAGAGAACGCGGACTTCAATATCTCCAACTGCTTCGCCTTGATGGTGGTCCGGGGGCCCCGCCGCTTCGAGCCCCCGTTACCGTCGTCAGGGGACTTGTTCTCGGCTTGGGAGTCCCTGGTCTCTGGGTCACCGTCGAGGGAACCCTGGGAGTGGAAGAGAAACAACTGAATGCGACAATGTGGTCAGGTGCTGAGGAGGTTTGAGCGAAATTGTGGAATTTCTTAACATGAAATACGGTGTCAATTTGAGCGTTTTAAGAGATCCCTCTGGGAGTGGAAGAGAAACAACTGAATGCGACAATGTGGTCAGGTGCTGAGGAGGTTTGAGCGAGATTGTGGAGTTTATTTTTAAATGAAATACGGTGTCAATTTGAGCGTTCTAACAGATTCCTCTGTCTGTAATGTCCACGAACGTCATACAATCTGTGGTAGGGGCATTCCATTAGAATATCAGGCACGTGACGCCATTCTTTTCTTACTTTTAAAACGGTCAGGAAGTTAATTTTTAGTATGTCAATACTTCATAACTTGGATTTTATATTGACAGTGAATTCTTCGACTTTCTTTATTCTTATAAGGTAGCTGACCCGCTGGTGCTTAAAATTCATACAATTATATTAGGCCCAGAAGTATCAAGGGTCAAAACGCTCAAATTGTGACCTTTTTAATTATTGAAAACAAATGAATAGAAGAAAACCTTTAAATTTAGGCTATTGTAGAAGGAATTAAAGAATAGCACTAGTTTAATTCAAAAAGAAGTTCATTACTTGGCGGTTGAAGACTTAAGATATAAAATGGACTGTCTGTAATTTAATGAAATTAACCTTTTATTTTGGGGCTTTACGAATTACTGCCAGTGGTTTGTCTAAAGTTTTACGTCCTGCCTTAGCCTTAAGATCTCACTTACCGCCCAGGATGACGTTAAAATCTTAACCAACTTAAATTTAATAAGACAATTTAAACGGATTATCGCGTATATTAATTATATGAGCCTCCCTGACGTTTCGGTACCTTTACAGATACCGTTGTCAAAGGTTGACTGAGAAAAACACAATTTTTCTCTGTCAAAGTTAAATTTGTGCAAACTACCCATTTTATAAATATTAATTTAAAATAAAGCTATAAATAAAGCTACATGCCGGATGGGCCTAATGTAAAGACAGTTACACATGTACCAGAAGGGCATTTTTATTTTATTTAAAAATATCTACCAGCGGTTCACTACAATAAGGCTTACTGAGGAGAAACTTGGACTTGTTTTATTTAAATGTGTGACAGTCGCGGAAACCGAAGAAAATATTAACTTAAATTTATTTCTCGAAGCGCAACATTTGATTGTTGCTCAATTACCGTCTTATTACGGATATAGGTACAGGGTTTTGCCAGTAATAGGAGCAATAAATTAAAACATAGATTCTACTCTTCAAACTGAACAACATTTGTTCAGCAACTTAAAAAAAACAGTTTTCAGATTTTTTTATTTCAAACAAATTAAATAGTATTCTCAATGTACGTCGTCCAACATTGACATTCCCTGAGCATTAAAGCTTTCACTCTACTACCTAATATCGCACATTTCGCAACACATTGCTTCTTTGTCTAAACATTATTCTACAAATTATCATACACGATACTTTCAGAAGTAGCTGAATAAATGTTCAAATCTATGTTTTAATTTAATGCTGGCAACACCCGGTATGTTCTACAAGTCATGACTTCCAGCGACTCCCTTAGTACCCACCTGGTCTTCCGAGTCGTCATGCGGTTTCGCGTCGCCATTATGCGACAGCTCTGAATGTAGCGCCGGGTGCGGCGCATGCGCAGGACTGCTGGAGTTGTTCGCCGCACGCGACTCGTCTTCCTCTTCGTCGTCTGTACCTGAACCTAGCAACGAGTCCGCTGGAACAATAAAGATGGAGTTTAGTTAAGAGTGACATATGTAGAATCTCCTTCCCTGATCGGCACAAACTGAGCTAAACTGAATAAAGATGGAGTTTAGTTAAGAGTGACATATGTAGAATCTCCTTCCCTGATCGGCACAAACTGAGCTAAACTGAATAAAGATGGAGTTTAGTTAAGAGTGACATATGTAGAATCTCCTTCCCTGATCGGCACAAACTGAGCTAAACTGAATAAAGATGGAGTTTAGTTAAGAGTGACATATGTAGAATCTCCTTCCCTGATCGGCACAAACTGAGCTAAACTGAATAAAGATGGAGTTTAGTTAAGAGTGACATATGTAGAATCTCCTTCCCTGATCGGCACAAACTGAGCTAAACTGAATAAAGATGGAGTTTAGTTAAGAGTGACATATGTAGAATCTCCTTCCCTGATCGGCACAAACTGAGCTAAACTGAATAAAGATGGAGTTTAGTTAAGAGTGACATATGTAGAATCTCCTTCCCTGATCGGCACAAACTGAGCTAAACTGAATAAAGATGGAGTTTAGTTAAGAGTGACATATGTAGAATCTTCCTCCCTGATCGGCACAAACTGAGCTAAACTGAATAAAGATGGAGTTTAGTTAAGAGTGACATATGTAGAATCTTCCTCCCTGATCGGCACAAACTGAGCTAAACTGAATAAAGATGGAGTTTAGTTAAGAGTGACATATGCAGAATCTCCCTGATCGGCACAAACTGAACTTAGAGTACCTACATTCTTACTAATACGTAGGCTACAGTAAAGGAAACGTGAAAAACAGAGTAAGTTCTCATTATGAGAAGTAAGAAGGAAGAACGTAAGAATGTAGGTACTAGGTAGGTAAATAAAAAATATCCCCTTGGATCCCGGATTTTTTTTATTTTGTGTGGAAAATGCTTTTTTGTTTCAAAGAAGACAATTTGTGGTTGCTCCCATTCTCATATATCTAACATAGCTTCGTTTCCTTGTCGTCGGTTATTTTTTGTTAAGAATTTATTACGACCCTTGTTGTCATTGTGACATTGTGAAAAAGGAACGTGTTTCCATGTCGTTGAGTGTACATGCTAAGGCGTTTAATGATTTGGCAGACTTTTCTGATTAGTTAATATTTTGCAATGTTTGCATAAACTTTGGCTGGATCAAGAACATCAAAAGTATTTATTATTTTTTGACAGTGAAAGAGAGGTAAATTTCAAAAAGGAAATATATTGTTTTGTACGGTATGCAAAATCGGTTATTTTACTTAGTTCAGGCTATTAACTAAAAACGGTCTATACTAGAATAACCGATTTTAAATTATTTATTGGATTAGTAGAAAAACAAAGAGGTAGGTAACGTTAATGCACCTACACATTAATCGGACGTCACGAAAACCAATCAAAATATTGTGACAAAATTATTCTATAGCAAAAATATGTTTATCTACAAATCTACATAATGAGTAACGTGGCGAAATAAACTTTAACGTCATTATTTTTCAATCATACAGATAACTATTACAACCAGAACCCTTTACAATTGGATTGAACCCATCAAAAAGTAATCGTGTACCCTAAACTAAATAAAAATGCAATTTCTACGCCCCAAAGACGGGGGAGGAATTAGCCGCAAAAACAATTACTTACCTACTCGTAACATTCAATATACAAAAGGACTTAAGTGACCTGAAGTAGTGAGCAAGATACGACATTTTATATGGAAGAACTTTTGGAGTGATTCTGGTACAAGCTCTTACTATTGAAAACTCACGAAATTTTTTTTTAAACATGACTAACAGTTTCAGGGCTGGTTAGCCGTCACTACCAGTGAGTCGGATTTTGTATGGGAGTACAAACTTACCAACGGGAATGTATCTGCGCCACAGGAGTGATGAATTGTAGTGAAAAAGTATCAGTTGTAGGAGATCGTCTTCATAGCTAAAGATACAGATTATGTTGATTTTAAATACCTACATATTAATGCGATTTTGTGTAATAGGTGGTGAATGAGTATAGGTAGACTAGTCAACTGATGGAGATTAGATTTTTTTAACTCAGCACACGAAAATATAATTGCTACAACTATAACTCCATTAATATTAAAACAGTTACTTTTCACAATGTTTAAACTTTTGGAGATAGTTCTTCACTTTCTTAGGGATCGTACCTACACATTTTCAAAAAGCTGTCGTGAATGTATTAATTCACATGTTGTTAAGTTTTCGCTGGTATTAAAATTTCGATTTGTTCTTCAGTCTTTTGTTTTCCAAGTTTAAATTTAGACCAAAGTGGAATCGAGTCAAACTCGAAACTAGACTGGTGGTAGGGGTGCGAAAACCGTTTACCCTCGGCAAACGCTGGGGTCGCAGATATAAAATATTTGCGACCCGACCCTGCATAGATGAGAGGACACAGATGGGAGCCCTATTAGCTATACCTATCATTACTAGAACACTAGTTAGTTAGTAGCAGGCGCATATGACATTAGGATTTTATCGAAGTAATTTATCGGTTCTTGTTGTTTACTTATACAAAAAAAAACATACTTATAAGCAAGTCCACTTATGAATAGCCTAGTAATACATACAAATTAAAGCTTCGCTTAACACGATAGCAATCGTTTATTTGATTTTGCCTATCAATATGAGAATGAGAAAGAAACAAAAGTTTACTACAAGATCATTAATTTTTAAAGCAAAACTTTTACAACACACCGAACTATAAAGAATTCTAATCAAAATTTACGCCGTCCAAACTTTTTTTAAATTCGCCATACTGAGGCTCGCCCGCGGGCATGGGCCATAACATCTGTCATGCCGGGATGAGCTTGTCTGTGGCCCGATATGCGAGCAACTGACAACCCTACGAGCTTCGCCAATTTATTTATTCAAATTTAAATTTGGAATATCGTTCGTGGTTTTTAAATTAAGTTAGAGGTAGGTAAATTTTATTCAGCCCCGGTTAACGAAGTTACGCCTATTCCAGTTCAACGCAATTTTTGATTGTTGAAAAACTGGATAGGTATTTCACAGTGCAAGTATTTAATTTTTAATACCTAATATTAAAACCATGTAAAATTTATATGTCTGTTAGCATTTTCATATATCAATATAATATTCCCCGAAATTACTTAAATACTTTAAATGTGTTTGTAAATAAACCCATCTTGCCAAAACGCCTACGCCTGTTTATTTCATCAATTTATGGTGCAGAAACGATGACCTCCATTTTTAGGTTATACAATAATATAGAATAATAATTGGGAATAATATAAAAGAGGGAGAGAGTGTGACATGTTCACGGATATAAAGTAATAAATTTCCGCGAGAATTTATTTTTTAGCAACTTTAGATAAACGTATGATAAATGCTTATAAGACCGATAGCAATATACAGAGAAGCTTAAAATCATTTATTCCCTATAACTGGTTACAACCAACCCGCTCTATTTAGTAACTTCGTAGCGTAACGTCATTATGTTTTCGGAAATCTTTTTATCGCAGCCGCTTAATTTGGCCCGTTTCCCCCCGATGACTTGCGCGAATCGCGCAAGTCACCCCGAGATTAATATGCTGGTCTAGTGTAAGTCCGTTACTCATGTCTGCGGCTGAAAGGCAATAGAGCCAATGCCGAAACCATAAATTAGAGAAATAAAAAACTAATATTTATATTTTTAGTGCTGAGCTTTTAATTGTGGTTGCATATTGATAAAATATAGCGCCTGCTACATAGCTGGCGTCTTCTAGGGCATAATTTATATCTCAGGTTAATTCAGGTTATTAGGAAATTATTATATATTTTAGGTTAGTAGGTAATAGTAAAATCCATGCTTTCCATAACTAATGTTCTTTAAAAAAAACACGTTTTTGAGGATTTGTTGAAACCTAGAGAAAAACAATACGTTTACTTTTATAAACTAATGGCTAACTTTACCGACTACGAATGTATGGTGATGGCAGCAATTCATGGAAAAAAAACAAGTATACGTACCTACCTACTTAAAATAATAAAGAAAAATATCACCATGTTATCAAACCCTGACTAAACGTACACAAACACTTAAAAAAATACTTGATCATCGACAATATGATCGTTTTTCTCACAGCCCGAAGTTTACCGATGCCCTCAGCGTCCGGGGCCCGAGGGCCCTCAGAACCCTCTGTTTCGCAGTCGGCAAACACTACGCTACACTTAGCTCTAGTGGAAGATCGGTGTGGTAGATAAACAACTAGAGTATCTGCAAACATTGAAATGGGTGATTGTTTTTGTTTTTAATTTTATTGATTTTTTTAACGGTTTCGGCTTCTAATACACAGCCTGTCCTTGTTTATCTATGAACTTTGATGTGCGTACACTGTTAAAAATTATGTGATTTTACACACAAAAAAATTACAGAAACCTGTATAATTCCCTCAAAACCTGGGAAAAGTACCAAAATTTTGGTTTTTTTCCATAATTTTTGGTAATTTTAAATATCTTCGTTAAATTCAACGATTTTGATGTCTTTTTACAAAAAAAATATGTAATAATTAATAATATGTGTACGTTTACATAAAATCTGTAAAATTCCATAGAGCGTCTGGGACAAATACATTTCAATATGTATTTATAACGCTTAAAACTGTAATTTTACATACATAAGTCGTCATTCTACACATCTTCAGAAAAAACCCATTTTTATGTGAAATTACATAAGTTTTTTGTAATGATCATAATAATTTCAGTAGGATTACGTAGAATATTAAGTAAATTTTCAGTTTTTTCTTTATTTTTCAATATATCGTGTAATTTTCAATTTAATTCTGTGTTTTTACATAAACAATATGTAATAATCATAAAAAAATTGTATATGTACATAAACTCTGTATAATTACATGGAATGTTTGGGAAAAATACATTTCAATATGTATTTATAACGCTTTTATTACATACGGAACTCGTCATTTTACATAGTTTTGTAATTTTCCCAAATGTATCAGTAAGATTTCATAAATATTCTGTAATTATACAGGTTTTTCTTTATTTCACAAAATATCGTGTAATTTTCAATTATTGTGTGTGTTTTTACATAAAAGTCATGTAAAAAATCACTAAAAACTTGGACGTTTACATAAAATCTGTATAATTACATTAAATGTGTAGGCAAAGTACATTTAGACATGTATTTACAACGATTGAAACGGCTATCTTACATACGAAACTTGTTATTTTACATATCTTTCTGAAAAACACATTTTTTTGCAAATTTCCTGTACCTTTTTGGAATTTTCCCAAAAGTATCTGTAAGTTCTCATAAATATTCCGTAATTATACAGGTTTTTCTTTATTTCACAAAATATCGTGGAATTTTCAATTATAGTGTGTGTTTTTACATAAAAGGCATGTCAGAATCACTAAAAACTTTGACATTTACATAAAATCTGTATAATTACATTGAATATATGGGAAAAGTACATTTAGATATGTATTTACAACGATTGAAACGGCTATTATTACATACAATACTTGTTATTTTACATTTCTTTCTGAAAAACACAGTTTTTTGTATATTTCCTGAACCTTTTTGGAATATTCACAAAAGTGTGTGTAAGATTACAAAAGATACTATGTCATTGTACAGTTTGTACTTTATTTTTCAAAGTATCGTGTAATTTTCAATTTTAGTGTGTGTTTTTGCCAAAAAAAATATGTAATAATCACCTAAACATGGACGTTTACATAAAACCTGCATAATTACATAAAATGTCTGGAACATTTAAATAAATAAATAAATAGATTAATATCTTGTGACTATTTACACCAATTGGCCTATAAAGTCCCAACCTAAGTAAATCTTGTACTATGAATACAATCGCCGTCAATAATTTTACAAGAGAGATTGAATGGCATTTATATACAGTTCAACAAGGTGTTCACAAATATCTGAACGATATAGTCGTATATAGCCTGGTGACAACCAAAACTCACTAAAATTTCTGTCACTACTCTTCAAAACCTCGTATCTAGTAAGTAGATTGACACTTAGATACGAGCTTTATATAAGTAGGTATTTGTTACTTATAGTGTTTTGGTTGTCAACAGACGGTATATCCATGAAATAGGTATAGGTAGCTACCGTTCCTAAATTACTATTCTTATTTTTATTACATTATGGCTCATTTTGGAAAAAATCTACGTGCGCGTAAAATTAAGAAAAAATATTTTTAGGTTTCCGTACCTCAAAAGTAAAAAAAACCGGTCAAGTGCGAGTCGGACTCGCGCACCGAGGGTTCCGTACAAACACTTTCCATCCTTAAGTGGTTAAGTTAAGTTTGCACCTGGTATGTATAGCGCTCCATACAAATGAGGTGCAAAGTTAACGCAACCAATCCCTTTGTTGTATGTGAGCCCCCCTTTAATATTTATTTTATTTTATTTTTAGTATTTGTTGTTATAGCGGCAACAGAAATACATCATCTGTGAAAATTTCAACTGTCTAGCTAGCACCGTTCTTGAGATACAGCCTGGTGACAGACGGACGGACGGACGGACGGACGGATAGCGAAGTCTCAGTAATAGGGTCCCGTTTTTACCCTTTGGGTACGGAACCCTAACAACGGAAAATGTAAAATGTGCTCGTGGCCTCCTAACAAAATAAAGTTCATTATTTCATTTAGTTATTCAATTAAACTCGATTGTATATTATATGATTTCATTTGCTAAAAAAATAGAAGTGTTTCGAGACGGTGGAGGGGGCCCCAAATGCCAAGTGCCTAGGGGCCCTGGCCCTCTAAGTCCATGCCTGAATACTGCATTTGATGACAAAACAAACCACTTTTGAGTCAAAAAAACCAAGCAACAGTCTGTATCTCCTATATAAAATAATAAACCACAGGTAACGCGACATTAATATTGCTTTAAAACTGTGTGCGTCAGAATGATTGGTTGACTGTTGAATTCCGCATTGATTGCTTACGTAAAAATTGCTACCTATTTGCTAGTATTTGCTACCATTTACCAAATAATTGCTACCTCAGTATAATAAAAGATATCACATATTTTTTTTGACCAGTCATTCTGACGTCAGGATGTTTGGACAAAGTTCATATTTTGCGAAGGACGCACAATTTTCATGTTCTTTACTAACCAAAATTTGCTACCTAATTGCTACCTACATTTACCTTAAAATCAACTCTGCAGCGTTACAGATCAAAAAGTTTCGCGTATAATTATTTTTTGGACTACTTACAACATGAACGCCTGTGCGTATCAGCAGAGCAATCCAAATCTGTGGTGTATTTATGTTTGTGTCAGGCGCTAAGTAGTCAAAAAATAATTATACACGAAACTTTTATTATACGTGAAATGTTTTTGGAAGGATCTCATTTATAAAACACGAGGGCATACGTTCACTACGAGAGATAAAAACCGATTAAAACAGTGGCTTGTAGCTATTCGCAGAGATAAATTTACTCCAACGAAAAATAGCCTCGTTTGTAAAAGCCGGATTCAGTACTGGAAAAACGTAAGAATATTTTCAATATTTATGATAATTTTACTTAATCACTGATTATCTCAGTTCTCGACCAAACTTCAATGATGAATTGCAAACATTTTTAGTTTGTGCCTTATCAAAAAATACTAAACTATAACATTTATATATTTATCTAATTATTATTTCAGCCAGACCAGTGTTAAAAAAAAATGCAGTGCCAAGTCAATTCCCATGGAATGTACAAAGTTCTAGTAGGGATAGGAATGTACAAAGCCAATAACACCTCCAAATACACTAGAATTTCAGTAAACAATACGTTCAGTTCCTACGAGTTTATCCTATTTGACAGCTGTTTGGACCGCCAGGTAGCGCCGCCTGGTGGCAGAAAAAGTATCGAAAACCCTCATTGTCAGCTATTTTTAACCGACTTCATTGTGTATAACAAACAATAGGGAAGATGCAGATATAGTATATATCAATATTTTGTGGCTACAATGTAAAAATAACGCGAAAGAAAGGCCATTGCTACATTTTTATTTTAGTTAGTATCGATTTTTAACAATAATTATGAATTAAAGTAACGTGAAACGGAACGTTTTTTTCATACACCAATCAACGTGTTTATCTCTGCATGTCAACCTGACGTTGACGTCTACTTATTTAATTCACGGCATAGTTGAGATTATAAATATTTTATTTTATTGTGAAAATGTATTGCACATTTCGAATAAAAATGGAACTTGGGTTCATAAAAGCAGACTCCAGGAATCTGCCGGAAGTTAGTGTTGACATGGTCATACATTTTCTTGATGAAAGTGCAGTTTTCAAGTGTTGAAATGAAAGGGACTAAGTTATTGCGGTGGAAAACGCAATCGATTACGTACAAATAAAAAGAAATGGAGAACTGTGTATTATAAAAAGTCGAGTTACTCCGGAGCACAAAATAAAAAAAAGTTATCGCGTGACAGCCATTGTAAACGAAATGCAAGGTTTGGTTCAGTCCTGCCAGTGTGAAGATTGTGCAAAAGTGCAGGTTCTGAAGGTAACAGATTATTACAACTAAAAACTATTTCCAATGTGCAATGTGCTTCCGGAAAATCATTCATAAAAGCCAAAGAAACGGGTCACATTCCGGTCACTGATAGTTTCTCTCAAGTAATCAGTTCTATATACTTATAGACTTACTTTTACTGTTTTTATTTAGTGAAATAATGCAATCTATATTATATACCTACTACATACTTACTAATGTAATACATTTTATAAAAATTTTAGGTGGATATTTTAAATGAATTTCTGAATGCTGTAAAGGAAAAAGATTGTGAAGCAAGTATTGTACTCTACTTTCAAGAAAAACAAAGCAATATAAGCATTCATAATCTGTGTTCAAGCTTGGTTGGAAAGTTGGACTCACCACAACAATTTCTTGAAATATTGTCAAAGGAAAATGACGGCTGACAAAATGCATATGATTTTTTCCACCATCAAAATAATGTCAGTGATTCCCCATTGTGGTTCGAGTTAAGTTATGATGTATGGCTTAGAACTTAGTTTTATTCATATTATGCCATATTAAGTACATAACAGAGTTTATTAGGTATAATTTTATTTTAAATATGTGATTTTTTTTTTCTATATTTGCAGGTATATTTGGAATGATCACTGGCTCAACTCTTTATGAAGCTGCTCACTATAAAACTAAAAATGGTTCTCTTCTGAAGAAAATTATGGGGCAAGAATCAAAATTTACTTCTGTTGCGATGGAGAGGAAAAAACTAGAGGGAAAAACTACAGAAAGAAGTTCTTAATGTTCTGGGCAAAAAAGAAAAGGTAAGATCATGTGATGTTTCACAGTTCTGTTGGGAGAAACAAACTGACCAAACTGTAGAAACCAGATAACTATGAGTATTGTTTTCGTGTTCCACAGACAAAACCTGGTGATGGGCGCGGTGGTGCTGCCCAATGAGCGCCCGCTGCGTCTCGGACGCTACATTCACCACCATCTCCTCTTGCGGGCCCGTCGAAGGGTCAGTATCCTTGCTTTGTCGGCATACACACCAGTGTTGGCAGCATCGCTAGAAGTACTCATTATATGAGTAAAATTGAGACAATAAACAAATGTTTCTTTTTACAGCATTTTGGATGAAGGCGTTTACAAGTTCTACAGCATTCCAGCCACCACCACCTACCACCTCGCACTCGGGTCACTCGGATCTGCTGCGGAAGAAGCACTTCAACTGGACGGCCGAGCTCATCGAGGGTTACGCCAACGACAGCGTGCTCGGCGACAAGAAGATGACCGCCGCCGTGTTCCAAAAACTTCAACAAGACGTACTCGGGCCTGGTGGCTCGGGCTCGGGGCTGGCCGCCGTGGGCTCCGACGTGGAGGCCATCCTCGGCACGTTCGACTCGGAGGTGGTGGACAGCAGCTGTTCTACTACTACGTGTGGCAGGGGTACCTGCCGGGGCCCGAGACCGGGCTGATCGCCGTCGGCCAGGACATCGTGCCGCGGTACGCTCACGTGGACTAATTGGACGACGTTTGTTGCGTCACGTACGGTTTGGCCGGTGAGACGTCTTCGCCGCTTCTGATACTCGATTATTTTCTTATTGTTTTTATTGCACGCATGAACATGTGCACGTATTTAGGTATAGACTTGTAAAAATGTTGATTTGTTTTCTTTTACTTTTCGTGAGGAACTATATTATCCATAGTACTGATAGATACCGGATTCAAATCAGATTTACCATTAGATAGCAGCATAGATATACCATTTGATAGATGTACCATTTGATAGCAGCATTGTGTCTGTGCTGTATTAAAAGATATTTATAATATTTAACCATGCTTTTAATTTTTCCAAGATATTTTTATAAACATTCATACTATACATCTGAAAGTAACTTTGTCCGTCGGTCGCCTATTCACCCTTAAAATAATGAACCGATTCAGATGCTGACGACATGGTACTGTTGAGCCCATCGGTCGGTGGTATAAGAATACTTCTCGAGAAGTGTGAGTCATATGCCCGTAAGCACAATTTGCAATACAATGTAAAGAAAAGCCAGTATATGATTTTCAAGGCGGGTACCAAGTGTCCATCTCATGTCCCACCCATTCGATTGAATGGCAAACAGCTCAAGAGGGTAAATTCATTTAAATATCTGGGTCACTTGGTCACCGATGACTTGAGAGACGATTCTGACATTGCGCGGGAACGCAGGGCGTTGGCCATTATGGCCAATATGATTGCTCGCAGGTTCAGCAGGTGTACAGCGCAGGTTAAAATAACATTATTTCGTGCGTATTGTACTTCTCTGTACACCTGTAGCCTATGGACGAGGTACACGCAGCGTGCCATGAACACTATGCGTGTACAGTACAACGACGCGTTCCGGGTGCTGTTGCGGCTGCCGAGGTACTGCAGTGCGTCGGGCATGTTCGCAGACGCGCATGTGGACGGTTTCCACGCGACGCTGCGCAAGCGCTGCGCCGCGACGCTCCGCAGAGTGCGCGACAGCCGCCACAGACTGTCGTGGCGGAGAGATGGGACAGTGCCCTAATCAGGCACTGGACCTCTCAACACATTAGTTTAGGCACTAACATAGTTATTTAAGTTATTTTTGTAATACTAACAATATATGGATTAATTTGTCTGAAATAAATGCTTTTTATTTTTATTTTATTTTTTTTATTTTTTTTAGAGCCACCTGTACACACTTGTCATACACACAGCATACATTTATATTCTGAGGGTGAAGAGTGTCTTGGATTTCTGAATCTTCAGAGTTGGATCTGAAATGTAAGAAAAGAACATTTCTTAATTAGAGAGCATGATATCCATACTATAATAAAAGGGAAGATTATAAGTAGGTACACAGACTAAAGGTATCTTTAGTCTGTGTGTCTGTACCCACAAGATGCAGCAGCTTTTGTTACATTAATAAGTAACATCATTATTACATATACCCCAACAGAATATGAAAAATCTAGTATCAGTCATTATACAAAAAGGCTGAAAATGCAAACCCAGCATATATCACTATTATCTCAATGGAAAAGTATTTATTTATTGCACAAAATACAAAAGTAAAAGTACAAATTTTAGACTTTAATACCAAAAGGCATTCTCTATCAGTAACCATACGACTAACTAAACAGACACATTTGTATTGTGCCTTAATTCTATAATCTGTTACCTACATAAAACCAATTATTATTATGCATATTAATTAATACTTTATATACCTACATAAACCTATTCATGAATACTTATACACAATTTTGGTATCATTGTAGACACTTGGCGAGTGTTATTGTAGACACTTATAATGTCGCCTGATTCATAGTCATTAATAGACAAATAAGTACTTAGGTATTCCTGAAAATAAATACTTACTGTCCAGTTAAACAAGATGACTGTGTTAATTACTACCCAAAGAATTGTGAAATAATAGATCGAAACAAAGGCATACCTGATGCATTTTCAATACTTACAAGAATTTCACGTCTGTTCCTTTTGAGTAAATATTGCTGATGTAGGCTTTATTGGCATAATTCTATTTTGGCACTCAAAAATGTGTGGTACCACATTTTTAGGGTTTTTTAGATAAAGATTTTCAACATCTTTCTCCAGCTGTAAAATATAAAGAAATATTGTATGTGTCACAAAGAAGATTCATTAGTAAATTAGGTACTTAGCTAAATTAATTTTAATCAGAGCGTACTACCACAAGCAAAACATGTACTTAAGCAATAATATTTGCACTTACATCGGTGATCTTCACAGCATCGACTGACGGTCTTTGGAGAATAAGTGTCTGTCCTCTTCGCAGCTTGGAACTACTTTTTTCTCCATTTCGATAAGATAAGAATATTTTATTTGGAAACCGCTGAAGTTGACCTGAACACACAACACGGCTCTTTATATCCGAACATTGGAGCCATCGTTGTGATTTCCTGATGTTGACGGATAGTCCATTTTTTATAGTTCATTTGACCCTAACCTATTTATTCAAGAAAGCCGGAATTTATTAATTTTAGCAACTACGATAAAATTTTTCATTGTTCATTGACAAACAAAGATGACGTGACGTCGTCGCAAGTTTAGGTGCGTTTTGGCGCGAAGCTGTCAACTGTCAGTTTGAAACCCCCAGTATTTCATTAATCATTATAAATGATAGTAATTTAATTGTATAATAAATATACTCGAGGTCTATTCTAGATGATATTCTTTCAAATAATATCAAAAAAAAAAATGGCGGCAAACTTGACTGCGCACAGGGAGCTTGTATGTAAGATTGTGCAATGGTCCCATGATAACGGTATTATGTTAAACGCGGAGAAAACCAACCTACTTGTAATACACTCGCCATATCTGAAAAGGGAACAATTTAAACGCTCACCAAAATGGCTTTTATACCCCAAAACTAAATTCCAAATAAAATGAATTGCCTCCATTTAATATAAATTCACTCTATACAGTGGTCCCCAAATTAAATCATTTTGTATTCCAAAATCGATATACATTACACCAGAATAATTTTATGTTGAGTCAGAATATCTTTTTGCTTCCCAAAATGGATTTTTTGCTCACCAAATATTGTTTTCATAAAACATCAAAATGATTACCAAAAAATATCTTTTTGCTTCCCAAAATGGATTTTTTGCTTCCCAAAATGGATGTTTTGCTCACCAAAATGGATCTTTTGCTCACCAAATATTGTTTTCATTTTCAAACCCTCATAGTTTCGTCCCAGTCCCGTCCAGAGCGGCCAAATTCACAGGTTAAGATGCAGTTAGGGAACATATGAAATGTACTAAATTTCATTGATCTAGCTTTTATACTTTAGGTTTTATTGGTACCTAAAATACGCCGATTTTGCCACTCACTCACTGATGTATCAAAACCTCTGGGGTACTTCCCGATGACCTAGAAAGCTGAAATTTGGTATGTAAGCTAGGTTTAGTACACAAACAATAGAATAATTCTGAAACTTGGAACTTTTACCCCCCAACCCCTTAAACTAGGGGATGGAAGATAGTATGAGACTTCTGCAAATTTTGATACTAGAGGTCTGAAAATTGATATAGGGACTCCTTTATTATTTATAAATAATAAAATACATATTCTAGGATTTTAAAAAAATCACCCCCCACCCTTTAAATAAGGGGATGAAAGTTTGTATGGGTTTTCCATAATGGGCGATAAAAGTAGTATATATCGGGCTAAACGTAAGTATTTCTTATACACAATTATTACTACTTCCATATCTACACTTCTACTTCGTATTTTAAATATCTGGGGGCACGGTAGTGCCCCCGCCAAGACGAACAAAAAAGAAGGGGGCACCACCTACCTTTTCTCGAACCGTTTCGTCTCATATTCAAACCCTCATAGTTTCGTCCCAGTTAACACTAGAGCGCCCAAATTCTCAGGTTAAGATGCAGTTAGCAAACGTATAAAATGTACTAAATTTAATTGATCTAGCTTGTATACTTTAGGTTTTATAGGTACCTAAAATACGCCGATTTTGCCACTCACTCACTGACGTATCAAAACCTCTGGGGTACTTCCCGATGACCTAGAAAGCTGAAATTTGGTATGTAAGCTAGTATTAGTACACAAACAACAAAATAATTCTAAAACTTGAAACTTTTACCCCCCAACCCCTTAAACTAGGGGATGGAAGTTTGTATGAAACTTCCGCAAATTTTGATACTAGAGGTCTGAAAATTGAAACCTATAGGGACTCCTTGTTATAAATCTAATACATATTGTAGGACTTTTAAAAAATCACCCCCCACCCTTTAAATAAGGGGATGGAAGTTTGTATGGGTTTCCCATAATAGGGGATAAAAGTGTATATATATATGGGGCTAAACTTAAGTATTTCTTAAATACACAATTGTCTACTTCAGTTGACGCTCAAGAAACCCTACAGCCCAAAAAAATTAAAAAAACTAAAGCACCTTACAAAAAGAAATGAGATCCCACCAAAAACATTTCATGTAAATTTGACGGCCAAGACTCACATTCTCATAACGCTTTCGCTGTAAAAAGTTATCAGATCCTAGGAAAAGCCAAGCCCCTAAGCCCCGACTTTACTAACCCCACCACCTTGGTTTAAAAAGTATGGCATCAACTGGCTTCAAGCCCCTAAACCCGGAGTTTACTAACCCTACACCTTTGTTTCAAAAGTATGGCTTGGCCGTTTCATAGACTACCGTAAATAAGTCTAGCGGACTGTCCGGCCCATATCCTAAGGAATTAAGTTTATAAGTATATATTATCAAAGACATAAACTTAGTTTCTTGATACCATATGGGCCAGACGGTACGTTACGTTACGGGTCTGGCGTTTCGCTCGCTCGTTAGGGTCACAGTTCTTCCTAACACTCCTCCTCGCTTTGCTCGTCGCCGTACCTAAACTAACCAAAAGCTGACCTGCCTGAAGGTAGAATAAAGACTGTATCGTTAAGTATAAAGACAACTTGACAGTGGTTTCATTCGATTAAAACATAGGTTTTTTTTATTCAAACTGATGTCAATCTAAAAATTAAATGTTGGATTTGACTAGGATTGTTTCGTTTCCTCGTTAGTTATTGTAAACTAAAACTGTATGGACTTTCACCAGAAAAACGGAAATGGATTCTGGACAAATGGTGTAGTATAAAAGGAATCACTCTCAGGAAGCTAGCTAAACTTGAAAATGTTAAGTGTTGGTGGAGTCCAAAATGCGATTAAACAGTACGGCCAAGAGTATACTTTCGCTGACAAACCGAAATCCGGCCGAAAATCAGGTCCTTCAAACCCCAATTTGGATAAAAAGATAGTAAAGGCATACACAACCAACAAGGAGGTGTCTGTTCGGGATTTGGCTAAAAAGTTAGGTACATCTATTGGTATGGTCCGACGTCCAAAGCAGAGATACAATTTAAAGACTTACAAGAAGCAAAGGCAGCCTAAACAAAGCGAAAAACAGCAAATCTCAGTAAAATAAAGAGTTTTAAAAATTGTATGACTCTATTCTTTCAAGGAAAACCTGTGTCTTATAATGGACGATGAGACATGTGAAATTCGATTATGAATCTCTGCCGGGACCGCAGTATTACACAGTTCAAGATCGATCTGTCATTAGTGAATCTGAAAAGTCAATTTTTACAGAAAAAATTGGCAAAAAAATTATGGTATGGCAGGCGATCTGCGAGTGTGGCCTCAAATCGACTCCATTTATCACTACGTCTACAATGAGAGCATATTTATATAAAGGAATGTCTTAATAAACGACTTTTGCCTATGTCGGAATCTCTTGCCAACCCTTCGGATATATTTTACTGTTAGTTCGCAGACAGGAATTAGGATCACAAACATCAGGCTTTTTCGTGAGGATTCTGACGACTCATTCGGCTGGTGGAAGCTTTTTTTAACATATACTGCAAGAGTAGCTGCAGTGTGACACCAGACTCAGGTTCGCCGGCTAAAGGTGCCTGAAAGGGTCCGTGACCCTTGGGCCGGGGAACAGGAGCCTATATATATAACACTATTACAGCCAAACCCCCTCGCATTCTATTAAATTTTGTTATGAATTTGTGCGATAAATTTCTGTATGAAACCCTTAGTTCGTGACTATCGGCATAGAGCAATTCTCCCTTAATGGTTACAATTACCCATTTATCTAGTTTTAAAATTGTTGTGGCAAGAGAATTAAGTTAGTCGCTCCGCGTTAGACAGCTTAATTTTCGACCCATGATTTCACACGTCTCCCCCTAAGCAGGCGGAGACGTTTTGATCTTAGCTCAGGTTCACCGGCTAAAGGTGCCTGAAAGGGTCCGTGACTCTTTAGCCGGGGAACAGGAGCCTATCAATATATATACCACTATTACAGCCAAACCCCCTCGCATTCTACATAGTTTTTTATGATCTTAGCTCAGGTTCACCGGCTTAAGGTGCCTGAAAGGGTCCGTGACGTGGGGAATTTGTTAAATAAAAAAAAAAACCGCTAACGTGGCAGATTTTTGGATAATAAATGTTTGTAAGTGCTCACTCAGTCCACACATTATTCGTAAATTAAAAATGTAAATATCTTAATATTTGTAGTAGGTATCTAGGAAACTATAAAGTAGTTCAACTTTTAGTGATTTTTTTTACTAAATATCCACCATCTAAAATGTCATATTCGTTGTCTGCTTTTAAAATATATTCAAATTTAATTTTAAAATACAATCTAAGATACAGTCCACATTTTAGATTGTATTTTAAGAAGTGGACTGTGTGATCTAAAATGTGGACTATATCTTAGACTAGTTTTTAGCTGTAGTGGGAAGGAAATTAAGTTAGCCGTTTTACGTTAGGACGCTTAATCTCCAACCCATGATTTCACACATCTCCCCCTAAGCAGGCGGAGACGTTATGTACTTAGCTCAGGTTCACCGGCTAAAGGTGCCTGAAAGGGTCCGTGACCCTTGAGCCGGGGAACAGGAGCCTATCAATATATATAACACTATTACAGCCAAACCCCCTCGCATTCTACATAGTTTTTTTATGATCTTAGCTCAGGTTCACCGGCTAAAGGTGCCTGAAAGGGTCCGTGACCCTTGAGCCGGGGAACAGGAGCCTATATATATATATATACCACTATTACAGCCAAACCAAAAAAATACTTGTAGCGGTTAGAATTACAAAGTTTTTGATGATTGAAATTTGGACGGCTGTGGCCGACGTGGCGTCAGGGGCACGATTTTTTGTTGACGGCCACAGCCGACTGTGGCGGTCAAAAGGTTAAACATTATAATTCAAAATATTTCTTAAAGTTGAAGAGATGGATTACTTTGATTTTCTTTTGCCCGAAAATTACGTCACTTTACCAACATGAATAAGTTGGAAAATAAACACAATAGCTACCTGTTGTAGTATATTCCGAGGTTTCTAATGATAAGTTCTAACCAATTCTGTATCAGGTTAATTAATTAAATCAAGGAATGGCAGCTCGAGGCTTTTGCCAATGTCAGTTTATAATAATATTCACTTTATAAAGAATAAAACCATGAGAAAAACAAAAATTAAATTATTAAAACATGAGATGAAATGAACATGAACAAAGATGGCCGATGAAAAAACCTGTATCAGGTTGTCCGTGGCGAAAAATGTAGCATTATTTGGCACTGTGCTCAGCAAAAATGACTAAAATGGAAGTAATAATATAAAATATTGGTGACATCCATTTGACAGTAATATAGATTATTTGGTCTGAAATTAACTTTTTAGGTGTTCATATATTTTTATAGGATGTAAGAAAAAGAATTATTTGCTTTATTTATAGAATAGTTTGGGATACACTATTTGGTGAGCATTCATCCGTTTTGGTGAGCATTAAGAATTTATTGGTAGTAATTTATCAATATATTTGGTAGGCGTTTAATCATATTTGGTAGGCGTTTAAACACAAGCCACCTGAAAATACCAGATCTGACTTTCCACCTCGAGTTTTAGCCGCCTAGCACCAATTTGAAATTTTGGTGAAAAAAGCCATTTTGGTGAGCATTTAGTTTTTTGCCCTACAAAATAACCACTTTTTTTTATATCCTCATAAATGTGTTCATGTCCACGTACATCAGAATATGTTTTTTGGTTTGTTTTGTTTTTAAGTATGACTTAAGTAACGAAGTTTGTCATTTATCAAATCAAATTAACAATTACAGGATTGCTGCGTTCTGTTAAAATAACGGGAGCCAAAAGTGTGCTATTGCTGGCATAGTAGCTAACATTCACTATATTTATTTATGAGTTTCATTAGGTATCATCACTACATAGTATAAAACAAAGTCGCTTTCTCTGTCCCTATGTCCCTTTGTATGCTTAAATCTTTAAAACTACGCAACGGATTTTGATGCGGTTTTTTTTAATAGATAGAGTGATTGAAGAGGAAGGTTTATATGTATAATACATGCATAATTTATCAGCATTGCACCCGTGCGAAGCCGGGGCGGGTCGCTAGTATAAAATAAATCGAACGAAGCAATGAGCACTCCAGGTGTACTATAAGTACATACTAGGTCCATATGACTGCGCAATAGCCGATTTATGAAGAAACGTGCCAGGACATGCGCAGATGTTTGTTATGTCAGCGTGGAATATTCTAGAAGGAAGTGGTGCCAAAGAGTAAAAATAAGAGATGTCAAGTCAAGTCAATGCTCTTGCTACCTACCTAGTAGTAAAAAACCGGCCAAGTGCGAGTCGGACTCGCGCACCGAGGGTTCCGTACAAACACTTTCCATCCCTAAGTGGTTAAGTTAAGTTTGCACCTGGTATGTATAGCGCCCCATATAAATTAGGTGCAAAGTTAGGTACTAAAAAAACTACTTACTAGATCTCGTTCAAAACAATTTTCGTTGGTAGTTTTTATAGTAATGTACATCATATGTTTTTTTTAGATTTTTCATTTTCTTATTTTAGAAGTTAGAGGGGGGGGGACCAACTTTTTTCCACTTTGGCAGCGTCTGTCACGCAAACTATACGGTTTAGAAAAAAAATATTTTAGAAACCTCGATATCATTTTTGAAGACCTATCCATAGATACCCCACACGTATGTGTTAGATGAAAAAAAAATTTTTGAGTTTCAGTTCTAAGTATGGGGAGCCCCCAATATTTATTATTATTTTTCTATTTTTGCATCAAAATCTTAATGCGGTTCACAGAATACATCTACTTACCAAGTTTCAACAGTATAGCTCTTATAGTTTCGGAAAAAAATGGCTGTGACATACGGACGGACAGACAGACGGACAGACGGACAGACGGACAGACAGACATGACGAATCTATAAGGGTTCCGTTTTTTGCCATTTGGCTACGGAACCCTAAAAACGGCAAAAAATCACGTTTGTTGTATGGGAGCCCCACTCAAATATTTATTTTATTCTGTTTTTAGTATTTGTAGTTATAGCGGCAGTAAATAGGTAAATAGGGTCCCGTTCTTACTCTTTGGGTACGGAATCCTAAGAAAGGAGGTTCGGCGCTTGACCCGTATGTTTGCTGGACCGATTTTAATGCGGTTTTCAGTAATGTATTCGTTACATTCTGGAAATAAGAAGGTTTTGGTATACAACAAATGTATATTAACCGACTTTAAAAAAAAACAGTTGCTCTCGAAAAGTATAATTTGATCCGAGGTTAGGTACATAGTTTAATTAAGGTGATTACGTGGATATCTAGCGTGTTGTACGAGGTTGCGGTTGCGTAGTCGCGGGCAAAAGCTTGTATTCATATAACACATCATTAAAAAACCGGTCAAGTGCGAGTCGGACTCGCGCACCGAGGGTTCCGTACAAACACTTTCCATCCTTAAGTGGTTAAGTTAAGTTTGCACCTGGTATGTATAGCGCTCCATACAAATGAGGTGCAAAGTTAACGCAACCAATCCCTTTGTTGTATGGGAGCCCCCCTTAAATATTTATTTTATTTTAATAACGTATAAACTTTTGACATAATAGGTCTGTAATTTTGCACAGTAATCTAATGATAGCTAAGCTAACAAATATATAAACAATAAAGTGAGATTGTTGTGGAATGGAAGAAGGATATTGATATTTACACAACGCGAGATCGATAAATTTAAAACTTAAATAAAAACTAAACTATATACATGTGTGGGTTGGAAACAGCCCAGAACCCATTTATTTGATGAGACAGAGCAAATTATGAAAGAAAAAATTGCAAAAGTTTGAAGGGAAAAAAGTCAAAAAATGAATTAAAATTACGTAAATATTGTGCTCTGAACGGCTGGTTTTGCGAGAAAATTCGTTACTAAAAAACTACAGCTAGGAAAAATCTGAAATTTTGCACAGAACTATATTGATACTTAAGCTAATTAACAGTACACTAAAAATGGGGGTAAAAGATCTAGGTTCTGAGAAATGGGGGGAGAATAGTCACTCACTGTCAAAGTTCAATAAAAACCTGTTTTTCTCTGGTGTTTCTGGACCGATTTTCTTTCTGTTTTCTTGGTTGAACGCAGAAAGGTGTCAGGCAGGCTGATACGTCCTCAAAATCAGCCGGACGATCCCAGGTCGCAAGTTACGGGAACAAAGAAAAAGTGTTTTTCGGCGTTTACTCGGCTGTTTTCCGCCGGAAAATTCTGAGAAAATTCAGGGAGTTGAAGGCTTAACAAGCACTTTGGATGGTAGCAAAAAACTCGGGGCTCGTCGATGATCTGGAGGCGTCGCACGCACTTAAAGTGAAATTACGAAAGTTAACTTTGTTTCACTTTAGGAAAACACGTCCGGCTATTTTGAAAACTGTCACTTAATAGAATTTAAAGAGAAGAAAAGAATGTCACATGAATCATCAAAATTGGTCAGCGGAGCGAAGCACAAATGACAAAGTACCAACATACGTTTGAGTGACCTCTACGCTAGCAGTTGTGAATTCTTAGGTTATCTGATTAGTATGTTTCATCTGTATTTATTTATATGTGTATATATTATATGATATATGTATTTATCTAAATATTATTTATTAAAACTTGTTTAAGTTAGTTGCACCGCCCACAATTTATCTGCTTTGCCCGAAGGGGAGGCCTATGTTCAGCAGTGGACGTCCTATGGCTGAGATGATGATACTAATCTACTTAATTCAATGTATACTCTATACTATACGATTGTAGGCCTACTAGGCAGGCAAAAAACTAAATGCTCTTTATACCCTAAAACTAAATTCCAAGTAAAATGAATTACTTCCATATAAATTAAACCCACTCTATACAGAGCTCCCTAAACTAAATCATTTTGTATTCCAAAATCAATATACATACACCAAAATAATTTTACGTTGAGTCCGTATATCTTTTTGCTTCCCAAAATGGATTTTTTGCTAACCAAATATTGTTTTCATAAAACATCAACATTAATACCAAAAACTGCAGTCTAATTTGCTTTAGTGTAATCAAATTATCTAACCTTTGGTCAAAATATATTATTGTCAATCTAAAATTGCAATAGCTTCCCTTTATTTCTTTACAACTAATGTGTTACACTGGCAATGATTTTATGATGGTTTGTCAACAATATCAATATCATTCGTGGTGATTTCTTTAAGACAAGTAGTCGTCATTCGATTATCGACATTAGTATACTACTAATTTCAAATTTGAATTATGATATTAGTAATCGATAATCTTTCCAATCAGCAAATTAGTCGAAGCCAGCCAAAGGGCTTCTTGTCAGCGATCCCCTCTGGCAAACGCGCGTGCAGGCTCAGCCGAGAGCTGGTCAAAACGTCGTAAGTGCCGTGGAATTCACAGCGCTTACAACGTTTTGACCCGCTCTCGGCTGAGCCTGCACGCGAGTTTGCCTCAATGCCCCGCTTTCGTAACGTCCTAAGCGCCATGATTTACACGGCGCTTACGACGTTTTGTGGTCGCGATGATGATCTCTGTATAGATTAAATGCCGTTAGAATTTATAGAAGTGTCATCGTCTTTTTCTTTGAGTATTGTCGTAATAATTGATTTAGAACACTCAGGATTTTATGAGGTTAATGTAGGTAAGTACTTAAATAGTGAACCGGAGAGAACGATATACGTACTTAAATACATAGAACAACCATGACCCAAGCGCAAATATTCGAGTTCATCACACAAATATTTGCACTGGCCGGGATTCGAACCACTTTTTGAAGTCGGTGCCAAACCACTCAACTTTTACCATGAAAAATTATAAAATATAAATAAGGCATAAAGCCTTTAATTATTACCATTTGGTATTACGAGTATTTTTGTTCAAATGTAATCTGTACATGAACGGGTTATTTTTGGCTTTTCAGTTATTTTAAAGTCTAACAGTCTTAACATACCTATATCGAAAAGTATAATTTAGTGACGTTGAGCTACTACAACTACTCAATAATAATAATTCAATTTCAATCACTAAAAAGCAAAAAAAAAAGAACCACCACAAAGTCATTTTTGCGGCGTCGCGTCTGTAGCTCCATACTCTATGCGCGTCCATAAGCTAAGCGTCACCCAACGCAAAATGGCGCGATGGCGCGAAAATCATTTTGTGTTCTACAGCCACAATGAAGAGTCACTTCAGTAATGCGTTGCGTCCTAGGTTGTGTTGTGAATCATGTGATTGTGACAAATACTAAGTATTGTACTTGTGTGTAAAGAAACCGAAGTAATTGTGTATAAAGGTAAGTAAAGTCCTTCTTCTTCTCTCGACTAGACTCTCGCTAGATGGCTGGATCAAGGGTCAGATACAGAAGGCGGTACTCCTGGACACGGCGCGCATTGTCAGGAGGTTCCTCTCTCTGCAGCCCTAACCACCGGTAGCCTGGGCCCTGCCCCGCTGCCGGTGGCACCCTAGGTTAGGTTTTTTTATAATGTGTTTATATATTTTGTAATTTCTGTATTGTATTTTACTTTTGATATAACTTTATTGAAAAAACCTAACTTAAGACTTTAAATTAATAAAGGAGATAATAATTGGTTAATTAATAGGTAAGGTTTGCCTATCCATATTTTATGGGCCTTACAGCTCGGCCATCCGACACGTAAAAATAATAAAATGCATATTCTTCACATCCTAGTTACATTAATAACTAAAACTAAGTTTCGTTACTTATTGCCCAATATGTTCATATTTTCCATGTCATTTACGTACATTGATACTATTTTCATTTATTAATTTAACAAATTGACATAATTTCATATTGTGCAATAAAGTTTAAAAAACGGCAAGTCAAAACTCGTCGCGATAGCACGCGCTGCGCGAAGGTCCCGGTCGTGAAGTCGAAACCAGCGAGCGCAGCGACATATACGTATATGCAGCGGGACCCCATGTAATTATGGTTTAAGTCCTATATAATCGAGTTTGTTATATATTTCTAATATCTATCGTCGGGGTTGTAGAACGGCGCAGGTTGATGTTCGGCGACTTGCCGTCGGCCGCCTCGGCGTCGCGCGGCAGCGTCTGGCCGTTGAGCTCGGCGCCCGCCTTGTACTCGGCGCTGTTGGCGTTGGACGCGGGGCGCGCGGCACGAGCGGCGGCGCAGCGCGCACGGCAGCAGCGCCCACTGCGCGCGCACGTCGCTGCCCGCGATGCCGTAGAAGAACAGCACGAAGGTGCCGAGCACGGTGATGTTATCCGGTAATTAGATGATGCCCAATTCATTACCTGTGCCAGTTTTTTAGGGTCCCGTAGCAAAATATGACGCAATCCTTAAAATAATAAACTTTCAGTACTAACAAAATGTAAACAAACCCTTATATTTTCATATTTTTTGTATTTAAGTTAAGTTTGCACCTGGTACCTATGGCCCCGCATACAAATGAGGTGTAAACTTAATCCAAACGGGTAGTCCTTATATAACTTTTGAAAGCAAATTTTTTAGGGTTCCGTAGCCAAAAAACGGAACCCTTATAGATTCGTCATGTCTGTCTGTCCGTCTATCCGTCTGTCTGTCCGTCTGTCCGTCCGTATGTCACAGCCATTTATTTCCGAAACTTTGCACCTAATTTATATGGGGCGCTATACATATCAGGTGCAAACTTAACTTAACCACTTAAGGATGGAAAGTGTTTGTACGGAACCCTCGGTGCGCGAGTCCGACTCGCACTTGGCCGGTTTTTTTTAAGATTAAGTTACGACATAAGTTGCTAAATTTCATAGTTCTAGGTCAACGGAAAGTACCCTATATACTTTGATTCTCTTGAGAGTAAATATAAATATACGGTCGTATCCTTTGTTTTTATTAATTCAGAAAATTGTTTTTTTCACGACTTCAAGGGATTGTAGACTTGAGTATATGGTTTAAATTTTAACTTGATATCTCCACGCGTTCCCGAGATAAGGGTTTTGACACACATACGGAGCGAAGATCAGAGTGCATCATTTTCGAATTTCCCAAACCCACTTCAGTTGAATTTTTCAAAAATGTCATGTCCGCCATCTTGGATTTCAAAATTGACATCATTTTCTAATTTCTAACCCCCGATTTATTCGAAATCCATACCCCACATGATATAATGTTTAAAAAGTCATTACTTTTTTCAAAAATGTCATCCGCCATCTTGGATTTCAAAATTGACATCATTTTCGAATTTCTAACCCCCGATTTATTCGAAATCCATACCCCACATGATATAATGTTTAAAAAGTCATTATTTTTTTCAAAAATGTCATATCCGCCATCTTGGATTTCAAAATTGACATCATTTTCGAATTTCCAACCCCCGATTTAGTCGAAAACCATACCCCACATGATATGTTTAAAAAGTCATTACTTTTTTCAAAAATGTGATATCCGCCATCTTGGATTTCAAAATTGACATCATTTTCGAATTTCTAACCCCCGATTTATTCGAAAACCATACCCCACATGATATAATGTTTAAAGTCATTACTTTTTTCAAAAATGTCATATCCGCCATCTTGGATTTCAAAATTGACATCATTTTCGAATTTCCAACCCCCGAATTAGTCGAAATCCATACCCCACATGATAATTTTGGCATCCCCACCCCCACTTTAGATCAAAATAACACTATCTATATAATTTTTGGAACTTCAATACTGAGAAGATGCCTTTTCGACAAAGTAAATTTGGTCAAGCGCGAGTTGGATTTTGGACTTTCCATACTAATTCCGCACCAGCGCCTGATTTCCATGTTATAGCAAAGTTTACGTGTTTTCGCTGTATTTTGGTATCCAAAATCCGACTCGCGCTTGACCAAATTTAATTTGGCGAAAAGGCATCTTCTCAGTATTGAAGTTCCAAAAATTATATAGATAGTGTTATTTTGATCTAAAGTGGGGGTGGGGATGCCAAAATTATCATGTGGGGTATGGATTTCGACTAATTCGGGGGTTGGAAATTCGAAAATGATGTCAATTTTGAAATCCAAGATGGCGGATATGACATTTTTGAAAAAAGTAATGACTTTTTAAACATTATATCATGTGGGGTATGGATTTCGAATAAATCGGGGGTTAGAAATTCGAAAATGATGTCAATTTTGAAATCCAAGATGGCGGATATGACATTTTTGAAAAAAGTAATGACTTTTTAAACATTATATCATGTGGGGTATGGTTTTCGACTAAATCGGGGGTTGGAAATTCGAAAATGATGTCAATTTTGAAATCCAAGATGGCGGATATGACATTTTTGAAAAAAGTAATGACTTTTTAAACATTATATCATGTGGGGTATGGTTTTCGACTAAATCGGGGGTTGTAAATTCGAAAATGATGTCAATTTTGAAATCCAAGATGGCGGATATCACATTTTTGAAAAAAATAATGACTTTTTAAACATTATATCATGTGGGGTATGGATTTCGAATAAATCGGGGGTTAGAAATTCGAAAATGATGTCAATTTTGAAATCCAAGATGGCGGATATGACATTTTTGAAAAAAGTAATGACTTTTTAAACATTATATCATGTGGGGTATGGATTTCGAATAAATCGGGGGTTAGAAATTCGAAAATGATGTCAATTTTGAAATCCAAGATGGCGGATATGACATTTTTGAAAAAAGTAATGACTTTTTAAACATTATATCATGTGGGGTATGGTTTTCGACTAAATCGGGGGTTGGAAATTCGAAAATGATGTCAATTTTGAAATCCAAGATGGCGGATATGACATTTTTGAAAAAAGTAATGACTTTTTAAACATTATATCATGTGGGGTATGGTTTTCGACTAAATCGGGGGTTGGAAATTCGAAAATGATGTCAATTTTGAAATCCAAGATGGCGGATATCACATTTTTGAAAAAAATAATGACTTTTTAAACATTATATCATGTGGGGTATGGATTTCGAATAAATCGGGGGTTAGAAATTCGAAAATGATGTCAATTTTGAAATCCAAGATGGCGGACATGACATTTTTGAAAAATTCAACTGAAGTGGGTTTGGGATATTTAAGGGCTAAACATTACCGCGTATACCGCGAACCCGATCGTTTCCACGAAAACGGCAAGTCAAAACTCGTCGCGATAGCACGCGCTGCGCGAAGGTATCGGTCGTGAAGTCGAAACCAGCGAGCGCAGCGACATATACGTATATGCAGCGGGACCCCATGTAATTATGGTTTAAGTCCTATATAATCGAGTTTGTTATATATTTCTAATATCTATCGTCGGGGTTGTAGAACGGCGCAGGTTGATGTTCGGCGACTTGCCGTCGGCCGCCTCGGCGTCGCGCGGCAGCGTCTGGCCGTTGAGCTCGGCGCCCGCCTTGTACTCGGCGCTGTTGGCGTTGGACGCGGGGCGCGCGGCACGAGCGGCGGCGCAGCGCGCACGGCAGCAGCGCCCACTGCGCGCGCACGTCGCTGCCCGCGATGCCGTAGAAGAACAGCACGAAGGTGCCGAGCACGGTGATGTTATCCGGTAATTAGATGATGCCCAATTCACTACCTGTGCCAGTTTTTTAGGGTCCCGTAGCAAAATATGACGCAATCCTTAAAATAATAAACTTTCAGTACTAACAAAATGTAAACAAACCCTCATATTTTCATATTTTTTGTATTAAACTTGGTATATAAAAAATACTATCCAAAAGCCAATTTAATGGTTCACTAATGTTTGACCAAAAAACGTTTGACAAATGATCATTTGACCAAACAACGTTTCAACAAAGATTCATTAGGCAAACGAGACATATGACTAAAAGTATCATATTACAAAAAGTCACTTAGCAAATTATAATTTTACAAACACTACACTTGACAAAATATCATTTAACAATATGTTATTTCATATAAAGTACTTCTTTTTAACAAAATAAATTTATCTTTATCTTTATCGTATCTTTATTTTATCTTATCTTTATCTTTATCTTGTCTTCTTTCTTATATTTATCTTATCTTTATCTTATCTTGATCCTATCTTTATTTTATCTTTATCTTATCTTCTTTCTTATATTTATCTTATCTTTATCTTATCCTATCTTTATCTTATCTTCTCTAAAATCTCCTATAAAATGTAAAAGACTTACTATGGCTGTATATTTTTCTTTTTTAACAGTTTAAAAAAAGAGGATATCAATTATATACTGTAAAATTGTAAAAATAACATTATCTTCTTGATTGCAGCCAATGAAAAGAATGAAAGAAGAACCTATTCACAGCAGAGCAAATTTCTGAACTCGACACCTGCGATACCAAGTATTGTTGAAGTGGCCGGTGTGTCTCGAAGAAAGCCCGCGAACAGAGCGCTCCCAACGGCAATGATTTCATAGATAATATACGGCTGATTGCTGTATATTTTAAAGAAGATATATCACACATGTACCAAAGTGATGAGGTATATCTATTATATTGATTACATTATTTCCTTCCGAATTTCGTTCCTTGCTTAATTTTATTAGTAGTTTCATCTATACTGATCTATTTTTTTTTTTCAGAAACCATTGACGGGCAGAAGTTGCTGACCTCCCCAAAGTTGCTGCACCTAATATTGTATTTTCAGGTGAGATGTAACTTTACTACAATTATAAATGGGGAAGGCCGCTGAGCGTTTCAACTATCGCTTGCAATTACATTTAAAGACGAACGAACGAAGCGACGGTTTAAACGCTCAACGGCCTTACCGAAATACCAACCAGGGGAAATAATTAATGCCCAAGTTGAAATTGAACGTTTTTTATGTAACTAGGTAGCTATTAACATAAGCAGCATTTAGTGCCTGTTTTAACCTTTTTTTTTTTTCGCACAGATATTGAAAATATATATTACTTGCTGGTAGAAAAAAACATCGTCAGCGAAACTGCGTCGTTACAATTATTGATGGCAGCTTACTTCAACTTTAATTTGGAATATCCAGTGGAATGTCAAAACACGTTAGAGTTTATGCAAAGGTATGTTTTCAAAATAAATCCCAAAGAAGGTTGTAAAATCCGTAAAGGTGTCACGCTGAAAAAAGTATTGTCGTTAATGGGTAAACTTAAGTTTGAATAACATGTCATTTAAATGCGAAAATTGTGACTAGAATTTCTCAACTGTGATCTCGTACGATAACCACCAAAAATGTCATAGATTCTGTAAAAATGTAAAATTTATGTTTTGATCCTTTGTGTAAAAGTATGTTCAATAATTATGTCTTCTAGGAATCACAATTTTAGATTACACCAGTCCGAAACTAGTAGTGCTGATGTTGACATTAATTCATCCTATAATAAATGTACAGTGTGTAATAAGAGAATTTTATCAAAAAATGTTGAATACCATTCTAGAATTCACGATATTCAGTCTGGAAAAACGGTTTAATTATATCCATGTTTATTATTACTCTTAACTTTATGTTGTTATTATTACTCTTAACTCATTATTATTAGTACTTAAGGTTTACATAACTCATTATTATATATATACCACTATTACAGCCAAACCCCCTCGCATTCTACATAGTTTTTTATGATCTTAGCTCAGGTTCACCGGCTTAAGGTGCCTGAAAGGGTCCGTGACCCTTGAGCCGGGGAACAGGAGCCTATATATATATATATATATATATACATATATATGTATATATATATAAACCACTATTACAGCCAAAACGCCTCGCATTCTACATAGTTTCTTATGATATTAGCTCAGGTTCACCGGCTAAAGGTGCCTGAAAGGGTCCGTGACCCTTGAGCCGGGAAACAGGAGCCTATATATACGAGTATATAAAATTATGCAAGGAACGAAATTCGGAAGGAAATAATGTAATCAATATAGTAGATATACCTTATCACTTTGGTACGTGTGATATATCTTCTTATAATATACAGCAATCAGCCGTATATTATCTATGAAATCATTGCCGTTGTGAGCGCTCTGTTCGCGGGCTTTCTTCGAGACTAAAGCTTAATATAAATATATATAATACCACTATTACAGCCAAACCCCCTCGCATTCTACTTAGGTTTTTATGTATTTGTGCGATAATTTCTGTTTTAAAGCCTTATTTCGTGACTATAGGCATAGAGCAATTCTCCCTTAATGGTTACAATTACCCATTTATCTAGTTTTAAAGTGGTGGTGGCAAGAGAATTTAGTTAGTCGCTCCACGTTAGACGGCTTAATTTTCGACTCATGATTTAACACTTCTGATGATTTAATGTAACAGTTTCTAAACTGAAATGTAATATTTAACATTATCTACATCAAAATAATTTATAACATTACCTTGTAAAAAGTTATAGTATATAACTTCAATTATTTGTATTGTTCATTTTTGTTATTGTTATTATTGTAAGACAATAAATTGATCGTTTTACTTTGTTTTGTATTTCAGTTTGTATGTTTAAGGTGGCTGCAAGGAAATACTAAAGAATCTGTTCAAATAGTGATTTCACTCTCTAGAAGGTTCAAATTGTATTACCTTACCAGTTTATTAATTCTAGTCAGCCACCTCAGATACCTAATTAATTTTAACTATAAATTACTTGTTTCGGTGTGCATTATTATAACGATAAATTAGTTAATGTTACATGTTAAAAGAATCAACGTGTCGTTATGTGAAGACGAAATAAAAAAATAGTCGAAAATTCTTACTAACACGATAACAATAAGGCTGATTCTTTTATATGTTGCAATACACTCGCAATATGTAATACCAGGTGTTTCCTGTAAAAGGAGCAATACATTAAAATATAGATTCTACTCTTCAAATTGAACAACATTTGTTCAGCAACTTTAAAAAAAAGTCAGTTCTCAGAATTTTATTATTTCAAACAAACTAGATAGTGTTTTCAATGTACGTCGTCCAACATTGACATTCCCTGAGCATTGACATAGCTGTCACTCTACTAATATCGGACATTTCGCAATACATTGCTTCTTTGTCTAAACATTATTCTACAAAATATCCTTTTTTACACGTTGTTTTCAGAAGTTGCTTAACAAATGTTGTCCAGTTTCAAGCGAAGAATCTATGTTTTAATTTATCGCTCCTATTACAGGAAACACCCGGTATATTTGATATGATATAACGTTACTGCGCATTCGCTACCGCTAGAAAGACGTTGACCTTATTAACTGAAACTAGATTTAAGTAAAGGGGATTCAGATACAGATACAGATAATTTATTAATAAAAGCAAATGCATTTTACAAGTCACATATCAATATTTCAAATATAATCGAAAATCGCTTAATTAATTACAATTTCAATCACTGTATTTCATTGTAAAAAAGGTGTTATAATATATAACTTCAGTTATGTGTATTGTTTATATTAATCATTGTATGACAATAAATTGATTTACTACTTTTTAATTTGTTTTTTTTTTTCAGGTTACTTGTTTTGGTGTGCATTATTATAACTATAAATTAGTTAATGTGACATGTAACTGTAAAATATTTTCTGTAAAATTTAATAATAATTCGGTAGATTTATATAATGTCTGTAATTATCGGGATTTAGGTTTTTTAACGGACGTTCTTCTTTATGTATTTTAATAGTGCAATAGTATTAATCGAAATATATATGTAACAAAAACACTGGGAAATAATTAACTATGAAGATTACTGATCTGGATATAATCGTATCTTCTGTATAGAAACTGTCCACCTATAACAAAATTACAGGGGATATATGTAATATTTGTAAAATGTGTATCCTCAAAGCAAGTAAGTTAATCATAAAGCAGTATTTTTATTTGACTGCTGTGTGACTACGCATTTTATAAAGAGTACATATCACCCCTGTAATTATGTTATATAGGTGGATAGTTCTTATATACAGAAGCTACGATTATACCAAGATCAGTAATCTTTCCAGTTTATTGTTTCCCAGTGTTTTCTTTTTCATATATATTTTGATTAATACAACTGCACTAATTTAAATACGTAGAAAAAGAAATCTGGCAAAAAAAACTAAATCCCGAGAATTACAGATATTATGTTAATGTACCGAATTATTATTAAATTTTACAGAAAATATTTTACAGTTACATGTAAAACTAACTAATTTTATTGTTAATAATGCATAATAAACATGTAATTTTACCTTACCCTTACTTAAAAATACATTTTCTTTAGGTAAAAATACATAAATGGATTCAGTAATATTACTGAATGTATGTGAAATTACATAATAAAATCATTAATAAAACACAAACTACGTGTCGTTTTACATACAATATCTGTAAAAAAACCACATAGTATTTCAGTAATATTACAGAATAAATGTAAAAATCCACAAATAAACAGTATTTACACAGAAACTACATGTAGTTTTACAGAAAATATATGTACAAAAAACACATAATATTTCTGTAACATTACAGAATAAATGTAAAAATCCACAAAAAAACATTAAAAATACAGAAACTACATGTAGTTTTACAGAAAATATATGTACAAAAAACACATAAGATTTCTGTAACATTACAGAATAAATGTAAAAATCCACAAATAAACAGTATTTACACAGAAACTACATGTAGTTTTACAGAAAATATATGTACAAAAAACACATAATATTTCTGTAACATTACAGAATAAATGTAAAAATCCACAAAAAAACATTAATAATACAGAAACTACATGTAGTTTTACAGAAAATATATGTACAAAAAACACATAAGATTTCTGTAACATTACAGAATAAATGTAAAAATCCACAAAAAAAACATTAATAACACAGAAACTACATGTAGTTTTACAGAAAATATATGTACAAAAAACACATAAGATTTCTGTAACAATACAGAATAAATGTAAAAATCCATAAAATATCATTAATATCACAGAAACTACATGTAGTTTTACAGAAAACATATGTACTAAAAACACATAATATTTCAGTAATAGTACCGGAAAAATGTAAAAATAATTACAGTCTATGTAAAATTACATAAATAAAAATTTTACATATCCTAGAATTTACATGAAGAGGTATGTAAAATTACATAAAATATTATTTTACATATCTGACAGTTTCAGTTATGTGAAATTACATTTTATGTAATTTTACATATCTGACAGATATGTAAAATTACATAAATGTAATTTTACATAACTGACAAATATGTAAAATTTTCTTTATGTAATTTTACATATATGTAAAATCGTTAATTATGTAAAATTACATAGCCCTGTAAAATTACATAATTATGTAAAAACACACAAAAGTGAGGGCAACGAAAGTTGCCCTCACTTTTGTGTAAAATTCCCTGAAAATTTTTAACAGTGTATACGTAACGTAACAATTACTTACTTATTTGCATATTTCGTTGCGATGTCTAAAATTGTGGTTTTTGATGACGTGACATTACTCAACAAAATTACCTAATTCACACTTTATTCAAATCTTCAAAATTAGAAAATTGAACGACATTTTGCGCTAGAGCCATTGGACATCTCCTGCTCTCTCTAAAGAAAAGAATTCCGCGTTAATAAAATTTCCAGAATTCGAAAATCGAACGATATTTCATGCCAGCACCATTGGCAGTTGGCACCAGAGAACGCACGCCCCAATTTTAAAATCAATTTTAAACCGCCCCCAAATAAACGACTTCCTTTGTCCCGGTCGTAGTCCCTAATCGAATTTTGGCGGGAAAACGGTCCTTTTACTGTCGTTGAATTTCAATTCAAACGTGGAACGACGACTTTGATCTGAAATTCAAAGCTATGTTTGCGGCTTCTTTATTCGAAATGAGAACGATTATTTTCCGCATGTGTGTTAGGTACTTTAATAAAGTTGTTTGTATGTGGACCAACATATGTGTAGGTAACACTTATCTATAGTCGTTTTCAATTTCTTCGCTATCGCTTTGAACAAAAGGGAAACGGGAATAAGAGTTTTAATTGTAGGTAGGTACTTTTTTATGTTTATGGCCTCGATTTAAGCCTTACCTATAGGTAAGTCAATGTTTTCTTTTATATTAAATTTAGAGTTAAATTGGAGATTGAAACTTCAGTTTTAATTATTATTTCAATAATTTGACAGCCTGTCTGGCACCTCCAGCTTGTATTTACCGTTAATTCCTAATACGAATTTAGATTTAATTTGTAAATTTGTGAGTTTATAAAATAAAGGCTATAAGTTAAGTATATTGCGTGTTATCTGACTTTCTGAGAATAATCTCAGCCTACCCTTCAGCCATTAAGCCCCGAAAAAAATGTTAATGGACAATCAAGAGCTATTAACAATTCAATCAACGTGATTCATGAATAATTCCACCGAAAAATTACCACTATCTTAACATCTGTAACAACCTATTAGCACTGAAAAAGTAATAAAAATCAGTGATTATTTTGTATTACAAGCATATTAAAGTTTGTTATTGCGTGTTTATGGGGCCGACCGTTAATTCGACCACCATCTTAAAAGTAAAATAAGAAACGAAAGATAAGGATCTAAGAACATAAAAGATATGGGAACCTTTGTGGAGCCGGTAGCCGAACGCCCATGTATACGGTGTTCATATAGACGTGGAGTCACGCACACAGGGTTGGCACGACGGGCACACATTAAAGAATACCGCACGCACACATGGTCCACTGGGCCGTGATTGGTGAAAGCGGTGGCGACGGCCACGCCCTCTTTTATCGACGTGCGCAGAGAGCGTGCGTGCGAAACATCGGTGTATGTAAAATTGTAAAAGTGTATAGGCGACTGAGTGAACCTGGCAAAATTGTTTCGGTCAGTTGGGTGGTAGAGACTTTTATTGATAAAGGAAGTTATTCTACTTAAACTAAATGATGCCAAGATGTTCATAGTCATAAACCTTTTTTGCCTTATCATTCCTCCAGCAACTAATTCCCTAATTTTGAAATATATTTTTGTAAATAAAAACAACACTGCATTAATGATTATACATATACGTAGGTATTTGCTAAAGGTGAACCATACAGTGAGACATTTAAAACGACGAAAATGCTTTCTACTGATTGATTGGTAAGGTATAGGTACCCATAATAAGATTAATATATCTATGTAATGACGTCACGATTAGGTGGCTATTTAAATTGTAAAGCGTTTTAAGCGCTCCGTTTTGCAGCGGGTTTTGATCTTTGACGGTTATTTCTGACTTTTAGACCAGTCCAAGTGTAGTTGGTCCCATATACAACAATTGATCTAAATAAAAATACAATTGATTGACATACTCAAACAAAATTTTTCGTCATGCCTATGCTGCCCTTCGTACTTACAGCTTATATACGCAACACTTTCACATTCAGCATCAAACACCTAAACAATTAGTGGTAAATAAAAAGGTAAAAGTTTAAAAACTAATTATTGGAGGGCCTGCCAATAAACTTTCCCATTTTCTCGAAAAGTCTAGAAATCAGTTACCGCCTATTGCTTTCTAAGGGCAGTATACTTACGTATAACCATAACACAAGCAAACTGTTAATTATTACGACCTCCCCATCCTAACCCCACAGCAAAAGAACCTCCCGACTCCTGACTTTTTTTTGCTACCGCACAAAGACTGCAGTCGGGATGACAAGCAACTTTGCGGTCGCCCGATTCGAGCGCGTGACTCGCTCGTTTGAGGGCTATGTACGGGTATGTGAGTTTTTTAAGGTAGCTATATATTGTATGGGAACAAAAACGGACAAAAGATTTGGAAATATGAGAAATACAGGCAAATTCTTTACTAACTGAAAAAAATGAGGAAATTGTATGCAATGTTTATGACTATAGAATACGGATGCAAGACCAGTTGGAATATTTTTTATTAGCAATATATTTGAAGAATCGGCAGTTACCTATGTCAATAGGGATTTGACTAAATAGCTCTATTATTAATCTCTCTATTAGAAAAGTATTTTTTTTGTACAAGCCTAGTAAATATATTTAGTAGGTATTGTATATGCAATTATTTAATTTAATGGTAGTTTTATTGATACTGCAGGTACTCAAAATTAAACTAAATATCACAGAAACATGTGCTTAACGAAAGAACGTTGAAGGTACAAATATATACATAAGTTCCAGTTCCAATAAGGTAAATTAAAAAAATCCGTTTATTCAAACAACCAGATGGCAGAAATCAACAGTGATCACAGCGATATTAAATCCTCATATCATATCTACAAGCATTGACACAACATTACTTATTCAATAACTCCATAATGATATACGGCGGGTCAGCGAAGCGACCTAGCCAACACGGGCTCCCATACAACATAAACAAAGAAAAGAACATAAATAACACTTATTCAACAGTCGAAAAGGCAATATGTCAGCGTCTACCCGTCATTAGAGACGCCATGTTGATCTAACCATAGACAAGATATAACCTTCACAATGGCGCAAAAGCGTTGGACAAATTAGAAGGCCATTTATCGAGGTGAAAAATTGGGTATACGATAATTATTTCTGGACGTAACCAGATACGTTTAAATAATTATTTATTGAATGGGATCATACAATACCATATAGGTCTATAGTTATTGCAATCATAGACCAGATATAATAACCTTCACTTCGAGCACGGTAATTATTAATTAGTTAAGTATTCTTCTAATCAACTTTGAAAAATAGTTTGTAGATTGAAAATGATCAAGAACCTTCTTGGTTTCAACAATACCTATTGTTGTAACAGAGGAGAAAATACGTCAGAACTGAAAAATCGATATTGCATTTCACTTGATATTTATTTATTTATTTACTTACAAACGCGTAGTTGCCATACAAACATGCCAGTGATATAACTAGCGGCAAAACTAAACTAATGGCTCTGTGAGCAGATCTCGCGAATTTGTTTCAAAATGGGCAAAATTCGTATTTTTTTACGTTTTCCACCCCCATATCTTCGCCATTTTGAAAAACTTTCAAACTGTTTTGACAGAAAAAAATTATGTACCTCTCTATAGAACCTACTCAAAAATTTTATGACTATCGGTTGAGAAATGTGGCCTGTAGATGAGAACAGCCGAAAATCCAAACATCCGGACATACGAAAGAAATTTTGGCGAAGCTGAAACATGGACGCTTCGCTCACTCGGTCAACAACATTAACTACGTTTTTAAAACAACATAATGTTGATATAACTTGTATAACTTGGTTTCCGTCATCCGAATCATGATTAAGCTTTTTCTCCGAATTTCTTATGATCGATAGTGAGCGCAATGACTCATTTAAAAACTGCTATAAAAACTATTCGTGCAATGGTATCAGAGTAAACAGATAAAACAGTAAAGTATGAAGTAATTTACACATTCATAGGTGTTACCGGGAATTATGTACTTAGCTTTAATTTGTGGAAATCATGAAAATGACATCTGAAACTGTTATAAGATTAACGCGTTTTCGAGTAATACACACACATCGTTACAATAATTATAATATTAAGTAGGAAGAGTAGAAATGCCTGGGTGATAATTTGAGCCTCCTTAATAATGTCCGCAATATCGACAACCTCCGTATAAACTGAGGTACCATTTTTAATTGTCATGTAGAAGTCGCGGATTTTTACAATAAAATTCTTATCAAAATGATGTTGATTGTTTTTATGACTTGGCCAATATTGTGGATTATATTTTTTACAACTTTCTTGATTTAAACACTAGATAGAAAAAGAAAGATTTTCTGAAACCTTAAAAGCTTATATAATTTAGTTATACATAATATATGAAACTCCAAGTAATATCAAAACGCTATCAATCCCCGACGACACCGCGGTGGGAGTGAGCGCCGTGACCGCAGATCGTGACCCGCGGAGATTGCGCTGTGCGTGCGCTGCGCGGTGGCTGTATTTATTTATGTGTGCCTTGATTATGTGAAAGTTGAGATGGATTTTTAGATCGGTCTGCGGGACCTGATTAACTCTGAATTGAAGTAAGACAGCCCGAAAAAATATTTACATTAAATTGAAAAGAACATGAGACTACGTTACGTACTAAGACTTCTGAAAATTCGTGGGTGTATTGCTAATCCATAAAGCAACCTATTATACTAGCTGCGCCGCTCGGTGTTACCGCACTACATTTTTTCGGGATAAAAAGCAGCCTATGTGTTAATCCAGGGTGTCAGCAGTCTAAGCATCAAGAAGTAACAAACATACCTACACATAAACACACTCACAAACTTTCGATTTTATAATATTAGTGTACCTAATGATAAGGTCCTACTATGGTATGGAACGTTTAATGTATTTTTTTCTAATATAATGATAATAGATAAGTTGACTGATGTTGAATTCTACAGCGTACTGTAGTTTATGAATAAAATTAGCTAAATATATCACGAAACAAAGAAAAAAAATCCAGAAAAAAAAAACTTTTTTTTTAAATATGTGACTCAAAGGTACGCAAAAGAAATTTTGAAAATGTTTTCAGAATCCTCATAATTTTACAAAACAATAATTGTAAGATAACCATGAACTTAAACGCACTTTTCCACGGTGAAAATAGCAAATTTCTTTATTTTTCCATACAATTATTGGTGCCTATACCGGCCTGTGACGTCACTATAGCCTGGATGCTTTTTGTATGGAGCGTTTTTAGCGCTACGTAGGAATGTTGAACTTTGACGGTCATTTCTGACTTTTAGAGTAGTTTAAGTGTAGTCAGTCCCATATAGACATTCCCATACAGACACAATAAAAAACAGAATCGATTGACATCCTCAAAAAAAAATAGTCAACATGTCTATTAACGATTTACTGAAACATCACAAACTCTACAATTTCTGTTTTATTAACGTGCGCCTTGATTAAATGTGAAAGCTGTGAAGTCCGTGAGACCTGATTACTGCTGAATTAAATTAAGACATAAAAAATTGTTAATAGTACAATATCTGTACTTGAGACTACGTAAATAAAGGGGCTAAGAGGCAAAAGTACAATAAACTGTTTATTTCCGAAACAGAAATTCGTGGGTACATTGCTAATCAAAAACATAACCTATTATACTCATATGATCCTGTGATATGGAACATTTGAGGTTCAATTTCCCATTGAATGAAAATGTCTTGTTTACTGAAACATTACAAGTTCTATCATGGTTTATTTGTTTATGCGGATTGCGTACGTAATTCGTATGACATGATTTTTTCATTAGGTAGCTATTATGATGAAAGATAATGAGAGGGGTATTCTCCGTTCCACTCCTACCTCCTAGTACTACAAAGTACATAATATGTACTTGACAATATAGAGCCTGAGTAGGAATAACATGATTGCCACGTCTACTGTCACTCGTGGGAGCGATATGGAATTATACCATGGGGTTTAGACCTGGCTTAAAGGAATAATCTCTATTTTTCTGTTAAAATTGAATGTTTCCTAGGAAATTGAGCAAACATTCATCATAATTATGGGCTGAAAAACGCAGGCAGGTGATAGTTTCGACATGACCAGTCATTGTGGTAGCCGTTTACTAGTTACTACCAGGTGCGTTGCATGCTTGATTGACATCCAAGGAAACAATACGTCGAGGTTTATAAAGTCAGAGCTAAAAATCGGATACCGGCCTAATAAATTGTATAGTTTATCAATATCAAATTAAGATGAAGAGAGAAGTACTAAGCTAAGCTAATTTCATTACATTGCATTGCAGGCTATCGATGTACGACAAGATCAATAGCTAGATCTAACCTCGCAATGTATTCACTCACAAGTGAGTTCACGCGTCTAAATGAGTCTTAAGTGGCGAAATAAACTCGTAAAACCTGGAACAAGTTGTCACATAATAACTGGCTCAATGGCGCGTTTACTGGGCGTACAAAATCGCGGAATGAGCGCGCGCGCAGCGTGACACACGGCGCGAATCGTGCGCCGATGCGCGCACTACCTGGTAGTATACGATACGACGTATGACATTGTGACTTCTATCGGCTGCATTAAACGGACATGTTAATGTGGAGAAGGGCACTGAGCCTGTCTGTTTGATCATAAAACACTATTTCACGAAAACTGTCTGGTAATATTTCACGTTTAGTCGTATTCAGTCTAGTATTAGTCCAAAAAGTGGTCAACCAACCCCTAAATTTTGTTTACTAACAAGAAGTGAAAGATTTTAGAAGTTCGTCTTTTATCCCGTAATTTTGCTAGCTATACTAATAAACTTATAAAAATTTAAATCTACTTCTTTAACATAAGAGATAATTTTCATGCGTTACAAATAAGAAAGCGGTACTTAGATAAGTATTTCCCATGTTTGAATATAAACCTACACTTGATGAATCATAAAATCATGTTAAAGAAGAAAATCAAAACAACAAAAAACACATAAGCATTTAATCAGCGTCGGTAGGACAATAAACTCCTTGTGAAAGAAATTATATCTACAGACTAGTATAAGACATTAACTAGCTGCCTCTACCGAACAGTAGAAGTCATTCAACAAGTGAATGCGATATAATTAAAAAGGCCGGGCCAAACACTATCAATCTCGGCTCCGTCTCCGCACATAAAGTCAAAATAATAGATGGCCACTCTAATGTCACTTTTTTCATCGACGGTCGACGTACACGACGGAATTGACAGGTCATCAGAGAGGCGCAAGCGTACGGTGACGGGGCTCTTTCTTGACGTGGCCACAAAACAAATCAAGTAGGCGAACCGTCCGATGAATTTAATCCTTAATCAGTAGCAATGAAAGGCGATAAATCCAAGAATTGAACACGCGTATAAGACCTTTGTTGTGTGATAGGTGCGCCTGCCGTTCGGTTCTTTTTTCAAAAGATAATCTTCGGCGGCCGAGGCGTGAAGGCCGAGCGCCACAACATGGCGTCGACAGGTTTCTTCCCGTTTTTTTACCTCTTTGTTCCTTTCCATTATTGTCTATACATGTTTCGTTCCCGCGTTCGATTTTTGAATAATGTTTTTTTATGTTATTAATATTATCGCGGCGTTTTTATTGTTCCCCTTTATTTACATACACGCTTGAAAACGCCGAAACAAAACAACGGACTATCTGGGGTGATGAGGCGGTTTGCAAGACATTAATCCGAATTCGGCGAAACGCGATTAAAACACAAATGAATATCATCTCTGGATAACATTCCTGTGTCAGAATCGCGAAGAATGGGCGTTTCGCAGAAAATAATGATTTAGTGGCAGTAAAATTTTGAAAACTATAAAATCGTGGAGGTCTTGGTCGGTAGCTTGAGAACGTTTTACGGGTTTCAATAACCTTGGCTAGAGGTCATTGGGGCACCAAACCTCAGCATATAACCCTTAAGATATTATGATAAGATTAGGACAAGGAATGATAGAAGTACCTATCTGTTTGTGAAAATTCCAAGAATAAGCTGGTAGGCAAATCATTTCAATCGCAAAAATCCAACAGAAAGCTACTACGAAGGAAGCTAGAAATGTTTTGCTGTCCAGCGCACGACTGAACAATACGAGTTATCGATTAAAAACCTCTCTAGAAATTACCTGCTTCGGTTACCAGGCTTCTATTACCGACTGCCGTAAAAACTCCCCAAGAAAATTTTCGCATACCGACCCATCCAAAACACTTTTAACCGTCCCGAACCTAGATTGGGTCGAAACTTGTTTGTTTACTATAATTACATAAGATGTTTGCCTTTTACGTGAACTAATTAAGTTCCAGAACAACTATTGGCCTGTTTATAACTTAAACTGTGGACAATAGAGTGAGTTTTTGAATGGGAGACGTGAGGAAGCGAAATGAAATGAGGCGTCGCGGGTTTGATTCCCGATTCAGGCTATTAAAGTGTTAAGGTTAACTTGAATAATGCCACGGTCGGGTTGTTAGCATATGTTTTGTGTATGAATGGGCCCGTTTTGACCGAACAGCCGCTGGATGGAGTGTCGGGTGTCGTGCTTAACGATTGTTGTGATTCTGAGAATGTTTGTTGTGCATTCATAAAATACACAGGCTTTTTAACATGCTTTTTTCTGAGCAGACTCAAGAGACGCGGTAGATATTTTACTGCTAAAGTAATGTTTGTTTCCGATTCTTAACTGCTGACGATAACGACCGTTATGCCTCCTATTTTGACATCCTACTGCCTTTGGGCCTTGACCCTGGCCTTCTGCATTGGTACCAGTACTGTAGCGTCATAGAGATTTAGGCAAAACCAAGCACAATTGGTTTAATGAAAGGTGCTCCAATCAAACCTATATAGGAATCAAATTCTATGGATACACATGAACATGTATCTATTGGACTCTTTAGGTAAAAATCAGACACCGTTGTTAACGTAGAAACTGAATGAATACAATATGTGCTGGTACCAATGAATAGTCTCTTACTGATCTTCAGTTAGTTACTCGTCTTCCGTCCTTCGCTTACGAGAACAAAAATATCTGAACACGATTTTATGCTCCTGACAATAGGTTCGTGTTCAGATATTTTTGTTCTCGTAAGCGTGTAGATGAAAATGAACTCGACTGTACAATCCTAAGGTCAATTGCTGCTCTGTTTTTGATAAAAAAATATATAGTCAAGGAAATTGGAAATCGCATGCTTTACACTCTCGTCACAAATGTTACAATGGCAATAAGGGATAAAAAGATAGGCTTTTCAGTTTAGCTTACAATATGACTTAGTAGCATTGTTAAGTAAAAGGTGAGGCTTACCATAAGGACGAAAGTTGTTTGCATCTTTATACCAATAACCTGTCAACGCGTCCTTATAGCTACACAATGGTAAATTTGCCTTTTCAGTGTCACATATCGATACCTTAGAGCACAATCGTACTAACTTTTCGGAAAAAATCGTTGCAATTAGGACGTTAGTGCACAACTCGGTGGTTTAAATTTAATTGTGCAAAATTATTGTAATTAGTACTAGAGTGTGAACTTAGGTGTCGATATATATGAAGTTTAAGAACGATGGGAAAAGCACCTCATCACCCAAAAAACCGAACATCAATTAACGAAAGATCATTACACACGAAAACCTCTAGTATCGATAAATAACCCCAGCATTGGTCCCTTAACACTGGGGACGTAGGGGGCCCAATTATAGAGGGGCCCCCCGCCAGGACGAGCCTTTGGCGCTTCGGAGTCGGACTCGCCTAACTCACGGCGGAATTAATCAGGCGCAGGATTAATGAACATTTTTTTTTTCAATTTTGGACCATAAATCTATTTTAGGTGAAAACATAAATCCTAATCCGAGGTAATGAGGAGGCTGATTGCAAGTTATGGTCTAGGTGTGGATCTCGATTGTTTTTTATGCGTGTTTATTTAGTGATACCGCAGGGAGGGGTAAATCTAAAGCGTGATGCATATTTTCTTTTGTTTAGTATGAGCTTTTATTATATATAACCTTATCAAAATTCTTTGCGGTAGGCTTGGAAAATATTCTTGTTTTTTTTAGATTACTTCCGAAAAAAAATGTAGAAAGGATGAAACAATTTACCTTGTATTTAAGGTTTTCCTATTCAAAGTTTATTAACACACTTTGAGAGCATAACTAACCAAACCTGAAATGATTTGAAACGAATATGAAGAAGTATTGAATTAAGTATTTCACTGAAAAAAAAATACATGTTTCACTTTATGAAGAAATATTGTCATTTGTATGACACACAAATTCAACCCGCAGCATCATACCAACTTCAATGGCGACTTTACAAAAGTATCAAACCTCTTTAAATAGCGCCTCATTTCCAATCCAAACGTCTACCTATACCTATACCTATGCCTACAGGGTAGGGTTCGGAGGGAAATAATATTTCCTTATCTACCCTTACCTCCCCTCGGGAAGCGAAGGGAGGGAAGGTCTCGAGCCCGTTTTCTATGATGACAGTTTCAGAAGTACCCGGGATTGAGGGATGGGGATTTCTGATTGTTTTTGTTTCAATGTCAGTGTTATTTTTGGTAGGTAATAGGTATTCTATGAAAAATGAAGCTATGGGAAATCTATTATACACTCTTGGTATAGTTAACCGGGAGTGTCTCTGTTTCAACTTAAAATTATTTCACATAATGTTTGGGTGTCCAGATGCTTTCCAGTTGTTTTCGCCAAGAGATCGCATTTCTCAATCGAGTTTCATAAAATTCGGTGAGTAGGTTCGATAAATACATAGATTTTTTCTCGATACAGTATTTCGAAATTTGTCAAAATAGCGTAGGTGATCGAAAATTTAATAAACGACAAATTTCCGCCATTTTGAAACAAGCAAGCTTAAAGAGCCACTATAATTTCTTACTTTGTATAAATTTATGAAACATGTAATGTCTCATTTTTTAATGTGGGTACACCACAATTTTTATTTAAACCATGAATACAAAGATCAAACCTTAAAGAAAAATTTAAAAAGGAGCTACCTGGTGGAAGCCTGTAGGTGGTGGTGTATCCAGAGGTACCGGGTTCGATTCCCGGTCCCTTCCACCAGGTAGCTCCTTTTTCAATTTTTCTTTAAGCTTTGATCTTTGTATTCATGGTTTCTTACTTTGTAGTTCATAAATCTCAGTTTGGTTCCATAGTTGAATGGTAGAGAATGCTATTTGGCATTAAGTTGTCTCTGTTTAGTCCAATGGTCAGGTGATGGGGAATGGATTACAGCATCAAATCCACTATTTATATTTTTACTTCTGTATATCACTACATAGTATAAAACAAAGTCGCTTCCCGCTGTCTGTCTGTCCCTATGTATGCTTTAATCTTTAAAACTACGCAACGGATTTTGATGCTGTTTTTTTATAGATAGAGTGATTCAAGAGGAAGGTTTACATGTATAATACATACATAATATATTATGGTAGAGTTAGTATCAGCATTGCACCCGTGCAAAGTCGGGGCGGGTTGCTAGTTGAGCAATAAAGGTTAAATAAATAAACATATCCGCCATTTGTTCTGAATTTCGAAATGAGCGATAAAGTTTAAATGAATATAGGTACCTACCTACTTTGATTATAGACTTTCGCAAAGCCGATATGAACGATGATTTTATCATTTAAAGTGCATAGGTATGAATTATGGCTTAACCATAAGGTGTAACGACTCTAGCTCTGCCAATAACTTCCTCGTATTCTAAAGATCATTTTAGTGCGTGCCTTCTCTGTCGCAGTAACAGTAACTTACAATAGCTATCACACGGTTTGAATGTGGCAAAGTTATTAAAGTGACAAAGTACAGTCAAGTTAAAATGAGCACAAATGTGATCAAAAATGTTTGAACACGCCTATGCCGCCAACAATATAGACGAGTTCAGTACACAAATGGTAAAAAACGGGACCCTATTACTAAGACTCCGCTGTTCGTCCGTATGTCTGTCTGTCCGTCTGACACCAAGCTGTATCTCATGAACCGTGATAGCGAGACAGTTGAAATTTTCACATAAGTATTTCTGTTACCGCTATAACAAAAGCTAAAAACAGAATAAAATAAATATGTAAGTGGGGCTCCCATACAACAAACGTGATCGGTTGCGTTTAACTTTGCACCTCATTTGACGCGCCATTCATGGTGCAAACTTAACCCGGCCAGTTAACATGAGAAGTGTTTGTACTGAACTCTCGGTGCGCGAGTCCGACTAGCACTTGGCCGGTTTGTCATCAAAGTTTTGCTAAGTAATAAATTTATGAGCTCGACTGTCGTTCAGTCGTCAAGGCAGGGTGTGCGATAGTAGGTACATTACTGTAAGTAGGTATTGTCTGGAAATTACTTGACTCCTACCCGAGAATTGGTTATGTTAAGTTGTAAAACTGAAATGATGACCAACTACATCCGTCAACATCTATGGTACTTATATGGTACCTATTGTACAATAGCTACTGTTTGCTAGCTTGTCACAAATTTTATTTTTTGATATCAACCTCATCCTAAGTCCAACCAACATCTACATATACCTACTGCAAAAGTTGAAGCAACTATGGAAATTCATAGTATACGAATATTAATATCTTTGTGGAAAGTGAAGGCAAATATATAAAAAGTGAACATGAGTCATGATTTCTACAGGATTAGGAAAGTCTATAATTGTAAACAAACGTTTCGAGTTCAACGACCTTTCAAAACATTCCAAACATGATCCCTGAAAGTTCAATAACATACTCAAGCCTCGCGCTCAGGCGCCCTTCAATTTCACGCCATTTACCTACAAACAATACACAGCGAAGAAAAATAATAATTTGAAAAAAGAACTGCCTTCGCGTCATGCACTGAAAGGGAAACTCCGGTGTTGCCAGAGTAAAGAAACAATAAACCCTATTGTTGATGCTGGCGCGATATGGAAACTTCGCTTTAAGTATTCATATCTACGAGTACTCTAAAGTTGTAAAGATACACTGTTGTTAGAACATAGGTAATGATTAAAGATTATTTTTATGAATGTAATCACAAACCCATACGACGCGACCTCCGCTCGACTAATAATTATCAACTAATAAACCCTCCAAAAAGTCGAATCGTCCAAATTACGCTAAACGCCGAACTTAACCCTCAAAACGTCGCCGCCAATTACAGTTAATAAATAATAATTTCAATAATAAGCGTGTACAAAAAGCTGTTGAGGTCACCAGTTTTTGTGGAGCTCCCTTGTACACCTTCGTAATACAGAAAAAAGTTATCGGGCATAGAGAATGATGGTAGATGATGGGTCAAAGTGGTTGGAGGATCGTTGAAACGCCGCGCACGTCCCGTAATGGCGATCGGCAACAATCGCGCGGCACTAGCGATTATAACGATTACTGTCGATAACTTGTATCGACACCGGCTATTTGGTTAGTCGCTCGATTATCGATAATTTGCCCTCGGGGCGCGCTCCCGACGCTGTAAATCGTTGACCGATTAGTTTTTTCGGTGTTTTTATTTGTCCGCTCTAAGTAGAGGTAATCGGTGAAAATACCGTTTGGCTGACAGCTATCTCTATTCTGTCATGCACGCGTTGTGCTTGTGGGCTGCAGTCTGCTCCACATAATCACTGTAGTTAATTTTGTACCACTTTTTCACAAACATAAAGATTGAACAGTGTTAGAGAAGATTCAAAACAGTTTTTTTAGGATGGTGTAATTTAGAGTTAATTATTTTTCTTATCGAAAACCTTTCAATGTCGTCACCCAAAACGAAACTTAAAAGCCTACCGAATTTAATAGAAGAAAATAATTATATGACATGAAATTTTAAGAACGATCCTCACTAGACGACAGTATTTAAATCTAACCAAAAATAACACAAAAAAAAAGTTTGGAGCATAATATTCTAAATGTCTACTATATGATACTCTATCTCTAAAACTCTATCGTATACTCGTATATACGTCCGAAGACATAAAATAATGGGTGAAATTTAGACGCGTCTCAAGTTAACTTGCTTATTACCTAATATAAAATCTGGAAGGGTATAAAAACTGAGTAGAGTTCCCGAACAGACAGCTAAAAACCCAAGTTTATACAGGTATAACGTTTTAATGGTATTTTTGCAGCCGTGGAAGCGCGTCATGTTTTACTACCTATACCTATAATTCTATTCTGCGAGTTGGTATAAACTATAGTAACTCGGAGCTTGTGAGCTTTCAAAAACGCTACATTAAAATGTCATAAAACTCAAACATAAACGTTTACTGCGGCGGTTTACGAGCATGCTACCTATCGATCGTTTTAATGGTAAATAAAAATTAATGGCGGACGCAGGATCGGGTGAGGCGTTAGATAATTAAGGAAAAGTGGGTAAAGCACCGCGAACTATCCGCTGCCTGTGTTGATGGTTTCCCTAAAAGAATTTTAATGGCGCCGAATGGTAGCGATCGCGATTACTTGATTGCTGTTTTTCTGTTTCGAATTCTTACTGTTTGATGTAACGGTCAAATCATTTATGGTAACATAATGTGTGGTACTTATTTAAAAAAATATATAAATCAAATAAATTTTCACTAAATTTTAAAATCAACTAAAATAATTCGATATTCCACTAAACATTCGCGTTGTTTCTGTATGAAATAAAACATGTAAGTGTTGCCAAAAACAAAAATTTGGAAATCAAATAAATTCTCACTAAAATAATTCGATATTCCATTAAACATTCGACTTGTTTCTGTATGAAATGGAACACGTAAGAGTGTTAAGCAAATTGTTTAATAAATTTAGATACTACGTGGCTGCATTTACTTCGTGATAGACAAATGACAAAAAGCCGTCAACACTTTTTGTCAAGTAATGTCGAGTGACGAGTGTAATAAACGGGACTATCAAAAGCCGGATAAAGTAGAGATTAAAGCAATTATTGCTATTTAAATATGTCTCTACATATACCTAAACCTAATAAATATAATGAAATAACGAAATTGATTCTCTAGGTAGGCCGCAAGGGCCTTTTTACATGTAGGAGTGTACTGGCATTTCACAAGAGGAGACCACTGTTGAGAAAATACGCCGAAAGAAATCGACAGTCAGTATTTTTTTCTTAGGGGATACTAAACTAATACAGTAGGATCATAACCTAATATTTATTAGGTTATTATTACCTATCTTACAAATCTTAGGCTTATACCAACATATTTATTATGTTATAGATCTGGGTACATCAAACGTGTTAACTCACGACCACGTCAACCTTCGGTTTCAGTACCTACTAAATCTCCCGAGCTCAGGATCTTCCACTCGTAAATGACGCGGGATATTCAAGGGATTCGAAAATAGGACGCGGTATAAAGTCGATCGGGCCGTCGGATGCAGGGTCGCGAAAATGGCCGCCTCCCTCCCGGACGAAATGGGATTCTATCGGTCTCCTCCATTCCACGCCGTTCGTCTCTACGTGACTATATATAGGTATCTATACCCTATACCTATGTCTGTACCTTCGCCTCTATTGCTGACGGGTAAATGTCAAATTACAACGTAATCGCACGCTGATATACATTTGAGTTTTGTTTACGTCTGCTTTTTTATTTTGTGCTGTACATGTCTAAAAAACAATAAGCAATTTAGTATATGCTCTGTATTTTGCTCTCTTAATAGTCGGATAATATTAGATACGATCAGAAGCATCGACGAAATTGTAGATATTTTAAATAATTATTAGTTACACAAAACGGTTCAGCTCTGAAACCGGTTTGAAATTACACTTAAAAAATAAGCATCCAAATTGTCTATGATTACCTCTGGCATAAATGGAGCGCGCCAAAGCGTAGCCATTTAAAACAACAACATTTCCGGGGTTGCCAGTATCGGTTCCTGCACAAACACTGGATATTTGCGAGGGTGCAACCCTACGGGATAAGGGCTACGTAAGCAGTTATGTTATTAATATTGCATTAATGCCGATCTGTTATTTTTTATGTTGCATAAGCCGTTGGCAATTTCGCCGGCGTCCGACCGTAGTCTCGAATAGGTAAGTGATATTTTTTTAGTTAGTCTGTACAAATGTACTTATACAATGTTGTGTGACTTACGAAATCGCATGCATTGCCACCGTTTGTTTGCCAATCAGTAGCTTCTCACGTATCTTTATACTATGCGTGGAAAAAGTTGTCAATGTCAATAATGATTAAAGTTACTGATTTGAAACACGCGAAAAGAAAACGAAAGAGATTAATTAAGCACGGAAAAGAAAGTGCTGGCAGAGAGGATGTCAATTGATTATAAAACTTACAAATTATCTATGTTATAGTCTGGCTAATGAAATATTACTCAAAGTTATGGCGGGAAATTTAAATAATCTGCGGCTGGTCTCACTTTGTGTAGTAGGAATTATAGTTATGATACTAGAACATATTTTTTATAAAATATTTTCTTTCTATGCACACGTAAGGCACTAAAGAAATAAGTTAAATATATGATGACGTGCACTCATAGTCAGCTCACATAATTTCTGCCACTATGTACAGTACAGTCAACGACAGACACATTTATGTTCACACCTTCTAACCATATACAAGGCGAAAAATTAAATGTATTGTAAATAAGACCTAGCTCGATCATAACATATTAATCCAACACCAAAAAAATACATAAGTACTATGCCAAATTTCAACTCGATCGGAATGTTAGTTCTAACATAATGTATCAAAATTATTTATAGAGGACCCACCTACTAAATTGTTCAAATCATAGACAATTGGTAATACCACAAGGAAATCTGTCAACATTATTTGTCTAGCCAAACTCTCTCAATGTTATAAAAAGTGTTTTTCGATTAGGTTACAAAATCATATTTTAGTGCGAAAACCTAGCTTTCCGAAGACAAAAATATGTTTAAAGTTAAAGGCACGAATTTGAGTTAAAGCTGGAAAACCGCGTAACAAATTAGAGCACATCCATACAAATCTCCATTGACTGGGGTAGCTCCCATACAATAGCTGCGGAAAACTCGACCGTCATCGGCGCGTGCATTTGATTGATAAGCGTTATCGCGCGCTGCACGCGTCCTATACACGTGGAAATAGATTTACCCGAGCGTAGCGATTTACCCCCACAATGGGGTACCAACTCTGTGCTGGCAACCCGGGGCCTACTTGCGTAAAGTTTTGGCAAGCGGTTTTCTTCAAATCGCTATTAGTTTTCATGGCAAACTGTCAATTTCAAAGCAATTGTGATGCTAATAACCTCACGTAATTAACCTTTAACATGTGTAGAACACAATTTCAGGTAGGTACCTAATGCTGTTGGCGCATTGAGCCAACCGAATTAACGGTATTTATGTAGAACAAGTTTTTGAGTTGATCGAAATGAAAGCTATGAAGATAATGTAAATAAATTATCGAAACATTTTGAGACTAATAATAATTATGTGTATAGGTATAAGAGTATTTTTGGATCCCTAACTTTTTTTAACTAGGTATATAATTCGCACGGCAGAATATAGTCCAGTTTGAGTTTTCAAGAAGGTATTTTGTAATGACCTATACCTACCTATTACATGCGTGACCAGTGCATCTACTCTTGACATTCAAAGTAGGTAAACTATTATAACTATTACATATTTGAATCATGTTTAAGTAGCATGATCTCAAACGATATTCCATTTCGGAAAACAATATCAATAATCGCATAAGTCTAATCCGTCCCGAGCTGGGTTTAGTTCAGCCAGTGTAAGATACTATCTCCACAACGTAAGTAATCAGGATAAAATCCGATAGTGTTACGACCTTATGGTTCTGGAATGAGCTGAAGAAGCGATAAATGTAAGCGCAAAATGTACGAAGTTGATGCTGCGTTACTGCGTTTTATGTTTTAGGATCGATTTAAGATGCTATTGCAGTGTAGTTTACATCTTAGAGCTTTCATTTAAAAAAAAATGTCTATGTGAGACGTCAATAGTCGATTTCGATTTAGCGAAAATTTAAGTAACTTTTAGTAACTTATCTACATCACCGCATACCTACTCGTAAAAAGGTATATTAACTCGTGAATAGACTGAACATACGGGTATAAATCGTAATTTTGTTATAATAATTGTGTTACAAATACGTGGCTTGGGACTTTTCGCTGCTCGCCGTGGTTGTCCAATCCACGGAGTCGTCATATGATAAAAAGAAATATTCAAAGTCAGTCTAAAAATTAAATGTTTTATTAAGTGTCATAATTTATGTTGTTACATTTTTAATGGGCGCGTTATAATAGTTTGCAATTAATTTTATTATAAATCTATCGGTAATTTCATATTATACCTAGTGGTCACAAATTATGCATCCTTTTTGATAGGTACTTGTGTTGTGACAGACTACTCGTACTGACAACTTTTCGCAACTTAAAATTAGGAAACATTTTGAGTACTTTATAGATTGTACCTTTTTTTGCAATTAACGAGAAACAAACATAGATCTAAATAAAAATCGTTCATATTTCCGGTCTTCTTCTGGTAATTTTGGCTGTTAACATGTCCTATTATGATGGACTTTTTGAGTCTTAGGTTAGTACCACACGCGGAGCAACAAATGTGGGACTTGTCTTCACTTAATGTTAGTTTATCGTAAGGTTCTATAATATGTTAGTTTGTCGTAAGGTTCTATCCAATTTAGTATGACGCTATTTTCATCGCAGTAATTTTGATCGGATAAACATTTGACTGATCACATAGATAACAATATATACAAGACTTTTTCTTCATCATATTTGAAAAAATCCTCATATGGCTCTAACCAGAGCTCAATTTCGCCAGGCGTAAAATTATTCATTTTAAATTAAACCAGTAATTATTACGACAGTCTTCAATCAAAAGGGACAATTTATAAAGCACTCAAAATGTTTCTTAATTTTAAGTTGCAAAAAGTTGTCAGTACGAGTAGTCTGTCACAACACAAGTACATTAATTACAAACTATTATAACGAGTTACGAGTCCATTAAAAATGTAACAACATTAAATTATGACATTTAATAAAACATTAAATTTTTAGACTTTGACTGAATATATTTTTAATATTTTTATATCATATGACGACTCTATGGATTGGACAACCACGGCGAGCAGTGAAAAGTCTCAAACATATGATCAATTAAACGATATTCTATCCGGACGATCCAACATTTTGTTTGATCTGATCAGATCGGCCACCATGATAAATAAAAATACAAATAGTTAGGAAAATTAAAACTGTTGTTTGAATTGTTTGAAATCTTATTTAATATTTAAAAAATTTAAATTGATTTCATGTAATTATTAAGGGATTTATTTCTAAATTCGGTTGTATATTACCCTTACTAACCAAACTCACTGCTAACCGGTTTTCTTTTGGATACCGGGATGATAAAGATACGTATCGCGGCTGCGAGGGGAGGACAGAGATAACGTCCCCTCTTGGTTAAGCCGTTTTTCGTATGCGGCTTTTGATACATGCGAATACATTTGATACATACAATAATTGCGAAAAATTTAGACTTGATTTTTTTTTTTATTAAACTTGTGGTAGGTACCTAGCTTAGCTAAAAACGCTAAAGCATTTTCCGTGTTTGTTCTATAAAATCTGAGGTTTTTGATACATCATTTTCTCTGTTATGGCACTGAAATTATGATATACATAGGCTCCTAAGTATTTTCAGAATACTAGGCAATTTTCATAGTAGCTACAAAAACACTCCCATCTCTCAAAAAACAACCACTTAATTGAGCGTTGAAGCAAGTTTATTTGCTAGCATTATTCCACTCTAACAATATCTAAACACAATTACGCAGAGCAAATAACGCAACGCCACGGGCGGACACATGTTTGGAAACCGTACAAACATGGCAACCCCATCATATGGCTATTTTGTTTTCTGTTTACTTTCAGTGATTATTTAATCGTTCGATAGTTTGAAATTGGAAGCGTTTTAGTTTCAAGCAATTTCTTTTGATATCAGAATATTTTTGAAAAAAGAACGTTCGTTTTTATAGTGAGTCTTTTGTAACCGGCCGGTCTTATCAATTAATTTATATAAACGATACCCACGATTATAATGGAAATTACACTCGTAAACATCTATCTATGCTCATGGCGATTGAACGTCAACTGAATAAAAATAAATAAATCATCATCATGATCATCACATGACCTACTTCGTCTAAGTAACAAATACGAGTACTTACCTAAATATCCGCTACCTAAAGGTTTTCTGAAAGAGATCGCTATTTAGCGATAAGACCGCGTGTTGTTTACCTCTGCCTGTTATTTTAATGTATCTCGTGTTGTATATTCCTTGATGTTGGAGGTGTGCCATAAAGAGTATTTGTATTTGTACCTTAAAATAAATAGAGCTCGTATCTCACTCACTAGATAAGATACCGAGGTTTTGAAGACCAGTGACAGAAATTTTATTGAGTTTTGGTTGTCTCAGGGGATATGTACTTTCGTATTAACAAAAAAATGTACGTGACGATTTAATACGTTATCATTTAAATTGAAGGCGTTTATGTAATTGTATTACTATAGTTCCTGAAAATAGTAACTGCGCTATTATCAGAAAGAGTCATCTAAATAACATTTTCGCTAAAACACACTTTAGGCAACTGGGTGATGAACGAATAAACATTAATAAGTATTATTGTCTCAATGTTGTAAATTAGGGATATCGTGACTTAACCGGACCATTACGTGTTAAAACAGTTTAACATCCTCACATTAAATAGGTAGGTATTGGTCTCGTTAACCGAGCTGTTAAAGATTTACTGTCCACTTATTGTGGGTAATAACTGCAGTGTACGACAATATGACATTTTCGTCGACATCCTAAAATAACGCATCGTAACTCGCTTGTTGAATAGATTTTGTTCGTTTAGAAATAGAGGGGGTTACTTCCAAGCATCCTATCATCTTACTTATTCATCTAGGTTCTGTTAATTTACGTGAGTGAGTAGTATCCTACACACACATTTTGAATTTAGGAGTAACCCCTCACAATGATGGCATTATCAAGAGCTGTGCCGCCGAAAGACACAGTTGGTAGAAGTTTGTCTTATCATTCAAGTACTAAAAGTAGTTGCATTGAGGCCTTAAGGCATATCAGTGGGTTTATGATTGACTAAGCTGCGCCGCGCGGTGTGAACCGCTCATCCGGGAACACAATTTTTTTCCGGGATAAAAAGTAGCCTTTGTGTTAATCTAGGGTATCAGCTACCTTCATACCAAAATTTATCTAAATTGGTCGAGCCGTTTCAGCGTGAAGTTACTTCTTACACATACACACACTCACAAACTTTCGCCTTCATAATATTAGTGTGATGATCTTTTTATTTTAAGAATTTCGTACAACTCATTTTTACCTCATACCTAATATCCTTAACGTTAATGAATACTAAACAAACTCAACCAAAATATACTTAATAAAGAAGGAAAGAGAATATAGCTTGCTACACACTCTATTTAGCTTAACATTAGATATAAAGTTACAATTAAACTTCTAAGTACTACTAAAGACTTTATGTTTGTATTATAGTTTAGTTCTCAAGCTGGCTTTATAAGCTTAGGTAATAAACAACAGTAGGTATTGAGGCATTTTAAAACACTATTTCATAAGTTCCAACAACGATAAGCATACTGACTTGACTTCCCAAAACAGCACATCTCTAGTTTTATTTTCTTACTAATACCATTATATTAATCTGTGCTAATACTATTTTAATTCGTAATTGCAATTAATTCAGTGAATAAAGGATTTTGACCTTACAAACGGTCCGGTAGTTTTGAAGTTTTGATATGTTGTCTAGGATGGTTAGTCAGTGCTTAAAATGCAAAATGCACAATTCCCCCCCCTCCGCGCCCGCCGCCATATTGAAAAAACCGGCACTCTCTTCATATTTTTGCTCATATCTTCCTTTAGGAGCATTTTAGCTAGAAGAAAGCTTCGACAATATTATAGAGAGTTAAATTTACTACATTTTCCATTTTATATTTTGTTTCTAGGATAGATAGTTACGGAGATATGCACATTTAAAAAAACTTAAGAAATTGCAATTTCCAACTCAAAAACAAACTTCTGGATTATATCTTCGTTTAGGAGCATTTTAGCTAGAACAGTGCTTGGGCAATTTTGTAGAGAATTAAATTTACTATAATTTACATTTCAAATTTTGGTTCTAGGACAGATAATTACGGAGATATGTAAAAAATAAAGTCACGTTTTCCGAAAATGTATGTAAAAATGGACATGAGTTTTATAAGCAATTATATTTCCTACGTGTTTTAATTTGTCCTAGACTAGTCCGTAACTGAATGACAGCGTTCTAAACCAAGTTTTTTGAGAAATTTTCTGAAAATTCGACTTTTCCTGTTTTTTAAATGTGCATATCTCCGTAAGTAACCGTTCTTGAAACAAAATTTGAAGTGTAAATTATAGTACACTCTACAACATTGCCCAAGCTTTGTTGTAGCTAAAATGCTCCTAAACGAAGATATAATCCAGAAGTTTGTTTTTCAGTCGGAAATTGCGATTTTTTACGTTTTTTTAAATGTGGATATCTCCGTAACTATCTGTCCTAGAAAAAAGATATAAAATGGAGAATTTAGTAAATTTAACTCTCTATAACATTGTCGAAGCTTTCTTCTAGCTGAAATGCTCCTAAAGGAAGATATGAGCAAAAATATGAAGAGAGTGCCGGTTTTTTCAATATGGCGGCGGGCGCGGAGGGGGGGGGAATTGTGCATTTTGCATTTTAAGCACTGACTAACCATCCTAGACAATATATCAAAAAATCAAAACTACCGGACCGTTTGTAAGGTCACACATAGTACTTTAGTCTCTATTCACCGTGTTAAATTTGGAATTACAATATTGAGTAAACTCACTACGTGATACCTATTTAAGCCGATCTAAGGCCGAACAACTTGTTCTATGACTAAAAATTGTCTTTATCATCTCAAGCTACCGTTTTTAAATAACTAAAACTAGAACAGTCATATTTTATCTATGCGATTACCAGTTTAATATTCCCGCACAGACTGACATTAAATACAGTAGCATATACGGCATATATTCATTTTATGTACATAGTAATTAGCATCGAAACCAGAAATACCGGAATGGAAATTTTAAACGAACCGCGCGGCTTAGTCCGTAGTAGTTCGAAGCCCTTGCGTTTCTAAATAAAAAAAAGTGCCTCTGACTTTATTCAAAGTTTTATTTAACGAGGGATTGATATCCCCCAATCAAAATATTTGTACTATCGCTATGTATTGTACCCTACAGGTCACGATTCTTACTTGTCTACAATTCGTCACTTTTTTCTAACTCACGTCAAGGTGTTGCCATCGACAAAGCAGTTTATAAAAAGTAAAAAAAGATGTCTACGGCACTACCGCGTGGAGACGTGGCTAATGTGTAATGCGGTTGGCTTTTTGTCCGACGCCTTGGTCTTTTTTCGATTCTTTTTTCATTTGGTTTCGGTTACGGTTCGTATTGATCGAAAAATCCGATTTCGAAATGGGTGCTACGAGAGTTTTATTGTTGCCGCGATACGTTCTTAAACAATAAAAAACGCATTTTAAACTGAGAATGCAATTCTCACATGTCACGTTCGAAAATTGAAGGGGACTTGGTCGTGTTTTAGAAATGTAATTATTCGACGCCGATTGGGTCCGAATCGAGCCGGGGACAATAAAAGACCTCATTTATTTTTTACAAGTATGCCAACATTGAGTTAATTGCGAACGTGATCGTGTATGTCGATGTTCGATAGGTTACGTAAATAATGTTTGCTATCCAATCTGCAAATAAGAATCGGTTCAATTTCAAAACGCGTCTGTATCGATTGTTAGAAATCCTATTGCGAATTTGTAATAGAACACGAAAAAGGTCCACATTACAGTCATGTGACCGCGGTCAATAATTGAATACGTTTCCTAACCATTCAACACTCAATAAGTGCCCAATATGTTAGTTAAGCATTTGTTTTGGAACGGTAACCTTAATTCAAAATTAGAACACTTTTTTAAACATAGAGACTTACAGTGTTGCGTTGTCGGTGTCTTGCCAGCCAGATAGTCCTCTTTACATATAAACTTGTTATCGTCGAGGACGTATAACTCCTCGCCGGTGGACAGCTGCTTTCTGCAGACAAGGCAAGTGAAGCAGTTGAGATGGAAGACCTTTTCTCTCGCTTTGCGGACCAGGTCAGATGGTGATATGCCGTGCCCACAACCACTGCACTTCGTTCCATATCGCCTGTGGACAAATTAAATGCTTATAAAATCCATAAAACATAGTATCCATAGCACAAATCGAGTCGTTAAAGGTCGAAGACGGAAGGTTTATTTGATTTTTGAAAACCAGCATTAGAGACATCATATGTAATATTCATATCCATCATGATCGCCTTGTAGTAGTTTTAAAACCCACTTGCTGTTTCTGGCGTGTCTTTAGCAGCCGGCGCCATATTTTATAACTAGAGACAAGAACATGACTTCTTATAGTGTTGAAACGCTATTAAAATTGGTATTTCGTAGGTAAAACCTGCTACCATAATACTCGTAGTTTGTGGGCCGTAAGCATACGAACTGCACTAAATACCAAAAGCTCAACATCTAAATTGCCGCCATTAACACGAGAATGGCTGTCATTGGTAGATGGTAAACATCCAACTTGTATGTAAATATCAAGTATCAAATTAATTGTTGATAGAAAGGTTAATTACTTAAATCGTTGGTTATTGTCGATCGCCACCGAGCCCGGGCTCTAATGGCATTTTTTTCATTAAAAACAGAACGTTAATATTCTTGCAAATAGCATTCCTAGGTTTTTGTTAATTGGCGGGGTTTTTCTGTAATAAAAATAACTTCGTTTCAACGCAAAAATAGGTGTTTTACATTGTAAACGAAGAAATAACGACCTTTAAACATATTTACTATAACATTTTTTTTTTTAAAGCCTGTTGTCATGAAAAAAATTCAACTAAAGAATAACACTACACTATCTAGTTAGAATCTGTTGAAATACTAGTTATAAATCAGTTACCTAGGTATTCTCAATTTATCAAATTCTACTTTCCAAAGAAAAAGGTTCCTAAATAATAAATTGAAGTACGTAATAACTCTATCACGTTTCGAGTTTGGGTGATTCGTCATTTTCCCTATAGGTATGTGTCTCTTTTATGTGTCGATGGTTTGCCTTTGTGGTTTACGCCTATCAACAAAACACACTGCGAATGCGACTTTAGCACCAATGTTTTTTTATTATTTTATCATCACATTGAATTATTACCAGCTCCATTTGCATAAACGATGGAGGCCGTATGAATAAAACATAAACTTGTACAAAGCTGGCAACCCACTACGTTATTTCGGAATGTCGCTGTAGCCGCCAATTTTCCGAATTTCAAAATCTAACTAAAACTACGTTTAATAATAATTTGGTTTTGTCTGTGGGTTATTGCTCTGTTATCTTTGATTTTTTTAAAGACATCTCTCGTCTGGCTGATATCTAGACACGCGGCAGCGTGTCCAGCCAAGTTCACCGCAGGAACTGGCGAGCAGCAGCCGTGTGTTATATTACACGAACCGTTTGGAGCCACTTTTGACCCCTCAATAACTCCAAATCTATTCAACAGAAAAAAATGAAATTTGGCTTATGTATTTAGGTCCCTGAGAACAACTAGAACCACAAATTTCATAAATGTAGATGAAATAGTTATTGAGATATTGACGTCCAAAAAACGGCATTTTTATCACTGACTGACTGACTCACTAGTAATCAAAAACCTAACCCACTTCCAGGTGACCTAGAAAGATGAAATTTGGCATTCAGCTTGGTAATTGTGTGTGTACACATATAAAAATCAAAAACAGTGATATTTTTTAGTTTTATTATTATTATTATTTATGCTTGTTGCCTCAGAACTCCGTCATTTATTAACCGATTTGGAAAGTTCTTTCTTTGTTTGTAAGATGGCACTCTCTCTCTCACACACACACCACACACACACACACACACACACACACACACACACACAGAGAAGGTTAATAAATTGCCGTGGCGCGGGGACGGATAGCGAAGCGCGGGAGCGCGGCGTGGCGAGGAGCGGTCCGGCCCCTCCCTCTACCCCGCGTCACTCTAGTCAAGACAGGTGGGGCGTCAATTCAAATTTCTGTACAAAAAGTAATGATATCCCATCAAAAACATAAATGTTAAATTAGAGCCAAGTTCTCGCATGCAACGTTGTCGACTTCGCCGACAAAAGAATTGAGATCTATATGGGCGCCAAGTTCTTTGCCCTAAATTTTTTAGATACAAGGACATGCGACATACTCAATGCATTTATTTTACTTGGGGTGTAATTCAATATCAAGATTTGACTTGGCTAGTTTTCACAAACTGACTTAATTTTATCAAAGTAACATAGTATTATTATCAAGCTAACAGTATAAGTAACAGGACGTACACTAACTTGCGTACATACCTTTACGAAAATAGGTTAATGATTAGACAAATGTAATATACATTTATATGTAAAAACTAGCCAAGTCCAGTCTTGATATTGAATTACACCCCAAGTAAAATAAATGCATTGAGTATGTCGCATGTCCTTGTATCTAAAAAATTTAGGGCAAAGAACTTGGCGCCCATATAGATCTCAATTCTTTTGTCGGCGAAGTCGACAACGTTGCATGCGAGAACTTGGCTCTAATTTAACATTTATGTTTTTGATGGGATCTAAATTACAAAATTCCAACTGAATCTGCGTTCCAAATTTAAATATTATTTCTCTTTAAAAATAATTTTGTTTCCTCTTCGAATTGTTCTGTTATCTTTTTTAATTTTTTAATGGCATCTCACGTCTGGCTGAATGTTTTATGCGCTGAACGAAGTTAAGTTTGCAATAGCCCGAGGGCAGAGTCTTTCGGTCTTTGATAGGTAATTATTTTAAGAGACCAAGCAAAGAATAAATCGTGACGGCTGAGCGTAGGGGACAATAAATTAAAGAGGCTGGTTGTTTGTGTCGTGCATGTTTTGAGGTCGTAATCTTTGCGATGCGACATAACAGAGTTTGTCAACGCTAAAAGCGTAAAGACTGACTTTTATAACTTGAAATATGTTTGACTGAGATTAACTTATCCAATGCCTGTATTGATCAGATAGTAGGTAATAAATATAATTTATTTACACCTAAGTGTCCCATGCTCACGAGCGCTTATAATCAAGTTATCTCACAAAAATAAAACCTTAAATTTTATAATGGTGCGGTGTGAACCAAACGGAAATGACGACGCTTACGTCGGGACGAAATGTCACCGAATGAACTCATCAAATTATGAAAAACATACGAAATTAAACCATCAAGGCGCCGGAAGTCGTAAGTGAACCTTTTTCCGCTGTTACCTGACCTACGATGAAATTGCCTTTTTACTGACGATTCTGGTCGCCAAACCCTATACGATTTAACAATATTAAACAATTTTGTGGGCAGTTTTTGTCTAGGGGTGGTCGGTTGAGACGTTTACCACCGATTGTAAGCTCCCTTGTCACAAAATTTTATAAAGTAGAATTTCATGACAGCTTTTTCACGTCTTCAAGGTGTGGTATTCGCTTGAGTGTGCATGTAGGTACTTAAGCGATTATTACAACTCATAAATGCTTAGATTTCCAAAGACGGAGAAAAGTGCGACCGAAAAAGGTCTGGAAAGATCCGGAAGGTCACGAAGACGTTAGAGGGAGGGGGTCACGTAAAAGTCAGCCCATGACGCTTGAGATATCTTCCACTATACTGTAGTGAAGTGCTGACCTGAAGAAGTTGTTCCGACAGAACAGCTTGTTGTCGCGCGAGTAGCACTTGTCTGCGAGCGGCGCGCGGCAATCGGCGCAGCGCACGCACGCCTAGGCCCAACCCAGGGGCTAAAGCTAAGACGACCAAGTCACGTGAGATTCCTTCCACTATACTGCATTGAAGAAGTACCTGAAGAAGTCGTTCCGACAGAACAGCTTGTTGTCGCGCGAGTAGCACTTGTCGGCGAGCGGCGCGCGGCAATCAGCGCAGCGCACGCACGCCGCGTGCCACGCGCGCTCCAGCACGTGCAACAGGAACTTGTCCAGGATGGGCTTCTCGCAGCCGGCACACGACATCGCGCCGCCTGCTTCGCCACGTCCTGCAACCAAAAAAATCAGAATTACATCTCTTGGTCGTATACTTCATAACTGAAGGTCGTGTCCCTGAAAGCTTTTCGTGGTGTTGTGTACGAGCTGTTTCCACTTTGTTCGGTTTTCGGCTTCCTTCAGGGCAGAGGAAACTGGAAGACCAATGATTTCGGTCACTTGGTCACACCACCGACGCGGGGATCTACCGCTTCTCCATTCCACTTTGCCCACTATCACTTAGCCTGTCAAGGCTGTCGGTATTCCGGCGAGCAACATGACCCAAGTATACTTTGGTAGCACATGGTTAACAATCTGGTCAGATCTGATTATTATTAACATTATTATTCCAATTATTCCATTGAGTGGCGGAGGTGGCCGATAACCGTAATGATCTCAAATACCAGGGTTTCGGCTCTCAATACCACTTCACCGCATTTGGTGTCGAGACCCTGGGCCCGTGGTGTCCAAACGCTAAAGTTCTTTTTAAGGAGCTTTCTAAACAACTCGTCGAGACTACTGGTGACCAAAGGGCTGGCAGCTTCCTCGCTCAGCGTCTTAGTGTAGTGTGCGTCTTTGGTACAATGCCACGGGGCCCTGCATTATAGACATAGTTTAGTTTTAGATTTAGGTTAGTAATAGGTAGGTGCAATACTTATATATATAAATAGGCGTTTTTTTAATGAGTAATTCTTAATCTGTTGTGTTTCGTTATAGTTAAATAAATTATAGAAAAAAAAAGTCTCATAAAATAATTAAATTTTATGCCCATTTCGAATTCTAGCAGTTATGCTACTGAAAAAAAACCGGCCAAGTGCGAGTCGGACTCGCGCACCGAGAGTTCCGTACAAACACTTTCCATCCCTAAGTGGTTAAGTTAAGTTTGCACCTGGTACGTATAGCGCCCCATATAAATTAGGTGCAAAGTTAGGTATAAAAAAAAACTATTTACTAGATCTCGTTCAAAACAATTTTTGTTGGTAGTTTTTATAATAATGTACATCATATGTTTTTTTTTAGATTTTTCATTTTCTTATTTTAGAAGTTAGAGGGGGGGGGACCAACTTTTTTCCACTTTGGAAGCATCTGTCACGAAAACTATTCGGTTTAGAAAAAAAATATTTTAGAAACATCGATATCATTTTTGAAGACCTATCCATAGATACCCCACACGTATGTGTTTGATGAAAAAAAAATTTAGAGTTTCAGTTCTAAGTATGGGGAGCCCCCAATATTTATTATTATTTTTTTATTTTTGCATCAAAATCTTAATGCGGTTCACAGAATACATCTACCTACCAAGTTTCAACAGTATATAGGTCTTATAGTTTCGGAAAAAAATGGCTGTGACATACGGACGGACAGACGGACAGACAGACATGACGAATCTATAAGGGTTCCGTTTTTTGCCATTTGGCTACGGAACCCTAAAAATGGTATATCTGCTCTCTAAAGGAGTCTCTTGAAGATAATGTATTTAATGATGTTACGACACGACCTGCCTGCACTGTTATTTGCAACCTGACTGTATTGTACAAGTTTTATGTCCGTCTTTACTACTGTGCAAAGTTTAAACTATACTTTAAAACTGCTTAAAGCGTTTGCACACGATCGGACTCGGCAAGAGAAAGAGAATAACTAAAAGTTACTTGCAATTTGTTTTATAGAAATGTGACGCAATACGACTATTTCTACTTTTTATCCCCATAGTTCTATGGTAGACTAGGTATATAATTGAGAACGGCATAGATATACATTAAATCTCTTAGTAATATATCTATTTCAAACTAATAGATCAAAGTATGTCCTATTTTGGGCTGAATTTGATGTTTGATACCTATATGTCTACTTCGACAGAACGTAAAACTGACGGAGCGTAGAATTCAGTGAAAGACTGTGAGCTATACTTATGTAACGATAAAGAAAAAAACATAATCTTTATTTTGTTTTATTTAAAGTACATACCAACGACAGTCACCGGCGGGAACTATAGGTACCTATGTGTTGTGTATTTATTCTAACTATTAAGAATTAACATTCCATCAGCTTGCTTGTTTCCTAATGCAAAAATACAAGTATTGTCTCAACAATTGTACTATGGAACCATTTTGGGATAAATAGTTTTACCTGCCCATGATGATTGATGCCCTTGTAACTGTCGGTTGGGAATACGGCATTTGACAATAATGAAAATAAATTGTATCATTAAAACCACAAACTTTTGGCCATTATACTATATATGTTTTATGACGTCACAAGCCAGTATCTTCATAGTAACGTCATGCTAACTAACAGATCGTTTTTGAAATTTCATAAAGAGTAGCTGATTTGTTATGATGACATTAAATACGGTATTAACAGAGTTAATTAAATAGGTACAATTATCTTGCGGGCTGATATTTAGAAAATGTCGTATTTGTTAAATGCGTATCCACCTGACTGTCGTCGCACAGATTCTTTTATTAGACACTAGGTTTTACCTGCGGCTTCGCTCGTTGTAATCGGGGTACCCTACGAAAACCATATTTTTTGGGATAAAAATTAGCCTATGTGTTAAGTTAGAATCTCTGTTCCAAATTGTATGGAAATCCTACCAGCCGTTTCGGCGTGAAGTAGTAACACACATAGAGACACCCAAACGTTTGCTTTTATAATTAGTGGGACTGCAGTTAGCTCATGGTCATGGGTTTTCTATAAAAGATCCTTGTCATGGAATATATTTTCTACAATTTGTTTAAAGTTCCAACTTAAATAAAGTATTGTTACTGTACACCGCGTAGGTTATGATGTTATCGCAAATTTATCGCGCCTTTAATCAAGCTAGAAGTTTCTAGAAGCTACATACCAATCGCCATATGGGCAAGGCTTCAACAGTATGTTCCACTGGTAGTAGCCGAGCGCTACAAACATAATAGGATTTTCTTTTACGATCGATAAAACTGGCAAATAAAGTTTTATTAGCATTTTGCCATTACCGGGTCTACGTGTATTATGTACTTTGTTATGTATGTGCTTGTTTCACGTAACGTGTTACCTAGTATTTAGAAGACTTTATTTTTGGCTAAAATACACTAACATTAAGTCGTTGTGAGAGTGAAATGGAACGAGAACATAACACATCGCGTGAACGCAGAAGACGTCTTCCCAAGAGGGTGGAATTCCATAAACTCTGCACCTCTAGCACAACCTGTGCCACGCTACTCTTTCTCGTGTCAGATATATTACCTATCTCTTTCTATACGTTACTGTGAGAGAGTGACAGGTAACGCTATGTCGCGCGACAAGTATAGTCGTGCTAGACGGGTTACCTACTCCCATAAAATACGGTTTCCTATAAACCTCAAGTCTGGCGGTGGTCGCTTCAGTGGCTGTGTTCAGCCCATATTACACTTTAGCTTAAGCTTTCGATGTTAATGTGATAGTTAAGTGTGATTTACCTAATACATTACATACTTAGGCTATACATACTTACCCTAGTTGGGTATAAAATAACAGATCTTTCAACAAATACTGTCAGACACTTACTTACGACAGACTTGCAGAATAAAGTCCATTTTCTCAAACATGCAATGAAATATCGCCATAACGTGCGTTAAAACAGGCTTCGAAGTGTCAAGTTTCGGGCGGAACAATTCGAGAGAACTAAAGGAATTTCATACAAAATTGAAGGCCTAGGCCGGGAAGTAATTTGTTTTTAATCTTAATGTAAAGATGGCGTCTGTGTTTATGAACAGCTGATATATTTTTTATTTTCTAGTGGCTACCCATTCAGCCATCGGACCAACAATATCCGTGTTAATGCCTAGTACACACGAACTGATATTATGAATACAAATCTGTATGATTCAATGTGTTGATGAATAAATTTTTAAATACTGTCTATACGTAAGTCACCAGAGACCATAGACAATATTAAAAATCCTCTGCCTTTATTTTACTACTTATTATAGAAATTAAGATTCTTATTATCAGGTTGTGTATAATGGCCCTAATATTCGCACACTACACACGTGGACGACTTATTAAAGAAAAAAAATGTAGAGGGATTAGAGGGAAAATTAAAAATATTTTTTTAAACATGGCGTCTGTGTTCATGAACTGGCGAACAGCTGAATTATGTCTTTTTGAGTGGTGTATTTTTTTATTTCATTGCTTAAGTTTGAGAAAAGCACTATACAGCCTTAGCCGTAAAAAGGGCTTGCCGGTTTCGTATATATCGTATATCGTAAAAAGGGCTAGACGGTCTATACCTACTCAGCAGTCCTTATTTCCCGGCGTCTGCAGTAATGTACTATATTTCATTATTAGCAGTTAAGAGAACACTCTCCATATTCAATGGATACTCTGTACCAGTAGAGGTACATCTCGAGATCTCTGTACCAATCCATCCAACACATACATATCTAGATCTCTAAGAGTACTTTCATGAGCCGACACAGAACTATTGGAAAACGTTACCGCAAGACCGCGGCGTTCTATGCTTTTTTAACTCCTCATCATAAACTTGTCCGTCCATTCTCCCACAATCAAACAAAACTTTTACACCTCTTGCCGGTATTTAAAGATCCTTTCGTACCATAAGCCCGGCGCGCTGGCCACAAACTGACATTTATTGGTTAAATTTATGAAGGTCTCCACGACGGTTTATGTTTAATATTCCATATTCAAATCTGTCCGATTGGACGCGCGCCATTTCAGATCTACCTTTACATTCTAAAACGATCTAACCGGCGTTGATTATGAATGTACTTAAGCTTTTCTTGGTTATTGTAGTAGTGATGCGCCACAGACCTTATGGATGCGGCGGTGCGTGTGATTTTTTGGTAAAATTTACCGCTGTCGTGCTGTTTAGCCTTTTTGCTCGATAATAATAATAAGCTGACACTGCTATCTCTGTTAAGAAGGCTTAACGAGCAACGATAGTTTTTGAAATTTGTTCGTCATGTAGTTTAAAGGTTTGAATATAATTTACTTCTCTTTACTAAGACGAGTCTGGGTATACTCGTACATGATGTATACTATGCTCCGTCTCGAAAATTCTATGAAATACTTAATAAAACAACTATGAGAATCTCTTCAATGGGCCGCGTTAGTTTAGTCAGGGCGTCAGGGGCGCAAAAGGTAGGTAGCAAAATATTTGCAATATCGTCACTTATACAAATAGGATTTTAAAAATCCCACCAAGAAGGATCATATGATAATCCTGGATTTAGTTATTGGATAGAACTTACGCCATTGTTGTTTTTGGAAAAACCCTGTCACAGTTATAGAAATTTGTAATTCCATAAGCACCAAACTTTGGCTTATAATATTTCTGTTAGGTTAAACAGATATTTTTAGCTCTTAATATAAATGTTCAGATGACTCGAGTCTTCAAGAGTTTCTCATAATTGTCAAGATTTCATATTTTTAAGACTGCAATTTTATTACTTTTCTGGGTTCCGCTTAAAAAGGGGACGTAATAACTGTTTTTATATTTATTTTTAAGATTACTAATTATTTTATTACTAATTTATTAAAATTTACTCATTCTTAAATGAGTAACTCCATGATCTAAGTAACTCCCAAACTATGACATAACGGAAAGATAACTTTAGTCTGGTGTCTAATTAAAAAAAAAGAATGACATTATTGACAGCTAATATTTTTGCGGATAGACTACAACTTTTATGCAGACATAGTTGTCGTAGATTTTGGTTATATACATTATAGAATATTTTATTCAAATATTTTTTGGGGTGTACATGACGCAACACTCTCTCGATCTCTATTATGAATTTCCACCTGTTAGAAATATGAAATGTTGTCAATTAAGTATGGTATGGTAAGAAATACCTACAGGTACGTGGTGAGTTTAAGGTGACTATCCTATTTTGTTACCATATTTAATTAGGCAATTTCTAAATAATTATAAATGGTTACTCGAGCTATTAAACTGCTCATTAAGTTTCTGTTAATTACTGAAAAGCTTGATAATAAAATAAGAAAATTAATTAATAAAATACGAGTCTATTTATATATATATCCGCTCAAGATATTATTATTCAGTCACAAATAGTTAATATTATGTGCGAATAAAATGCGGTATTTAAAATTGATATTAGAATATCTTAAATATAACGTGATATAACGAATATCAAATTCAGTGCTTCATCGAAATGAAATTTATTTATTTTTCAACGAACAAAGCTTTTTAGGTATCATCTAGTATTGCCATTTGCCATAATTTGTGCTCACTACTCAATCCATTAATTCTGTTTTATTATATGTTTTGCTTGTTTAAAGTTTGTTTTGTCTCAAATTAGGTAAATGTGTATGTGTGTGTGTTTTTTTAATACGATTTGACACGCTGTAGTCTGACACGTCTTTTCCTTACAGAACTACGTTAACAAATTCAATTATTTAATATGTACAAATCTATTTTAACTTAGGTATATAGTATACTAGCTTTTGCCCGCGACTACGTACGCGTGGAACTTGATAAAAGGGATTATTAAAAGCGCCTAAGCAAATGTAAGAGCAATTGTGCTTTTGGTCCAATAATTACATTTCCTACAGGGTCACCGCACCCCAACAGAAATGTTCACTCACTTTTCAATCTTTTTAGGTATAATTTCCAGGATGAAAACTATCCTATGCCCTTCCTCGGATCTTAAACTATCTCTATGCCAAATTTCATCAAAATCGATTCAGCGGTTTAAGCGTGAAGAGGTAACAGACAGACAGACACACTTTCGCATTTATAATATTAGTATGGATGGATTACTTGTGTTAATCCATGAATTATTGAGCGTAATGTAGTAATTTTTGACGATGCAAAAATGATACTTGTGATCAGATTTGAATAAATGTTTTTTTTTTCTTTCTTTCTATGGAGCAGCGTAATGTCAGACATACAGCGACATCTGTTATTAAAGCTGACGGCTGGGCGGATTTAAACCAATTTACTTCAGTGATAGCTGGACACCCAAAGACGGTTACGGTTAATAGTACATTACATCAGTGGCCGGGAAAATGAGGATTTCCGGCCAAGTAGGTATATACCGGATAGTGATACGAGGCCGGGAATCCGTTTTCACGACGAGGCATGTATAGTGCTTTTCTCAAACATACAATGAAATAAAAAAATATACTTCAAAGAACAACATTTTATTAATTGACAAATAGGACATTTTAGTCTAACAACCGACCTTTAAAAACAAAACCTGCTTTTTGTCAAACCAGCCAGCTGTGTGAACGACCTTGTTGTTGAAACCAAAAAAAAGTTACTTTGCAGGCCTAGGCCTGAAAAGCAGTATGAAATCCCTTTACAGTCCTCTCGAGTTGTTGCGACCAAAAAGCGATACTTCCGAGCCTATTATAAGGAACGTAAAGACAATATTTCATTGCATGTTTGAGAAATGGATATTTTTTGCCCGACATCGGTAAAGAAAAATATTACGTGCGCGGAGTCGCGGAAACCTTCTAATATCACAATCAAAATATAGTTTAAATAAAACAGTTTAAACTGATTATATTGCGTATATAATTATTTGAGTTTCCCTGACGTTTTGGTAGCTTTACAGTTACTGTTGTCAAAGGTTGACTGAGAAAAACACAATTTTTCGCTGTCAAAGTTAAGCTAGTTAGTGTCAAAGTTGAGTTTTTCTTAGACAACCTTTGACAAAGGTAACTGTAAAGCTACCGAAACGTCAGGGAGGCTCAAATTATTGATATAATCCGGTTAAGTAAATTGTTTTATTTAAATATGTGAGAGTCGCGGAAACGGAAGAAAATAAATAATATAGTGTTAGTGTAGTGTTTTGCAATGTGTACTCCTTGAAAAATATCAGCATGCCTACCCCCAGCTATTCTTATAATTAAATTACCCACCTCACGTACGCGCCGCAAAAACCACTAAAAACCAATGTATGTTTGTCTTCCAATTACGCAAAAACCACTGAACCGATTTAGGTCCGCAAGGATCCGGGCGAGCTAATGAGCTGAGTACTTATCTTACCGCAAACAGGTGTATACAATGTACTATTGTGGTACATTGTGGGTGGTACATAATTTACACTTTGTCCTCTTGGCGGTACAAGCTTTTGAATTCACCTGGTCTAAGGTCTTGTACATAAATTTGTTTTCTTTTTATATAAATATCGGACAACATCACATCACACAAATCGATTTAGTCCCACAATAAGCTCTAGAAGGCTTGTGTTATAGACACAAGACGACGTAGTACTTACTTACAGACTTATATGTATAGATAAATACATACTTAAATAGATAATTATTGTAGTATTGCATCAAGACGATTTTCTGCCCTCATATCGTCTATTAACAGCCAAAACTCATTAAGTAACAAACATCTACTTGAATTAAAGCTCTTATCTCGGTATCAATCTACTAACTAGATACGAGGTTTTAAAGAGTAGTGACAGAATTTTTAGTGAGTTTTGGCTGTCAGCAGGCGATATACCGCTCAGTCAGTGCGTTCCCCGAAATATAAGGAATCCTTGAATAACCCTGACGTATACAAGATTTCTTAGATTCATTGGATTCGGATATTTCGGATATGACTCAGTACATTCGGTTTGATAAGGTAACTGTACTAGCGAGAGAAGTTTTTCATTCCGCGGGAAGTACAGGGCGCTATCGAAATTAGTCGTAATCCGAATTTTAATCGACATTGTGGATGGTCAGTGCCCCCCAGTTGGAAGACGGTTTTGGATACTACGTTGGTGGTTAGTGTGGACGAGACTTCGGCAAGTGACGTAGTGAGGGTTGTGTGTAACCCAACTATTGACATTGTGTGTGATAATGAGGGTACATTTTCGGAGAGAGCGCTAGCGCGCATGTTTTGATTGGCCGCCGGCGCGACTGATCGTAGCTCCTGATGATGAATCGCGTACCGATTCGAAACATGTCGAGCAATATTTGACTTCTGCGACGTGAGTAAACCCGTTTCGTACAAGTACGATTATCTCTACTTTGACACGCGGGAATTCTCGACAATCATCGGGAGAGACCGAAACTTCACTTCAAATGACACGAGATATTGCTGCATATTCATAACATGCTACTAGGATATGATATTACAGCCTAAAACAGTAATGTAAATCAGTAAATCACCTGCCAAAATGGCATTTTTGGGGTTCCGTACCTAAAGGGTAAAAACGGGACCCTATTACTGAAACTTCGCTGTCCGTCCGTCCGTCGCCAGGCTGTATCTCAAGAACGGATATATATGCGGCTGTATCTCAAGATAGCTAGACAGTTGAAATTTTCACAGATGATGTATTTCTATTGCCGCTATAACAACAAATACTAAAAATAAAATAAAATAGATATTTAAGGGGGGCTCCCATACAATACAAAAAACGCGAGTCGGACTCGCGCTTGTCCAATTTTTTACAGTAGATTTAATTATATTCAATTTTTATTTTTATTATGATCACCTTATGTAACTATATGTTTCTTGCAATAAATGATTGATTGATTGATTGATAAGACTTTTTCGTATCGGAAAGTTCTTTTTTTAGATTGTGAAAAGGTTTTCGTTTATAAAATACACTCAAAGAGAATTAAAAATTGGGCAAGTGCGAGTCCGACTCGCGCATGAAGGGTTCCGTACCTATATATATGTATATATAGGTATAACAAGTTTGTTGTATGGGAGCCCCCCGTTAAATATTTATTTTATTTCATTTTTAGTATTTGTTGTTATAGCGGCAATAGAAATACATCATGTGTGAAAATTTCAAGTGTCTAGCTATCACCGTTCTTGAGATACAGCCTGGTGACAGACGGACGGACGGACGGACGGACGGATGGACAGCGAAGTCTCAGTAATAGGGTCCCGTTTTTACCCTTTGGGTACGGAACCCTAAAAATGGATACACTCGGACTTGTATCCATTCTCACAGATTATCGGACCTTTAAAAGACTTTAGGGTTTGGAGCCTATTAGTAAGGCGGTAAATCCTTATAAGTAGATTACGTAGTTTTAGTTACAAGTTCTACAATGCGATCTATTCGGCTATTGTTAATTTTACGTTTTACTGTTAATCTCTGCAAGCGCTCTACAAATGGTAATTTCCATAAGTTTTTTTACCGCTATTACTTATTTTATGTCTTTTGAGTTAGTGCAGATATCTAGGCAGTAGTCGCGATTTTTATTAATTAATAATGATATTACAATTTGAATGTTATTATTATTATTGACTAGGACTCACTTATTTGGCAATGACGTTACGTACTTGATCAATTTTATTCACAGAGTAACATCAATTGAAAAAAGCCCGTTAAAAAACTAATGACGTCTAATCGCCTGGTTATATTTTACTTATACCAGGTGAAACCTGTAACAGGAGCAAAAATTTAAACATAGATTTTACTCGTCAAACTGAACAACATCTATTCAGAAACTTTAAAAAAAAATACTGTTTTCATATGTTCATTATTTCAAACAAAGTAAATAGCATTTTCAATGTACGCCGCCCAACATTGCCATCGCTTTAGCGATTTGATATTTTGAATAAACTTTATTTTACAGGTTTAAATTGTAAATGAGTTATTTTTAATAAATGTTGTTCAGTTTGAGGGGTAGAATGTATGTTTTAATTTATTGCTCCTGTTACAGGACCCACCTGGTATAGTAGTGTATGTACATTATCATAAAAATAAAGGAAGAAAAAACTATTATCTGTGATATCCAAATAAATTTAAGACTGCACCGAGCGAAATGTGAAAAAATAGGCAGTTGCTGTTGAGTAGATAACGTCAACACTAATTCTTTAATCCATTTCTAAACTATATATTTAGCATTTCGAAGAGTGTGTTATCAACTTCTCCGTGGAAAAATTATAAGATTTTTAATATTTTACCCTAGAGAACTAAGTAAAGTTGGACGAAAATTGTAAAATCGTAAGCAGGCGTTAAGTGTTTTTTTATACTTTAACAATGGAAATCTATTCTGATTTTCAATTCAAAAAAAAAGATGAATGTTTACATTACAATTTGTCCGTATCAAAAATTTCAATTATTGTTTGGTATTAAAGGTCCAGATTTATCAAAAAGTGCTTTTAATTCTCCATACATTTTTACTATGGCGGCCGCGCGCCGATTTAAATACGCATTCCCCGCGCTCTGTGGTTCAGTCGAAAACGCTCGGCGCCCTCTTAAGTTTTCGTACATTTCAGCACGTTTTAGTAAAGTTTTAATGTTTTGGACAGTAGATGGTAAGTTGTGGTGATATGAAAATATTGTTCCTGAAAAAAAAAACTGGGATAATAATACTGGATTTCTGTTTATTTCACTGGAAGAATTAATCAAATAACTGCACAGTTATATTTTTAAAGTGTAAGGCAGTCAGATATAATTTAACTGTAAAATAAAACTAAAATATTCGCTTTACTTAGTGAAAAGGACATTAAAAAGCAGTTGCGTAAGTGTTTTAATGTAACTGAATTAACACATTTTGTTCCATTGTGATATATGTAGATGCAAAGACCAACGCACAAAATGTAATGTAAATGGATATTACCAAAAATTTTACCAACAACACAATGATTTTACGGATGAATGTTTTACATATTTATCTTATTCTACGTACCTAAAACGTATTTCCACAATTGATACCTAATACTCATGTTTACTACGAAATAATAGAAATCAAGAAAGATAGGTACACTGAAAAAAATTGCCAGTAAATTCTATTCAAGTGTAGTTGTAGTCTGTTTGCCATGGAAAACAATAAAGGAAACTGACACTAAGTAATACTAATATGTTGCAAAAAGGAATAGTAGAGTCGCTATCGTCATTTCTTAAGGAAAAGACTTCAACGATAAGAAACTTTAATGGTTGTGGATGGTGGTTAAGTGGTTTCTAATATTGTACGGACTAAGTCCCGCCTTTGTTTATTTTAATCACCCACGTAATAAAAAAAATCAAAATAAATACTTACTACCTAACGTCTCCTAAAGGAGAGAAATGTGATATGAATATGCGTAAATCTCACAAGTTTAAATCAATATTTATTTCTAAGTTTTAAATTGTTGTACTGTCAGCTGCAGAAACTGCTACGAACGCCAGGTGCTCAAAATGATAATGCACATGGACTGTATGATCCTTAATCATCTCAATGTTTAATTTTAAGTACCTGCGTTATATTTTCTTCGTTTTCCGCGACTGTCACACATTTAAATAAAACAATTTAAACGGATTATATCGCGTATATTAATTACTAACTGCGCCGTGCGGTGTTACCCGCCATCCGACGGGAACACTACATTATTTCGGGGTAAAAAGTAGCCTATCTGTTAATCCACGATGTCAGCTAAAGGTATACCTTTATAACCAAACTTATCAAAATTTATCCAGCCGTTTGAGCGTAAAGTAACAAACATACAAACACACTCACAAACTTTCGCCGTGTGATTTGAGCCTCCCTCCCTGATGACGTTTCGGCAACTTTCCAGTTACCTTTGTCAAAGGTTGTTTAATACTCGCGATGTAATTTGTTTAAATTATTATTATTATTTATTTATTTAACAGGAACTTTAAAATTTTCTTAAATCTAAATACATTGTCCCACAAAACCAGTGGCTGGTTTGACTGTGGGATCTTTGGTAAAGAATCTCTATTTAGGTACAAAGTATGTATTACGGTAGTAATGTGAAAAAGTGTTTTTTAACATTCTCTTGAATTTGTTTTTGCTTGGCTCTCGTCGTATTTCCTCCGGTAAACTATTGATTAGGTACGGAATCCGTTTTTTTAGGGTTATATCCCCAAAGTAATTGTTTACCCTTGGTACCAATAGTTTTCCGGAAGTCATACACTTGGTGTAATGGATATGTTGTACAAGTTGGATGATGGATGCTTCTGAGCTATACTCTTGGCGGCTTTGGTTATTTATGGCAAGAAGGTATATATGTTTTAAGCTTACCGGTAAAATATTGCAAATTTTAAAGAGTTCTTTATAGTCAGATCTACATTTATTTTTAGTTTTGTTGTTTACTAGGAGTTTCAAGAATCTTAATTGAATGTTTTCAAATTTATCGATATTAGTCTTAGTTGCGAGTCCATAGCTGTCAAGACTTCAAGAGCATAGCCCAAAATAGAGTCTACTAGTAGTACTAGTGACATGTACAAACATCTAAGGGTGCTTGCAGGTACTCTATGGCTTAAATGTACTGCCTAAAGAAGTCTGAATTTTTCATAAATAATTTTTTTTTTATTTAATTAGGTACCTACAGTTTTTAGTTAATCTAGTTGTAATTTAATACCATTGCTTGCCTCTACAAATATTAATGTGACAATCACTGAAATATAACTTGCCCAAATGTGTACTATTGTATCTTAAACACTCTAAAATTATTTATTTTATTTTAATTGCCACAGTTTTTAGATCTTTTCACCGTATTTAACTTATTTTCGTTCTTATTTTTATCTTTTACCTACTTAAGTTCTCTTTTGTCATTCATTATTTTATTGATCGTTTGACCGACGGCAATCGATAAAGTTTAACTTTGTAACTATTTCCAAAGTTATTAATATTGGAGCCTATTTTTTATAAGGTGTAAATAGACAAGCATTAAAAAAACAAAGGAAATAAATTAATGAAAAAAAAACATGTTTGTAACAATTAACTATACATACATACAAGACTTACCTATTGATAACACTCATAAATAGCTTATGAATGATTGTAGTCATCCTTATTATGAATGAACCAAATATTACGTTTATACCGGTAAGTAACCTAACTCAGCCCATTTTTATGATTAACCTAGCAAATTCTCTATCTAGTAGTTAGTTTACTTGCCTCGATTTCATCATTTTGTTTTTACCAAATGCAGAATAGCGTTGATACATCAAAACAACACAAATAGTTTACTAAAACGATTTTACATTGATAATAGAAACTACCGGCTTAAATGTCATTCGATTATTTAGCGTACGCGTTTATAGATTAGGAGACAAAACTCAAGATAAGTAATTACCTAAAGAAACATTTCGACGTTTTTTTAAAGCGTTATTAGCAGTAGAAAAGTGAATATCGAAATTCAGTATTTGTTTGTTTATGTAGTTTAGGTAGGTATAGGCGTATTGACTTTAATGCTGAAAAAAGGTACGGATTCTAATCGTAGCCTTAATAAATATACTTGTAACTAATCCAAGGTATTTATTTAGTTAAATACTGGGCAAAAATCGGTATCTCACTATAAAAATATGTTTTTTTTTTCTTCAGGAGATGTATTCAATATATTATTTGTCTGTTGGTAGAATCGCCGGCATCCAGTATCACAGTATTTTGTCAATTGTCTTGTCCTGTCGCATTATGTTTTTTTCCTCATTGATAATTTAGACATTATTACCATTTATGTAATTGTTTATCCTCCTTAGTAACGCTTAAAACTTCATTGCGCCTAATTGTTAATAATCTAAGGAAAATGTAGCGCTGTGTATATAAATCACATAGGACAGGAGTTAACCGTTTATTATCCTACCAAATTTTCAGTAAATCACTTTATATATGTAGTAGATAACCTGTTCTATATAAAAAAATAAGGATTGGTACTTTGATATATATGTATTTACATCTTTAATAGGTCAGAAGTTCCGTTTATTTTCATATCAAGTTAGGTCTCCCGTACCGACTTTTAAGCCTAATTTGCTTATGATAAGCGTTATGTAAACAATATCGTATTTCATCCATTCATGAATATTAATGTTTACTCAATTGTTTGTCAAAACAATGCCTAACTACTAGGCTATTACTTGCAAAACGAGTTGTCAATTTTCGCGCATTTTTTTTGTTGTTTATGATATTTATGGCATGCGCTTGCGTCAGGATGTTACGTAATTTTTTATTGCATAAATTTACGTTTTGACATTGACGTTATTTTATTTAAAATTTATTAATATGGTAGTATGTACAATGATCGATAAGAAGTATCATTTTATTACACATTTTATATTTTTAACGCATTTGATGACCACTAAATCGCTATCAAAGAGTTAACGTGACACATAGAGCCGTAAAACTACAGGATTTTTATAACAACCTCGCCTCGTCTCAAGCACAACACAGTCCACTTTTTTTTTTTTATTTGTCATAGACACAGGACACTAACTTTTACCAATGTGGTGCTGGTGAAAGGGGGCATGGGCCCCCCGACCCGCGGCAAGGAATCCCGCCACTTCGGCACCTCTACACGGCACTTCACTTGACACACCGCGACGAATAGCGCGGCGACGACGCTCCTACGCGCGCTAACTCTCAACGCGTACTGACCAAAAACGCTAAGCTTTCGAACGACATCGCGCGACAGAACGGGAGGGAGAATAGAAGGTTTAGCTAGAGGGAAGGAGATAGATAGGGTAGCGTTCGGAAACAGGCGTGGTTGGAGGAAGCAGCCACTAGCATCGAAGGGGTGGTGCCCGCGGTCTTTTCTAGGTTTTGTTACTGTGCGTGTTTCTGTGCGGTAGTAGGATTTCATTTTGTGGTACACGTGCGGCGTTCGCAGTAAATTTAAATTGGCTTGCCGGTACATCGGTTGGGAGCTGAACATAATTATAGAGCCTGGATTTTTCGGTTGCGTCTCTAGGTGTTGCTCTTTTATTTGGTGTTGGAAGGATTCTGTGGGCGTGCGGCCTCTTTATGTGGGGCTCCCGCCTCCGTCGAGGGATTTCTTTATTTTGCCCTTCCGCCCTTCAGGCTGTGATTACAGCGCCAGTGTCATAATAAATAAATATCGAAGATCGAGCTGCTGAGTAATATACTGTCCGCGCTATGAAAATCCTGGTCTAGCGTTGCTGCTAATAGATATTGTATCGTTTTCTTTTGGGTGCTTGTAAATATTTAATATTTTAGTACCTTATTCTAGAGGGCATTACTATGAAATATTGTCCATAATTGCAGCTAACATGGATTTGTTGGATTTTTTATTCCTTTCATTTTAAGAAACTTCGCAAGTTTTTAGTAAACAGTTCACTTAAGTAATATATTAGAATTGAAATTACTAGGTATATGTATTTTTTTAATGATAGATATTTAATGCAAAATAATGTGTGTTAATGATTTCGATACATAAAATGCTTATATGAAATCAGATAAGTATATATCCATAAATAGATATTTGTCTGAGATTATATATTTTAATAAATAGGGGTAAGTGTCCGCCTCAACTAGCAGTAGCTAGAGCGAAAAAGCGATACGCAGAGCGAAAAAATAGAAAGAGTTAAAACAATACATAAAAATTCCGATTCTAAGACACTGCATGTAGCGTTCATATTTCAATTACTCTACTTTTAAACGATTTACATATATCTAACTTGTTTATTTTAATAATGTTCTAAGCTCTTGAAAATCGCCTTTATAATAATGGTTTACGTAAATTAATATTCCCAAAATTAATATTGCCAAAAATATGTAACATCGGTATTTGTATAAAGAGGCAATAAGCTGCTTACGACGATTTCCGATTACTAGCGACCGTCCATCAGTTATCGTATTTATTAAGTGTAATTTAATATCAAATAATTACTGCACTTTATGGACTTTACGTCAGATCGCTGAGAATTGTAAGCCTACCAATAGAGAGCTGTTGCAAATATTAGCAAAAATTATAGTAAAACAATTTTGTATTATTTTGTAATTTAATAATCAATGATTGGGGTGTTTTAACAACTCTATGTTAAGTATATATTTTAGACTAAATAAATGCACCTAAAAGATTTCTTTTTTTAATTTAATTTCGAGGCAAAGGTCCTCAATCCACTATGTGACGTCAACTTCCGGTTTAGCAATACCAGCAGATTTTTCCCAAAAGAATAAGCATAAATAATCTGACAATATATTTTTCACTTCTCATGCTCTAAAAGTTCGACTTTATGCTATGCGTAGGCGACATAAAGTCGCTTTTTATGCTCTAGAGCATAAAGTAAAATCGTCGTCGAAGACCAAGGCGATCGGTCCAACAGCCACACGAAAAAAATAAAACTTCATAGAATAAACGCTTTATTTTTTTTCATTTCGTTAGTATTCTAAGACAAAGGCAAAAATACCAACAGCCAAAGTACACAGCAAACTTCTTGAAATAAACTTGTAATTTTTATTTACTATCATTTATTACTTTTTTAATTTATTTTATTTTAGTAAATCAATATACTATTTATTTAAACTACAACAATAATTTATCGTAGATATAAATGTTTTAAAATTTTAATTAAATTTGTTTTTAAGTATAATATTTACATGATGTAGTTTAATTTTCTCGCAATTGAAGTGAAAAGTAGAGTGTGCAACTCGTCCATAAAACGCATTTTACACTCGACTTTATATTCATCCTCGCTCGCAAGCTCGCTCGGATGAGTAAACGTCTCGTAGGTATAAAATGGTGCGTTTTATGCGCTTGTTGTACAATCTACTATTTTGTGTTATTTACTCACTTTTCTGCGTATGGATTTCGATTTAGGACTTTATCAAGATATAAAATGTTGTCAGTTTATTGCACTTGTAAAAAAACTGCCAAACGTCATCACGTAGATAGGTAAACTTATATGAACTACTCTACGAAGCCGAAATTAGCCGATTCTTTTTCCAAAGGCTAATGTCCAATATTTTTGGCCGGGAACTGTACCTATATGTACTTAGGTATGTTTCGTGCTAACGTAAAGCGCGAACTTTTTGTATGGAGCTCCATACAAAATGGGTGCATTTTAGCCAAGCACGGCAGTATGTACTTATCTGTTCAAAATAAGGTTTCAAAAAGATAACCTACCTATTACAGATAGAGATAAATTTAGAACCATACTCGTACCTCTATGTTTATTTTAATGTCACCGAAGAATAAAATAAAACAACTCGCTACACCAGTCATTCGCTAGCACTCTTCACTGTGTGAATCGATTGCGTCCATTTAACATTACACGCCTACATTTTTATAAAAAAGACCATGTTCTTAATCATATCATCAAATGACAGAATATTTTCAGCGAAACGTTATAATTCTATACTATACCTACTACGCCCTATACTACATTTTTACTCGATGCGTTCTTATCCATTGGCGCATCTGTCACAACGTCATTATCAAAAACGTCGTAGACACACACACATAAAACCAAAAACGCATTCATCTTTAACAAAATTTGCTGTACCTAGTTATAAACTCTCGTGCGAGGCGTAGTCAAAATTACAAAGTATTTTCTTCGAAACGTTTATGTAATTAGATATACTTATACTTACTGTATTACATTCTTATAATTTAATATATATATGATACTAGCATTAACCCGCGGCTTCGCCCGCGTTCCTATACAATATACATTATCCTACGGGAACGATGCTCTTTTTATTAGGTTAAAAATTAGGCTATTTGTTAAAGTTAGGGTATTATCTGCTTATCCCTCATGCATATCCGTCTAGCCGTTTTATTGTTGAAAAGCTTGAATGCATTTATTACGGCTGCAGGAAGTTTCCCGATGACTACTCCTCCAGTCCCGCCGCGCCGCCCGCACTGGCCTTGACGACAATCGAGATGGCACCAAATACAAATTTTAACATCTATTAGGTTTAAGTTTAGGTCGTAACTCTCATATTCTTGCTCTTCTTTATGGTATAATTTTTTATCCTGCAACTCCCCGCTATCTCAAAGAGCGTTTCACTTTTCTCACTTCTGCTCGATCTGCCTAAAATTTGCTCTTTGCCGTACCTTCTTCCGTCTAAAATTTTATAATAATTCGTTTACTTTTAAAGCTGTCTGTTTATGGAACTCCTTGCCTGTTAGCTTAAGGCGCGCTAAATCTCTTGTTTCTTTCAAAGCTCAACTGAAAGAACACTATCTATCCCTTTCATAATTCGTATTTTATTCAAATGGTCCTATTAGGTATCTGTTGGCTGAATGTATGTATGTATTTATGTATTTATTTTTTATTATATTTATGTATTTATTTGTTTTTTATGTATATATTATTATTATTTCTATCCGATTATCTCCACTACCCAAAGGTTGTCTGGAAGAGATCGCTCTTGAGCGATAAGACCGCCTGTTGTTTACCTCTAATTGTAATGTCTTGCATTGTATTTCTCCTGTATATTTTATGAGGTGTGCAATAAAGAGTACTTGTAGGTTTACTCATTTATTGTTAGATATACTCCAGTGAAGTTTCGAATATAATAGTCCAATCTTGTTTTCCCATACAAACTTTGGATCTCTCTATTTCACCCCCTTTAGAAAAATCGTTTATTAGTGCGCCCCTAGACCTTATAAGGAACCTACGTTCCAAATTTGGACTCTTTAGAATCAGCGGTTTTGGGCTGTGCGTTTAAAAACGACACCCATATTTTTAGACATTATTTAGACATTTCTACCCCATCGCGCCCTAACATGAGAGATGGTATTTACACGTCCGCCACGTTGAATTTTAAAATCATTCTTCCCTCTTCCCTCTTCCCTCTTCCCTCTTCCCTCTTCCCTCTTCCCTCTTCCCTCTTCCCTCTTCCCTCTTCCCTCTTCCCTCTTCCCTCTTCCCTCTTCCCTCTTCCCTCTTCCCTCTTCCCTCTTCCCTCTTCCCTCTTCCCTCTTCCCTCTTCCCTCTTCCCTCTTCCCTCTTCCCTCTTCCCTCTTCCCTCTTCCCTCTTCCCTCTTCCCTCTTCCCTCTTCCCTCTTCCCTCTTCCCTCTTCCCTCTTCCCTCTTCCCTCTTCCCTCTTCCCTCTTCCCTCTTCCCTCTTCCCTCTTCCCTCTTCCCTCTTCCCTCTTCCCTCTTCCCTCTTCCCTCTTCCCTCTTCCCTCTTCCCTCTTCCCTCTTCCCTCTTCCCTCTTCCCTCTTCCCTCTTCCCTCTTCCCTCTTCCCTCTTCCCTCTTCCCTCTTCCCTCTTCCCTCTTCCCTCTTCCCTCTTCCCTCTTCCCTCTTCCCTCTTCCCTCTTCCCTCTTCCCTCTTCCCTCTTCCCTCTTCCCTCTTCCCTCTTCCCTCTTCCCTCTTCCCTCTTCCCTCTTCCCTCTTCCCTCTTCCCTCTTCCCTCTTCCCTCTTCCCTCTTCCCTCTTCCCTCTTCCCTCTTCCCTCTTCCCTCTTCCCTCTTCCCTCTTCCCTCTTCCCTCTTCCCTCTTCCCTCTTCCCTCTTCCCTCTTCCCTCTTCCCTCTTCCCTCTTCCCTCTTCCCTCTTCCCTCTTCCCTCTTCCCTCTTCCCTCTTCCCTCTTCCCTCTTCCCTCTTCCCTCTTCCCTCTTCCCTCTTCCCTCTTCCCTCTTCCCTCTTCCCTCTTCCCTCTTCCCTCTTCCCTCTTCCCTCTTCCCTCTTCCCTCTTCCCTCTTCCCTCTTCCCTCTTCCCTCTTCCCTCTTCCCTCTTCCCTCTTCCCTCTTCCCTCTTCCCTCTTCCCTCTTCCCTCTTCCCTCTTCCCTCTTCCCTCTTCCCTCTTCCCTCTTCCCTCTTCCCTCTTCCCTCTTCCCTCTTCCCTCTTCCCTCTTCCCTCTTCCCTCTTCCCTCTTCCCTCTTCCCTCTTCCCTCTTCCCTCTTCCCTCTTCCCTCTTCCCTCTTCCCTCTTCCCTCTTCCCTCTTCCCTCTTCCCTCTTCCCTCTTCCCTCTTCCCTCTTCCCTCTTCCCTCTTCCCTGTTTCCTCTTCTCTCTTAGTGCACCTCTACACCTTACACCTTATAAGGAACCTACGTGCCAAATTTGGACTCTCTAGAACCAGCGGTTTAGTATTTAGACATTTCAACCCCATTTCACCCCAACAGGGGAAATGGTAATTCACGTCCCTCACGTTGGATTTTAAAATCGTTGCGGTTTTCGTAATCAGCGACCCGATAAACCATAAAAACAATACCCATGTTGATTTTCAGACTTCGTCATCACATTTCTCCCTTTTAGGGGTTGAATTTTCAAAAAACCTGAAACACGTGTTTATTCATTTATCGTTAGAAATACTCCTGTGAAGTTTCGAATAAAATAGTGTAACTAATCTTGTTTCCCCATACAAACTTTGGACCCCCATTTTACCCCTATAGGGGGCTAATTTTTAAAAATCCTTTCTTAGTGCACCCTTACACCATATAAGGAACCTACGTGCCAAATTTGGACTCTCTAGAACCAGCGGTTTAGTATTTAGACATTTCAACCCCATTTCACCCCTACAGGGGAGATGATAATTCACGTCCGCCACGTTGGATTTTAAAATCGTTGCGGTTTTCGTAATCAGCGACCCGACAAACCATAAAAACAATACCCATGTTGATTTTCAGACTTTGTCACCACATTTATCCCTTTTAGGGGTTGAATTTTCAAAAAACCTGAAACACGTGTTTACTCATTTATTGTAAGAAATACTCCTGTGAAGTTTCAAATAAAATAGTCTAACTAATCTTGTTTCCCCATACGAACTTTGGACCCCCATTTCACCCCTTTAGGGGGTGAATTTTGAAAAATCCTTTCTTAGTGCACCCCTACACCTTATAAGGAACCTACGTGCCAAATTTGGACTCTCTAGAACCAGCGGTTTGGGCTGTGCGTTGATATGTCAGTCAGTCAGTCAGTCAGTCAGTCAGTTTCTTCTTTTATATATATAGATGAAGGAGCGGTTTGCATTTAAAGCTAGAGTCCCTGAATATAATTAAGGAAAATAAGGAAAACTTCTATTTCTCATATGAGACGAGATTTGTCATATTTGATATTGATATGTTATAAAATTCTAAAATAGTATTGAAAACTATTTTCTTTGGAGAGTCTTTCTTTCTTACATCGCCATCTGTTGTTATAATAAATTCTTTGTCCGAAGTAATTTAATAGGATTAACAAGAATAAAAATTGGGCAAGTGCGAGTTGGACTCGCGCACCGAGGGTTCCGTACAAACACTTTACATCCTTAAGTGGTTAAGTTAAGTTTGCACCTGGTATGTATAGCGCCCCATACAAATGAGGTGCAAAGTTAACTCAACCAACCCATTTGTTGTATGGGAGCCCCCCTTAAATATTTATTTTATTTTATTTTTAGTATTTGTTGTTATAGCGGCAATAGAAATACATCATCTGTGAAAATTTCAACTGTCTAGCTATCACCGTTCTTGAGATACAGCCTGGTGACAGACGGACGGACGGACGGACGGACGGACAGCGAAGTCTCAGTAATAGGGTCCCGTTTTTACCCTTTGGGTACGGAACCCTAAAAACGAACAACAATCAGTTACACAAAAGTAGGTATCTAGTTTAATTGATAGCTATTTTGCTCACTTTCCATAATGTTCCATGGAAGCGAGCAAAAATGCGTTTTCATACATTTATATTTCCCCCTGGAAGCAAATATTTTTAAATTTTAAATAGCATGTTTAAGAAATATAATGTTATAATAGCGAAATGTCATACAACGCACTGCTAAAACACAAAAGAGGGACACACCTCTCTCAGTCACGGTCAAGGCAAGTCTAGCAGTCTCTCCTCTTGGCAAAGATACTTTTTTTTAAGCCAAAGTAACCAGACCTTTGCCTTTTGCTAAAATTACTTACATTTAATGCTTGTAGGATTGCGGCTAAACTGTTAATTAGATAAGTCTGAAACACTAATATTAAACTTTTTGACACTAGCTTGAATCGACTATTTTTGTGTGGCCTTCAAATTTCAAATCACAAATTTTATGGAGAAAAAGTCGACCAAAATGAAGTCAGTCTCATGCACTAAGAGTAGGTACCGCTATATAATATATAAGGATATTTATAAATTACGTAAAGGTCTCTGGAGAGGGGGATAATCAAAATCTCTACATGCCCTATCTCATGATTTCTGAATGAGGATGCTTTTACATGGGGGTAGGGAGAACAAAATGGCATATGTCTAGAATAAAAGAGAAGTAGGTACCTTACTCAATAGGTACTTGATGTATCAATATGCATACAACCTACCTTCCTATATTTTATTGTACAGTAATATAAGATTATTTTTTTGGCTTAGAACACACGCGTAGTAAAAGTGGAAGGCAGAGCTAGTAGGTAATTTGAACGGCTCGCGGCGCTTAATGACCCCGTCAAGGCATTGACAGGTTTGGACGCACACAACAACATTTAAAAAGTGGAACTCTTTGCCGGTACATGTGTCTCCTCCTTCCTACAACATGGGACCTTTCAATCGAGGCGAGAAGAATCTCGCGGGTCAGTATTGCAGTGTCAAATGACAGGGCATCGTTGGTTTCTTTTCCGTGGCCATGCGATTTGGGCCCCCTTTTCGATTACCATCAGGCGAAGTGGAGGTAGTATGTTGTGCCAATATAAAACCTAGAGTGGTTGTGTGAGCTCTAGACCAACCGATTTGATTTCAAAATGACTAAAATTTGTAATTTTTTTACGTTTCCAGCCCCCATCTTCGCAATTTTGAAAAATATTGAAAATCTGAATCGAACATCCCAACATCCGGAAATACGCAAGAAATTTTGGCGAAGCTGAAACAGACACGCTACGCTTGCTCGATTAAAAAAAACGGAAAATGTTCCATCGCTCTTGAGAAGAAATCGCACACCCGTTTTTTTGTTTTAGACACAGGCGTCAAGATCCTAGAGTACCTGTCCAAGGTCATAGGGGGCCCTGGGGCAAACCTCGAAATGACTGGACTCGCACTGGGACCTCAATCTGTTTTTTACCCGGGCTCATAATTACCAAGCTACACTATATTACCCTGCAGGCCCGCATACTCCGGCTAATAAAGCTCTAAAGCTGCTAAAGTGTCAATTTTCACACACCTTTCAGCCGCCTTTGTATGTCACTGAAAACAAATTATGTGTGAATTACTTCATTTTGGTAGAAGCACCTACCTGTCCCTGGGGCAAACCTCGAACTGACTGGACTCGCACTAGAGTCTCAATCTTTTTTTTGCCCAAGGGCTCATAATTACCAAGCTACGTTATATTACTTTGCAGGCCCGCATACTCGCGCTAAAGTTCTATAGCCGCTACAGTGCCTTTGTATGTCTTTCAGTCGCCTAATGTATGTCACTGAAAACTTAATTTTGGTAGAAGTACTGTCTTTTATCGCATCGGTGTTTTCAATACCTACACTCTGAAATAATTTCCTATACATTCCAGCAGAGTAGGCTTAGTTACTTTAACTCCAATACATCAAGGTAGGTATATAGTAGGTATTCAAATTAGAGACGTAAGTATTATCTTCGGCGTTTGTTTACAATGCTAGGAATACTAAGAACCTTTCGTACTCAGGTCCAAGGCCGTTTCTGTTTACCGTGGCGTGGTCGGATAAAAAGTATCGTGAACCTTGCAAAGTCCAACTGTTTCAATAGGTACGAAAAATGAAGCAATTTATAAATGTGCAGATATTTTATTAAAATAGGTACCTGTACCTGGAAAGTGTGATCCTGATCGACCACTTGTCGTCGTAACGTATTTGATTTTGTTTGTTTATCAGAAGATAGCGCAGTTAGTTACTTACTGCTGACGACATCTATCGGCCGAATACATTTAACGGCAGCGCTACCCAACAGCGCAGGTCACATGACAATGTAGTTCTTGTAGTGTCTCGTAGATGGCGCTAAGAACTGAAGCTGCAACATGCAATGTTGCTACTTCCTTGATTTGTAAACTGTAAACTAGATGTCGCTTAAATAAATGATTTTTTGTTCCTTGGCCGTCTTTTTCTATTTTTATTTCCAACTTCTAATATTCAACCTTAGCGAGGCTTGAACTATCGACCTTCGTTTATTTTTGTCACAAACTAAGTATGGATAATGGTTTGATGGAATATATTGGGTTTCTTTTTCTCTCATGGCATACTCAAGTCTTTGCTAGCGTATCTCCGATTAGTTGATCTAACAGGAATACAAAAGACCAGGTAGACCGACCAATCGGACGAAGCGGAATCGCGATTCTATGTAGTTCGATAGTCGAAACAACGGGAAAAAAAATCCACGTCGTCCGACCAGTCGGACAAAGCAGTCGGACCACGTGGCCACAGGGTATTCAACGTACATAATTATAAAGTAAAAGGTTTCATAATTCATGTAAAAAACGTTATTTACTTCAAAATATTTTATTACATTCACTCAACTTATTGGCATAGGTCATGTATTATGGATTTTATTACCGCTAATAAAATTGTTAATAATTTTGTTGATTACGTAGCTAGCAGAGTTTATCGTAAAATATCACAGGGACTTATTCAATTTGTTCTTATTTCCGACTGAGTACAAATATAATATTTAGGCACTTAATTAAGGCATTCAAACCTAAAAAGTTCTCCCTCACCGCGAGCATTCGCCTGTAAAGTAAAGTAACAAAAAAAACGAAATTTTCATACAACAAAAAGTTGAATTAGTTTTTTGTCACATTAAAGGCGAATGGTCGCGTTCAGGAAGTAGGTACCACCAAGTACCACCAAGAGAAAATATTAGCTAACATTTAAACCATACAAAACGCCCCTTAATACTATAGTTATGTATATTATGTCTCATGAAAGTTTTAATAACACACAAAAAACTAAGCATTGCTCACTCTTTCCTAACTTCTTTAATATTATTAGATCAATGTAAACATTCCTTCGTAAATATTTCTCCTGAACAAGTTTTCTACGTTTCTTTTTTTACTAAGGAGATGTTTTTTATTCTAAACATGTTTATTTTCTAAATTGCTCCCATAAAGTATAAAAATACTTATAATATCTCACAGATTTCAGTCTAGTACATTGACAAAATTGGCATAAAGACACACACATTTATCACAAAGTAAGCAAAAGGCACAACATTCTAAATCTAAATAAATCATAATAATGAAATATGACTACTTTCTAACGGATGCTTTATATTGCTTATCACATAGCCATCTTTATTTGTCCAACACACTCGTCACTACTCACTACACAATTTCACACACAATCAACGTTATCAACTAATCTATCTACTATATAAAAAATGATATTAGTAGTGGACGGCGAGTGGACAACGCGTCGTACATTTTTTTAAATTAAACCTAGTAAATATGACATAGGGCTTAAATTTCAATATTTGGCATAGAATCGAGTCGCCGTTGAGTATAATGTGCGAAGACCTTAAGTAATACTGCATTGATAACTAAAAAAAAAATATGGAAAATCTGTATGAAAATTTTCAGCGAGACCTATTATAATAATTTTGATGTTAAAAATGTCGGTGTTCCTTTATTTTAACATATTAAGTTACTTAAAGATAATTATTCCTAGCAATTTACTCTTTCGATTGGCATCATAAAACTACAAGTTGTTTTTTTTTTTCATTTTCGGTCGGTTCGATTTCCAGGTGAGACCACCCTGTATATAGGCCCTTGCATCTATTGCAGATGATTTATGGTGTAATGTTTGGGAGACACCGTTTCTGGTGGCTAACTAAACCGATACGAGATCGACACATTCTACCGCAGGCCTGACAAGAGAAGTGTGCGACAAGTGGTACTGCGTCGCCTTGTCGACGTCTTTCTCTCTTGTCAGCGAGAGCATCGAACCAGGTGTCATCGCATAACTTGCGACCCTCCACAACGCGTTTGCGCCACTCCATCCATTTTTCCGCAAACTTTTCCCATTTTTGGTGGTCAATATGGAAGGCGGCCATGTCCCTCTTTGCGAAATCTTTAACCTTTCGACCGCTCAGCTCTTTGACAGAAAACTGTGTCCCTGACGCCAAGCCGACAGGATAGTATAACATTGTATGGCGGCAAATGACGTCTTTGTCGTCTGGGGCACAGCTTTCCGTTGACGTCATTTGCCGTCTCAGGCGCTCAAAAGGTTAAAGCGAAGCAATGGTCTACCAACTAACCTTAAATGCTCTGAATATTAGTATCTTGAGTTTCTATTAGTGCAGTCATTGAAGCATTATGGCTCCGATTTTTTTTACGGTGAACCGAATTGCATACAATTTTGGAATTAGGTTCATCTTACCCTTAACTTCAAAAGTGAAAATGATTTGAACTCCGCAACCACCCTGGGGGTGGTTGCCACCCCTTCTCGGGGGTGAATTTTTTTTTTTCAAAATAACCTCGGATATCGATAGAAGGCCTAATTTTAAGCAAAAAATCATCTATAAAGTTTTTCAAAAAATCCAATACTTTTCAAGTTATTGGCAATTGAAAATTCGCAATTTTTTTACGTTTAAATTAGGCCTTCTATCGATATCCGAGGTTATTTAAAAAAAAAATTCACCCCCGATAAGGGGTGGCAACCACCCCCAGGGTGGTTGCGGAGTTCAAATCATTTTCACTTTTGAAGTTAAGGGTAAGATGAGCCTAATTCCAAAATTTCATGCAAATCGGTTCACCGTAAAAAAATTCGGAGGTAAGACCGTATTTTTCGCTTCAATGACTGCACTATATCTTCTCTAAAGTAGAACGATAGCGTAAAAGTATCGAACCTTAAGCCCAAGCTTGTTCAGTCCTGTCCCTATTGATCCTGGCTATCTCAGTTCTCAGTTTCCTCTCGTTGGCGCTCGCCTCCCTGAGTTCTGCTTCCTTCTCCGCCGCCGCCTCCAACTGCTGTTTCTGGACGCTCAGGCCTTTGAGCTGGGATTGCAGTGCTGATATAGTAGAGTATGCTGCGTTCTTCAACTGTGGAAGATAATAGATTTTAGAAGAAAATGCTCAGACATTATTATATTTTTGTAATTTGTAATTGCATTTTTTTGAGGTGGCTTCCACTGACTGGACAGGATAGTCCACTAGAATCACTTAAAGAAAAATATTTATCTCTGGGGTAACCTAAAATGACCAGTGTCCACTAAAAAAAAATCAGGAGATATTACTGAAAATGGCGTCCAATACGATCACCAGGGTGATCTCATATTTGTCGAATATAATCATCTGGGTGATCCACACAAGCGATCTTAGTGGATAATTAATTAATAATACCGTGATTGGAAGTAGGTTACAGTTACATTGTAGATTAGAGTTACAAACAAACAAACTTAGTTACAACTTACAAGTGAAGCTAATAAAGCGAGTTGCAAGTTATTCGTAAACAAGGGGAGCCGTTCTATATTCACTAGAGCGCCAATGTGTAAGTCACTGTCAGTATAACAATAATGGATCAGAGATGTCTGACATATGTATCGTAATAATAGTACATTACTACAGACGCCGGAAAATAAGAGCTTGCCGGATGAGTACGTATAGACGGCCGACCGTAGGGAGGTCGCATAGTGATACGAAGGCAGCATGGTATTTTCACGGCTTAGGCAAGAAATGCTTTTTTCAAACATATGCAATGAAATAAAAAAACTACACCACTCAAAAAATAATAATTCTGCTGTTTAGCCTGTTTACGAACGCAGACGCCATGTTTTAAAAAAAATACTTCCCGGCCTAGGCCTTCAATTTTGTATGAAACTCCTTTACAGTTCTCTCGAGTTGATCCGCCCGCAACGTGATACTTCGAAGCCTGTTTTAACGAACGTTATGACGAAATTCCATTTCATGTCTGAGAAATGTTGTAACCTATCGGGGTCTCTAAGATTTTTTTTTTTATGTCATAGGGGGCAAACGAGCAAACGTATCGCCTGATGGAAAGCGATTACCGTCGCCCATAAACACCTGCAACACCAGAGCAGTCACAAGTGTTTGCCTACCCGGAGGACGAAGATAGAATGCCTCTATGCTAGTAATTTCACCGGCTATCTTACCCCCACACCGGAACACAACAATGCGAACATTGCTGTTTAGCGGTGGGTTTGGCCTTTGGGTATTTACCTGCGAATCGCGCTCCCTGCTCTTGACCTCCTGATGGAACATCTCCATCTGGTCCAGGATCTGTTCCCTCTCGGCCACGTTGGCGCGCTGCTGCAGACGGCTGGCCTCCACCTTCGCTTCCACCTGCTTCCTCAGGGTCGAGAGGACCTCGTTCATGAGATGCGCGCGTGCTTCGCGCTCTTTAGCCCACAGCTGTGGATGGATAAGGAAATTATAGTTAGGAGCAACAACGTGACCAAATATATAATAACGTAACACATCCTTAACACTTTCACGACCAACAACCCGCCTGGTGGGCGCTCGTAACTTTTACTCAGTTGCCGACCCAGCTCGCTCGCACTATAAAAGCGCTCACCTGGCGGGCTCTGTCAGCGGCTGACGTGGGGGTGCGCCCGCCTAGCGGGCTCTATCTGTTTCTGTGCTAGTTTTAATATTTTTCCTGGTCGTGAAATTGTTAATGCTAAATAAATACCCACAGACTTATTAACCAATAATTTACGCTTCTCCCAACAGTCTCCTCCGATATGTCAGTCATTAACGACTTCAGTCAGTGTGTTCTGTGTTGTAATAAATTATTTGTTACCAAAATACGCATTCATATCATTTGTGCTCCATCTTACCATGGTGTAACAATGACTTTCCTTATGACGTCGTTCGACAGTATCATAAATAAATAAAAGCCACGGGTTGCTTAACACCTGCAGTTTACTTGTACCGATACCGGCGTCAATGTGCATCTATCCCTGCCGCTGTCTGTTTTTTACTGTCGTGTAATTCTGCCAACACCACGTCTAGTAGAATGTAAATATGATAATCGGTACCTTGCCTTGTTGTCACTAAGTTGTCTCGCTTCTCCGTCAGACATGGCGTCAATATTTCTCCACCACTGCGTTCTCGTTCTCTACTCTCGTGCAGTTCTTCCATCACGATATCTTGTATATTGTATATATTATATTCAGTACCTTGTCTTGTTTGTCACTAAGGTGTCTCGCTTCTCCATCATACGTGTCGTCAATATTTCTCCACCGCTGCCCTTCTCGTTCACAACTCTTTTGTAGTTCAGCCAACACCACGTCTAGTATAAGTAACTAAAATACTTACCAATGCTTTCGCATTATTATAAATACGTATAACATTCAGTACCTTGTCTTGTTTGTCACTAAGTTGTCTCGCTTCTCCGTCGTACATGGCGTCGACGTTTCTCTGCCGCTGCCGTTCTCGTTCTCTACTCTCGTGCAGTTCTGCCAACGCTACGTCCAGAATTCTCTTGTAGCTCGCACTCTTTTCTGCGTTCGATTCTATATCCTGTAATGATTAAATTTAAAATCTTCATAGTATTCTATGGTGGAAGACCCAACTGCTAAACGAAAACTCGAACATGCGGTTTAACAGAACTGTGCTTAATTATTTACTTATCACATCTCGTTGAGGATAAAAGGCAAAATGGCATAAAAGAAACGACAAAATAATAATTTATGATCAGACTTCTGATTTTTCGGAGTGACAGGAATGGGCTGTTGTCGATGATTCCTTCCTACTGAAGTACCAAGTAAGTATTGTAAGTACTAGTTCGCTCCCATCACAGCTTCGTTTGTAAGTGTGTATTTCTTTTGTAAGTATTATTAGAGAGACAATCGTTTATTCTGAGAATAGTAAATAGGCAAATAATTCTTAAATACACACTGAAGAAAAATAAGGCTATAACTGAAGTTTCAAAGAATTTTTAAAATAAAGAGGAACATAATAAGGCATTATTTTCATACGTTCAATAAAATCATATGTTTATAAGGAGCAACTTTGAAGTATAGGGATAAACCATCGATAAGCGAGTTCGATATGGAAATCCCTACCTGTCCTCTTAATATACCGATGTCTGTTAATTATACTTGATAAATATTTATTCTCACGTTTGAAATGACTTGTTATATTAATTTTCAGATTTAGTTCCCAAGATTAAGTAGATTATGTAAGGATTCTTTAAAATATAAATTTCGCCACTATGGCGAGTGTAGTGTCAGTGCATCTAGCATAACTGTGACACGCTACTCACTTTCGCGCGTGAAATACAACCTGTCACTTTCTTTTTAATACCGTGAGAGCAAGACAGGAGATGCTGAGTCCCGCGAAAAGCTAAATCGCGGCAAGATATGCTAGCCCTGTTGCCACTATCGTGTGTAGTATCAGCACTGCACAACTGTCACACGCGACTCTTTCTCGCGCGAGATAATTACCTATCTCTTTCTTCGCGGTACTGTGAGAGAGTGACGGGCGATGGTATGTCGCGCGACAAGAGTCGCGAAGCCTAGTTGTACTAGGCGTGCAGGCACAGATAACCCCCACTAGACGGAGCATGTAAGGCGACCCGCGCGCACCAACGATATGGTACGGCAGAACATTAAAGTATCAACACGGCGGCCACCGTTTAGTTGCGTCCATGTTTATGAGGTCTCTCTACACCACTTAACACTACAATTTACCATGTTATTTATTTAATTTCTTTTTTCGTTGACGTACGCATGGATCATAAACAAGGACGCAACTAAACGGTGGCCGCCGTGTTGGTACTTTAATGTTCTGCCGTACCATATCGTCGGTGCGCGCGGGTCGCCTTACATGCTCCGTCTAGTGGGGGTTGTCTGTGCGTGCAGGTATCTTTGCCAAGTGTCAAATTGTATATACCCGGTAGTTTTTATAAACGTCACAATGACGTCTTTAGATGCGAAGTATCTTGGCGACTATTGTTGTATTTTCGGTTCTTGTTATTTTACCCCAATTTTACAAAAAATACTCACTTTCAAAACAGCCTTCTTCAACTTCTCCAACATCAGAAGATCCAAATCAATTTCCATCATAACCGAGGCCACCTTTTTCTTCAACTTATACTTATGCAGGCCCATGTTCACGATAGTGGCGTCTCGTTCCGCCACGAGCCGCGCGTATTCCCTGTCCCGCTCGCTCGATATGAACTTGAGCTCGTCGAGTATCACGAGCTCTCTCTCTTCCTGCTTTTGGAGGCGTTTGACGACGGTCTCTTTCTCGCTTAGCTCCGCAATTTGACCTTCTAAGCTTCCACGGAGCTCCTGTAAATTATGATTAAGTATTTTTAAATAAATAAATCTATGTACTGTAACGCCCAGTCAATAAGAGTCGTGTTCAGATATTTATGAACGCCTTATATGCTGCGATATATCCGAGCGACTGTACCTAATGCGCAGGGAATTGACAACATTTAAATTTTTCAAATAGTGTTCAGTATAAACTAATTTCGTTATTTTATTATCACAGAATTTAAAAACAATATTTTTATATGATTATACCGACTAGTTTAAAATAAAAAAAAAACTAAGAATCAGCACTCAAAAGACGTCACCTTGTGGAAAAATTGTCAATCGCAACCTACAAAAAAAGAACAGTGGTACAATTTCCATACTAAATCCGCCTTAGTCCGACTGTATGATTTTCTGCGCTGTGACAATAGGCTAGTTGACTCATGTCAAATTGTAATAAAGTAATGTTTATTCCGTATAGTATTTAGCAAAAGAAACCTAAATATATATTTTTCAATTCATAAAAGTGAAAGATGGCTGAAAAAAATTAATTTGAAAATATGGTTCTTAATCTGTATTTTGAAATGCTTAAATCGCTGTCCGCCATTTTCGCGTATAATAGTGACGTCATCGGTCCTGTAAAGAAAACTGAAAGTCTACTTAGACGACTTCGAATAGTGCCGTCCCTCTCGATCTCCTGTCAAAGTATATTGGAGTGAGCGGAATGGCACTATACGACGGTCGAATTTCGAATATTTACAGGTAATTCTACGTCACGCCACAGATTAGCAAAAGGCAAAAAAGGCGGACGGCGTTTTTGACTGTTCATGAAATTTCTAATTTTCAATTGATAAAATTTAGCTTTCTAGCTTTCACAAAAATACAAGACATTTTTTTTAGAGCTAGTAAGATCATTATTAACCATTTCAAATATATTTCAAAACTGGGTCTACTAGCCTATTGCTTGTCGCCTACGTTCTTTTAGAATGAGGAACTTTTTAGGAAAAACCGCGGTGCGCGGCTAGTAATTACTGAAAACTTACTCTCATTTGTAGCTCCTTCTCTTTAAGTCTTTCTTCTTCTATCTCTATCTGTTTGCGTAGCGCTTCATCCCTTTCTTGTAGGACCTTGAGATTCTCTTCTTCTTCCTTCTTTCTTGCTATCTCCTTTTCCACTATTTGTTGAGTCCTGAAAGTATTGGTGAATTATTTTAGTCAACCTACAAGGATATTGCTGTCACTGTTGTTCTTTGTCCGTCCCAGATGTCTTTGCTTTTATTATATAACGTCCTTCGTTTTTTTTTTCTTTACCCTAGTCGAGTATTAAGTAAACTATAACCATCTTTTGATGTCCAGCTATCTCTGTAACAAAATTGGTTTAAATCCTTCCAGCCGTTTCGGACGTTTTTCAGAGGACAAGGAAAAGTTTACACTGCTTTGAGGCTGCCTTGAACGACGTATGCCGAGACGACGAAAAACTCATATAATGCCCTGGTACCTATGTTCACTTAACATACAAGCAGGCCTTGCCTTACGCGATGTGTGAATGTGTCTAGGCACTACGTGTAATATAACCACAGCTAGCCGCTACTAGAGTATGATATCCTGGTAGTGACACTTACCATGCAGACTTGAGCCTGCCCTGTGCGACGTACGCCGAGACGACGAAAATCTCCCACTAGTGCATATGATGCCCTGGTACCTATGTACGACCTCACTCGACATACAATCTGGCCTTGCCTTACACGACGAATACCATGATGTGTCTAGGCGCCACGCGTAGTGTAACTACAGCTAGCTGCTAGGGTATGATATCCTGGTAGTGACACTTACAATCCAGACTTGAGCCAGCCTTGAGCGCCGTACGCCGAGACGACGCTAAACTCCTCCTAGCATATGATGCCCTGGTACCTAACCTATGTACAGTCGTACATGCATACAGGGCCGTCGCATAGGACAAGGTCAGATTGCATGCTGAGTGAGTCTTCACTCCACAGCTAGCTGCTACTAGGGTACGATATCCTGGTAGTAACACTTACCATGCAGACTTGAGCCTGCCCTGTGCGACGTACGCCGTGGCGGCGCGCAGCTCCGGCTGCCGCAGACGCCACGCGTGGTGCAGCCTCAACTCTGCTTCATGGCGCTGCAGTTGCTCCTCCTTGTCCATGATACCCTGGTTGATCTCCTTGAGAGTCGACGTTGGCACGTCGTTTAAGTACGACCTTAAAAAAGAAACGAAAGAAACTTATTTATCACAAATGACTTCAACGAAAATAAAAAAAAATACTTTCCAATTCTAACTTGATAAATGACGGATAAGGTAACAAAGATTAAAAACAAAATACAACCGAATTGAGAACCTCCTTTTTTTGAACGTTGAAAATTATTAATTGAATGTTGAAAAGTTTAAAACACACCTCATAGTTAGAAAAGTTTAAGTATTATAAATTGTAATAATCTGTATTAACTATGGTGCAATACATGATTAAATATATGATAATTTATCAATATTCGGTCCTGCATAATAAATACTACCATACCCATTTTTATAAAGTTTAGGCTTGGCAGCCAGAGCCTTCAATTCTTGTTGAAACTGCATATTTTCCTGAAACAGCATTAATTCTAACTTCTTTCTTCGCTCCTCAAGTTGTCTGAAAAAATATTAGAGAATTGTACTAATGAATACTGCTTTCAATGTGAAATTGATGTTTCTTTTTTATCTTGATTTTTTTGTTTATTGGTAGGAATAACCATGCTCATTCCTAGAAAAAAAAACAGATTTTTCTGTAGCTTAAAAATACATACATATTTGTAACGTTATCAATATTATCATAGTTCTTCTTTCTCAAAATTAACAGATCCTTTAGTTTTCTCTTCCAATGATCCACTGATCACTGCTCCTGGTGCCTAAACTTGTTAGTGCCAGAGTCTATTTAGTTAACCACCCACTGCATTATTTAATGTAAATCTCCACCATTAACACTTTCAAAACAAGTCAAAACTTTAACAATACCCCAGAGGCAAAGCTAGGCTAGTTCTTTCATAGTTACAGTCCACGTGAGGGGTTGGACCGGTATCTAAGCAAAAGTTATGTACCCACTAGTTAGGTTTGGTTGTCAGTGTTAAACATTAAGGTATGGGGAGCGAATTCATTACAAATTTGGCAATGCACCATTCACTTGCACAAACGGTTCTGTGTCATTTGTAATATGTACAATAAACTACATAGTATAAAACAAAGTCGCTTCCTGCTGTCTATCTGTCTGTCGGTCCATATGTATGCTTAGATCTTTATAACTATGCAACGGATTTTGATGCGGTTTTATTTAAAAGATAGTGATTAAAGAGGAAGGTTTATAATTATGTATTATACATGCATTATTAATCAGCATTGTACCAGGGCGAAATCGGGGCGAGTCGCTAGTGTACAATAAAAGAAACTTAAAATACATACCTTTTTAACACTTATTGTCATTGTGACAAGAGCGAGAAAGGTAAGAATCAACTTCTTTGACTGTACAGATAAGGACTGCATGTTACTGATATGTGTATATCTCGATACTAGGTTGGGGGCCCAGGCCACAAAAAGCTGCAATAAATGGCTCATCGTCACAACACGAAAGCATGAGGAAGGCGGCTATCAGGGAAGAATGGCAGCATGTTGTGATGCTCGTCACCAACATCTGAAATGACGACCACAACCACCCTGCCAAGACCTGCCACACTGACGAAGATCTTGATACTGAAATTTATTTTTGTTCAACAAAACAAACTTAAGACTTACATAGCTCTAATCTTCTTCGAATTAAACAGCTCAGCCTCCTTTTTAGCCTTTTCATAATAGCCCTCCGTTGTCCACTGCTCATGGTGCCGGGACTTATTTGTGCTGGATTCAAAGTAGTTAGCCACCTTCTGCAGCTCTTCAGCTCGGCGGAGCTCGTTGTCACGCCGCTGAGCCGCCAGCGCCTGCTGCTGCCACGCTGGCCGAGACATGGCCTGGAAGTAGAAAAAAATCATAACTAAAATACATAAACGGATTTACTCAGGTTGTAGAAGTCGAGATCGCTCTACATCGCTGTTTTGAATCGGTATGCGATTAATCTCCAAGATTCATCATCATAATTAAATGCAGGGCTAAGGGAAAGAACTGGCTAAGTCACATTTGCAAAATTTATGATACAGACAATTGAAAATAACTTTATGGCTGTATGGCTTAGGTAAAAATATAGTAAGAAAAGCGGTACTGGAACGCTATTGTAGGAATTAATTTGAAAAACATGTCCAGGGACAGCCAACAAATCAACATATTCCCACTCTAAGCAATGCTTGTACTAGTAGGAGAAATTATTTTTTTTACTTAAACTACAGTTCTTCCTGCAAGTTACTTAACTGATTCCGGTCTATATGCAAAACATTTTTTATACTTGCTTAGTATTGCAAAATATACATGAAGATTATTATGATGTTAATTTAGAATACATATTAAGAAAAGACAGGACAATCTACAGTACAAAACACAAAGACAAGTAGCACTGAAATTGAAAATACGAACTTACTCTTTTTCTATAGCCTAAAACTGCAAAATGCTAAATTTATGAAATTAAAGTCTACCAAGCACCAATGTCTGAGAAGCAATGACAAAAAACGAAACCCCACTTGAACACAAACAAAATGACTCATTAGAGGTCTTTGTGACATCAATATTCTGACCTCCTTGGTAATTTACTCCTGATGCTTGAAACGACAGGCCTTCACCGAATGAGTAACTGTAATCGCATGATTATACTGTGTGGGTGTAATTGCGACCACAATTAGGCCATGAGACATCAAATGTGCAATAAATCCAAATGAAGTAATCTTAAATTGAACACTGGGGTCAGTTTAATTTAAAAACATGACACTTGTGTCAAAAAACTTTAAATCACAGAAAATGTATACTGTTAAAAATGTACCTTGTTAACGAGAGAGAACAGTCTAAATTCCCATTGATGTAAAACAATATTTTTGTTGTAAAAGCGTATCCAGGACAATATTCGCGGCGCGTACACGCTCAAGTGACAGTGACAGTTGCCTAGCAACCAAGAGCAAAGAAGTGTTTTTCAAAGTTGTTAAACGGCAACGCGATTGTATCACTATTGTATGATATAATCTGTTTAGGGTTCCAAACTAAAATGGTCAAAATGATACCCTAACGTCACAGATCACGGCTCTATCTGTCCGTCTATCTCTCACAGCCCTATATCCTCTAAGTAGATTTTTAAGAGACTTGGATTTAACATGATACAATTTGAAAATGTACTACTCCCCGTTATCTCTGCAGTTTTGAAATTTTTACATAAAATATTAATAGTACCTACATTACTGCAGACGCCGGGAAAGAAAGGCTTGCCGGGTGAGTAGGATATTGATACGAAGCCGGGCAAGCCCTTTTCACGGCTAAGGCATGTACTTATAGGGCTTTTCTCAAACATATATAATGAAATAAAAAAAATACACCACTCAAAAAAAACCTACTGGACCGATTGAGTTGAAATTTGGTACACGTATGTAAATTGATGACCCAAACATGGAAGTGTAACGTAACGTAAAGTAAATCAAGTAATTTGAAACATGGGGGCCAGATTTGGGGGGTAAATTAGAAAAAAAAATGGCAAAGTATATCGTGTGACATATCAAATGAAAGGGTACATTATAAACATCTCAAATATATATATTTCATAATTCTAAATTAAACGGTTTTGAAGTTATTTACGAAAATGAGCAAAACTTGGCAATTTCCTCACACACCCCTTATTTCCTAAAATAGTGAGTAAAAGAAAATAATACAGAATATAGTTCAATACTTATAGATTACAGAAAAACATATAAGAAGTCTATGGTATTGAAAGTAACACCGTTTAACTAATAGTACGAATATTTATATTTCGCTCAATGGCCAAATGACTTAAATTTTAAAAATAGCATTGCAACGGTAAATGAAAGAGTAACAGAAATAAATTATACATTTTTAGAAATAACATTTTCTATTCTTTACTTTTGTCATACATATTTTGGCCGAGAAGTGTGAAGTTTTTGAGATAACTAACCTTTTAGCAGAAAAAAAAACAATAATTAAAAATGTTAGTATTTGATAATAGATTGCGCTGATTCTATAAGTTATACCGCTTTTGTATGTATAAAAGGTTTATAGTAAATTTATTCAGGATTATTTTGTTCCTGTACACTTTGTATGTATCGTACACGGTTTACCGCGCTCCGGGACACATTCGAGGGCGCAGGGGGGTGACGCTCAACCCTGAGACGGGAGAGAGAAGATAAAATTAAACTTGGCTCTATAACCTACATATCCTGATAGATAAAAGTTGTCCTTTAATTTTGCCAAATTGTCAGCTAATTTTATTGAACTAGCAATGATATCGCCAATTATTTATTATTATGGACCGTTTCCCAGAATTCTTTTTTATTTAAAGGGTTATTGTACTCCTAAGGCAGTTCCATTGTCACAATGTCGGGATCTGACGATGGGATCCCAGGGAAATCGAGGGCAACCCTCAAATATTATAAGCAATAACGATGATTTTCATGTATTTTATAAAATTATTTAGGTATTTGCGTCTGGTAGTCATCGTCTTATTATGCCGAGCTGATGATGGAAAGTAGGTACAACTCCTTAATAATTAGGAGTTAGGGGATAATTCTTGGGAAATAAATTTCTTTACGTTGAAGCAGGTTACTTTTTGTTAAAATTTTATTACGTAATAAAGTTATTAAGCTCGTTAGTTTGGTTTTTTTTTGTTCTCCAGTTATACTCGTAGTTGTTACTGTTGTTAGAGCCTCGGCGCCTCGCCGCCTGTAATACCACGTTCATAGAAAGAAAGAAAGAAACATGTAATGCTACACAAAAAAAAAAGGTAGTACATGGAATAAGCAAGAACAGCATTGTCAATGCGTTGTCCACCCAAATTATTTCGTGTGACTAAAGGAGCTAACTCAGCATGTTATAGTCATCCATACTAAAATTTTACTATGGATGACTATGACATGCTGAGTTAGCTCCTCATGACATGGCTGTCTGTTACCTCTTCACGTTTAAACCGCTGAACAGACTTAGATGAAATTTGGTATGGAGATAGTTTGAGACCCGGGAAAGGGCATAGGATACTTTTTATCCCGAATAAATTTAGTGTTCCAGTGGGATGAGCGGGTAACACCGCGGGGCACAGCTAGTTTTTATATAATTTTCGTTACGGTACAGGGTTAATTGCTTGCGGTCAGGTATTGGTACCTTATCAGTTATTGAAAATATTGAAATAGAGACTACGGGATCCTACGATTCTTACTCCTGGCCCCTATATTATAGTTTGATTTTTTTATATACACATTTGAGACATCACAGGACCCATATAACCTGTGATATAACGTAAATCTGCACGACCTATTGTATGGTTTACCATGGAAGACCCCAATGAACGGTAGTTTGATAGACCAAACAATTAATTCGGTGAATAGAGACTAAAGTACTATGTGTGACCTTACAAACGGTCCGGTAGTTTTGAATTTTTTATATGTTGTCTAGAATGGTTAGTCAGTGTCTAAAATGCAAAATGCACAATTCTCCCCTCCGCACCCGCCGCCATATTGAAAAAACCGGCACGTTCTTCATATTTTTGCTCATATCTTCCTTTAGGAGCATTTTAGCTAGAAGAAAGCTTTAACAATGTTATAGAGAGATAAATTTACTACATTCTCCATTTTATATTTTGTTTCTAGGACAGATAGTTACGGAGATATGCACATTTAAAAAAAACGTAAAAATCGCAATTTCCAACTCTAAAACAAACTTCTGGATTATACATATCTTCGTTTAGGAGCATTTTAGCTAGAACAGTGCTTGGGCAATGTTGTAGAGAATTCAATTTACTATAATTTACAATTTACGTAACTATCTGTCCTAGAAACAAAATATAAAATTGGGAAAGTGCGAGCCCGACTCGCGCATGAAGGGTTCCGTACCTATACATATATATAATCTTTAACAAGTTTGTTGTATGGGAGCCCCCCTTAAATATTTATTTTATTATATTTTTAGTATTTGTTGTTATAGCGGCAATAGAAATACATCATCTGTGAAAATTTCAACTGTCTAGCTATCACCGTTGTTGAGATACAGCCTGGTGACAGACGGACGGACGGACGGACGGACGGACGGACGGACAGCGAAGTCTCAGTAATAGGGTCCCGTTTTTACCCCTTGGGTACGTAACCCTAAAAATGGAGAATGTAGTAAATTTAAGCTTTCTTCTAGCTAAAATGCTCCTAAAGGAAGATATGAGCAAAAATATGAAGAACGTGCCGGTTTTTTTTAATATGGCGGCGGGCGCGGAGGGGGGGGGGGGGATTGTGCATTTTGCATTTTAAACACTGACTAACCATCCTAGACAACATATAAAAAATTCAAAACTACCGGACCGTTTGTAAGGTCAAAGTCCTTTATTTACTGAATTAAATATGATATTAAAAAAAATATTTAGTAAAAACATCGATGTCAAATCAACGTTTTTTTAAGCCTGATATAATGTATAACATAAAGCACCATATTTCGTATACACTGAACTAAAAAAATAAGATTTGTTAACAGTAGCCCAAATGCTGCGTGTTTACATAAATCGGAGGACTGACAAACTGACGGCTGCTAGTAACCAAAATAAGTTGTGTAAAATTAGCATAATTTTTGTTGCTACTCAGCACAATTTGGCTATTTTTCAAGTATTGCAACTAGTTGAGGTATTTTTTTTTTCAGTGTAGACTTCACAGTTAAGCAACATGTTAACTTTATATCGAACATAAAACATAAACCTACGTCTACGCGGCTGAACTGCCAATACGGTACTTGATGGCAGCTCAAATCAGCAACTCTTTATGTAATGTCAAAAACGATTTGTTAGTATTATATCTATGGTATGGAGTCTCTATGAAGATACAGGCATGTGACGTCATAAAAATCAGTAGTCAAAAACAGTCTCTTTTATTGTTTTTGCTGATTTAAAAATAGTATAATATCCAAAAGTAAGTATTAGTTTTTTTGGTATCGTGTATTTATGAATGCGTGTTGTGAGTGGTTTCAATTCCATGACACAATTTATTTTCACTGTCACGTATTGTTCTATCAAAGCCACTAATTAAGGGGCTCCCTACAGAAATCAGCCAATTTGATGATTTTTACATCGTATCTAGTTTGTGGATTACAGAGTTATAATGTCCTATTTAATATATATTGTAGTATGGTCTATGCTTAACACTTTGTAGTGACCGGAATTTTGATTTAACGGCTGTGTATTTTATAAAAAAATATTCGGTGAAGGACCAAAAAATCCAAAAATACACTAATCTCGTTTCTACTTTTATCCCCGGTGTATATGTGGAAAATATCTTACATTTTATTGTTCTAAACCATATTCCGCAAAATTTGTTGAGAAGCTTTTTCTATTTTTCTCAATACTTTTCGAGAAAAACGCAAAAAACCGTTTCCACAACTTTTTCCCCGAAAAAAATCGTAAACTTTGACGGCCTGTATCTCAAAGTCAGTGACATGTGAAAGGTACTTGATACGGTATTTTGTTGTGGAAAAACGATGTTATTATGATTAGCTATTTATAATATGGGAAAATCTATCGCAACAGATCGAAGGTCATTGAGAGCGGGGAGCCCCTTAAAGCATCCTCTGGCCTGGAAAGCTTTGGAGACGTGGGATCAAATCCCGCTTAAAGCATAAGATATTTAAATTTTTCGCTTTAATGTGCCTAATATATTTATATACCCATATGCGTATACTTGTTTTCTGTTAGTATCTAATTAAGTGCTCCCTTCGCCTTCTGCTGCACTACCCAAAGCTTGTCAGGAAGAGATCGCTTTTTAGCGATAAGTCCGTCTGTTGTCTACCGTAATATTTTATTAATTGTATTTGTCTTGTTTCATTTTGTAAACTTTTATTGGTGTGCAATAAAGTATTGTTGTATTGATGTAGTATTGTATAAACATTTGGTTTACGTTACTGTACTATAATGTACTATACGTCAAAATACATCACAGTTTGTAGTGTCCCATTCCAAGGATCATCATTCGCCGACCAAGGTATAGCTCAAATTTTGGTTTCAGAGTAGCTCAAACTGCGTGCAGAGCTATTGGTATTTATTTAATTACTTAAAATCTCTCAGAGCGCACGTATTGCCCGCGAAAGCTCTCTAGTTATATATAACCTCCGAGGCTTTAAGCTCTTATTTTCATTGAAGCGTCCGCAAGCGGCCTTCAAGGTGATAGCGGGTCACATTCCGCCCAGGCGAGAGAGAAGAACGAGCAGCCCTCTCGCTCTGACGACAACATGGCGGGTGGAGCGGTGTTGCCAGGTAGAAGCAGTTTTACCTGGTTAGTGGGTAAATAAGATCATTAATCAGTTATATTTTTCAATTTGTGGCAGCGCAAGATATGCAAGTTATGGTTCTAGATAGAGTTGCGGGGGTGTGATACATTTTAATGCGTATAGTGTCTCGGTTCTGTAAACCAATAGTTATTTATCTTTAGCTACTATCAGTTGGGTGCTTAGAGTAACTTGAAATAAAAATAGTAGGATATACCTATTAAAATTAATTAACAATATACTTAGACCCCTTGAAGAATATGAATATAATTATAGAATACCTACATCAAGTGTTTTTTTGTCACGTGAATACTCTTTTTTTACAAAAAAACGTAAATTAGGATAATAAATACCTTCGACGTGATCCCATTCAAGCACAAAAATAATAAATGACTATATGTTTGAAGTCGTTAGTTATATTTTTTCATTTTATTGTTATTTTTAACCGACTTCAAAAAAACATACAACCGAACTGAGAACCCCCTCTCAGTTCGGTTGTATGTTTTTTTTTTAATGTTTGTTACCTCATAACTCCGTCATTTATGAGTCGATTTGGAAAATTATTTTTAGGTTCATGAATAAATTTTAACTGCAAACACCGTAGACGAGTTTAATGTCAAGATTAAAAAATGCTGGAACGAATTGGAAGGCTGGTTTTTCCGCAATGGACTTAAAATTAACTATGAGAAAAGCTTCTATACTATTTTCCGCCGTAGTTCTAAGAGCGCTGATTTTTCATGTAATGTACCTATCGAAAAATCAGATTGCATTAGGTTCTTGGGTGTTGAGCTTGACCCTTATCTCAGATGGCATAATCAGATTGAAACTGTAAATAAAAATTTGGCCAGTGCTTGCTACTCATTGAAAAGCCTCTCGAAATTAGCAGATGCCAATATATTAAAAACTATTTACTACTCCTATTTTGAAAGCATTTTAAAATACTGTATCGAAGTTTGGGGCAATGGCACTGGCATAAGCTCTGTGTTACTATTACAAAAGAAAGCTTTACGACTTGTCGTCGGATGCAAGGGCATACCAGTAACACATAGAAATATTTTTGTAGATAATAAGATTCTCACTGTCATATCATTATATCTGTATCGCTTGTGTCTCTATGTTTTCAAAAATAAGGATAAATATTCGATGGCTGGGCAATTTCATAACTTTAATCTTAGAAATAATAGTAAATTGACATTAACTAAACATAATTTTGTGCACTTTAACAATAGCTTTAATAATATTGCCATTAAAGTATTCAATAAGTTAAGTGATGACATAAAAGACTGTGATAATTTTAGAACTTTTGACAGAAATGTTAAAGAATATTTTATAACTAGACCATACTACTCAATAAATGAATTCTTTTGTAATGCACTGGACAATTAATTAAGTAATGATATTATTTTGTATTTGTAAATTGTGATCGTGATACCAATATAATTTAAATAGAATGTTAATACTATAATGTTAGGTCTAAAACTGTATTTGCATGTACGAGTACATGTACTTAAAGCAAATAAACGATTTGGATTTGGATTTGGAATAGACATTTCAAGGTTGGTCCCATAAAATTTTACTGAAGATCGGATGACGATATCCATGAGGAATCGAAGGAATTCCTGAAATTTTATAGGCACTCATAATATTTTTCATATATTTTCTAAAACTTTTTAAGTATTTGCATATGGTAGTCATCATCTTCCACTGCTGAACTGAACTGATGATGGAAGGTACAACTCCTTAACGGTTTGGAGTTAGGAGATAATTCAAACGAGATGCATGCCTTCAAGACCTCCCTGATCACCCCGCCATAAGTATTTTATATGAATCACTAAAAAGCGAAAAAAAAAATTTTTTAACAAAAAAAAGAACCGACTTCAGTAAAACTAAAAAGCCAAAAATAACCCGTTCAAGTAAAGATTACATTTGACTCACCCTTTGAAGTCTTCGTCAAAAAAATTTACGTTATTCTTAAAGCATTTCAGAAAATAATAATAAGTTTGAGGTAAGATGGGGTAAGACTAACATAATTTACTGTCTAATGGGGTCATAAGATGAACTGTGAGTTAGTTATTGGACTGTGGCAGTCTTCATCCGGTAATGGTTTTACCCCGGCTTTACCTTACCTACATCGGAACACGTAGATGACCAAAATATAAGCCTATTATATATTATATGTTAAGTACCCCTTGGTGCTGAAAAAAAAACATGTTTGTAAAAGTTAAATAATTTACAAAGTACTAGTATACCTGCCTGCAAATAGTTGTCGATTTTTTTATATTACCCGAAAACGTAAAATGGCGAAGGCTTTAAAACCGGGAGTTTTTGGTTCTCATGGCAACATTAGACACCGGCAGTCAGTTCATCCGAGGCAGCGCGCGCGCATACAGCCTTACGCGACGCCATCGCGTTCCAAATCCAAACTAAAATCCCAACGAACAACTCTAAACTCCCTCTGTGTACCCTAAATACAGTGTTGATAACAAGTGTGTACATCAAACATAACAAAATGCCAGTGTATCGTCAAATATTTGTCTCCCAGTGTATATGTAAAGTGTACGTTTGATATTTTTTGTTTGGCGTAATCGTGCCTCGCAAGAAATGGGTTTATAATTGGTCTAAATCTATGGTAAGTTTGGAGTTGTGGTTTAGATGTGTACAGGTTTCATGGTCATGTTTTACTTTATGATATGAGTCCGCTATTCCAATCTATAATTTGAAAGCTCTCTAACTGAAAAGTATATTATAATGGTTCCATTTATAAAGTATTCCTTTAATACCAAACATTAATTGAAATATTTGATGCGGACAAATTGTAATGTAAACATTCATCTTTTTTTTGTATGTAATGAAAACCTCAGTAAAGATCGTAGACTTTAATTCGATAGATGTAAATCCACGTGAAGCTCTATAAACAGTTACGAAAGTGCAACATTTTATGTAACATAACCAGTTTAGTACAATCCTTGTTTGAAAATATATATTCATAGCTCGCAGTAGGTAATTAGAGTTAAAATTAGCAACTACAGGCCAAATTTAGGGTTCTTGAGAGAATTTGTATGAGATGAGGGACAACTGACTGACAAACAAACATACTTTAATCAAACCCATAATTCACACTTAAAAAGAAGAATGAATAGTTCTTTCCTCGTAGTATTCATCCGACATCAAGAAGGCTTTAAATTCAGTGACATTTTTTTAATGTTTGCTAACTTTAAACTACGTCATTTATGAACCGATTTTTTTATCGAGTATTAAGTATCTCCAGACTTAAAAGTTTTGGTGACGATCTGATGACGAGATCCATGAGGCATCAAGGGAACTCCTCAAGTATTAGGCACATCTATGACGATGGATGTGTCTATAATACTTCGCACATCTATTACTGGTAATTACATAGTTATTCTCAGAAATACAATTTCTTCTCCTTGAAGCCAGATTTTTTTCCAAAAATATAATACATAGGGCTAAAATCGCGCTAGTTTATTTGAAGGTCACTTGAGAACACGAAAAACGATCTGATGAACCTCTTTTTTTTAGTTAGTTAATGAGTGGTACTTATTATAGAATTATAGAGCTGCGCCCGCAGTGTAACCGGCTCATCCTACGGTGCTCTACATTTCAGGATAAAAAGTAAGCTATGTGTTAATCCAGAGTGTCAGCTACCCCCATACCAAATTTTATCAAAATCGGTGCAGCTCTATGAGCGTAAAGAAAGAAAGAAAGAAAGAAAGAAAGAAATACATTTATTCCAGGCTGACATGGCGCCGCGCATCAATACAAAACAAATGACGATCCTGCATCACATTTTTTTTTTCTGAAATCATGGCCCCTCCATAGAAAACTATTTTTTAATACAGACCTAAGAACTAGAAGTTTATAATAGTGGATATTAGATATTTTGCGACGAGGTGGAGTGGAAAGCAGCGTCAGCGGTCTAGAAAGTTGTTTTGCTTTATATCTACTAATTATTATCTAACAGCTCGCGTGGCCTTCCAGTTATAATGACACTACCACGTTAGGATGCGTCGTGTAGTGGGTAAAATTTTGTAATAGTAACTATTAAACAATTTCGAAATATTTATTGGGTTAAAAACAATCATATTAATATTACGTACCTACCAATAATATTAGCGTATCGTTGAAGTCACATATTTAAAAATAAATAGGTTTTTTTTTTGTTTCATGACATACTGCGCTAATTTTATTCATATAACTACAGTGTGCTGTACTATTTAACATCAGCTATGTGCTAACTCGGAGGACTGATATTATAAGTAGTAATGTAGCAAAATCTTTTATCGACAAATAAATATATCGATCTTACTGTCAACATCTAAATGTTAATCAAGTTAATCAATTAATTTCATCATTTCAGGATGAAAATAATAAACAAATTAAACCGTGTATTTATTTGTTAATTTTAAATAATTTTCATAGTAGGTAAGTATACAATCAATAATTTTTCCATATTCGTCGTTATTAAAGATTGCCGTATAGACGACAATATCCACCCCATCCGACATGATATCGCACCGTTTTATAGTATCAAGAACTTTCAATGAGACATGTATTCAATATTTTATCGATATCAAATTCCAAGAGCGTGCTGAGTTACCACAGGAAAATAACGCACCTTTAGAATTATAGATACCTAATTCAAAATCTTGAAGTATAGTGAAAAATTGAAGAGTCGAAAATTTTGGATTAGGTCACTATAATTAGGTGCGAAGTTGTCATCCCTATTACAAGGAATTGCAATGTTCGTATTCGTATGTAAAAGACATCAACGCGCTACGTACTGTTCGCCGCTAATATGAGAGCACGCGGATCGTGTGTGGTTTTGCGTTATGTTCAATATCTCGGCAATGTTGAAACTTTATCAGTACTGTCAGAGGTACTCATAGGTAGATTATCCGTCAGGGACCTACTAGTTGTGTTATGGGGAATTCGATACAACACGCCATTTTGAATTTTACCCCTATCATATAACATTTGGTAGTGTAAGTTTTAAAAGTTAAATACTCAGAATGTCGGAAAAGCAAGCAAAATGCTATAAGTGGATGACTTTTTTTTACTCTGGTGTGACGTGATGAGAAGTTAAACAAAGCTTTTAAAAAGGGTGCTTTTCGGCTTACCCTATTTAAGGAAAGAAGAGCCATGTTTGCGAAGCCATGTTCACAGGTAGATTACGATACCTGGCGTTCTGTACACATTTTACTGATAATATTTCAATAGAGTTCGATGTGAGGGAAATGTAAGATTTTAAATTGTTATAAATAACCTAAAAAAAAATTGATACAACCCCGACACAAGTGGCTAGTCATCATGAGACCCTCATTAATTAATATAGAAAATGCTACTAAAACAGAACATAACCACAAAATTTGGCTGAGATCTTGTCACTTGCTCCAATTAAAGCTGAATGTCTTGGAAAGTGCTGGTCCTGTTTCCACCAAGCATCGCGAAGAACCATCTCGACGGACAAGTCTTTCTATTAATAAAAACTGCATTCAAATCGGTCCATCCATTTGGGAGCTATGATGCCACAGACAGACATACAGATACACAGATGTTAAACTTTTAACACCCCTCTTTTTTCGTTGGGGGTTTAAGTCTAATTTTACAATTAAGTAATAAAAATTGTTAGCGGCTACCATTTAACCGCGTTGTGAAATAGCACCTATTTAGTGCCGCCGCAGACGTTCCGAATTTTCGTTCGGTTTCCGTTCGGAATGATGTCGGAAAGTGGCTCTGTCCCTGTCTGACATACGGCGATGTCTCGCTTCCTGACGCCATTCCGTTCGGAAACCGGACCGGAATTCCGACTGTATATATGTGGCTGACCTTAGTCCGTAAGCTCTCATGCAGAATAGGATTCGGGTTTGGGTGAAAACTGAGAGGTTCTTACCACGTAAGAAGGAGCGAGACAGATATAAAACTCGAATCACATTCTGTCTTTCCAAAGCTTTTATTTTACGAAGAAAATCATCAACAATCATTCTGTCAACTGTTGAAACTTCCAAAATGAAGGTAACCCAGGAACGAGTATAATCGTACGCATTCCTGGAGTAATGCGGAGCGCGTGGTGCCCGCGGGGTGCGCACGCGACGGGTTGTTGATGGTTTGTTGTTACAAACAGCTACCGAACAAAACTGGCCTCTGAATTGACAATGGCGGTCCCGGGTTAGAATCCCGGCCAGGGCAAATATTTGTGTGATGAACTCGAATATTTCTGCTTGGGTCATGGTTGTTCTATGTATTTATGTATATAAATATTTATCTATAGTATGTATATCGTCGTATAGTACCCATAACACAAGCCTTCTTGAGCTTAATTTGGGACTAGATCCATTTGTGTAAGGTTGTCTGATATTTATTTATTCATTTCTAACAGGTGGAAATTAATATAGAGATCCAGCCTGGATCTGGATGGAAAAAAATATCAAATGTTTTTTTGAAAAACATTTGATATTTTTTTCTGTTTGTAAAGAAATATTAGAAAATACATAACATAACCGAAATCTACGACAACTATGCCTGCATAGAGTTGCAGTCTTCGACCTATCCGCGAAAAAGGAAGCTAATGTCAAACTCTGCGTGTCATTGTTGAAGAGTACAAAATGCACAAATGTTACACGCGAATCTTTCTTCTTGTGTTTTGTGAAAAGTTAGTCAGATATTTTATTTTACCTTTACTTGTCTTGTCCTTCCCGTTTTGCGGTACAAACGAATACACAGTTATTATAGCACAGTATAATAAAGAGTACTAACGTAACGTGGTTATAGTACAAAATTTCTAAGCTAAGCTAATCCACATAACCACACAATTGCTTCGAATTTTGAGTTGGACTCTATTTATATAATACAATAAGAGCGGTGACAGGTAGCCGTAGTTACCAAAAGCAATCTAGTGGTTAAGAACTGAATACCATTGAGCGGTAAACCACAAATTAAGATAGCGAGCTCGTAGTAAAAGCAGATTGTAACCACCTTGGAAGGTTAATATAGATTATCGACTCTATTTCCTTAGACATGAAACTGCAAAATACACTAACAGAATAATGGTAAAAATAACTTTTTTGGAATTTTACAACCGTCCGACTCTCCACAAGAACGTATTCTCTTGAAAAAGGACTATGAACTCTCATCATCAACCATTTTAAACCTATTCAACAAGGAATAAGGTTGAAAATTCAATATCCACGCAATGTAGTTCTAACCTTTTTTGTAAGTAACTGGTTGGCGCTTACGAGAACAAAAGCAGATAGGATTGTATTAGACACAATGCCATTGTGAATACAGGTAAGTGGATGAGCTTAGTTTAAAAAAAATGTACTATAATTATACACCCACATGCCCATCAGTGTCTTCGATAGTACCCGTTAATTGTGACGTTATCACATCACAACATACTAAGGAGAAAAACAATTAAACATGAAAAATGCCATATATTTCCCGATTTTATAAAAAAAAAATATTTCTCACTTCCCCACTGCTTCGGGATACTCTACTTTTATAGAAAGACACTTCGCCGAATGCTTCTTCATATAATTCGTAGACAAGTTTTTACCCGGAAGTCGTACATTTTTATGAGATCTTGAAAATGACAACCTATAGTTTAGGTTAGGTTTGTGTTACAACATTCCAAAATAGTTCATGGTTTCAGAAAAAAAATGCTTTCGATGAAATTATATTTCTATAAAATGAAAATGCGTTATAACTTTTTTCTATGAAATAAGGGTAAACCTATAAATAAATAAATATCAGACAACCTCACACAAATCAACCTAGTCCCAAATTAAGCTCAAGAAGGCTTGTGTTATGGCTATGGGTACTAGGCGACGATATACATACTTATATAGATAAATAAATACTTAAATACATGGAACATCCATGACCCAGGCACAAATATTCGTGTTCATCACACATATATTTGCCCTTGCCGGGATTCGAACCCGGGACCGTCGGCTCAGTAGGCAGTTGCTTAACCACTGCGCCAACTGCGTCGTCAAATCGTCGTCGTCTATAAAAGAAGTCTATTAATCGGACCGCAGTAGACAATGTGTGATGACGTAAAATCGTTTATTTTTCACGCGATAAACTCAACCATAATATGCTGACAGTTAGGTATAATCGTACGCGTTCCTGGGGTAAGTGCGCGTGGTGCCCGCGGGCTGCGCACGCGACGCTTTTGTTGCCGATTATGCTGCTACCGACTATAACTACTGGCTGGGGATCATTTTTTAGGGTTCCTTACCCATAGGGAAAAAACGGGAACCTATAACTATAAGGCTTCAGTGTCCGTCTGTCTTTCTGTCATCAGGCTGTATCTCATGAACCGTGACAGTTGAAATTTTCACAGATGTATTTCTGTTGCCGCTATAACAATACATACTAAAAACACAATAAAATAAAATTAAATATTTAAGTGGCGCTCCCATATAACAAACTTGATTGGTTGCGTTAACTCAGCACCTCATTTGTATGAAACTCATAATATTTTCAGTATTTTATAATCATAGTTGTAAAGAACCCACTAGGTTAGGTTTGTTTTTTAATTATTCTGAAAAATTAAGTTTTGGAAAAAGATAGCTTTCTGACAAATGAAAATTTGTCGAAACGTTACAGATAAATAAACAAAAAATTGTGTTGCGGATAGGTAACCTTTAAATATACTTTTCAACTAGTTTTCGATTGCAATCAGTCTTGGTCATTATCTGCTGTGTAAAGTGTACTTAATTACACTAAGTAGTTATCTAACAAGTGTTAGCTTACTGAAAACCGTTAGTAATCGCACTCTACCCGTGCGACCGGCATACGGTATACTCGGCTGCGATTATTGTATCCAATTAAACAACTCTATTGTTATGATAAACAAAGAAGAGACACAAAACAAAATCTGCATCCTCTTTGCTTAGGGCTAATCCGTCCGGGTTTCCCGGAATTGTCCTAGATTGGAGGCCGTCCGGGGACCGTCCGGGAAGTTTTCAAAAAATGTCCGGACACTTTATCTGAGGCAGCTTCATTCAAGCGTAACAGCGTAAAGCAATTGTTTTAAGCAGATGTTCGGGGTTTTTTTAAGTCTTTGTCCGGGTTAGGCGAATTTAGAGATGACAGCCCTATCGTTGCTGGACTTGAACCAGTACAGTCAGCCCCAGAAGTTGCTACATGGGAGCCTAGACACTTATTTCGTAGAATGTTTCGCTTCATTGTAAGCATTTGGTTTACGTTAGCCGTTACTGCTTTAATAAAAATAATTAATTTGTTCGTTACTATCGATTCTCAACAAATTTGAGACGATGGTGCCGACTATAAAGTCTAAATCTTTACGGTAGATGGCGCTACGATGCCACCCTAAGGAATGTTGAAGCAACTGGATGAAAGATGCAATGGCTCTGACATCTGGTTCGGTGGTCCAGTTGGTAGGACGCCCGTGTTGGCCTGGAAAGCCGTTGGAAACGCAGCTCCGAATTCTGTCTGAACCATTAAATTTTTCACTTTTTCGCTTCATTGTAAACATTTAGTTTACGTTAGCACTGCTAACTTAGCAGACGTTACTGCTTTAATAAAAATAATTAATGTTTCATTTCGCCGAACAATCATTTCGCAAAAAAATTATTCCTCTGTAGTTGAACATTTTTCATAATTCTTAGTTGGTTTTGTTTTATAACAATCTCAAATAGTTGGAACGGTTGCAAAGGAAAATGCTTTTTACGAAATTATTTTTCGGCGAAACGAAAATTTCGATGAGAAATAATTCTAGTGGGCAATATAACTCGTTGCTACATACTCTACATAGCCGCGACACGATAAAATTGGGGATATCGCAATGCCTTGTCGAATTAGGGATCAGAAATTATTTTGATGAGTCGAGGCACGCTACATGACGTGTCCGTAATCATACTTACTCGGTTAGGATTGAACCACCTGGCTACTGAACCCTTACCATGAGTTAACGTGAACCGTTCACGGTGAACGTACCTCACTTAGATAGTTGGCAGTCCACAACTGTGCGTCTTTCTAGAAATTTCCTGCCTCGCACGACTACATTGCACGACGGACCGATACGACCTTCAAACCTTGAAGAAAAGAGCGTACTCCCACCGGTTTACTCTTGTTTCATCGAATTTTCATTTCATAGAAATTTCTTTTCACCGAAAGCGTTTTTTTTCTGAATTCAGAAAATATTTTGGAATGTTATAACACAAACCTAACCTAACCTAATCTATAGGTTGACATTGTCAAGATTTCTGAAAAATGTATGACTTCCTAGGAAAATTTTCCTTATGAAATAAAAATTCTATGAACTGAAGAATTCGGTGAAATGTTTTTCTATAAAATAAGTGGACAGTCCCAAATGAAAGGCCGGCAACGCACTTGTGACTCCTCTGGTGTTGCAGGTGTCTATGGGCGACGGTAATCGCTTTCCATCAGACGATCCGTTTGATCGTTTGCCCTATGACATTAAAACGTACTCACTAGCGACTGCGTAAACGATTTGTATGGATAGTACAGCTACAATTCTCCATACAAATCGTTTACGCAGTCGCGAGCGAGTACGGTCACAGTAAACTCATGGTACGGGTACTGGCTACTGTTTTAAAAGAACGGCCGCGGGCCATACTCGTTTTTATTTGTTAATTCATCTGAACCAAAACCAGTTCTGAGCCTTATGCGGTTGAGATAAAGAGCTTTACGTTTAGAAGTCAAGTTTTTTGGTTTGAAAAAAAAAAAACGCGGCAAATTACAGCAACCATTGTATGCCGCTAGGTATCTTTTAAAATAATAGATGGCATTCTTTTCTAAGTTTAAAAAAATATTTTACTGACTGTGTTTGTCCACAGATTTTAGAAGTCTCGCTGATTCAGAAAACAAATGATATTTACTTAATTCAAAGGTTTGTTGATCTACTACGCTACCTATTTACTGTTGTCTACCTCTCTTTATTATAAAAAATACACAAAAAACAATCAATAAATAAATATCAGACAACCTCACACAAATCGATCTAGTCCCAAATTAAGCTCAAGAAGGCTTGTGTTATGGGTCCTAGACGATGATATACGTACATTACGTACTGATTTAGATAAATATATACGTCATTGGCGTATCTTACATTATTTATCAGGGGGGCCTGGAGGGGTGGGGGGCTGGGGGTGGGCCTGGCCATGGCCTATGAGATGAAACCATGAATTTCTATCGGTAACCCAAAATCCTGGGGTGGGCACTAGACCATACTGGGGTGGGCACGGCCCACCCGACCACCCCCCTATATACGCCAATGTTAAATACATAGAACAACCACGACCCAAGCACAAATGTTCGAGTTCAACATACAACTATGCCCTGGCCGGGATTCGAACCCAGGACCGCCGGCTCAGTAGGCAGGTGTCTTTAAACTGCGCCTAACGCATCGTCATTATTTTCATTTTATCAGTTGTTTATTGCTATTTTATTACTGTATATATTTTTATATTTGTGTCTGTATATATTTTTACGTACCCTTGGACATAAGTGGGATTTTCTGTCTGCTACACGGGGAGAAAATCACACTTCCTGGCCAAGGGAAGACGTAAAACTCTAGACAACCCACGAGTCGAGCGGTAATGTACTATTACGGTCACTGTAAACTGGAAAGGGTACTGAATAAAAGTGACGCAGCGCCTACGCACTGCATAAATACGGATTACAAGAATACCCATAAAGCTGAAGCTCTAAGAAGTGTCGATTTCCTAGACTATACTCGAGAAATGTCATTCTAGTCCAATCAACAAGGAGATTTTTGGATTCGTAGGGAGAAAAGGGACCCCTCTTTAACTGATTTAGAAGATACCGAAAGGTATAGTTAGGATAGAATCAAACTGAATTAACAAATGACATAGCAACAAATTGCGTTCTTTAAAAAATAAAACGATTAAAAATATAAAACAAGTATGTCCAGATCTATTATGTTTAACTAAATGAGTTTAGTGATCTAACTTGTAGTTTTATTTATGGTTAGGTATGAATTATTTTTTGCTAATAATATTAAATATCAGGCTACGTGACAAAAAATACGGTATTTGATGACAGCTCAAATAGCTCAGCTACTCTTTATGAAATATCAAAAATGATCTGTTAGTTTGAATTCTCTATGAAGATCCTGGCTTCTAACGTCATAAAAATCAGCAGTCAAAACACGTCTTGTTTTTAGCTTTCGTCCAACTAAAAATAATAAGTTGACCAAAAGTTAGTGGTAGTTTGAATGTATGTTTAGTTTTTGTAAATGACATTTAATTTTGACTATTTATAGTCAAATACCGTATTATATCTCTTATTGAGATAGATAAAATCGCAAAAAGTATTGTAAGAACACTTACAAATTACAGTCAGTTATAGGCACGTGCCTCGTCAACTGGACTATGCCAACTGCGTTTTAAATAAGTAACTCCGCGTTTTCTTGCCAGTCGCCATAAATACATAGATGCATTCATCGGCCGTTTACGACGCCATCCAGATGGTCTGTAATCATAGCTATGATATTCGCACTAGCGTACAGACAGGACATTTGCTTTGCATTAGACGATAAAGATGTTTCTGATCTTTGGCTCTATACTAACGGCTCGGCCACAACGGCGGCAAGCGTTGGCTGTGAGCAGCGGTCATATGTGAGCGAGATACCACGCTCCGATAGCCGCTCCCACCCGCCGCCGCAAGTATGTGATTGCGAGAGTGGCGGATGTTTTAATATTTACTTATCTCACGATAAACGCAAACATGTAAAGCCCGATGATAACTGTATTTCATTGGTCGTTTGTGTAAAATACGACGGAACTGGTCGTAGATGTCTTGGCGATGACTACCAACGCGTGCGCATTTTTGAACAAGTATCGTCATGATTATTACATGTAGTGTATGAGACATTACATGTTCCATAAATTTATAAAATAACAACGCCCTCTCTCGCTTGCTCGTTCACTGCTGTAAAGTAGTGCGGTAAGATGTGAATTATTAAGGTTTTCACAAAGAGGTCGCTAAGGTGTAAAGCCTTTGAAATAAACAATGCAAAGATCGACACACAAAGCATAAGGAAAAAATCGAAAGGTTGCTTGAGAGTAAGGGTGGCGGAAAGGTTAACGCGCTGGACCGGCAATCCAGAGGTACCAGGTTCGATTACCGGTGTCATCCACCAGGTAACTCATTTCAACTTTTCGTTGAGCTTTGATTTTTGAATCAATGATTGAAGTATTGTGTCTATAGGTAAGTACAAGAAAATTATAATCACTTATTACCTACATCGCTGATCAACAGAATATCATATAGATTCGCATAGTAAGTGTGACTACCATCAGCGGATACTTAAGCGGCATCAGATCAGACCAACCACCGGTAACTGATACTTGCATATCCCGCCACAACCTCACACTATTATCAACTTTAATATTGAACGAAAGCAGCATAATATCGCTTGAACACCAGTAATAAGACGGGGACGGCTTTCAACAAAATTGCACATTAAAACCATGCTTTGGCCATAATTATAAACTTAATACTCCTGCGCGGGGGCTGAGGAAATCGATACGCACTTTATGTTAAGTACTGAATTATTTCAACCCATTTCCAATAAAGTGTGTCGAGTTTTTTAGGGTTCCGTACCTCAAAAGGAAAAAACGGAACATTATAGGATCACTTTATTGTCTAAAAAGGGTCTTGACTTGACAGACAGACGGATGGTCTGTCTGTCAAGACCCTTTTTCTCACAGGAGCCTGGAGGTATCAAGCTGAATTTCATGTCAAATACTCAGGCCTACTGTCCCTTGGAGCTGTGAAAAAAAAATCTAAGGCAACGTTTATGCTGCAAATTTTGACACTCGCAAGGGTATCAAAACCGTGAACCCAGAATCTTGAAATTTGGTACAAAGCAACGTCTTACTTAAAATAGCACAGATAAAGGAAAAATTGCGAAAAGCATATTTTTTTACTTTTACTTATATACCTACAGGTTTGTACGGAACTCTCGGCGCCCGAGTCCGACTCGCACTTGGCCGGCTTTTTTTAATCAAGTAAGATTTTATGACAGTTCGAGATATAAAATGTGTTAGGGAAGAGGAAAGATGGGGCGAATAGTCTCTTATTGCAAAAAGTCAGCTCGTAAATGCTTATCATAAATGTACGGGATTTAAAATGCATAAAAATGTATAACGGTTGTCACATAGCGCCATCTATACGTCGGAATCGATGCTGCATTGTCACGTTAAATCGGCTGGATATATTTTCATTATCCTTTAACTCCTTATAAAAATACAGGAGTAAAAGGATACCATAGGACGACTGACGAGATACTTTACACTAAACTTTACTTTACCTTTACTTTAACCTCCCTGAAGCTAATTCTAGGAGGTTATGATGTAATCTTCCTTTCCGCAAACGTGGAAGTTGCGGGCAACTTCTTCTACCTTTAGTTAATTCAGGGCTATAAACTTTATTGACTAATTAATTAGGAACCGACTCGGTTAATATTTGAAAGATTCGATGAATCTGTTTGTCATTTATTTTATTATTTGTTTCAGATTCTGATGAAGAATGTAGACAGACATAATGTCGCAGAGGGATTTCTCGGAGGTTTGTTCAAATCCTTATTACTGCCTGATGTCTCTGTTTTATAAATATCATATCCCGTGGTTTTCGATGCACCAATGATTTATCACTAGGCCGGGTGTAGGCATCAAATGATTTGTGCACCAAATACGATATGGGGGTATGATAATTATACTGTTTAATAATGTTGGCCACGAAGCAATAATGTAATAACGATCCTTATCAGAGAGGAAACTATGAAGAAGAAGAACATCTAGTAGAGATTCGCAGAATGTGTCACTAAAGTGAAAAGAGTGATGTGTCTTTAGGTCACCGAGATATGTATCGCTCATTTAGCTCAGTAGATCTTTAGAATATATAGTTCACGAGTGAGTAGAGAACTAGAGACAATCTAGATTTAAAAGACGAAACGACGAGAAAAACACGAGAGCGATGGGTACCAGGGTAAAATGAATACACAGGAGACCTTAGTTGCAACGGTTGTGCATTAAGACGGGTATAAGCCTTTCGCTTGTATGAAAACCGGTCTAAAAACATGATAAGCCTATTTGTAAATGTATTTCGCTCTCACTCCGCCCTATCTCTGTGCGAAATTTGATGTGCGCTCGTTGGTTCATTAGGGCAATTACTCACTCTCCGATTAACGGCCGATCTGACATGAGAATCGGGACGCACCATGAGACCTTAATTATGGTGTGTGGCTGAGGGAATACGAAAACGAAAAGCTAAAAGTGGATGGTGGCACCATCACACTCCATACAAAATACAGGAACTAAAGCAGTGTTGGGCATTCAAGAATAAAATCGTAATTTGAATAAGAATTCGTAAGAATAAAATCATGTTGATTTTAATCCCGTCAAGATTATTCAAATAAATTCGTCGGGAATAATTCGTTGCTGAGAAAATTGAATGAAGATAACTTATTCTTAATCAAATAATTTCATTCATGATTTTTTAATTCAAATAATATTCCACGAATACGAATGTAAGGGTTGGGGTACCTGGATTATTAATATGACTTATTAGGTATAGGTAGAGATAGTAGTATTTTGTCTTACCAAGCCCACGCTCGAGGGGTATACTAGTAGCCATTGATTGAAGAGTTCCATCACCCAACTCCTGACTCCATCATCAGACTAACCTCCCCAATTGTAATGTATAGGACTCATAAAAACAAACCAAATGAGCCCATACTCGAGGGCTATACTAGTACCCATTGAAGAGTTCCGCTGTTCAGTTTCTAGCTTCATCATCAGATCATCATCAACATTTGGAAGATACCAAAAAATACCTATTGTCATAAAACCTACTTAATTTCACATAAATCCAAACATTAAAACTTAGTAAAGATCAACTTACAAAATAAAACCGATTGTATAACACACATACTACAAATTAACGTTATTCAATTAACATTTTAATCAAATAAAATGGTATTTAAATTATGCCATTTCTAAAATAATTATTTATTTTTTTATTCTTAATTTAAAATAAAAATTACATGATTTATTCACATTAATTTTATTTGAATTACGAGTACAAGAATTTATTCTTATTCAAATCGATTTGAATAAGAATACAATTTCTGTTTTTATTCTGATTCTTATTCAATTAATTTTTGCCCAACTCTGAACTAAAGTACGGCTGCCTGTCCAAAGATACGGAACGGATTTGTGTAAAATGGCCCAATAACGTTTCTCAGATATAAAAATGGTCTTCTTTTGGGCTTCACAAAGACGCCGCCTGATTGGTTCATTTTCTCCGGCCGGACAGGCAACCTTCAACCGCTTAAAAATTGAGTATTGTTCCGAAATGTGTCTTAATCAAAAGGGTTGAAAACGAAAAAAATAAAACGTTTATTTTCTGTATTGTGTATCCCGGTTCTGGGATCGGATAGGATGGGGGAGCGTTTTTGAGTACTTCAAGCGATGTGGACCCTACAACTCCGCAATTCTTTACTATTATAAAATTCTAGATTTTTATCGAAAATAATTTTCTATGAAGAGGGGTCATGATTTCAGGAAAAAATCTTAATAGCGTGATGCAGGATCGTCATTTGTTTTGTATGGGCGCGCGGTGCCGTGCCAACCTGGCGCCACCTGCTTTCATAATTTCCTTTGTCATTTCATCACGCCGAAACGGTTTTTCGAACATTAATTGTCGAACCGAACCTTGCCCAAAAGATGGTTTTAGGATTTTTTTATCCGTCTACGGTAAAGAAAAAAAAATTGTTCACGCTTGTGAAGCTGCTGGATAAAATATTTTAAGCACCAATCTATGGCTCTCGCTAATTTATCCATAGTTAGCAGTAAATCGCCGGTGTGTATGAATAAACCAGCTCGCTGCCATAATCCCATTTCTCGCGCGTTATTACCGCGTCGACGTGTGAAGCGATCGGCGTGCGTGACTGTGCGGGTTTCAGGCGGCGGTGGCCCAAAAAACGTTAAATTAGCGATTCTTACTCCTGAGAGCCAGCAAGTCGTATCGAGTGTAGAGCTGGCCGATAGCACATGATTAAGTAAAATGGATGATGCTTGGAGTTGGAACTTCTAAATATAATAGTTACTTATATCAGTTCATAAAAACTAAGTTAACGCGAAAAGTATATCCTTACAATTCACAATGAATGCTAGTCTACTCGAAGAAACGAGACTTGTAAAACATGTAAATTTTTCAATAATTTTCAGTAAATCAACAAATGTGTGACAACTATAATATATACTTAAACGCAGTATTTTCAGAACTACATTGGAAATTGCATCTTTTTACACGCACCTTGGTAATGGTCTCTTGCTCGCTTTTGCCATTTCTTGCCACTCTACCGTCTTACTTTGACTTCCATTTCTGAAATTCTCATTGTCGTAATCGGGTCATTGTCAGTTCAAAAAACAAAATTTGTCCCTTCGGTGGTCGAAAGTTAAGAGCTTGTATGAATCTAGGTTATGTTGCTATTACATCGGATTATAGAAGAGGGAACGTTCTTTATTCTCACAGGCATTTAATCAGAAAATTAGGCCCTGGAATCCTTAATTTCACAAATGTCCAACGGAAAGACGCGCACCTAAATCTGACAATGACCCAATCACATTGGTCAGTATGGACATATGTTACGTATGAAATCTGTCACGCTCGCACGGTATTAAAAGGAAAGTGACAGTTAGTATTTATCGCGTGACCAGGAGTCGCGTCAAAGTTATGCTCGACGTGCAGCTGTCCAAGCTGTCGAGCGACAAACGGCCCGCGGTGTGCTGTGCCGTATCGTCGCAAAATGTTTACGTAAACCCGTTTTAATTATTTAACATGTCTCACGATTGTTTTAATAAGATTACTGAGACCTAATTCCGTTTGAGAGATCGCAAAACGTCAAAACTCTATTAGACAACATTGATATCGCCTTTGAACTGTCATTAAAATGCGATGAGCTTCAGGTGACATATCTCATCTCAATTTTGAAAATACGAAGGCGATAATGATTGTCAAAAATGCTATTTATGCATATGAATTCATATTTTGAACGAAACGTAACTGACTAATTTCACGCACTACACGGTCAAGTTAAAGTATGCGCCTGTTATTTATGCCGTCACATACAAAGGAAACGCAAATAAGTGCGCCAGGATTGACGAAGTTGCGATGTTCTAGGGATATCGCCACTTGTCAAGTAGGGATAGGGACACGTCAAAAGTGACGGATGGCGATGAAATAGAGAGATCTCCATCATCTCTCTGAAATTGGTCGAATTACCCCCCTGTGGCCTGTGTTTAGATTTCAACTCATATTATAGGTCGAAAATCGCATCCGAGTGCTTTGTTACGTAGAAGTATGTCAAACCAAGAAAAAAGCATACTTTTAATATTTTATTCCATACCACAAATTATGTTTTTCGAAATAATTCCTTAATGTGGGTAAGGTTAAATACCTTCACTACATAGTATATAGTACAAAGTCGCCTCCTGTCTGTCTATCGGTCTGTTCCTATGTATGCTTAGATCTTTAAAACTACGCAACGGATTTTGATGCGGTTTTTGTAGTAGGTAGATATTCAAGAGGAAGTTTTATAAGCATAATAGGATGCATAATGGGAAATTGAAAGAAAAGGCGTACAGTGCGTCTCTGACCGAAAGATTAAGACGTTGGCCCGGTCATTAGTCCATTGAATAAAAAGTTCTAGAGTGCGTGAGTTAGTAACGTAAGATGTTTCTTCGGAAACATGTCAAGAGTCCCTAGGTAATAAACATACTAAAACCCCGGGACACTAGGAGGAGCCCCGGAGTGGGGGGAGGGGGGGAAAGGGTCCATTTTTTCATTTTTCGCTTAAATCTCAAAAACGGTACATGTTAGAGAAAAACTTTCAAGGAAAAGTTAAAAGGCCATAAAATTATCTACAAGTTGTACCTCAATAATTTTTTCCAATATCCTACCGTTTCTGAGTTACACGCAGTATAAAATGATTTTGGCTCAAACAATTTCCCCATACTACATACCCATGTTTATCACATCAATCGATCAAAAAATATTTCTTTCTTCCAAAAAGCTCAAAAGTGCAACTTGTGACCGGTACTGATAGATTGCTCATAATTAGGTCTATAATTGGTAAAAAAAACACATTCCTCCATGGAAGCCTTTAGGAGGAATCGATTGTCAAAATATTATATAAGGGTAGTTTTCGAATTTTTCACCTTTCATGGGATGTAGCTCGAAAACGGCTGCGAATAGAAAAAAAAATATTTAGGTACAACTTGTAGATAATTTTATGGCCTTTCAACTTTTCCTTAAAAGTTTTTCTCTAACATGTACCGTTTTTGAGATTTAAGCGAAAAATGAAAAAATGGATCCTTTCCCCCCCTCCCCCCACTCCGGGGCTCCTCCTAGTGTCCCGGGGTTTTAGTATGTTTATTACCTAGGGACTCTTGACATGTTTCCGAAAAAACATCTTACGTTACTAACTCACGCACTCTAGACCCCCCTTGGAGGGACTCATTCAATGGACTACATCCATAGATACCGGGTTCGAATCCCGGTGTGAACAACGTATGAGCGCAATTAAATTTTTATTTGCGCGTTTATCTTTGTATCTATAAATTATAGCAAGCATACTTTTGCATTTGTAATGCAAGTATTGAAAGATGTACAAGTTAGAATATAATTTATGTATTTAGAATTAAAATTCGCTCACTAATGAGGAATGCTCGATACGCGCATCAGGAAACCATAACTCATGTTCTCCTAGATCGGTTTATGATACTCTAGCCTTATTAAAGGTGTGTTATAACGAACGGTAGATTAATATTAATAGGGGTGTAAAATGTAAAGGACTTCCACGGGGATATAATTTATTTATATCAGGGTTATGGATTATACACAATCTTAGAATGGTGCATGTATGTATAGCTTCGATTCGGCGATTTCGGGGACGGTTACCCGTCACTAGGGTTTGCAATATCCGTCCCAAATTAAGTATCCGGATAATTTGAATAGTTCATTTTCAATATCCGGATATCCGGATATTTCGGATAATTTGAATATATGAGGAAATAAAACTAAAATCCACTTTAAAGTCTTGTAATCAAAAATATAATATCGAATTTAACTTGTAACCCTTAAATTAAAATTAATCCTGTGTCATAATACCACACATGATACATGAAATACACTAATTAACTACACTATTCGATGGTTATTTCTCGTTGTACAAGGAAAAAATTATAAAAATTTGGTCGGTGATTTTTTGAAAAGCTTGACTACAGTTCTAACTTTTTTTACAAGATCCTTGTAATCATCAGCGAGTCGCAATGGTGTCGGTCTTGACGGTTCAATGCACAAACCTAATTCGTGTTCAAGCTCTACGTTGTCTTGATCTAAGTCGCTATCTACGTCCAAATCGGAATATGTCTCTGTGGCTGAAGCTGTTGCAGGTGCCCTCTTTTTTTTATGTATAACACCGAGAACAGCGAGTTGGATATCATGTGCGTAACACAATTGTTTAAAGGCTGTGGTGCGTCGCCCCAATGCACACATGACGGAGGCTGCATCGGTTGTAATACAAATAATACTTATCATTTAGAGCCAGATCACTTTTCTTCAAGCATTCTTTGAAATTTTTTAGCTGTCCTTTTATTTTAAATTTTCTTCAGTCCCAGTCCCAGGTTTTTAAAGCCGTTTGGTGTCAGCCGCGAATAATGTATATTATTTAATGTTCAAATACCTAGTATTTTGAAGAGATGAAGTCCATTCATCCAGGCTTGTTGAAAAAAGTTTCCATGCGGAGTTTGTTTCTTCATTAGCAGTTTTATATTCGGTAAACTCACTATCCATTTTAAATACATTTTTTTCTTGCTCAACATACCTACGAAGTTGATCTGAGAAAGAAAAAAAAGTTGTTAATATTTTTACGGAGCTTGTACAAAATGTAAGTACCTATTTCATATTTTTTGTGTTATGGATAGGTTCAATACAATAAGATTATACAAATACAATGTGTTAGTGTTAGTAAGACTGAATATATTGTTTGCAACAAAAAGTTGTAATTATTGTAAATTTGTAATTAACGTTTTCGGGCAGAATACTTTCCAATATATCATGTGATTCATTCACATACAACTGTTAGTAAATGATGTAGTATCACAAAATTATGCTAGTACCTATCAAATTTTTCATGTTGCACGTAACGTATCCGCTTGCTATGGTATGGTATTAGATTAAAATACAAAGTTCGATTTACTTACGATATCTGGGCGAGTTGTAGAAGCCTATCGAAATGAACACGCTTTTTGTTAAACACCACTATTTCACTTTACGCACGGCATGCCACATTCAATAAAAACAATAATAACTATCTCCCAGAACTGCTAAGTACCGACTGATTGACCGTCAAGGGATTAGCAGTGCCCTAAAAAGGTAATATTAATTATACAGCATGTAAAAAAACCTTGGTCCCAACCCCGACCACGACCTAACAAACCATTTCTTTCGGTTTAGCCGCAAAAGGGTAAAAAGAGAAAATATATCAAGTTATTGTGCTTTATTTTTTCTATAAAACGTCGGAACACTAAGTGTTGGCTAACATACATCTGTATTTTAAAATATTCCTAATGTTTTTATAACAGTAACAGTAATAACATTCTAGTTTTTAGTAGTACCTAAAATATCCGGATATTCGAATAAATCGTGTTGCATTATTCGGATAATATTTATGGCGGATATTCGGATAATTTGAATATCCGAATATCCGGATTGCAAACCCTACCCGTCACCCAGAAGTTACGTCGCATGTCGCCTAACTAACGTTTTTATGTTTATTTTATATTATTGTTTTATTAAGGTATAGGTTCTAGATTTTCCCTATACTTCTAGTAAGTACAAGACGTTATTACTTGTCAAATTTCGTTATTCTAGGTCAACGGAAAATACCGTATAAATTTAGTTCGTTTAATAGTGTCGTAATATAAATGTTTTATGGCATAAACGGCCGTATTTTTACGTTAATTTAAAAGTTTGATTTTTACACAGCTTCAAGGGACTGTGGACCTGATTATATGGTTTTAATTTCAAATCGATACCTACGCGTTAACGAGATAAAAGGTCTTGACAGACAGACGGACGGACTGACGGACAACAAATAGTGATGCTATAAGAGAACCTTAAAAAATAACCAAGAGGGATTGCCAAACACCTGTAGCTGTTTGAATAACGAAGCTGTTGGACATTTTAATTTGAACGTCACTAGACAACGTCAGCGTCGGCGGCGCAGTCGGAATCCTTTTTTGAAGTGGAATTCACTTCGCATTTTTCTCACAAACTGCTACTTTGAAATGAATTATCATAAGTACAGTCTGTGGCCGCAGTTTACAATGCACACAATGCCTATTGGGTCTCATTGTTTGTTAGAAGAAAGTGAAGTGAAGTCGGCCTCAAGAAAGGATTCCTCCTGTACTTATTTACGCAATTTTACACATATACTGGAAAAGCAGCCGATTGCATCCAATTAGAAAAGCAACATGTCACTAAATGACAACATCGCTGTGGGCATTCCTCGCTCTCACGCGATTATAGCAATTATGTCGCCGCTTTATGTATCTCTTCTAGAAATCATCGTGATGTAAAATCCCTTTCACGCAAACAGGTATAACAACCTATCTGCAAAAATAAACAGAAACGTACAATTATATCTACGTATAGCAACACTTGTCGTTTGTCCCCTGGACTTTAATTCGAGTGTTATATTAACACGGGAGCCTTTGTTTCCTATAAACTTATTCCTCGAATGTTACATTTCGTCGAAAAATCGTTTTGCAGAATTTGTATTACTCTGTATTCATACATTTTTCATATTTCTTGCAAATAACATTCTATTGATTAGGTTAGGTTAAGTTTATTTTTTAACAATCTCAAATAGTAAACGCGTGCAAAGAAAAATAAATTCAATGTAATTCGTATGTGTTTATTTTATTTCCCGTTTGAATTAGGGTAACAAAACCGGAAATTTTGATTGCCTCGGCTCAATTAAATAAACTTTACAGTTAAAATTACACATCTAATCTCTGTCAAAAATTAATAAACTGAATCCTTACATAACAGTTAAATAATATGCAACAATAAAATCATTAAAATGTGATATTTTTTCTTTGTTACGACTATCCGAGAAATGTAAAAACTTTTTGAGAAATGCTCTAATGGAACTATTCTCAGCTCAAATCAAAAAGTTCTGGTCTCAGTTATTTCAACTTGGGATTGGATTGGAACCGAACTAAATGCCCACATTATTATTGCCTGTACTCAGTACGACGTATGTACATTAATATTGTAAAGCACGTACGTCGTTTTGGTCGAGCATTCTTCGTTTAACTTAATGTGAAGTTAATGAACTGGCTTTTAATTGGGACTCATTTTAGTGGTAAAAAGTTTACTAGTTGAAAAATTGGAGAGTAGTCTACTATGAGTACCTATATATGCAAAATCGGTAGAAACATGTGGCGGTTTTGATATATTATATTAAATGTAAATGAGTAATATTATGGTTGATGTACTAACAACGTGGTTTAGCAAACACGTCCTATTTTTATATCTTTTTCGAGGAAATGATTTTTCTGAGAAATTAAACATTCGACGGAAAACAAACCATCATAGACCTCTGTACTATTAAGTAGTACGCTCTCTATTGGCTTTTTTTTTTTTGCTTTTTTTTTGTCCTCTTATCACGCCGAAACGGCTAAACGGATTTTCACCTATTTTTGTACAGGGATAGCTGGACCTCGAAAGATGGTTATAGAATATTTTTTACCCGATTATAATTAAGGGAAAAAGTATGCGGACGAACCTCCGGGCACCTTCTTGTAATTCTATTATGATTAGTTACAATTAACTTTACCTTCCTCTACTCTTACCATGAGTTTTCAGTGACAGTATACTCGCTGCGCTCGCGACTGCGTAAAGGATTTGTATGGAGAATTGTAGTTCTACAAAGTAACCGCTACTACAGTACTAGATACAAATGATTTACGCTGTGGCTAGCGAGTACGGTCAAGTTAAGTCATGGTAAGGGTACCTACTGACTTACGCGCAAAGTACTTAATTATCGAACGCCTGACTCGTCAGCTTCCAAATGGCCTTGTTTCTATGTCTTGCACCACACGAATGACTTGTTAACTTATACCATAAAGTCCGATACAAATTAATGTAATTCAAACGCTGTTAGCTGTAGATGTGACGGATAGAGTAGGCGCGGCAGCATTGTTCGACGCAAAGCCTCCTTAGGCTGCGTTTTCACTAGCGCTAAAAACATTGTTAAAAACGGAAGGGTTTTGAAGATCCAACCGAAAATATCTAAAAAGGGGGTTATGTTTGTACCAAACCCAGCACCTCGTCAACATTCTCATCCTGAAGCTGCTTCATAAAAATCGTCATCGGAATACTCAAAGCTTGAGACAGACTCCATTTTGTATTAAACTCTAAAGTTTATGGTCAGAAATCCACTTCTTGTTCAAAGTAAGGTTATGTTTTGTAATAAATATCTCATTTTTCATTTAGCTGCAACTCTTGATCTTCCGAATTTAAACACACGTTATATAGGAAGCCTTCTTGGCTTTATTGGCCGGCAGCACAGGAATTGTGATTCTTATGAATGGATCTTGGATAATTTCCTTTGTCGGCGACTCATTTCATATAATGTTGTAAAAGCGTTCTTCATATTCATTGCTTAATACTGAAAAGTAAACAACATATGGATTAGAGCTTGTCTATTAAGGCATCATTAATTGTATCACAGGATCATATAAATACGTAACAAGATAGCATCTAGTTATTACTTGTAAAAGCAGAGATGTAAGAAATATAGGAGAACCAATGATTAGTTTTGTTTAGGTACGGTAGATAGGTTATCCAAGGTAACTATTGGAAAATGTTTAGGCTGAGCCGTAGAAAAGGGTTTTAGTATTTACTTACCGGGCAAATATTTTATTTGCAATTATCCAAACAAGGTTAGATATATTGAAATCCTATTAAAAATAACACAAGAGATTTCTTTACTTTTGTTTACATTAGTATCTTTTTAATATTCTATAATCTATGGGTCAATTCGGGGTAGCCAGGATTTAGCAATATATTGAGCATAATGATTGTCGTACTGACAGAATTAAGTAAAATTTAAATTAGATAAACAATTTTAATAGAGAGTACAATTAATGCTAGTAATTATTAAATGAATGTGGTTGTTGAGAATAAGAAATATTTTTGAAGTATGGAGGATTGACTGCAAATATTGAAGGAAAACATTGGGCAAAAATCATAAAGCAAAGCAGAGTTTAGCGCACATAAACAATATCTGAGATAGTCTATGGAATATAGAATTTCGGTGATATAAAAGGTATCTCAAACATTTTATTTCAATGGAAAATATTAAAGATTAGATTTAGAATGTAATATTAATCATAAAATATACCCTGATTTAAGTTTCATTTATGGGTATAAGATTTATAATTTAAAGTTCTAGTCAATCAAATTGGAATATATTAAGTCGGCGGTTTTAAATTGGTTTGAGACTGTTTTGCTTACGTGGAAGTGAATTCCCGCGAAAATCAGGAAATAGCCACGTAGATTCAATTTTTAAAAAGTTAGGAAATGGGTATAAAAGGCCATACATTGGGATGGGAGATTCATTCAGTCTTCAGCAGTGAACAGAACAGGAACCCTCTCCAGGAACCCCGGGTAAGTCTTCTAAGAGTTTAGGCCTGATCCAAAGCGGTGTTAACGAAAGCCTAAACTCTACCTTTCTCTTTTAAAGGGAATAAGCCTGATCCCCGCGGTGTTAACGAAAGCTTATTCTCCTCTTTTCTCTTCCTTTCTCTTCTAATAAGTTTAAGCCTGATCCCCGCGGTGTTAACGAAAGCTTAAATTTATTTAAAATCCTTGCAGGAAGACAGATATATTTCTTGCATAAGGAAATATATTAGTCTGGACATAGTTTACAAATTAACTAGAAGCCGGGAGATTATAATTTCCATTGCCTTGTCGTGCTTTGCGAACTGTTTACTAATGCATTTTATTTCTTTTGTATTGTGTTGTGCCTTTTATAAATGTTCATTCTGTTTTATGTGTTCATATCAGACTGTGTTTAATTCAGAGTTCGTCACAAAGATTAGGTTTAAACAGACTGCTAATTGATAATATTTGTTTCGGAATTTATTGTTGAAATTTCTATGTTTAGTTGTGGGGACGGAATTGGATACAGACTGATATCTCTCATGAGCTTATTTCGGTTAATATTTTACTAACGTACCTTGTTCTCCTGTGTGTCCATTCCCGAGTTGCGTATGGGATTTATGTGATCATTTCATAGCTTAAGAAATACCAGCTGATGTGTCGTTTATGTATTTTAACTTAGTCATATGTCGGAGCAAAGTTATGTACATAGATTGTTTAAATGTAGACTACTAATATTTATGTCATCGAGTTTGAGTATTGGGATTTTAATATGTACATAACTTTCATCCAGTGGTCGAAGTAACCTTTTAGGACTATTTCAACCCTACCCAAGGGATAACTTTGATTATTTGGAATTCAACTTTCACCTGACCTTAGCAGTAGGACTACTGCAATAATGACACTCCAATAGCCACGCACGCTAACTAAGTAGACTTTTAATTGCTGATAGGTCAGAAACTCCATGCTTTATTTAATAGTAAAACAGCCAGAGATAGATTTCAGCTCGGGATTAATGCAATCAGGTTTCATAGTGCAATTCCACAACTACTTCGTCAAAAGGCGCTATTAACACAACCCCTGAATGCATTTAATTCCAAGTATCTACAACTGGATTAGAGCTAAATATTTTAGGTCAGATGGACCATGTGGAGTTTCTGCTAATTATTAAACTAGTGGAACCTGGCGGGATCTTGGGAATTTGCAGCGACAAAATACTATTAAAATCAATTCATTAGGGAGACTCTACGCTACCTGTTTAATACATAAATAACCAAAAGAAGGCATCTGTTTGTGTAGATGTGGTCAGAATCCGCAGCGCAAATTACAACTACCCTACTTCGTCGAAAACGCTGTTAACACAAACCTCTGATCACATTTAACTTCAGGTCACTTCAACTGGTTTTGAATTAGATCAGTCTTATGGACTTAGTGGAGTCTCTCGGAGTCTGGCAGGATCTTAGGGAATTGCTGAGAAATAAAACTATTAAAATTAACTCTTTAGGGACTCTATGCTTTAATACATAAACATCCATATGAAAGTTTAGACTGTGGTCATTGGAATTGGGCTAGGCGTACACAATAAACGTCTTAACACAGTAATTGATCTGTTTAAGCAGTTCGATTTTAGGAGCTTAATTCCAAATACCACAGAACTTCAAATGGACTTTAACTTAAATACTAAAAGCCTTGTGTTGCTATGTGGAGTCTCTAAATTTATTACATTCTCGGAGTCTGGCAGGATCATAGGGAATTACTGTGAAATAAAACTATTAAAATTAACTCTTTAAGGGACTCTATGCTTTTAATACTTGTACATCCATATGAAAGTTAGACCTGTGGACGATGGAATTGGGCCAAGGCGCTTCCCCTAACTATAATATGTGAAGAGCGCTTTAACACAGCAATCGTTCCGTATAAGCGGTTCGGTTTTAGGGGCTTAATAGCATATTCCACAGGACTTCAATTGGACCTTAACTTAAAGGCTATTGTTGCTATATGGAGTCTCTTAAAAGTGAACTTTCCTCCTCTGCCTATATTAAGGCATTGGCGTGTCATTATGTATGGGGCTAGGAAGAAGTATTTTTATGATATTAATGAAAGACTACATGACAAAATACACTGAAAGGTTACTATAGTACTCTTCGTGAAATGCATTTCATGGTTAGAGATAAGTTAAGCTAGTTGTATAGGTATAGGCAGAGCCTATGATGGCTATTCATATTTGTAATAATTCACTTGCTTAATTGTTCAAAATATAATTTGTATTAAGGCAGTCTGATGGGTTTCTTGACGGTTCTTCCCATTACAGTAAGCCTTATAGTGAACCGTTGGTAAAGTTAAATAAAATAAACTAATAAAAGCCCTGCTGGCACAAAATAATTAAATTACAAATCAGGCCTGACGGGCAAAAATAAAACACTTTAAATCTTAATACAATCATACAAAGATTCAATATACATGCTTTATTAACCTATCATTTGTTTCATTGTAATCCTATTCCTTTAATTTTAGAAGCCCTACATCTTAAGCTAACTAAGTGTTCTTAATCCCACTATCAATCACTCTACTGCTTTAAGGACCTGTTTATGTAGTAGAATAAGTAAGGAGGTTGTAGGATTTAATAACTAATTACAGTCGATTGGTTGGTAGTTGACGGGAAGATATCACTCATCTCAGGCTAATTATTTAGTTCACAAAACCCTAATCTTTCTAACTCCATTACCCATTATATGTAAATGGACTTAAGCTATCTCTTAGTCAACTTAAAGAATCTGGGTTACTATGCATAACGTATATAAGGGGTCCTAACCACTAGAAGATCACGCCTTGGCCATTAAAGAAGGAGAAACCATATTATTATTAATTAAAAAGATATAAAAAATCTTTTATAGGGGAGGGGTTTTGTACAGTTTAAGAGTACCGTGACCAGAATAAATTAGGGGTATTTATCAGGGGCAGGGGGAAACAATATGGTTTCTAAGTGACCTTTTTTTTAGGTCACAGTTTGCTGTTCGTGAAAATGGAGGTTTTCTGAGAGAATAGCTTAAGTCCATATAAGTAAAATTTTGTTATAATTTTTCCACTAATGCATGCATTGCTTAATCTAGGTTTAAAAGCTATTTAGTTGACTAGTGACTGGTTCTTCATAGCTTCGCAGGAATTGTTTAACACTTTCGCTACCAGGAACCCGCCTGGTAGGCACTCGTAATCATTGCTCAGATGCCGGTCAAGCTTGCCTACATATTTTTGCTATAAGAGCTACCCACCTAGCGGGCTCTCTCGGTTTCTGGGGTAGGGTTAAATTTTATATCTGGTTGCGAAAGTGTTAATTTTCAAACTTCCAGTGTAGTCCCGCTTGGCTCCGGATTTATCTTCCGCTGAAAAAATAAAATCAAGGTGTAAACTTTGTGATAATACTTTTATTATACGCTTTGAAGTACTGGTTCACTATAATAGATACCTTTTATAATTATGAAAACTATTTTTCAACATTGCTTTCAGATCAGCCTTTTGTACGCCAGGTAGTGGGGTTGTTCACTATCACACAAAATATCACAGGGAAAGTTAACGGGGAACTTTTGAAGTTCATGGTGGTTTTAGTTGTAATATATCAACATTGACACCTATCATCAGCTTGGCGGTCAAAGGGTTGATCACATGGGGGGCAGATCATGTATATAATTCCATATGTGGGAAAAAGATTAAGATTTGGGGGGCAGTCTTATATAATGCAAACAAGTTCATTAAATGTATTTCTAGGGATTAAAAATTTAGCTAATAATAATTATTGAAAAAAAAAAACAATTGATAAACAAAAACAACTTCATCAGATCAGTTGTTATATATTTTCAATGTATTAATGCAAAAATTTAAAACTACTGTTCAAAAGGAAAAATTATTTTTGAGTAAAATCTATCACAGACAGACAAGACAGACACAAAGATATTGGTGAAAATAGGTTAAATAAGTTAAAATATTTACCTGTTGGAAATCTCCTTTTCAAATTTTAAAGTTCTTATCTTCCATCTCGGTTCTCGCTGTAAACAGAAGGGAGAATATTAAATTTTGTTTAGCAATTATCATTTGTCATGAAGTTAGGGGGCAGACAGGAACTCTTTATTTATATATCAATATGTGTACATAAGCTTAACTATATATCAACATTGTTATTAGTAGTTCTAATTAAATTTGACTTACCATGAATAGTTCTTGAGAGAAAAATCTTGACATGTATTGAATGTGTAATTGTTGTTTGTTATATTTTCTCTCACCATTCGAATCTGAAAAATAAAAGGCAAATGTGAATAAATAATCATTTTATATGGGTTATGTCCAAAGCCAAGACAAATTAGTTGTTAACAAGTATATTGTTTACACTATTTTTGTCCATTTTCTTTCTATACATCAAGTATCAACAGACACTTTACAGTTAAATTATCACTTTTCAATATTTCATTTAACATTTTAGAACTAGTAGGCAGTGACAATAAAATTCTAATTTGCCTTCAATGTTATATAATGTATTGATATTACTTCTCCTGGGGCAATAAATAATATTATGTACAATGTGAGTATTATAAATTCACAGTAAAACTAAATCTAAAAATAAAACCAAGTGGGTACTCCTTGTATTCCAATGTAAAAACAACATGTCTTTATTGTCTGTTAGTGATTTATTCATACATAGTTGTAATCTGTTTACTTATAGGTTGTCAAGCTTATTATTTAGTTACATTAGTAACAACTAGGTTTTAGATGCTCACGAATAGCGACTATAATTGTTTTTATAGTGAAATATTCATAAAGCAAAATGTAATATTTCTTTTGCATAAAATAAATGTTTGTAACCAGAATGTTAGTCTATAACGAAATAAAAGGAGAAAAGTGCTTACCTTGTACATTATAGGCTCCGGGTTTAGTCAATATAAATATGAGGATTGTCACCAAGTCACAACAATTTGTAGGTTAGTTTGATGTCATAAACTTTGTTCTATCATCCATACACCTTACGATAGGAATAATAATTGAAACTCTTATTCTATTCACATATTGTTTAACGATTAACTATCCACTTATAGTCTTAACTTCAAAACATGTTATAAACACAACTCCACATGGTTATTTGTTATGTATAATGTTTTCACAGCACGATAGTACCGGCCGGCACAAACAAACACTCATGTAAATGAATAAAATGTCAACAGTAGATTAATAGGATTAATTAAATGTAGATATTTAAATTTCAAAGTATAGTACAGAATTAAAAGAGATAACATATCACCATTATTGAATTTGTCAAGGTTCTCAGGGTCAAAATAGTGTTGTACTGGTCGATACTATTTTGTGAGAAATATCGATATACGGCGGAATTTGTGAACAGATAATAAATTTTGTCATTGGGGTTTAGTTTGTTCATCGATATTTAACTTCAAATTATCAGATCAGATTTGCTAGAAATTACCAATTAACACTGTCATGCGGAGGTTCAAAATTTTGCACATACTATAGTATGAAGCAATTATTTAATTCATTTTTTAACGCGAGTGTTAGTATCTAGAACGTATCGGGTGTATGTGTTTGTGATGTGACATTAGTGACAGCCACAGGGTTCATTTACATCCAATCTCAAGAGAGTTGTCTGCAACTACAATGTGTCTATAAATGTGTGTGTGTAATACGTGCTTTAACAAGAAATAAAAATTTACTCGGAAATAAATGTTAATTGTCAAGATCTTCAGAATCATCACCAGTTATTTGGACAAAAAGATCAATTGGGCGATCATCAACGTGATGGATTTCATCGAATCAAGAGGCAAGTTACAGCATAATTAACGCATAACGCTACATGGGAACATAAAATGACAGAAGCAGTAGAAAAGGCTACCCAGGACCAATGCCAAGAGGGCACGACCAAGAAGAATAAACGCCTAGTAACATTGGGTTCAATAACTATCGATACAATACCTTTTCAAACTTGCGCAGCCCTAACATACCTTATCAGTAGTTATCAAATATTCCTGCAGATGGCGCCACTTATGCAGGCGATTTTCTTGATAAGATTTTGATTAGAATAGAATTAGATACCTAATATAAAATAATGATGGGGTAATGAGATTAATATACGGGGGGCAGAGGGACTAGCAACTTAGAGAGGCTATTTTGGTATACCACTGGAATATACAAACTTTGGCTTCATCAAATTAATAGGATGAACGAGGAGGTCGTTGTCAACAGATGATGTATATCCAGCGCCGCGGACCTATACAGGGCCAACAATGTGCAGTTAAGCTTCATGCTGAAATGATGAGCTCTTGTGGAAGGCAGATTTTGGGTACAGTATATAGTAAAATGTCGGGTCAACATTTCATATTGTACTATTAACACTGTCCTTTTTTATGTATACACATAGCTTTTAATAAAAATAAACACCATTTACAAATCCTTTAATTAACCTTTTACATTTTTCATAAGACAGCGGCCGAGGCCTACAACAACCAGGTAGTGGGAGCGCACCCATCATGGCAACAATATTGTGAGAAACGCAGATAACTTTTACTACAATAAAGGTAAGAGTTTGATGTTCATTTATTCAACTCATGGAGTTATTGGAGCCGAAGCAGCTCTTCGTGTGTGACTGCACCGAGCGAGCACTGCATGTACATGGATTGTCAGGGGAGCCACAGCACTGGATAACTTATTTTATGAAAATTGTAAGTGAAATTTGTATCTTTGGATCTTCTCTTGATTTTCATAGGCTTCTGCAGCGGTCACTGATCATTTTATTTTGAGACATCATGGCTATATACTGAAAAAGAAAAATGTATATAAGTATTGTTGAGATTTAAATACTTCATAGATAGAATATTCGACGCTTGTATAGTTATATAAACAAAATCATAGCTTAGAACAAGGTTATAGGAAGGAAGTTTCTTTGGATTACATTTAAATTCGAAATTTTACCTTCGTCATGATTTCGACTTTTGTTATTTGTCTTTTCTATACAGTTAGAACTAGGGCGATTTTGAAAAAAAAGGGGGTCAGTTCGGTTACATAACATTAGCATTTTACAGGTTGTAAATAAGATAAAATAGAAAGTACTTACCAGTGTGATTCTTGCGTAGTTTAATCAGTGGCATGTTTTTCGGCAAGTTGCTTGGTTTATGGAGTGCTGAGTCGCGCATCCAATTACAATGTGCCGGACTGCCAGTTGTTCTTTTAGTTTAATCTGTTGTTCATGGTGGCATTATGTCGATTTTTAGCCATTTATAATAAACGTAATGGAACAGTTAAGAAGATTTTGTAGTTTGACATTGACAATATGACAATGACAATATTTGACTTCGTTTGTTTGACAGTCAAAGCAGAGTGACCATACGCGAAAATATGGGTTCACAGTCATAGCTGGCTAGATTAGATAGAATTTGACATATTGGATGATTCAAATAATCTTATCAGATCGGTTTTGCAATTTGGTCATTTTAGCTGAACGATTGAATCATTTTATCAGAACATTCAGGATATTCTTATAGTTTGGGCTTGAACAAACATTTGACAGTACCCTGTTGATGTTTGTTTGATTACTAATTGTAGCAAAGAGATATTGTTGGTCAAATCTTACGATTATATATTTCATGGTAATCAAATCGAATTTATCGACACTTTATTCCCTAATCTGCATATATATTTCTGGTTAGGTTGTTTAAATCAATGAACGATACGAACAATCTGACCAGATCAGGCTTGAAATTGATTAAACTCTGAATAACTATTTAGACTTGCAATAAGGGTCATGTACTATTATTGTTTAGTTATATTTGTTATAAATAACATTATCATTTAGCTTTGTTCAGATTTATAGAAATCTGCACTCATTTGTTTGTCTCCTTTTAACGTTGCGATTAAGTGGATTACTTGTTAGTAGATATAGTAAAACGGAATTTAATTGTAGTTTTGTTTACGAATAGGGTTTTTTTTTTGGGTGGAGTTAAGGGTTCCTTTTATTAGTGGAGGTTCTTTTGTAAATTCTACTCTAATTGAATTTATTTTTGTTATAGGCAACATTTTAGTAAGTTCTGCATAGTTAATACTCAGCATCTATTCTAGATGGCGCTAGTGTTTGCTTTCATTGTTTATAATCATTTATTAGAATGCGTTAAAAATATAAGACAACGCGCTTTATAACGCTTGCATATACCTTGAGTAATATTGCTTGTAAAAAACTTAACGAAGTTAAGATATCAGAAAATTATATTGATTTTGTAGTTAATACGCTGAGTCCTAGATGGCACTAGTATCGAGCTTTACATGCTTATATCAAGCTTCTGATAAGAGAAAAAAAATAATTGCAATGTGTTTCACGATGTGTAATGGCCTAGTTATTGTTAGAGTTAAAAACAACCATATCTTGGTTGTATATAAAGTATTTACCCAGCTACGCGATAGATGACTCTGTACGCTGCTCATGCATTATTACATAATGTCGTTAAAAAAAAAAAAAATTATCTTGATTTATTGGGGTTCATTGATATATGTGTTCTCGATTTCGATCAGTTAGGGAATTTATGTGCATCGCTCTCGCCTTCACGTGTATGGAGAGGGACGGACTTCGGAACTCACAAATCAGTAGTAGGGATTACCCCGTTCTGGTGCATTTCTGAGGCACACTTTGTTTGTATCTTTTGAAGTGTACTTAGCTCACTAACGCTTCTGTTAATGAATATTAATCCTTTAATTAGATAACTCCTTCTATAGTGTAACACTATCTCAGCATACGTACTTTATACTGTTTATCGGGGTTCCCTCTTCGCGTCAACCGACCCGAATCCTTATCACTCTTGGAAACTTTTTTTTATTACTTGTATTGTTGAATGTTCATATTGGGTTTAGGAGTTTTTTCATTTGATGCAGCAGTTATAGCAGTTAAATAATTTGCAATTCTTGTAAAAGGTTTTAATATAATATCAACCTGGGGTAAGTCTTAATACTACGTACTTATAGGGGAATCTAGGCAAGTGAACGAGACAGGAGAGCATGGGAGGGAGAACAAGTGCACTAAGAGAGAATGTGAAAATTGAGAAAAAATAAAAAAGGGGGAATGAACTAAATGAAGATGGTGCTATTCGAGAGGAGTTTTACTGTAGCGTGGGGGGGGATCTAGGTATTTCAATCTAGAGTTTGCGTTTGTAATTTTGCATAGACCTATGCAAAATTTCAATACGCAGGGGGCAGAGCTGTACCAAACCCAGCACCTCGTCAACATTCTCATCCTGAAGCTGCTTCATAAAAATCGTCATCGGAATACTCAAAGCTTGAGACAGACTCCATTTTGTATTAAACTCTAAAGTTTATGGTCAGAAATCCACTTCTTGTTCAAAGTAAGGTTATGTTTTGTAATAAATATCTCATTTTTCATTTAGCTGCAACTCTTGATCTTCCGAATTTAAACACACGTTATATAGGAAGCCTTCTTGGCTTTATTGGCCGGCAGCACAGGAATTGTGATTCTTATGAATGGATCTTGGATAATTTCCTTTGTCGGCGACTCATTTCATATAATGTTGTAAAAGCGTTCTTCATATTCATTGCTTAATACTGAAAAGTAAACAACATATGGATTAGAGCTTGTCTATTAAGGCATCATTAATTGTATCACAGGATCATATAAATACGTAACAAGATAGCATCTAGTTATTACTTGTAAAAGCAGAGATGTAAGAAATATAGGAGAACCAATGATTAGTTTTGTTTAGGTACGGTAGATAGGTTATCCAAGGTAACTATTGGAAAATGTTTAGGCTGAGCCGTAGAAAAGGGTTTTAGTATTTACTTACCGGGCAAATATTTTATTTGCAATTATCCAAACAAGGTTAGATATATTGAAATCCTATTAAAAATAACACAAGAGATTTCTTTACTTTTGTTTACATTAGTATCTTTTTAATATTCTATAATCTATGGGTCAATTCGGGGTAGCCAGGATTTAGCAATATATTGAGCATAATGATTGTCGTACTGACAGAATTAAGTAAAATTTAAATTAGATAAACAATTTTAATAGAGAGTACAATTAATGCTAGTAATTATTAAATGAATGTGGTTGTTGAGAATAAGAAATATTTTTGAAGTATGGAGGATTGACTGCAAATATTGAAGGAAAACATTGGGCAAAAATCATAAAGCAAAGCAGAGTTTAGCGCACATAAACAATATCTGAGATAGTCTATGGAATATAGAATTTCGGTGATATAAAAGGTATCTCAAACATTTTATTTCAATGGAAAATATTAAAGATTAGATTTAGAATGTAATATTAATCATAAAATGTACCCTGATTTAAGTTTCATTTATGGGTATAAGATTTATAATTTAAAGTTCTAGTCAATCAAATTGGAATATATTAAGTCGGCGGTTTTAAATTGGTTTGAGACTGTTTTGCTTACGTGGAAGTGAATTCCCGCGAAAATCAGGAAATAGCCACGTAGATTCAATTTTTAAAAAGTTAGGAAATGGGTATAAAAGGCCATACATTGGGATGGGAGATTTTTTTTTTTTTCCCTTGCGCATAAAGCTTGGGATATATAAGACGTACCTGCGGTCCCGCTTGACCTACGCGGCACCCGCATGGTACGCTCTTACATCCGCTTCCAACAAGATAAGGCTGCGTGCGCAGGAGACCCAAGCCCTGCGCACCATAGTCTCGGCCCCGCGTTACATGCGGAACGAGACTATTCACCGAGACCTGAAATGGCAAGGGCTGGACGCCTTCATAGGGCGACTGGCTGGAGCCATGTTCCGCCGCGATGATCACTCGGGGATTCCCAGCCTCGAGGGGATCGCGCCACTCCACGCTCGTCCACCAGACGTACGGGGCAGGGCTCTGCCGAGAGAGCTCGTGCCCCCCGACTGAGTCCCCTGGAATACCAGGTGCCCACAACGCCAATAGATGGCCAACATTTCCGCAAAGCCGCAGAAAGGCCAACGTGCTCGCCTGCAGCTGAGCAAGATCGCCACCAGCCTCGCCTCCACCATCACCATCATCGTCTGCACTGTAGCTTGGTACAGGCTGCAAACGAACAACACACCGCCAGAAGGAAGAAGAAACACAAGTAAAGCGTCTCAGAACGAGACGCCCCGTTCGTAGTTGCGAACGGAGGAGATGCCGCCACAGAGGGCAAAGCCCTGACATGGCCTCCCCACACTCCCACGACGGGATGTGTGTGAAGCAAGAGAATGAATGGGAGATTCATTCAGTCTTCAGCAGTGAACAGAACAGGAACCCTCTCCAGGAACCCCGGGTAAGTCTTCTAAGAGTTTAGGCCTGATCCAAAGCGGTGTTAACGAAAGCCTAAACTCTACCTTTCTCTTTTAAAGGGAATAAGCCTGATCCCCGCGGTGTTAACGAAAGCTTATTCTCCTCTTTTCTCTTCCTTTCTCTTCTAATAAGTTTAAGCCTGATCCCCGCGGTGTTAACGAAAGCTTAAATTTATTTAAAATCCTTGCAGGAAGACAGATATATTTCTTGCATAAGGAAATATATTAGTCTGGACATAGTTTACAAATTAACTAGAAGCCGGGAGATTATAATTTCCATTGCCTTGTCGTGCTTTGCGAACTGTTTACTAATGCATTTTATTTCTTTTGTATTGTGTTGTGCCTTTTATAAATGTTCATTCTGTTTTATGTGTTCATATCAGACTGTGTTTAATTCAGAGTTCGTCACAAAGATTAGGTTTAAACAGACTGCTAATTGATAATATTTGTTTCGGAATTTATTGTTGAAATTTCTATGTTTAGTTGTGGGGACGGAATTGGATACAGACTGATATCTCTCATGAGCTTATTTCGGTTAATATTTTACTAACGTACCTTGTTCTCCTGTGTGTCCATTCCCGAGTTGCGTATGGGATTTATGTGATCATTTCATAGCTTAAGAAATACCAGCTGATGTGTCGTTTATGTATTTTAACTTAGTCATATGTCGGAGCAAAGTTATGTACATAGATTGTTTAAATGTAGACTACTAATATTTATGTCATCGAGTTTGAGTATTGGGATTTTAATATGTACATAACTTTCATCCAGTGGTCGAAGTAACCTTTTAGGACTATTTCAACCCTACCCAAGGGATAACTTTGATTATTTGGAATTCAACTTTCACCTGACCTTAGCAGTAGGACTACTGCAATAATGACACTCCAATAGCCACGCACGCTAACTAAGTAGACTTTTAATTGCTGATAGGTCAGAAACTCCATGCTTTATTTAATAGTAAAACAGCCAGAGATAGATTTCAGCTCGGGATTAATGCAATCAGGTTTCATAGTGCAATTCCACAACTACTTCGTCAAAAGGCGCTATTAACACAACCCCTGAATGCATTTAATTCCAAGTATCTACAACTGGATTAGAGCTAAATATTTTAGGTCAGATGGACCATGTGGAGTTTCTGCTAATTATTAAACTAGTGGAACCTGGCGGGATCTTGGGAATTTGCAGCGACAAAATACTATTAAAATCAATTCATTAGGGAGACTCTACGCTACCTGTTTAATACATAAATAACCAAAAGAAGGCATCTGTTTGTGTAGATGTGGTCAGAATCCGCAGCGCAAATTACAACTACCCTACTTCGTCGAAAACGCTGTTAACACAAACCTCTGATCACATTTAACTTCAGGTCACTTCAACTGGTTTTGAATTAGATCAGTCTTATGGACTTAGTGGAGTCTCTCGGAGTCTGGCAGGATCTTAGGGAATTGCTGAGAAATAAAACTATTAAAATTAACTCTTTAGGGACTCTATGCTTTAATACATAAACATCCATATGAAAGTTTAGACTGTGGTCATTGGAATTGGGCTAGGCGTACACAATAAACGTCTTAACACAGTAATTGATCTGTTTAAGCAGTTCGATTTTAGGAGCTTAATTCCAAATACCACAGAACTTCAAATGGACTTTAACTTAAATACTAAAAGCCTTGTGTTGCTATGTGGAGTCTCTAAATTTATTACATTCTCGGAGTCTGGCAGGATCATAGGGAATTACTGTGAAATAAAACTATTAAAATTAACTCTTTAAGGGACTCTATGCTTTTAATACTTGTACATCCATATGAAAGTTAGACCTGTGGACGATGGAATTGGGCCAAGGCGCTTCCCCTAACTATAATATGTGAAGAGCGCTTTAACACAGCAATCGTTCCGTATAAGCGGTTCGGTTTTAGGGGCTTAATAGCATATTCCACAGGACTTCAATTGGACCTTAACTTAAAGGCTATTGTTGCTATATGGAGTCTCTTAAAAGTGAACTTTCCTCCTCTGCCTATATTAAGGCATTGGCGTGTCATTATGTATGGGGCTAGGAAGAAGTATTTTTATGATATTAATGAAAGACTACATGACAAAATACACTGAAAGGTTACTATAGTACTCTTCGTGAAATGCATTTCATGGTTAGAGATAAGTTAAGCTAGTTGTATAGGTATAGGCAGAGCCTATGATGGCTATTCATATTTGTAATAATTCACTTGCTTAATTGTTCAAAATATAATTTGTATTAAGGCAGTCTGATGGGTTTCTTGACGGTTCTTCCCATTACAGTAAGCCTTATAGTGAACCGTTGGTAAAGTTAAATAAAATAAACTAATAAAAGCCCTGCTGGCACAAAATAATTAAATTACAAATCAGGCCTGACGGGCAAAAATAAAACACTTTAAATCTTAATACAATCATACAAAGATTCAATATACATGCTTTATTAACCTATCATTTGTTTCATTGTAATCCTATTCCTTTAATTTTAGAAGCCCTACATCTTAAGCTAACTAAGTGTTCTTAATCCCACTATCAATCACTCTACTGCTTTAAGGACCTGTTTATGTAGTAGAATAAGTAAGGAGGTTGTAGGATTTAATAACTAATTACAGTCGATTGGTTGGTAGTTGACGGGAAGATATCACTCATCTCAGGCTAATTATTTAGTTCACAAAACCCTAATCTTTCTAACTCCATTACCCATTATATGTAAATGGACTTAAGCTATCTCTTAGTCAACTTAAAGAATCTGGGTTACTATGCATAACGTATATAAGGGGTCCTAACCACTAGAAGATCACGCCTTGGCCATTAAAGAAGGAGAAACCATATTATTATTAATTATAAAAATATTTGTGCAAAATATTTGTTCTTGGGTCATGGATGTTATCTATATATGTATTTATATATTATGTATATCGTCGTCTAGTACCCATAGTACAAGCTTTGCTTAGTTTGGGACTAGGTCGATTTGTGTATGATTGTCCCTTAATATTTATTTATTTATTTATTTATTTATTAATTAAAAAGATATAAAAAATCTTTTATAGGGGAGGGGTTTTGTACATGTTTGAGAAATAAAAGTATCGAGAAAATTATTATCAATCGTGTTTTCACGTTGACAAGATTAAAGAAAAACTGTTTAAGTTTCTTATTTACAAGGGACAGATTTTTAATCACTATGGATGTTGAGATCTAGGATCATTCATCTGACGAATTTTGCATGGATGGGCTCTTAAACTATACCTAGTCTAATTTCATACAATTTCGTTCGTGTGACATTTACACCACAGTACATTTTAATCGAGGTAGGTTATAAAACTTACTGAGATAAGCCATACGAAATAGACTATACAATACCTAAGTATGAAATTTCGTCACGACTTTCTGATCAATTTTTTTGGTTATCTTACAACCCTTACTTGACCTAAATTACATTGTGTAGCTAAATCGGAGCTGGCTTCCCTGTGAGAGCATATCTGTGAGATTCTAGCAATTGATATGCTAGGTTCACACACATGCGGCTTCGTCCGCGCGGAAAAAGTTAATCATTTTTTAGGGTTCCATAGTCAACTAGGAACCCTTATAGTTTCGCCATGTCCGTCTGTCCGTCCGTCCGTCCGCGGCTTAGCTCCGTGATCATTTTAGTACTAGAAAGCTGAAATTTGGTATGAGTATGTGTATGTATAACGCCGACAGAACGGTAAAATAAAATTAAATTTTTTTTTTTTTTCGGGTAAGTACCTCTCGAACAGTGGGGGTGTTTTTTTTTTCTTTTCAACACTAGTGTGTGGGGTGTTGTTGAATAGGTCTTGTAAAAATAATAGGGGTCTTCTAGCATTATTTTTTGATAAAGTCAGCAGTTTTGTAAATATTCGCTCCAAAAACAAAAAAAAATGTGTCCCCCCCCCCCTCTAACTTTTCAACCACGGGTCAAAAAAAATCGGAAAAATTCATGTTAATGAGGCCTTATAAGTACTTTCAATGAAAACTATATTGAACAAAAACGGTCGAGCCGCTTTTGAGTTATCGCCAAATTTCATATTTTTTTCTTTAAAAGGTCGTACTCGTAAGTTGACTTCCAGAAGGTAATTAGTGATTACAGTTTCTAGGGCGTGTACGACCTTTTTATAGAGCTTAAAATCTTTCTTAACTTAAACCTCGGGCTTAAAACAGCAGTTTATTGTGAAGGATGAGCAACTACGGAACCCTACACTGAGCGTGGCCCGACATGCTCTTGGCCGGTTTTTTTTTGTTTATTCGTAGTCTTTAGATGACCACGGAGTCATAATTCCGATACCGGATGTTCGGATGTCCGGTTGTTCGGGTTAAAGAATATTTTTATTTATCTCAAAAGAAATTTACATTTCACTTCATGAGACAGTACATAATAACATGCATTATATTTACGCCAGTGAGCGTATATGATAAAAAATAAAAAAAGCAAAGTTCTAAACATTGTACAGTAAACTATTAGTACTTAATACACGGAAAAAATAAAATAATGTCAAAGATCGTGATAGTAATATCACTTTCGTAAACAATCACGTTAATACAAGTATATGCATTACCTAATTACTTTGTACTAAATATAATTCGTATTAACTAAATATACAGTAACAACATACACGTTCCTACTTAATTTAATACCTACAGTTCCTACAACTAAATACAATTGGGGTATTGCTAAGTAGATCTAACAAATTAATTAAGGTACTGCTGCAATTTAAGATAATGCGGGTATACGTTTAAATTTGTTTGTAACTATATTACTTGCTAGCAGATAACGCATAGAACTGAGGCAGGAGCCAGGGCCGGACTCGGTCGAGTGGTCAAGTAGGTGAAATATTATTTAAAATATGAGCTTTTAATTTCTGTTTATACCTGATAGATGATTCGATATTTTTAATATCAGTTGGTAAGTGGTTGTACATGCGAGCTCCTTCAAAACTTATGCTCTTATGACCAAAATGTTTTGTGCGAGTTGGAGGTATGTATAAGTTACGTTACGATTACGGAAACCTTTTTCTCGGTTGGTAACAAAAGTTATTTGACAATTTATGGAATTATTTAAAATCTTTTTTATTAATAAACACGTATTATAGGTATATATTTGCTTAAGGCTCATTAGTTTTGTTTCTATGTATAATTTGTTCGTGGGTGTGAGAAAGTCATAATGAAAAAGTATCTTTATTATTTTATTTTGTATGATTTGTAGGTCTTTAAGAGTATTTTTGGCGGCATTACCCCATATTTCTATGAGATAATCCAGATGTGATTTCACTAGTGAATAGTAGATATTATAGCGGACCTGTCGCGGGAGGCATCTTACAAGTCCGCGTAAACTACCCAAAAGAGAGGATAGTTTTGATCTGATTTTATTTATATGTACTTTCCACGTCAGGCCACTATCTAATGTTAATCCTAAATATTTTTCTTGTGCATTTTGTTTTAGTTGAACATTGTTGATAAGTAATGGAAGATGGTCTTGAACTCTCTTGTTTTTAGCTTTAAAAATTACGTATGATGTTTTGGCAATATTTATGGTAAGTAAATTGGACTGGAACCATTGGTGAAGTGTATCCAGATCTTTTTGAGCTAATTCTTGGATTTTATCCATTGAATCCCCAAAATAGAATATACACGTGTCATCGGCGTACAACGATAATTCCCCATGTAGTGGTAACTCGCTGATTCCGTTGATGTAAATTAGGAATAGCAGAGGGCCGAAAATTGATCCTTGAGGGACTCCGAATGTTAGTTGGAGGGATGGGCTTTGATAGTTATTTATTTTAACTATTTGGGTACGATTCAAAGGATAAGATTCAAGAATTTTATACGCTAAGCCGGTTATCCCAATACTATCGACCTTTTGCAATAGAATCGAATGACTGACAGTGTCGAATGCTTTTTTCAGATCAATAAATATTCCCAGCCCTAGGTGTTTTGCATCTATGTGTTTCCTAATCTTGGTTACTAAATCTACGGTTGCTGCAAGTGTATTTGATTGCTTTCGAAAACCATACTGCCGACTAGAAAGGAAATTTATTTGTGATAGGTAATTGTCTAGTCGGCTATATATGACCTTCTCGAAGATTTTAGACATCACGGGTAGTACAGAGATAGGTCTATAATTGCCAGGGTCGCTTTTAGTGCCCGCTTTATAGATAGGACTGACCTTTGCAATTTTTAATTCATCTGGGAATGTACCTGTTTCAAAATGGTTGTTAATGCATTGTGTAACTTCTTTGAGGATGTGATTTCTTAAACATTTTATAGCTTTAGTACTTATACCATCAATACCAGTACTAGAATTTGAATCTAAGTTATCTATTATCTTGGAAATCTCGTCTTCACTACACGGTTCTAAGACTGATAGGTGATTAGTGGTTTGAGTTTGGCAAGTTACTGTGTATGTTGACCTGTTGTGAGATTGAGCTGCTATCTCGTTAGCCAATTGACATCCTATAGTTGCAAAGAATTGGTTAAATACCTCGCATATCTTGTTGCCATCCGTAACAACACCAGAGATTGTCATAAGTTTTGGAGGAGCTTGAATTGACTTGATTTTTTTTTGAGATAATTGGTTAATTAATGCCCACTTTTTCTTAGGATCATTTTTACACTTACTAAAGGATTCATAATAGTAGTTGTCTTTGGTTTTAGTTATAAGTTTAGTTACTTCGTTTCGTTTTTTCTTGAATGTTGCTTGTAGTTCTTTGTTACTAGGATTCTTTTTCAGTTGTTGCCACATCTCATTTCTTTGATTAATGTTGTCTATTACTTCTTTACAGATCCAGTCATTACGGGGAGGGTTCAGGACTTTAGTTTTTACTACTATGTTGTTGTGTATGTTAAGTTCAATTGCTTGCTTTAGTAATGAGTAGTCTTGAGATTTAGAACTAAAGTCATATCCTGCGGCTTCTTTAGAAAGCTCTTCATAATTAAGGGCCTCATAATGAATTCGTTGTAGAGCTTCATATTTACATTTTTGTATTTCTAGGAACACCTGCGTATGGTCAGAAAGTGATGAGTCTAGAAGCGCCATGCTGTGGTGGACATCTTTTATGTTTATGTGTACGTGATCAAGTATGGATTTCGTGGTTGCAGTAGTACGGGTTGAATAATTTTCATGAATTTTGTTTAGGGTCAAGAATCCAGATTCTTGCAGCGTGTTACGGTACTTTTCTGTAGTTCTGTCCTCAGTTAGTAAGTTTAGATTGAAATCCCCGAATACAATTGCTCTTGGCCTATTTTGTAGCTGCTGTTCAAAGTCCTCCAAAAAGCTTGAAATATTAGTGTCACCTGGTTTGTAAATTATACCTACATCCATTGCCAGTTTGTCTATATGAATCCAGAGATAATTGTTACCATTTAAATACTTTCCGTCTACGTAATTATGTTTCAGGTCATTATGCACAAAAATAGACACTCCGCCGCCTCTTGCATCGGTCCGATAATTAAAGTAGTGAGTGTAGTTCGGAAGTTGTATGGTTATGGCCTCTTCTTCTGTTTTTATCCATGTTTCTGTTATCATGATCAGATGTATTTTATTTTCGGTAGATTTTATTATACATTTAATTTCGTCGAGTTTTCCTTGTCTAACAATGCTTCGTATATTCGTGTAGAAGAAATTAAGTGATCCGTGGTTAAGCTTCAGATCTTCGTATGAGTGTAATAACCTATGACTTATTTGGATATCGGTATCTTTCGATAAGGGTAGATTCGTTGCTATTGGTTGCCGTTTTTTGCTGGTGTAGACGAGGATACTATTTTCGGAATGCCTTTGATATATTTTATTGTTAAGCCACTTTCCCCATTTTCTTCACGAGTATGAAGCTCTTGTCGTAGATTTTTGAAATATGTAAGCTGGATAGGAGTTTGATCCGCAAATATTTTTATAGCCTCGTTATTTATTTTGATTTTATTGCGAAGAATCAGTTTGGGAAACTGCGGTGAATCGAAACATATTTTGATGGGTCTAACTTTTCCTTCTGTAGGTTTGCCAAGTCGCATAATTTTGGATGGCTCTGGGAGGTTGTTCACTATGGATCTGAGTAAAGTAAGTACTTCGTTTTTTTCTTGGCTTAGTCTATCTTCATTATTTTCTGCTGGTTTCTCCCCTATCCCATGGATGATTATGTTATTTTCTCTATTTGTGCGTTCCCGTATTTCGCGGATTAAGTGCTCATTATCCAGAACAAATGATGCCGCGCTTCCAGATGATTCACTTTTTATTGTATTGACATTAGATTCCAAGTCCTTTAATTTTACTTCCATTACAGAGCTTTGTTGTTTTAGTTGCGATATCTCTGAGCTAATTTTTTGGTTTTCTAGAGCAAGGTTCTCAGTTACAGTTTGTATGCTACTAATTTGATGTTTTATTTGTGACATATCTTCTCGCATAGACGTCATAAACTCTTTTTGACTGCCTGTGAAGTCTTTAAGAAGCCCAGTGATTTCTTCACGAAATAATGCCAGTACACTATTGCAAGTACAGTCCGGCCCTGGTTGTTTACGTTTTCTGAGTGTAACTTGCATGTCGGCTGCATCGGCTTCGTTTAGTTTAGAGAGGTCCGGCTGCGATCCACCAATTCCCTTAATAGGTGATTTTCTCACATTCATTTTTGTACGGGAATATTTCTATATCAGTTGTTTATGTGGTTAAGGTACTTGTTCGTTACGACGATCGTATGACTGGGACAGAAAATCGCAGCTGTACTCTTTACGCAAGGTGATTAGTAGAATAGCACGGTCACTCACTGCTTATCGGAGACACTGGTACACGTTTGAAAGACGTAAGCACACGATGATTTGCTTTTGTAAAATTGATTTAACTAATATGCTGCTAAAGGTCACTTTACGTAAATAAACATTTAATAAATTAGAATATTTTTGCGACACGTCTGCTCTAAACGCTCACTGACACTCGACCACGTTGTTCTCGTCTACAAGTCGCATTTCTCAATCGATTCTCGGGAAATTTTGTGAGCAGGTTTTATGACCATATTTACGATAGCTTTTTTGTAGACTAAGTTTTCTTTTTAAATGGGGGAGGTATGGGAGTTGAAAACATAAAAAAAACATATTTTAGCAAATTCATAAAATGTTCGCAAAGCTTACAGAGCCATTGATGATAATATAAAAATTAAACGTCCCAAGTCTGAATCATTTCTAACAGATGAATGAATTCGTACCACGTGCGCAAGTGTGTTCAACCCTTTACTCTTGCCACCAAATACAGAATATTTAATGGTAATAGTACTCAAGTATGATTCGAGGGAAATAGAATAATGGGAGATCTTATCACGGAACCCTAATGGCGCGACCACGAGGGTTTTAGAGCTTATTGTCTCCTATTTAGGAGCAGCAAATAGAATAAATGGGGAGTATACCAATGTCTACGTTCTCTACTGTTGCACCAAGTATTTTTAAAGGCATTTAATTTACAGTCCGACAAGAAAGTTTAGAAATTTAAAAGTGGCAATCCTGTAGCGTCATCCCGTTTTCCTAGATTGATTAATTAGAAAGGGACACTATACAGTATTGGCACTTTTTAATTTCTACTCACTCATGTCGTACTGTATCATACTTACATTCGGATAGTAATGTCAAACCCCTCAATAGTTTGACATTACTATCCAACTGTGGTTTAGTCTCGAATAGTAACGTCATTGATTGATTGATTGATGTCCTCTTCATCGGTTCCGATTGACAGCGACTTCAAGTAGTAGGGCTCGTAAGACTCCTACGACGATGGGCGCGGATACGACTCGCAAAACCTTACCGCCAGCAGTATATCTTCCGATGTTTGGGACCACTGTCCGCGTTAGAGTGAAGGAGTTTGAAGAAGCACGTCTCCAACCGCTGGAGCGCAAGGCACGCCCGAAGCCATCTTATGCTTACACTTACAATGACCGTGGTGAGTAATGTTATAACCCCACATGACATTACTATCCTAGAGTAAGCGCTGGATTCGACTAAACTTTTACTCCAAGCATAACACTTGCTCTCCGGATACTAACGTCATAACCCCATAATAGTTTCCACTTCTAGTATCTCTGTTTGGCCCTATGGTTGACTGGTAGAGAATGCCATTTGGCATTAAGTCCGCCATTTGTACTGACTTGTTTTGTGGAATAAAGTTTAAATAAATAAATAAATAGTTTGACATTTTTATCTGAAGGTAAGTATTATTATCGGAATAATAGATAGGTTAAATAAGAATATAATTATATAACCTATCTACGGTTAACTGAATTAAAGCCGAGCAGACCAACTGATGCAGAGTACCAATAAATTATTATACGACAACGGAAAAGCTAAAAACCTGACCTTCTAATGATTGTCTAAAATTAAAAATGATTTTCGGAAGCTAACCCATGGGTTAATCTTTAGCTTTATTATTATCTACGTACTTCTATGTCGGTCTAAAACGATTTGGCATTGTAAAATTGTAGATGTTATACACTATTTGGCGTTCACTGTACCTACCTACCCAATTATCTGGCAGGCGTGTCACGAAATTCACAAAACGTACAATACAAATAATGATAATATTGTTAAAAATAATGATGTGAATGCGGATTTAGGTTTCTCTATTGTAACGGTGAACTATCACTACAGTCTTGTAATCTTTTATTAAATAACGTAACAATAGGTGTTCATGGCTGAACTAAAAGAAAAATCAAGTGTAAAACGTTACAAAATCATTCCTTTATTATCGGTCTAAGATGGTGAAAGACAAAAATAACATAAATTCACAAGCCACTAATACAATCTACGGCGACACAACGTTCGCGCGATGCAGCTTTTGCATATTTCCTAACAACGACATCTAGGAACGTGAACAGTAAAATTACTGACATAACATTCTCAAACATACCGCCCACCAAGGACAAACTGTCCTTCATCACATCCGCCCACCATGACAGAACTAACCCTCGACAGCTATGAACTATTTGAGCCAATGATAGAACTTCAGGCTGTCCTTAGTGAGACCTTTAAAATAACTTGCGAATTGATACTTCATAAATTCTAACCTAAGTATATTAACAAATCTCTTTATGTACTAATGAACTCATAATAATTGTGTCTCTTGACAACATAACAACATAGAAGTACATAAAACATTTTCAAACTATTAATTTTATTTTCATAACATAGTCTGGACTTAACAGTGTTGTCCTTTATAAAAACAATAAATATATTTAAATCACCATGTTTAAATCAATATATAATTATGTATTGTCTGTATGACTCTGCCAAAAACATTCTACAGAATTCGCTATATTTTCCCGTGATCTTATTTTCAACTTAAGTTTATAAAATCTGTGCTCTAAGACTCCACTATTGTGTATGCGTTGAAGATAATGCGTCAAAATTTTTGTATAAACAGAAAATCAATTGGTTCTAAGCATCATCAGAGTTATAAAAACCACGGCTTCAAACAGATAAAATACGATTAATGTTCTAATTCTAACTATTGCGTTATATTTTTATCGTACAGCTTATACGCCCGAAATATGCGTAATATTGAACTAAGTATAGGTACATTTTATATAAAACTGAATGCTCTAACAAATTCTTATGAACTTGAAAACAATATCATTATTGAATTTGAACTGACCTATAAAATTACCTCAGTAAGTAAAAGTAACAACTAAGTTCAGTTTATATTTTCGTTAATATTTCATATTATCTGAAACATAATCTCATTCGTAATACTCTCGTGAAGTTATGACAGCGTCGAGCATGAACTAAATAATTAAAGTTAACCTATTCTCATGTACTTACACTCATAAATAAAATGAACTAATTCAATATAACTCCTGTTAAAACTTGTCCTAAAATGGCATAAAATGCAATTAATCATGCGGTGAAATGTCTGATATGTGATCTATTTTTCTTTGAAACTGTTGCGGATAAATCAGACAATATATCATAACAACTCTTCGTGCTGCTGGATCTAGGTAAGTCTAAGTACTTCGTATCTCTTGTTTTTATACCTCAATGTTTTCTAATTAGCGTTTGACTATCATTCTGACATAAAAGTTATTTCATTTAATACATGTGGCTCTATTCTTTATTCATTAATGAGAGTATAATTTAATGAATCACCTTCTTTTTTTTACAGGATATATCACATCCAATCTTCTTGGGGTTCTTCGAGTAGCCTCGTGGATGATTACGTTGTGCGCTACCAGTTCCTTTTTGTGATCTGATTTCTTACAAATCACGTGATCAACTTGTAAGTATTTATTTCTTACTTCTGTATATCTACTTTTCTGAACTTTATTTTTAGCATACTTTCTTTTCAGGTTATATTCTTTTTCACCATTTCATGTGAATCTTCTTTTTTACAGGTTGCTCCCTCTTGACGAAACGGCGGTTTCGTCGTGTATTTCTCATCGACACCTCGACTAATTCGAGGGCCAGCACTTCGTCGCGTTTTAGCGAAGACATCTTCACGCATTTGTTCTTTAAGTGTTAACTTTTTTGTTTTTAATACAGAATCTTTCTCTAATTTACTAAATTGTTTTATTCTTTGATCAGTCTCTATATGTGCATGAAACACATTGACCTTATGTTGACCTATTGCTGAGTTTACCGGTCCCGTTAAAATCCATCCGAATGTGGTGCACTGTGCCATTAGAGACCCCATAGGAGCTCTCAGTAGACCCTCCTTCAGGATCTGACAGTAGATCTCTGCGCCAAGCAAGATATCAATTTAACCGGGCATATTGTAAGTAGGATCTGCAAGACGTAACTGCTTTAACTCGTCCCATTTTGTTATATTTACTCTATTTCCTGGTATGTTTGTACTAATGTTTACGTTAGTAGACGTTACTGCTTTAATAAAAAATAAGTTTGTACTAATGTTATTTACGACATACGCTTTCACTTCCAATTCAAAGTTTACTTCTGATCTAGACCTAATTTGCAATGAAACCATGTGTTTTGCCACTGTTGATCTGTTTTCTCCAAAAACAGATATAGTTTTGTTTATAGGGACTTTCTTCAAGCCTAACCTATTTACTGTATCCTCAGTCACGAAGGTTGCTTGAGAGCCCTGGTCTAATAATGCGCGAATGACCTGATACCCTGTCCTAGCTTCAGCTTCTATTAAAGCCGTGGCCAATAACACCTGACTACGTACATTATTACAACCTATGTGTGATGTTATTGGTGAACTATTCGACGCATTACCTTTTCCGTCAACCTCACTTACCCCCCTTGAAACCGCTTGCACTGTTTGATCTAACTTTCCTAAATTAACAGTGGATGTGGGAATGCTATTTGCTGAATGAAGCAAGGAGTGATGCTTCTTCTTGCAAATTCTGCAAGAAGTGTTCTTTTGGCAAAACCGTACACTGTGATTACTGCCTAAACAGTTGAAACACAACCTATTATTTGTGACAAACTCTCGTCTGTTCTTATGATCTAACTGTACAAACTTTTTACAAAAACATAACTTGTGTTCTTCACTACACAATTCACACTTTAAGTTACATACATTCGTAGCATGCAATACTTTTATGTGATCTGAATTATTCCGCGTTGATATTGCATGAGACGATGTTTCTATATTTACAAGTTTTGGTTCTATGTATTCCAAAGCTCGATATCTATTTGTCAGAAAATCTCTAAATTGACCAAAGGTGGGCAAAGCATCTGAAGCTGTACTCGATGTCACATTGAGTTCCCACTGTTTACGGGTCTCGGGATCTAATTTATCCGAAATCAGATGAATAACAATTACGTCCCAAGTTGAAACGTCAATGCCTAAATTGGTAAGTGCATTCAAACAATCTGTGGAAGTATCCAACAGTTCCTTCAGAAAACTTGCCGACTCTGTAGTTGAACTTCTTTGACTAAGTAACCTTTTTAATATACAATGTGACAGATACTTTTTGTTACTATATCGTTCTTGTAACATTAACCAACATATCTGATAATTAGCCTCAGTCACAGGTATATATCTAATGAGTTGATCTGCCTCTCCTGTCAAATAGCCCTTAAGATACTGTAACTTTTGCACGCTATCTAAAGATTCATTTTTGTGGATCAAGGATACGAACAAATCATTAAAAGTAGTCCACTCTGTATAGTTACCTGAAAATACTGGAATACTGATTTGCGGCAATTTGACTAGGGTTGACTTTGGACTCATCTCATTGAACTTCGTGTTGACCTGACTGTGACTAGGTTTGACATCCTCAAGAAAATATTCTAACTTGTCCTTTAATTCACAAGTGTAGGATATGAACTCTTCCTCAGTTTTATCGTAAACTTCACTCGTCATGTATGATGAGACTTTCAAAAGCTGTGAATCTGTTTCTTGCATTAATTCTCTGTGACCTAATCTAAATTCTGTCCACAATTGTTCTAAAGTTTCAAGACGCGTTTCTATATAATTTTTAGTAATTCGTTCACGTGGTGACTTGTTGAAGTTTGATCTAGCCTTAAAAATGCGCTCTGACAAATCATTTTGAAAACTGAGAAATGGTTGCAGTGTCTCCATATTGATATTCAAATCTTTTTGTTAATTATAACAGTAACTGACTATTAGAACTACACTTTACTAAATAACCTTTTTTTATATTTTTGTGACTTAGAAAATTTATGATAAAATTTCCGAAAATTTTACAACTAATAACAAGAGCTTAATTACTTCTGGCCAAAATTGGGCATGGATTCCCCGTTCCATCGTTTTTTAGCTTACAATTCTAAGTCCTAAAACTACAATTCCTAAATTTTCTAAGTCAATGACAGCTAGCTAATTTTACTAAGTTTAAAACTACTTTGTATTAAGGTTCAATTTTATAAACAATATTTAAATTCTTCAAAGTAAAAATGTTCTTGTTATTAGTTTAATTTTGAATAGCAATAATATTATTTTGATCTTCATGCCTCACTAAGGTTGAACTTTACGAAAATTAATTTAAATGTACTCACGGTTACACTTGATTCTCACTCACACTAAAGCCACTTTTAATACGTAGAAGCTCCTTCTCTCCGCTGACCTCCTGTTAGCCGCAATCCACTCGAACTGCGCGCTGCCTGCGATTTCCGCCGCTAGATGGCACTACTTTCGCTGAAAACTCCTTGTCGACCCACTGCACTGTATGGCGCTACTGTCGCCAAAACTCTTCGGGGCATAGTGAAAACCATACCACTACTGCCCTCTGTGGGAGCGATACGAAGAGTAGCTTCACGTTGAACTACTCAACTCAAATAGCCAAAAAATACATCAAAACCGGTTATTCGGCTCGACGGACCATGTCCATGGCTGAACTAAAAGAAAAACCAAGTGTAAAACGTTACAAAATCATTCCTTTATTATCGGTCTAAGATGGTGAAAGACAAAAATAACATAAATTCACAAGCCACTAATACAATCTACGGCGACACAACGTTCGCGCGATGCAGCTTTTGCATATTTCCTAACAACGACATCTAGGAACGTGAACAGTAAAATTACTGAAATAACATTCTCAAACAATAGGTTTCGCTCAAAAAAAATGCCATTTTATTTTTATTTTTAATGTATTGAAAATCAGTTTTTATGGATCTATCTATCAGCCTCAGATGTCCACTGCTGAACATAGGCCGCCCTTATGGCTCGCCTCAAAGTGCGATCCCGTGCAGACCGCATCCGTTGATTTCCCGCTATCCTCACGAGGTCATCCGTCCATGTAGTCTCCAGGACTTTGCGGCCCCGACGGCCATCCATTCTCCGGACTACATGGCCTGCCCATTGCCACTTCAACCGTGCAATCCTGTGAGCTAATACAGGGTGTTTGGTGGCTAGGTGCAAAGGTTTAAGGAGGTGACAGACGAGGTATTTTTAAACATTTCTAGCCATATATGTTGTAGACGAAACTTGATATTTTTTTTTTAATTGAAATTTTAAGAATTTTAGAAAAATACCCAGAAGTTGGTAGATACGAGTTAATAGTGCCCGAATACGCGTTAGTTTGTAAACACTATCTTTTGTTTCTGATAGTTTAATGTATGTCGGACCAAATAAAGCTACTTTTAAGTGTATTTATGGCCTCTAAACCCAAATGGAGGTATACGAAACTTTAAAAAAAATCGTAGGTTGACACAAGCATAATTTTCATGTGTCCTAAAAAAAATAAAAAATAAACTTGGAATTGTTCAAACACTTTTAAAAACATGCCTATTTATTGTTCGTTCTTTAGAGGTATCAGTCATTCACATCGCTTGTCAAATCTCTGAGTTACGGACTAAAAACCAAATTTAAGGAGCACTTCCTAAGAATTCCAAATCCCCGTACTAGTCTCAAAATTTTACTTTAAGTAGGTCTTAACTAATAAATAACGTGTAAAAAAATAAAACATTAAAGTTTGTTGTAATTAATTAATTCTAAGTTAATTCTTTTTAATAAATTAAATAAAAATGAATTAATAGTAAGTACCATTTTCCACAATACACCAAAGTCCGAAGAGGATTATAAAAAAATCTCTAAACTAAATACCATAGTTTTAAATTTGGAACACATTATTTTAAGAATAAGAATTTTCAAATTTGGAATGTTTTGAATTGCCTTTGTTTTAAGTTTTCACGATAGCCAATTGCGAATTTAGTTCTTCTATGAAAATTGAACAAACGGTTGACGCGGTTTTCAAATATTACATTTTGTAATTAAACATTATGAACATCGATGGTTTTAGCAACGAAGATTATGCTAACATTATCTTCATGTACGGAAGGGCAGACGGTAATGGAGCATTGGCACGGCGAATGTATCAGGAGCATTATCCAAATCGCAGATTACCCAATGTCAGGATGTTTTACAACACGTTTCGTCGTCTTAGCGAAAATGGGATCCATCGTCCGGCTACCAGAGTGAATCCTGAAAGATACGATGCGGATACCGAGGAAGAAATTATTCACGCATTTGAAGCTGATCCTACGACAAGCATCCGAACAGTAGCTCAAAACCTTAACATATCGACATGGAAGGTTTGGAACACGATGCATAAGGAGAAAAAATATCCTTTTCGAGGGGTGGGGGTGCAGGGTTTAGAAGAAGGAGATCCCGTGCGACGAATACAGTTCTGCAGATTCTTATTAAACAGCGACATTGACGACGCGTCATTTTTAAAATCTATCATTTGGACAGATGAGTCAAAGTTTTCAAGAGAGGGGATAACAAACTTTCATAACCTTCATAAATGGGCTGACAAGGACGCAAATCCTCATTGGAAGAAGCAGGTCTCCTTTCAAAAGAAGTTTTCAGTTAACGTGTGGGCTGGAGTTATTGGCAGAACTTTGATCGGGCCACATTTTCTGCCCGATATTTTGAACGGACCCAATTATCTCCAGTTTTTACAAAACGATCTTCCTATCCTCCTAGAGGAAGCCGGAGTACCATTAGAAGCGGAAAGAGAAATCGTCTTTCAGCAAGACGGCTGCCCGGCACACTGGACTTTGGATGTGAGAGAATACCTTAACAACTGTTTTCCGGAGTGCTGGATCGGTAGAGATGGACCCATTCCTTGGCCCGCTCGATCCCCTGACTTAACTCCTTTGGACTTTTTTGTTTGAGAACGGGCCAAAGGACTTGTGTACACCTCAGAAATCGCAACAAAAGAGGAGTTAATTGCAAGGATTCGCGAAGCTTTTGTTATCATGAGGGAGGAGATGCAATTAAAAATAACTACCACAGAAGTGCGGAAAAGGGCCCGTTCCTGCATAAGAAATCGTGGTTTACATTTTGAACATGTGATTTAAGTTTATGCTTTGATTTTGTTACTAAAGTTTTAAAATTAAAATTCATGTAGTTTTATTAAAAGTGTTCCCTAACTTTGGTATTCAGCCCTTAACTCAGAGATTTGGCAAGCGATGTGAATGACTGATACCTCTAAAGAAATAACAATAAAAAGGCATGTTTTTAAAAGTGTTTGAACAATTCCAAGATTTTTTTTTTATTTTTTTTATGGCACATGAAAATTATGCTTGTGTCAACCTACAATTTTTTTCAAAGTTTCGTATGCCTCCATTTGGGTTTACAGGCCATAAATACACTAAAAAGTAGCTTTATTTGGTCCGACATACATTAAACTATCAGAAACAAAAGATAGTGTTTACAAACTAACGCATATTCGGGCACTATTAACTCGTATCTACCAACTTCTGGGTATTTTTCTAAAATTCTTAAAATTACAATAAAAAAAAAAATATCAAGTTTCGTCTACGACATATATAGCTAGAAATGTTTAAAAATACCTCGTCTATCACCTCCTTAAACCTTTGCACCTAGCCACCAAACACCCTGTATATCGGTTTTTATGGATAGGGGTCATTATTTCAGAAAAAAAACTTAACAGCGCGATGCAGCAGCGTGGCACCAGTCGTACAGCGTCATCTGTTGGTACAATTTTCTTTGTCCTCACATCACGCCAAAACGTCTGGATGAATTTTAACCTATTTTAGTACAGGAATAGCTGGACATAAGGCTATCTTAAGATATATGTCCTTTCGTCACCTCTAAAGGGCTGGACCGATTTCAACAATTTTTGATCTAGGCGTAGCATACCCGACTACGGCGAAGCAAAACAGAGGGTTATGATTATGAATTTCTTCCACGCGAACGAAGCATCTTATAGTTACTACATTATGAAATCCACGCTCGTATCCAGTCCTAAGAAGTAAGACCACGTAATTGAAATCAAGCTTGGGGGCTATTTTTAAAGTTTATTAAAGACAAATGACAGTGGTAATAAATGTGGTCGCGACCGCGGACCGGCGGCGCGGCGCCACAGTTAGGTAATTACCTATGATTAAGGCCGCGTTTCCACCAGTAGGGGGATGTGTTTTTGTTAACCAGTAGAATCAGCTGCACTGAGCGAGGATGGGTAAACGAAGTTATTTTATTGGTCAACAAAAACATATGCCTCGCTAACTCTAGTGGAAACGCAGCCTAAAGGCCCATACAGACGCACTACGAACTACGATAGGGAACTTGCATGAAATTGGAATTCATAGTACGACTATGACGACGCGGTTGGAGAAGTTTGTTGTGCAAGTGCCTACTGTGGAAGTCTACCGAGCCGGCGGTCCTGGGTTCGAATCCCGGCCAGGGCAAATATTTAATGTGTGATGAACTCGAATATGTATTTGTTCCTATATATTTGTTGAATGTAGGTATATATGATGTACGTCGTCTGGTAACCCATGCAGTTTCTATATATGGAATCTTTAACAATATTACAAAAATTTAACTTAAGAACTTAACTAACGAAAATATATCCTAAAACGGAGTAAATTTAATATAAAAAACCGGTCAAGTGCGTTCAACTGGCCGGGTTAAGTTATGTTTGCACCTGGTATGTATGTTGCCGCATACAAATGAGGTGCAAAGTTAACGCAACCGAAAACATTTGTTGTATGGGAGGCCCACGGTCATCTGTAAGGAACAAGGGCTTTTTATTTCCCGACTATATTTATGTTTAGTGCTTTATTCCTTGTGTAGTACCTATGTTTTTTTTAACTTTTTATTGGCCAGAAATTGATGCAATTCCGCCAGTAATTATAGGTCTGAAGTCAATTTAGAGAAGTTAACTTTTTATGACATTTGTAAATTGAATTTAAAGTGCTTTAATAGTGCGATAACTTTGTATCACTATTCAAACATTGCTAAGTAATTACGGCAGTTTTTTACTACCAATTAGCAGCAATCTACATTAACACTTTTATCTACACAAATGTATTACTTTCAAATGCGTAGACATTTTATCATCAACTGTATTAATTCCAGATTCCAGGTGTACATAAATGCGTGATAATTTTTCGTCGTCACTGCGTTATCTGAAGTCGCACGACTTTGAGAATAAGCGCCTGCTCAGACGCGTTCGGTGCTTGAATGTTACGTACATGCGATCTATAGTTGGCAATTCTTATGGGCATTTTAACTGCCTTGACTTCCGTAAGCACATTGTTGTAAAAATCCACCTGTAGGAGAATGGAGCATAAAGCGTCGACTGGTTGTGTCACTATATCGACCAATGGCGCAGCCTTATACACTATTAACCAACAAAATACAGCTTTCCAGCGGATTTTGCGAAGATAAAAAGAGTAACTGATTTAATTTTCGCTAACCTTCAATTGTAACTTAACCGCTGTTCTTGGGGCAGCAAAGTCGTGAAGTGGCGACCACGTATAAGAAAGAGCAGCATGGGACGGCCTCCGACTAGGTGGACATATGACCGTGTTAGGGTCGCAGGGAGTCGATGAATGTGGTCTGCACAGGATCACACGGCGAGCTATGGGGGAGGCCTATAGGTTCAGCAGAGAACGTCTGTGTCTGATATATAGATAGAACCTTCTATATAAATACTAGTAGGGGATCAAAAACCGGTTTTTTCTAAAAACCGAATTTTGCGTCGTCAAAGAACACGTTTATTGTGTTGACGACACGTTTGGCTCGGTTTGTAGATACCTGCCTACTGAGCCGGCGGCGGTCCCGGGTTCGAATCCCGGCCAGGGCAAATATTTGTGTGATGAACTCGAATATTTGTGCTTGGGTCATGGTTGTTCTATGTATTTAAGTATGTATTTATCTATATAATAATAAGTACGTATATCGTCGTCTAGTATCTATAACACAAGCCTTCTTGAACGTAATTTGGGACTAGATTGATTTGAATGGGGTTGTCCGATAAAAAAAAAAAAAGAAACGTATATTTAAAGTAGATATTTATAACATCTTTTACACTCAAAAACAATACATAAAGACATTTTTACTGAGATTTATGTCCACTGACAACAATGACGATAAAATGCGTGCAATCGATTTTTGAAATAATTTATATAAACCAACATGATATTTATTCTAAGCCTTTTGGCGAAGGGGAAATAGTACGAAAGGCGTCTCGTAGTGTATGCTCTAAGCGTGAATACTGTTGATCGCTACTAAAGAAGTAGTAGATATTACTACTATAAACTACTAGATACTATTATAAACTTCTAGATTTGTATTGAAAACCAGTTTTCTATGGAGAGGCTCCATGATTTCAGGAAAAATCTTGTTTTGAATAAGCGCGGCGCCATGCCAGCCTGGCGCCATCTGTTTTCATAATTTTCCTTGTCCTCTCATCACGCCGAAACTTCTGGACAAATTTTAACCAATTTCGGTACAGGGATAGCTGGACATCCAAAGATGGTTATAGGATACTTTTTAACCGATAACGGTATAAAAATAATCACGCACACGAAGTTACGGATGCTCTAGTATCATTATATAATTGTGTCTTCCAGGGATACAATTTGTTGGACGGAGGAAGTTCCTCATTGGAATTCCTCGATATTGTTGCAATCTCGCGCCGGCTCGTTCGCCGCCATTGCGGTGATTGGTACACGGCCCTGTCCATCGTAAAGCTGGTACTTCGTAGGAATGCTTTGGTTCACATGTTTTAATTCTGCATACTCTAGTTTGCCATAAATGCCGTAATACTTATTCAGTAAGATTTCTCCCAAATGGAATTTATTCTGACACCTTTCAATTTCAATAGGTTACGTGACTTGAATATATTTGAGAAGGTTAATCATTATCTTACTACCACAAAAAAAAAAATTTTTATTGAGCTAGATCCCGTAAATAAAGACAAGTAATACACTCTTATCTCCGATGCGACGTCACTATCAAATCAAGGATGAAAATAGCGGATAGCGTTTTAAGCATTTCAAACGGTTCGAGTAAGTTTTGTTATTTTGGTGGTGGTTTGTTATATTTATTTGCGTATTTATTTTTCTTATCGTGGCGAGAGGGTGTTACCATTAAATGTATTAATGCATGAAAACATGCGCAAATAAGTATAACTGGTTAGCACAAATTAACTGGCACGTTATTTTATCGCGGATTAGCGAAGCAATATTATTATTTTAATTCTTTTTATTTTGATCAAATGGAGATTAAACAACCACATGACTATACTACTACTACTACTGAAAGAGAGAAAAAAAAAGAAATCTGAAATTAGGACAAAGAATAATGCCGGTTTTTAAAACCCCATGTCAGTCACGGCGTGAGAACAGTGCTTATTAGCTCGACAGATAGTTTGCACATATAAATCCTTCAGTAACAGGAATTAAAAAAGAAATGCCCTGTTCTGAGAAAATTCTGTTGCCATTATGTTCCCTTATCTTGAGCGCAGCTTTGCACAGAAAATATATGTTTGCAGAAGTAAGAGTGGGAGAGTATATCAAATACAATCAAATTTTTCCTAAGAGTAATAAAGCAGGGTGCTCAAATGTTCTAAAATAGACAAGCAATAGGGAAATGAGTTCTATGGATGTCTCGCCGCTGCCACCTTACCTCCATGCATTGCCAGCTCAGCACCTCTAGCACAACTGTGACACGCGACTCTTTCTCGCGCGAGATATACTACCTATCCCTTTCTGCACAGCACTGTCAGAGAGGGACGGGTGATGCTATGTCGCGCGACGTGAGTCGCGAACCATAGTTGTGCTAAACGGGCAGCTCAGCTTCTGCGGTAGACAACCCTCTGTATCAAATAATCTGTGTAGAACTGGCTCCAGCAGACTTAATAGGTGAGATTAGAAAAGCCCGCCGCCATTTCTTTTATAAACATACAGACAAATTGACCACGTCCGCATACCGGAGTCTTCACTCCAAAAAACATCTAAACCGATGCGAAACCCGTTCTTAATCGTGATTACTGCTTTCCATCCGTTTACCGTTAATTATTATAATTTGAATAGATCAAAGGGAATAATTAACCATAATTAATTGGCAATGGCTGGCAAATATAAATTAACAGTAGTAATAAAATACTTTCTTGAAAAATAAAATGGCTGCTAGCGCGATTGAGATAGCTTTATATTTTGTAGAAAATAAAATTTAATAGAGCAATTTGTTTGTGTAGCGGTAACATTCGTGTATTTAAAGCGATAGAAATATTTCAAGATAATTTCAATAGCTTTTATAATAAATATCGGTATTTAAATGATGACAATGTTAGAACATTTTAAAGCTTTTACTGGACTACGCATAAACAAGCAAGTCTATTAACTTCCAACAAAGTTGAGACGAATTAGCAAACGGGAATTTATATTATATACTAGCTACTACAAAATTGTGCTAGCAAGCGGTAGGTGGTCGGACGACCTGGTTAATAGAGTTGCGGGGACTCGCTGGATGCGGGTCGTTTCTATCCGGCCGGAAGTCTACTGAGGCGGCGGTCCTGGGTTCGAATCCTACCCAGGGCAAATATTTGTGTGATGAACTCGAATATTTGTTCCTGGGTCATGGATGTTATAATTAATATAAATTTTCCTGAACCGCGAACAACGTTGCAAAGAGCACCGTCTAGTTTTGTATATAATTTTGAACTCGAAGCAAAATAATTTCGCGGAAACAATCGTAGCTAAATGTTTGCGGGCACGAAGAAAACATAAGCAGTTAAGCATTGCCACATTTCATAAGAAAGCTATAAATAGGGATAATAACAGAAACTCGGTGATTGCGGTTGTGGTCGGTGCCGACAAACGGGCGAGACTCAGGAGCGTTTGAACTGCTTGTTCCCTTGTGTTACTAAATTAAAACGAATATTTTAATAAAACAGCAGATATGGCGACAAGGAACGTACTGACTTATTCGAAAGACACAGATACGATACAACACGCAACAAGATGGCAGCACTATACTGCTATATACCATAAAGAACTGTATTGATATTAACTGAAAATATAATAGAATATAATCTTATTTTTGGATTCCATCACAATTCGCAACAAGCGCTCTGTTATGTGCTCTCCGTTTAATGTTTTTTTTTTTCAAAAATAATGTTATTTATTTGTGAAACATAAAATAAGTCAAGGAGCGTTAAAAACGCTCCTGAACCTTCCCCAAACACGCTGCGAACTTATGTTTTAATATGTCCATAGAAAATACAGGGTAGGACTATTACGAGATTTAAACCATTGTGACAAAGATCAAAGCTTAAAGAAAAATTGAATGAGTTACCTGGCGGTGGAAGAAACCGTTAATCGAACCCTCCTCAATTCTCGTACCTCTGGATTGATTGCCGGTTAACCTCTCCGTCACCCTAACTCCCAAGCAACCTTTCAAATTTTTCCTTATGCTTTGTGTGTCGATCTTTGCTTTGTTTATTTGAAAGGCTTTAAAAAATGTTGGGTGAGTCTTACACACACGAAGACATAAAAAAAATGAGAATTTACATGTTTCATTAATTTATATTACTAGATCTTTCATTTTCGTGACGGAGACAGCTAGAGCTGTATACTTCAGCTACACCGACATATTTAAAGAAAACACAAGCAGTTAAAGCATTGCCACATTTTATAAGAAAGCCATCAAAAGGGATAATAACAGAAACTCGGTGATCCCACGGATTGCGGTTGTGGCTGGTGCCGACAAACACGCTGAGCACTTATATTTTAATATGTCCATAGCCAATACAGGGTAGGACTAATACAAGATTTATATTATTTTCCAGATGTACACAGCTAGAGCTGCATGCTTTATCAGATCATCCTACTTGTATCTGTGCCTGTATGAAGAAAAACACGACAAATAACTAAATAGTACAATTGACATTTCAATTAGTGTTCAATTTAAACTAATTACATCATTTTATTATCACAGAACCCAAAACTATTAAGTATTTTTATTTCGTTATACCTACGCATAACATTAGTTTTGAAAATATTAAAAAAAAGGCAAAGTGCGAGTGGGGGTCGCGCACGAAGGGTTCCGTGCCATTATCTGTAAGTTTGTTGTATGGGAGCCCCCCTTAAATATCTATTTTATTTTATTTTTAGTATTTGTTCTGTGAAAATTTAAACTGTCTAGCTATCACCGTTCTTGAGATACAACCTGGTGACAGACGGACGGACGGACGGACGGGCGGACAGCGAAGTCTCAGTAATAGGGTCCCGTTTTTACCCTTTGGGTACGGAACCCTAAAAAGGTGAAATCAGGCAACGTCTAAGAATCGGCACTCAAATTACGTCGCGTTGTGGGAAAATAACAGTCGCAAACTATAAAAGGAGCAGTGGTACAACTTCCGTACTAAATCTGTCTTAGTAATAGTCCGACTGTAAGATTTTCTGCGCTGTGACCAATTGCTTGTCGCCTACGCTCTTTTAGAATGAGGCACTTTTCAAATGGATTTTTAATCATATATATTGGGATATTTTGAAAATATAAAAATGTGGTAATATTTAACGAAGAATAACGAAGAATAATAACGAAGCGGTGGTAGCCCAGTGGTTAGGGCATGCGACTTTCAATCCGGAGGTCGCGGGTTTGAACCCGGCCCGTACCAATGAGTTTTTCGGAACTTATGTACGGAATGTCATTTGATATTTTACCACTCGCTTTTCGGTGAAGGAAAACATCGTGAGGACCACCTAAGCCCAATAAGGCCTAGTTTCCCCTCTGGGTTGGAAGGTCAGATGGCAGTCGCTTGCGTAAAAACTAGTGCCTACGCCACATCTTGGGATTTAGGTAGCCGACCCCGATTGAGAATTTACTCTCTACAAATAGGACAAAGGCTAGGAGGATGATGAAAAATGTGGTAATATTTAATTTTGTATCCTTTGTTTGATTTTATCGGAAAAAGGCCTAGTTAAAAAAATTAAATGTTGTCAAATAGGTATGGAACCTAAGAAAAACATATTTTTGATACTTATTAGCGATAAGACCCGTTGCCGTTTTTTATGGTACGGAACCCTACGTGCGTGAGTTCGACTCGCACTTGGCCGGTTTTATTGTTGTCTCAATGCCCCTCATCACATTCAATACTCAGGTTATAAGCGCTGTAAAAATGTGGTTAATTTTGACCATCCTATAGAACAATGGGAAGATAAAAGTGGAACGAATTGAGACAAACTGCGGTTTGGACATCCTGCAATGATTCGAAAGCGATGCGATGATGTGGTTATGGTTAATAAGTTATACTGTTATCTTTAAGACTTTGTACTATTTTAGCTCTTCTTTGATCTCTTCAGTATGTTTCCGTAGCTCCTATTAACTGGAGGCTCTTCTGACATGCCTCGACTTCGGCGGCAAGTGGCAGCGGCGCTCAGCGGCCATACGATTATGGGTCCGTCTCCACCACAGACAACCCCCACTAGACGGAGCATGTAAGGCGACCCACGCGCACCAACGATATGGTACGGCAGAACATTAAAGTATCAACACGGCGGCCACCGTTTAGTTGCGTCCATGTTTATGAGGTCTCTCTACACCACTTAACACTACAATTTACCAGGAATCGATCACAAAAGTGAAGTGGAGCTGAAATACCGATATCAACTCAGGTGATTGGTCTATTCCACACCCCGCTCCGCCTCACTTCAATGGAGGCGCAATACAGCCTGGCTATATCGACAGAAGCGGTTTAATTATAGCTCCTCGTCCTCGACCCGGTGGCCAACCAAAGAAGCGATGGCTAGATGTCTAGAAGGCCGATAGGCGGTAAAACAGCCTCAAAAATGAGGATGCCCTGGACCGTGCAAAGAGGAAGAAAGCCAGTAAGAAAGTGGACCCTGGCATGCTGGTACAACGCTAGGTGGAAGAAGAACAACCAAGAAATACAGATTACCAGTGGATTATGCGATAATCAGTAGATAGAACATTTTGTAGTGGCCGAACGCACGCTGATTTTGCCCTAAAAAGGCGAGGGATACCTAAGTATTGATTGTGCCTAGCGCGCATAGTGAGCTCGGCTTGGCAAAATCCATCTCATTCACCGGGTTTGGTTTATTTGCGTCTCATTTAATTATTTGCAGTGCCTTATTCTCCGAAGTTGCGAACATTACTGCGGATTAAAATGAGTTCTTTTACTTTTTCTCGGCCGCTAGGGGCGGGGTAGACAAGTTGAACTTCACAACTGGCGGGGTATTAGGGCTACAACTAGGGTTACCATACGTCCGGATTTGTCCGGACATGTCCGGACTTTTCGACTCTTGTCCGGACTTTGTCCGGCCCTTTAATTAGTCCGGCTTTTTTCAAATAAGTTGGAATAATGAGTAACGCACCCCGCACCTAACCCCTCGCAAATCTCGCAATGCGAGCGTCTACCTACTACCATGCCTACCTATTTTGGTGACTAAAAAGTCCGGACTTTTTTCGATTCGTCCGGCTTTTTGCCAGGACTTTTCAAATTCCTAAATGGTAACCCTAGCTACAACACACTAAACGCGGACTTAAAATTTAAATAGCAACTTTTTGGCCTTATAAATGTCTATGCACTCTCGATTTGATGAGGTCGAAGTTAGGGAAGACTTTCGGTAGATATGGCTAGTCATGGTAACATATCAATTTTTGACAGAAAACAGTCTTTTTTCAGGTAAAGATCCGTTAACCTGTTAGGAGTTACTTGTAACGTTGCAAAATTCAATACAGTCCACGGACTGGACTGTAGTTTGCGATCTCTCTGATTGGATTTTTGATCAGTAATGAAAGGTTCTTATCTAGGGCGCGTAAGAGCGATTGAGATAGCTTATGCACTACATAGGTATCCGTGGTGTGGCGGTAAATATAACCTTGGGGAAGCTGGGCGAGATATAGATAAATAGTATCTCTGCAAAAGTAGTTGTGAAAGGTGCTCAAATATAATAACAGGCAAGTCGTCATCGGAATCGAGCAACTACTTTGAAAAAAAAAAAAAAAAAACAGAAATTTCTGTAAGACGCACAGTACCTACTTATATATTTTACTACCTGTGCTGCGTGGTTTTACCCGCTCATCTCACGGGGACACTGCTTTATTTCAGGATAAAAAGTAGCCTGTATATATAGGTATGTGTTAATCCGGGGTCTCAGCTACCTCCATAGCTAATTTTATCAAAATTGGTCTTGCCGTTTGAGCGTGAAGAAGTAACAAACATACACATAAATACACTCACAAATTTTCCCCATTATAATATTACTGTAATTTCTTTCGGTTTCCGCAATTAAATAAAACAATTAAAACAGGTTTGTCCGTTATATTTAAATAATCAATTTTGTATACCAATGCCAGACAGTGACGGCACCCGATTCATACGGAGCGCCCAAAACAAACAAATGTAAAAGGTCGAAAATTACATTATTACACGAGTGCCTGGGCAGTAATCGGTCGGCGTAAACTTTATAATAACGAAATCGCGATGCAAGATTATCCCTTGTACCCGCCAGAGCCGCATTAAGATGTTGTGTTCTTTTTCACTTTAATCAAAGAGTCAACTTTAATCAATACTAGAAAATGCAACATTGTTGGCGCGGGGATGAAAAAGTCACGTTTCTTTTTGTTTTGTACTAGTACAGTTATAAATGGTTGCTATTATGTAGAAGCTAATACAGACTATATTAATTTAGGCTGTTTATTTGCTATTTAGGCATTTTATTGAATGCAGGAAGATAGTTCTCCTGTTTTGAAGACATCGATTTCGAAGTAGACCACTGTGGAAACAGCGATATTTATATCTTAACTCGATCACCTTAGTGTTTGAACTTAAACTGATTATGTACCTATTTAAATATCGAGAAATCCAGTTACTTAATTTATATCAAACGTAACTGTGACTTTTATGATGTCGTAAAATTAATGTGTTTTGTTTCTGTTACAATGAAAATTCCTGCGGTTAAATCGTCTATTTTAAACGCATACTGTTACTTTACGATGCCTCTAGCTATTTTTAATCAAATTAATATTCTATGGCATATAGGTATCTATAGCTATAAAATATTTTAACTGACGCCCATTAGAAATAAATGGCGTTTATGTTCTGTAAGAGTGGCATTCTAATGTCCCAGGTCGCAGTATCACAGCCATAATTACAAAATAACAGTTATAGGTATTGACTCTCTACAAGACAACAAAATATAATACTAGTAGTTAGTCTGTGAAATTGCTGAAATTTTACATATTTTACAGTCCCCATATCTTCGACATTTTCATAAATTTAGAAAAACTGAATCGACCAAAATGTTCTTAATACTTATTTAAACTACTCACAAAATTACATGGAGAAATGGGACGCCTAGGCGAGAACAGCAGGATAACGGCAATTTACACGAACCGCAAGCTGTAATACCTCTCTGGGGACGCAGGGTGGGTTAAATTACTTATTAGACGCGCGTCAGTGGAAATATACCCTAATAAGTCAGTTTATGACGCAGAGATCTTCGTGTTTCGACGACACTTACCTACGTACGTACAGTACATTATAACGGCAAGTTACACCAACCGCAAGCTGTAATACTTCTTTGGGGAGGCAGGGTGGGTTTAATTACTTATTAGACGTGCGTCAGTGGAAAAATACTCTAATAAGTCAGTTGGTTCAGAGCGATCTTCGTGTGTTGACGACATTTACGTACGTAGAATGCCTAATAACAGCAAGTTACACTAACCGTAAGCTGTAATACCTCTCTGGGGAGGCAGGGTGGGTTTAATTCCTATTTATTGGACGCGTGTCAGTGGAAACACGCTCTAATAAGTCAGAGATCGTCATGTTTCGACGACACTTACATACTTACAGTACATAATAACGGCAAGTTACACCAACCGCAAGCTGTAATACCTCTCTGGGGAGGCAGGGTGGGTTTAATTACTTATTAGACGCTCGTCAGTGGAAACACGCTCTAATAAGTCAGAGATCGTCATGTTTCGACGACACTTACATACTTACAGTACATAATAACGGCAAGTTACACCAACCGCAAGCTGTAATACGTCTCTGGGGAGGCAGGGTGGGTTTAATTACTTATTGGACGCTCGTCAGTGGAAACACACCCTAATAAGTCAGAGATCGTCATGTTTCGACGACACTTACGTATGTACAGTACATAATAACGGCAAGTTACACCAACCGCAAGCTGTAATACCTCTCTGGGGAGGCAGGGTGGGTTTAATTACTTATTAGACGCACAAGAATGCTGGACGGCGCGGGCGCAGCCGATGTTATCCTGAAATTAGCCGCCGACCAAATTAGCTGTGACGCAGTACACGCAGAGGATCAGTAGAATAGAATAGAATACTTTTATTAGTACATCTCGGCCAAAAGAAATTCAAATATAGAGAACAACTTAATTACAATAGATCCTAATCCGACCACTTTTTGTTTATCCCTATTGAATCAATCATAATATCAGTAGACTGTTGTCTCGTAAGATTATTGACTTAGTATATCTATAAAAACAATCTTAAATTGTATTGACACCTAGTTTCTATTTATAGATTTCGGGAATAATCTTTGGGTAATTATTATTTTTTTTTTATTAAAGCAGTAACGTCTGCTAACGTAAACTAAATGTTTACAAATGAAGCGAAAATTGAAAAATTTAATGATTCGGACAGGATTCGAACCTGCCTTTCCAAATGTCAGAGCCATTGAATTTTTCAACCAGTTGCTTCATTTTTCAATTTTCCCTTCATTTGTAAACATTTACTTTACGTTAGCAGACGTTACTGCTTTAATAAAAAAATAAGTAATTCGGGTGTAGCACATCGTTACTATCGATTCTCAACAAATTTGAGACGATGGTGCCGACGATAAAGTCTAAATCTTTACGGTAGACGGCGCTACGATGCCACCCTAAGGGATGTCGAAGCAACTGGTTGAAAAATTCAATGGCTCTGACATCTGATTCGGTGGTCCAATTGGGAGGACGCCAGTGTTGGCCCGGAAAGCCGTTGGAAACGCAGGTTCGAATCCTGTCCGAATCATTAAATTTTTCAATTTTCGCTTCATTTGTAAACATTTGGGTAATTATCTTTTGTTTCATATGGGTAGTGATAGCGTCATCTATAAACTCGAATATTTTGCCTCAAACATACGTCATTACTTGCATCTAAAGAAGAGAATTAATGTTCACCGAAACAAAATTAAAGCTTGACCTAGATATATGCCGAAAAAGCATTGTAAAAATATGCTAAAGGGCACGGAGTGAAAGAATTAATGTTTATCCCATAACAAACACCAAAATCGCACATACACACGGTTCAATATTTATATTTTATACTTTCGACGTCAACTGAGCTTAATTCAGATATTTCAACACATTCGATGAAATGTCAGATCGAGACTAATCTCATTTCACAGTGTGCTTCCTAAATGAAAGAGCTAAACTTGTTTCGCTGCCTTACTGTTATTGTAATTTTTACTGTGATCGCGCATACATGACGCGTTTAATGCTTACTTTCAACCAGTTTTAAACTTTATTCCCAAGAGGAGAGAGAACAGCATCAACGATTATGCTTGCTTTCAACGGAAAGAGGTCTTAAGTATGTATGAATTCCACATATTTGTTATGATCTTTTTCATATGGCATAATGCCTTGATGAACTTGATACAAGATAAGGGCGGTGTAAATACCTTTTTTCTAGATAAAGTTGAATTAAAAGGGTGTGGTACAATCATACGCAATGGATAACCATCTTAGTATATGTGCACTAAACTTAGGAATTGCCAGACATCTACGTATACTATTAAGGAGGCACCACTCCGTTGCACTAAATACGCTGATGCATCGTAAACGTAGTGACGTGACGTGTCTAAGAGACCCTGGGACCGGTTGTCATGGACTACATACATATATAGTAGAGTAAGTGCGACTACAGTCTGTACTACTCTTTGAACTCGAACCGTTTCACTGGTCAACAAATTGTGACTTTTGTTTGTCTCCTAGACTGAACATAATTTTTAGTCGAATTTATGACGCTGAATCTAAATCCAGTTTATACCTCCAGACCAGATCTAGAGCTATCTAGGACAGGTTCTATTTATCTCTAAATGCTAAAATCCCATTTTTTTAAGATATCTTAAGTATTTTTGTGAAGACGGTAAATGTTTAGCTAAATATATTTCGTTTCTTTCGCTACGAGTTTTTTTTCCTCGTCATATTATTTTTTTATCCGTAGATACTTCGTAATTCTTTATGTATCATATTTTGTGTATATAGTCTGTATAAGTGCAGGAATTCTGTATGAAATGCACTTTCCTTTAAAAAACCATTCCGCACTTACTACACATTACTTTCATGTCAGCCGTAGCTGATTGCAACTGTATCTAACATCATACTTTGCTCGCTGTCACTTTGACAGCAAAAACATCATGGCCGCTGATTGCTCGCAAAATTGATAGTCACGAACGCGTGCGCATTCCTTCCATTTAAAAAGACGTGTGTGTTGTAAAAATGTATCCACTTAAGACCTTTGGAAATGAACTCTGTCGTCGCGCGCCCAACTATGATGAATCAAATTCCTGAGGGATGGAGCGTAATGATTCTATTGAGGATAGATTAGGACACGCTTCTGGCATTCTTTCGTGCTTGCGTGACAGGTGCATCAAAGAACCTTGTTTAGTAACAAATAGTTTTACTCACTTGAGAGAGAATGCGACGGGCGTAGGTACGTGACTTTACGTTCTTTTACTCAATGTCTAGTAACTTTTGGCCTTTTTTTAAGTAATAATAAGCATAGTGTTGAATTAACTTACATATTATGTCAGCCAATTGTCGCATATATTTGGACGTATTTAGACTTTCTTGTAGTTTCTATTTTATTCTTTAACTTTTCCTCATTTATATTTTAAAATACACTTTTAATATGTTTTCCTCGAGAACTACGAATAGTTAAGTTCGTATTACTGTATATTAATAGTTAAGTACTTATCCTTTCTGAAAAATTACTAACTGTTGAGTTTCTTTCGGCGTTTCTTCTCAACAGTGGACTCCTCTTGTGAAATGCCGGTAGACTCAGACATGTAAAAGTGCCCTTGTCGCCTACTTGCAGAATAAAGTTCATTATTTCATTATTATTTGTTTACAGTTTTTTGAGACAAGTAGGCCAAGCCCAATGCGAGTTTGTGTCGTGCGTGCGATTTATTAGCTCTACCAAACTTTTCCATACCTACAGCGCGAAAGACACGAGTGACGATAAATCATGCAACACTTCGGGGCTAGTTGTGATAAAGTGGCGACTAAGAAAGTTTAGCAAGTTGTCATTGTATGTAACTTATGAAGTAAACATCGATTAAGTATTTACAATATTTCAGAACCCTATCATTTCAGTCTAGTTAGCGTACAAAGTCTACGAATTATCGAGCATTTCCTCCAAGTTGGCAGTTTAGCAAGGACCAGAGGTCAAACTCCGAGACGCGTCCAGGGACACTCGGCTCGGGGTCAGAGGTCACTCACGAAATCGTAATTGTCCGGGAATGCCTGGAATCCACCGCTTTCGTGTGCCGTTTTGCAACTATATAACCTTATCAAAACGAATACACTGACGACGCCGCCCCGCTCGATGTTGGAGCAGTCTTTTCAATTCCCCCGGGTTACATAAATAAGTATGAAAGTCGTGATGGGACCTCGGCTCCAGGCAATGTGAACAGATGCACGGAAGTCGAGTGCACGAAGTTTTTTGTGCATAATGACGGGCAATCTAAAAACAATTCCTTTTCAAGTAGTATTTAGTGGGGACAAACATTAAAATAATTAAGTTGACTTGACGGACGGAACACCCGCGCGTTCAGCATCGGAAACGAGTTCTATTTAAAGTGTACTTTTTACAGCTTGTTTAGTTCGACGTCTTCATATATCGTATCCCTTGCTAACCAACTTTTTTGGTGGACAGAAGCAAGAAAAGTAGAAAACTTATTAACGCTGCAAAAACTTTACATTGGTAATGATAATGAGCAAAATTGTGTTAAGGTACTTGAAGTTGGCGAAGCATAATTTGCATAACCAATTCGTCTGCTTAATACGTCTTTGGAGTAAGCACAATACTTAGTATAAAAAGTGAGTCGTCTCGAACACACCATTCCTGTATTGTGGATAACTATACCAAGTATTATTTTAGTACTTTTATTACAATTTAAAGAGAAATGACAAGCATTAGAAAGCGGTAACATTCATTGTTATGGTAGCAATAATATTTGTCCAATCATCATTACGGCCAGCTTCACAGCATCTCATGTAGACCTACAAATTTTTAGGCTTTAGTAACAGTAAATCGGTGGGAATCGAGTACTATGGACACCTCGCCACTGCAATATAGATCTACTTTAGCGATGTGCTCTATTCGCATTTAAAAGATTGAACATGGGGTGATGGGCCAAATTCTAGATTTTTTGTGACACAATCCGAAATAATCCTTCTCTATTGCTAGTTTAATTAGCTATAGTGCCTATAGGATGGTAGAAGGCTTTAGTAATAGTCGTGGGTGAATACAGTATTTAGGCGCATCCTTCTTAGTCAGTCCTTCAAATGCTGGGATGGTTAATCAATCTATTAGTTAAAATACATATGAAACGGTTTTACTGACGTAGAAGTCGAATATCGCTAGACATGTTTTGAATCGGTTCGCGATTCATCATCAGGAGACTTGATTAGTCGCGGCGGCGGCCAATCGAACACTGCGGACAATCGCTCTGACAACATGCCGAACGATATTCGACTTCAACGACGTGAGTAAACCCGTTTAGTTAGTATGTATTTTAATGTCTAAGACTCATGGGAGTTCTCTTTGTAAAATCTACTAGTTTTTCATCTTGGACTAGTTGTCGCTATCTCGCTCAGCCTTACGCCTGTCTGAGGGCCACATATAGATTGGCAATTGACGATCTTCTGTAGTCCGTAATTGGCCGGGCGAGCAAAGCGTCTCCGTTTCAGTTTAGCCGAAACTTATTTCGTATGTCCGAATTCCGGATGAAATTTTCCCTCTTTGCCCGTGGTAGCTAGCTGGTTAGCTAGTTCAGTTAACCGGACAGAGGGTAAAACAATCCATTGACATTGACCGGACTACAGAAAAACATATATTCCTTTTGTGACAGAAGATCGACAATTATAGATTTTTTTTGTCATTTCAGTTTTTCGAATTTTACGACACCCTAGGCCGTAAGTGTGATTTTCTGCCCGCTACGCGCCAAGGCAAAACGTAAAACTTTAGACAAACCACGGACGGTATTTCGTAAAGCCGCAGATCGCGTATATATGACCCTCACCTTCGGTTCTGGACACAAACATCTGCGATCTGGGACAGTCACGAATTCACCGCCCTAGGTGCATAATGTACCTACTATTTATTACAAATCAGCGAAGATATGATATTAGGGTTAAAAAGTAAAAAAGAAAATATGTACATATTTTTAGGGTTCCGTACCCAAAGGGTAAAAACGGGACCCTATTACTGAGACTTCGCCTGTCCGTCCGTCCGTCCGTCCGTCCGTCTGTCGCCATGCTGTACCTCAAGAACGGTGATAGCTAGACAGTTGAAATTTTCACAGATGATGTATTTATATTGCCGCTATAACAACAAATACTAAAAATAAAATAAATATTTAAGGGGGGCTCCCATACAACAAACTTGTTATAACTAGATTATGGTACGGAACCCTTCATGCGCGAGTCGGACTCGCACTTGCCCAATTTTTATAAATGTTCGCTAAGTCTGCAAGCTCACAAAGCCACTAATATTTCCATAACAATAGCTTCAAATAATATTTAACTCAAAATTATTGCAATAACTTTACGAGTAGGTTATGATTCACATTACTAATTTGCGACATACCTAAGCCAAGTCACGTAGAACATCATAAGATTCGTAAGATACCTTATCTTGATGAATTCACGTATCACAAAAAGCAAAAAACCACGTCGGCTAGTTTTTGTGACCATTTAACGAACACTACACAAAACAAACGAAGTGAGATTTTCGTGCGTTCGTCATTATTTTTTTAATTAGTCCCGACGTAGCCGTGTCAAATCGGTTCGAGTGGAACGCACGGACATCGGTTCCCATAAAACGCATGTCGTCTATGGGGCCGTCCACGGATTACGGTACCATTAACATAGCGGGCGTCCTTTTTAGGTTTCCGTATTTTTGTCACACCACTAGGGCATGCTCCTGGTTCTCATTTTGTATGGCGATTACCGGAATTCCCGGTTCTGGTATTGGATTTGTATAAACAAAGAGTACAGGGAGCACACTCTAGACATCACACCTCAAGCCTAAGTCTCTCCAACAAAAATGTCAGGATTTCCTTCCGTAACCAAAATAATTGAGGCCACAATTTTAATTTTAATTTATGGGCACATTTGGGCCAGAAATGACAGGGAGCGGTGATTTTTGAACCTTGTTATTTTTATAATTTAGTTTTAATTGAGTTGTTAATTATTAAGTCATGAATTTATTGTACAGTTGTTTTAAGCTTCTTAAGGGCAAATATATATATATATATTTGAAATTGAAACCTCTTAAGTATTGCGCCTACATATAATTATTATTTTCTTACTAAGTTAGAAAAATTCAAATCGACTTCACTACTAGTACCTTGCTTTAAACTAAATGTGACATCAGGAACTTTTTCTCTGTCTGCTTAAATTTCCTTCTTCCTTCGCACTTTCAATGCAGACTTGGGGACTCCTCGTATTTTATGGATGGCCCCTAGCACCGACTATTGTCTAAAACCTCAAAAATTACCCAAATCCGGTCCCGGCCGAATTATTACATGATTTGTCTCGGCACCCACACACACTAATTGTTTTATTTTATGCCGCAGGTAAAAATCATGTAATTGTGCTAAGATTATAAAAAATAGACAAAAGGTTCCGACGACGCCATTTTTTTCGAATCGGCCCCAACCAATTTCCGAATCGACCGAATTTCGTCTCTGTCGCGCTAAGTGGCTTTTAAATGTGCTGGAATAGGACGTCTTGTTAAATTAAAATGTTGCGATGGGATCTCTGTTGAAGGGGTCCAAACAATACCGGGATTTTTTGGATTTATTTGAATAATTCGATGAGACAATAGGTCTAATCTGCGATAAATGGAAGGAAGCATAATCTGCAAAAAAGCATCTTGATGGAGTTAGAACAAAATCTATACTTACTTATATTTTTAGGGTTCCGTAGTCAACTAGGAACCCTTAAAGTTTCGCCATGTCCGTCTGTCCGCCCGCAGCTTAACTCCGTGATCAATAAGTACTAGAAAGCTGAAATTTGGTATGAGTATGTGTATGTATCACGCCAACAAAAATCGTTCCAATATTAGTGTGTGGGGTGTCGTTGAATAGTTTAAAATTAATAGGGGTCTCCAAACATTATTTTTTGATAAAGTCAGCAGTTTTGTATATATTCGCTCCGGAAATAAAAACAATAGCGTCCCCCCAACCTCTAACTTTTCAACCACGGGTCAAAAAAATATGGAAAAGTCATGAAAATGAGGCCTTACAAGTAAGTATTTTCAATGAAAACTATATTGAATAAAATCAGTTGAGCCGTTTTTGACTTATCGCAAAATTTCAGTAATTTTCTTTAAAATGATGTTAGTGCCGCCCATATTAGTTAAGTGCCATACTGCATTAAAACATTCCGCTCAATCTGGCGCGTATAATCGATAACTTCCAGAAGGTAAGACCCTACACTGAGCATGGTCCGACATGCTCTTGGCCGGTTTTTTTTTAAACTAGACACATTATAGTCCAAGATCTCTCTCTTTTTACTGCTACTTAGCAATAATTTATGTCCTCTAGTTTAGGTTTAACCGATTATGACATTAGGTATAGTAAAAGGGGAGGTTCTCAATTCGGTTGTATTTTTTATGTTTGTTACCTACCAAATTTTTTTTGTGACGATCTGACGACGAGATCCAAGAGAAATCGAAGGAACTTCTGAAATATGTTTTTTAACTTTTTACTAACTCCTTCATCTGTGGGAAATGCGATTTCTACGAATACTGAATAGTCAAAGTTTTTTTATGTTATCCTTTAAAATTTGAACTTGTCAATATTGAAAATCGTTATACCTACCTATGACCGTGTATGTTGATGTGACTGAATTGGGGATATCACATTACATTTCCTTACATAGTTCCTTGGTTTAGTTTTTGGTGTTTTAATCCCATACACTTGTTATTTTTTTTATGTTTAATTTATGACCCTTAATAAATGCTTATGTATTCCTTGGTCAGTCAAATGACCCTGGATCGAAATGCATCCATAGGAAAATATTACAGCCCTAATTCCACACGCACCAAGCCAGTGGGCACATAATAATTCTTAACGCTCGCTCGCCACAGTTGTTAACAATAAGGCGAGGGTGAAGATAACAGTCATAAATATTCAAGTACTGTCTCTAGGGTTGCCAGGTTCAAAAACCATAGAGCAGCACACAGCTTTAAAGCAGCAGAACTGTCACAAGCTACTATTTCTCGCGCGAGATAATTACCCGTCTTTTTTTGTGCAGCAATGAAAGAGAATGACGGGTAGCGCTATGTCGCGCGACAAGAGTCGCGAAGCATAGTTGAGTTAGATAGGCTGAACTTACATTTTATAGAGACAATCGTGGCCTGCGCTCGACAAAAAACCTAACAGATAAGAAACTACGGCCGGACAGTGCCGTAAAAAGCCAAATATGGCCGGCTAAACCTGACAACCCTAACTGTACCCACACCTATTTAATTCCTCCAGTGGGCACATCTCGACAGAGGTCATAAAGTGGTACATATGTGAATAGCGTGGACTGAATTTTAAATATTTTCTCAGAAGAATTGAATTTATGATTTGGAGTTAAAAATAATGGGAAGTAAGGACACGCGTCGGACGCAGGGAACTTTTATTTATCACTAGACTTCGCGGTCGTGATAGGAATAAGTTACTTGCTGTATTTTTAACCGACTTCAGAGAAGAGAAGGACCTCAATTAGACGTATTTTTCATGTTATTATCTCAGAACTCCGTACTTTATGAGCCAATTTTGACATCAATATGAAAAAAATATATACCATCAGGTAATTCGGATATTGAGATGTTATAAGGAAGAATCGACGAAATTCCTCGAACTTTGTATGCATTGTAAAAACATTAACGCACGTAGCCAGAAAAAACTCACTTTATAATTATAGCTCCCATTAGCAACCACAAAATATCAGAAAAATTAGACATCATTAATTAAAACTGTGTTCTTAATAAGATAACTTGTCTTATCTATACACATCTGGAACTAATGTAGAAATAAAATATATCATTTTAATATAATTAAGTAGCTTCCGTGGTAAAACCAAACTTAAGAAAATACCGTTTGACGTTTACAAAGCGACGCTGGGCGGTCCTCATCTTTAAAAAGTAAGGCCTCAAGATAAATGAAAGCTCGTTTTAAAGAAAAAATAATTACCCAATATGTCGGCCCTCGGTTATCAGGCGCCTGTTTTAAACGAATTTTTAAATAAAGCGAATAATGAACGATTAAGTCCATCATTTTTAGGGTTCCGTAGCCAAATGGCAAAAAACGGAACCCTTATAGATTCGTCATGTCTGTCTGTCTGTCTGTCTGTCTGTCCGTCTGTCCGTCCGTATGTCACATGTTTTTTTCCGAAACTATAAGAGCTATACTGTTGAAACTTGGTAGGTAGATGTATTCTGTGAACCGTATTAAGATTTTGATGCAAAAATAAAAAAATAATAATAAATATTGGGGGCTCCCCATACTTAGAACTGAAACTCAAAATTTTTTTTTTCATCAAACACATACGTGTGGGGTATCTATGGATAGGTCTTCAAAAATGATATCGAGGTTTGTAAAACATTTTTTTTCTAAACCGAATAGTTTGCGTGACAGACGCTTCCAAAGTAGAAAAAAGTTGGTCCCCCCCCCTCTAACTTCTAAAATAAGAAAATGAAAAATCTAAAAAAAACATATTATGTACATTACTATAAAAACTACCAACGAAAATTGTTTTGAACGAGATCTAGTAAGTAGTTTTTTTTTAATACCTAACTTTGCAAGTTTGCACCTAATTTATATGGGGCGCTATACATACCAGGTGCAAACTTAACTTAAACACTTAGGGATGGAAAGTGTTTGAACGGAACCCTCGGTGCGCGAGTCCGACTCGCACTTGGCCGGTTTTTCAAAATGGCCGCTGGAACAATCCCTCATCAAGCGCCCGGGCAGTTTCAATAAACATCGAGGCGATAAATAGGCCTTTGGCGTTTTTAGTTTAGGCTTCATTGTGTTAATATTTTTACGTCGCCCTCGTCTGTAAGTGGGATTTTCTGCCCGCGTAGCAGTAGCGTAAGCATTTCCTGGCAAAGGCAAGACGTAAAACCTTAGACAAACCACGGGCAGCAATTCGTGAACCCCCGGATCACATATTTATGGCCTGAATATCGTTTTTTTTTAAATTAGAGTCGTTTTAAATACCCGCAGAAACCAAACCTCGGGCAATTGTTTTCAGTCAGCAACCGAACTTCAATCAATATAAGAATAAAAAAATAACACTTAGATTTTCATTTTCTGCCATAATGCTTCCTTGAAAATTGAATATTTCTTTGAATAGTTCGTGTATAGTTGGCATTATGTAGTTAAAAGCAGCCAAAGTGTTCAAATACATGGTAGAGGACGGAGCATTTCAACCGCCCTTTCTCGTAAGTTACGAAACGTACGAGACGTTACCAAATATTCATATGAACCGCTCTAAAAACGTTGAAGTTAGTTAAAAATACATGTTGTTTAAAACAACAGCCATTGCCATTGAAACAAACCACCTGCCAACGTCAAATCAATTTTTGAGTCGCTTGTCTTACCTCAAAACGTGAGGGTCAGAGGTAAGCTTTCAACAGGTCAACCCACCTTCAGTTTGCCCTTCACCAAACAACCACATACCACCGTCCATCAACGCGTGACGTGCAATACATTACGTGCCCAGTTCAAGTTCGACCGTGCGTGATGTCGCATGGCGCAACAATGTAAATCGTGCAAGGATGAAAGTTGAATCATTTGAATTTTCAATGGTGGAGGCGGAGAATGCAGTTCGTGAGAAAAAAAATACTCAGATGCGCTCCGCTAGATATCGCAGGTGCTGAGCCCAAAGATTGGTTCTAAAAAACGATGGGGTTTAGAAATCCGGTAGCAGGTTGTCATTTGTCTTTTTGTATTCATTATTCACTTCTGTGTGTGGCTTATTTTTTCCGCGATTCAGTTTTTATCCGACTTCAAAAGCAGAGTTTTCAAGTTGGCTGTATATTTTTATTGTTAGTTTCTGCAATATGTTTGCTAATTGTGAGCCGTATTTAAAAAAAAACCTTTTTTATTGAATTCCATATTTACGTCTTGAGTGGAAAAAAGGGGATGAAAATTTTGTCTATAAATTTCTTTCTTATTTTATATTTCCTATCACTTGCGTTTCAACAACGTATTGCGCAGCCAAATTATTGCATTAAGTATTGAGTTCTTAAGTCATTAAACCTTACTTTCGCAATATATGTAACTTTCTACAAAAAGGCGATTAAACTTTGTTCTAATTAATTAAGACCCCCGACTTTATTACTTATTGAACATTGAATGGAAGCAAAAAATCTAAATTTAATGCCAGAACGTATGAGTAATTTAACAGTGTAGTCACGATTCGTATGAATCGATTAATTTGAATGATGCGAAATCGAATTTGAACTGGCTCCCCGTATCGGCGATTACTCGATTTATGTACCATTCTTTACAAGTGTATTACTACAAATTGTTCTTTTGTACTTTTTGTTATACCGCTCTTTAAAAGAAAAGAGGATATCCCAATCCAAGGTATAATTACCAGCGAGCGGCTTCGCATTTTTGTCATGACGGAGAAATCAAAAGATTTTAAAGAGATCTTAAAGATTTTTTTTTATTATTTTATTAAACATAAAAACATAATACATTAATAAAGTAACAATAAGATCGTAAGATACGTAAAAACTGTTCGTAACTCTATAATCTTACATTATTATTAAATAAAATGAAAGTCTCAACAACCCGATGTATTTGTCTTTTGTTTCCTATGAGCCTTGATTACAACGCCATCTTTTATCATTTTATGGGACCCTGTACGCTAATACGATACGGCTAATCAAATTTGTACCAACTTTGGCACACATACACAGCTGGTTAATATGATACTTTTTACTCGAGTACTATAAGCATAACTTATATTTTCAGCGGACGAAGTTGCGGGCATCTTCTGCATGAAAAGGGAGCCGAACCCGTGCCCTTTTGGTCCAGAATGGACTGCAGCCATTGGACCGACTGGTCATTAATTGGCAGCAATGTTCTCGCCCATTGTCAGTTATATATGGCTCATGCCATGATAAGACCATTCAGAAACCCATAAACTCCCGCACGATCTATACCTGACAATATATAAATAAAACAAAACTTTTTTACGTCGCCATCACCGTAAAGTTAATACTTACTTAATTTTAGTCTGAACTCGCAAATCCATTTAAGTACTATAAATAGACAATGTAAAGATCAACACACATAGCATAAGGAAAAAGTCGAATTGGGTGTTCGGGTGGTGGAGTTGTTGATACGTTTATCGGTAATCCCGTCTAGCATAACTGTGACACGCGACTCTTTGTCGGGCGGCAAATACTGTCTGTCAATTTCCTTTCAATGCTGTGCGAGCAAGACAGGTGATGATCAGTCTCGTGACGTGCTAGCCCTGCAGAGGACACCATCTAAACTGTACGTTTGTCCACAGATAGAGCCGACGGGCTCGGCGTCCCTGGGTGCGGCATCTCGGGCACTCTTCGTGGAGAAGGTCAGGGCCTCCAACGCTGCTTGCCAGGCCGGGGACTTCGCGACAGCTGTGGCGTTATACACTGACGCGCTCACGTTGGATCCCGCCAACCATATACTTTATAGCAACAGGTATAGAACAATCACTGATCGATAGGTATACACATGAAAAAATGAAAGTAAGTAGGTAGTATCATAAAAATTACAAATTTTAAAAGTCACACTTGCACGCCTCCTACACATAAAACTAAAAAAGTGTATGTGTGTAACCGTATTGGCGTCGGGTATAACATTTGATCGCTCTTCGTCTTTAAGTACCTGGGCAAAATTATATTTCACTTGCGCTCTAAAAAAACCGAGAAAACCTGAAATTGATACATGATTATTTCTGTTTAGATCAGCAGCGCGGCTGAAGCAAGGACAGTTTGCGGCCGCACTTCAAGATGCAACGAAAGCCAGAGAATTATGCCCCAATTGGCCGAAAGCCTACTACCGACAAGGTAAGAATGTCACCGGGAAAGGTCTAGAACAAATATCATTTGCACAGCTCAGCAGCGTGGCTTAACCCCTGGTATTTCGAAGCACTGATTAGTGCAAAGTATTTAATATGTACTAAACATATCATTGAGCTCCAATTTAATTGCCAAATTTTTGGCATAAAACATACGAAGGGTTAAACAAGGGCAGTTAGGAGCAGCACTTCAAGATGCGACGAAAACCAGAGAATTATGCCCCGATTGGCCGAAAGCCTACTATCGACAAGGTAAAAATGACACCAGGAAAGGTCTAGAATAAACATCACTTGCACAGCTCAGCAGCGTGGTTCAAACAAGGGCAGTTCGGAGCAGCGCTTCAATATGCAAAGGAAGGCCGAGGATTATGCCATAATTGGCCAGGCCAAAAGCCTACTATCGACAAGGTATTAAATATCACCAGGAAAGTTCTAGAATAAATATCATTTGTACTGCTCAGCAGCGTGGCTCAAACAAGCGCAGTTCGCAGCAGCTCCTCAAGATGCGACGAAAGCTAGAGAATTATGCCCCAATTGGCTGAAAGCTTACTATCGACAAAGTAAGAATGTCGCCAGGAAAGGTCTAGAATAAATATAATTTGCAGAGCTCAGCAGCGTGGCTCAAACAAGGGCCGTTCGGAGCAGCGCTAAAAGATGTGACGAAAGCCAGGGAGTTGTGCCCTAACTATTAGCCGAAAACATGCCATCGACAAGATACAATCTCTATGGGCTATTTATTTTGGGTACAAATATTGCTATATAGCAACTCGCAACAGTACACAACTCAAAACAAATTTCTCTCCAAAGATATCAACATACGGCTATAAAGAGCTAACAATTTCGCATCGTAAATAGAAAGTGCGGAGGCGTAATTCAGGCCATTTACTAAAATTATATCACATAAAATAAATGGAGTTTGAATGGTATGATATCACTGCCTTACGGTAACAAGTGAAAGTAGCAAAACAATGAGAAGAAACCGAATAAATCATACAGTCAGTCAGTCACACGCAATGTCAACCGATGTGTATGTAATATCACGCATGGTTAGTTTTGTGATTTAACATGATTGAATTAAGGTGCGACTAAACCAATGCTCACACTATACATACTTAACCAAAATACGCTGTCGATGTCGGTGCGTTTATGCAGTGAACTGACCAGTTGTATACGTCACGTTTTTACTTTACTTATGCTTTTCACACCGCTATTACTTAAATCATTTTTTTACGAAAAAGGGCGCAAAAGAGCAAACATTCGCCCGTGTATGTATGAAAAAAACTCTCCAATTTCATCCAAACCTCATGTTATGGACTGTAAGCCAATGTCACGCATCTATTATTTTTCAAACTTTTAACCGCGTTTATGGTGCCTCGACGTGGTTTGAACAGGGGTGTGACTAGCATGGATTAAAAACGTGGCGCCCACGACACATCACTGCCTAAACGTACCACCACCGATTCTGAGCACCGGTGTGGTCGATCCTTAAGATGAGGGAATTATTCGGTAAACATAGCGTCGAACACGAGCGCGAGACGCATGAGGTGTTGCGGTAATGGAACGGGACAAGTGCGAGTTACACTCGCGCACCGAAGGTTCAGTACACAATGAAGAAAATGGGGTTTACCCTTGTTTTATAGACAAAGGTTACATCGAATGTTCATTTCATCGAAAGCATTTTTTTCTGAAACCGTCAAATATTTTGGAATGTTATCACATAAACCTAACCTAACCTAACCTAATCTATAGGTTGACAGTTTCAAGATTTCTGAAAAATGTGTCATACTCATACATCGGAGGAAGATTTTGTCTATGAAAAGAAAATTTTATGAAATAATGCATTCGGTGAAGTTTTTCTCTTATAAAAGAAGAGAATACCAGAAAATGGTGCTAATTTGATGTCAATATCAATATGAATATCAATCTATTTGTTCTATTAGTTTCCGAGCTGCATTGAGCGGAGTGACATTCAAAGTTACATTTTGAATGAAATAAAATCGGACGCTTCTCTGATGCGCAGGTATTTGTTTTTAATCCTCAAATTGGACAAGTGTATACAAATGTTTAAAAATATAGTTAAAAGTATTTTATGGATATTAAATTCTTATTTGTTTCATTATAATTATAAGACCGCATGTCTTGAGTCAATATTAAGATATACAATAATAGAATAGAAGAGAATAAAAGTATGTATGTAGGTATGTAGCTTCAAAAGCAGGCTCGACATACGGACAGAAAATATACAGATATAGATAAACGAACAGACGTAGACTTATGTTACGAATAGGCTTCAACTGTTTGTATGTATTTTACCGATTCAATGCGGAACCCTAACTGGTGGGCCATTGAAATATTATACCAGGGTTACAGAGTTCGGTTAAAGTTTAACTGGCTGCCTCTGTCCATATACAGAAGGTCGTAACTTCCGACGATTTACTATTAAGATATGCCGTTTTGCGTAACAAGGGCAATTCAGAGTGAAGACTGGAATACATTCATGGGCCCTTTTGTTCATATTGCATTAGCCCTGGGAATAAACAAATGAAGTTGAAACATATACGGCGTTGCCATGTTTGTCGCTGACGATTTGTCGGGTCCAGTGAACGAACATACAGTCGACCGATTTGAATCTTTGGATTCCTAGGCTACCGGAGGACTGTATATTAAAACGAGTGATGTTGTGTGCAACTGTTCTCACGTGGAAATGAATCAATTTTGATGCGATAAGGTTCTTACTTAAGTTTGACTCGTATAGTTCATAGTAGGTATTAAAGGAGATAGGGTCCTAATTCGATATTATCTGTTACCACTATAACAACACATACTAAAAACATGAAAAAGTAGACATTTAAGTGGGGCTCCCATACAACAAACGTGATCGTGATACATACCAGGTGGGAAGTGTTTGTACGAAACCCTCGGTACGTGGGTCTGACTCGCACTTGGCCGGTTTTTTTTTTCATTCATATCTCACTTAACTAGTGCATCTGAAATGTTGATACATTACACGGAGAATTTGCAAAATGCCTTTTTGAGTGATCTCAATTTTGCAAATCCTCCGTGAACTGTACAACGACTGTTGCGAATCGTGTATTTTTTTATTTTTAGCTCTTGTGATATTTTCTTTCCTAAATTAGTTTACGAAGGGGCTGTTCGAGCTACCATGGCAATCGCTCTCTTTAATGTTACCTGTTGAGTTTAAGTCGGTGACTTTTATATAAGTGTAGAACTACATCATTTGAAGGCGTTTTTGTTAGCATTGCCTCATATAACAAATGGTTTTTGTGATAATAATTATAACGTGGTTATTATTTTTACTGCTAAAAGCTAAAATAGTAACTTGGCATATATGTCTAGAGAATTGATGCCAAGTTATTACTTTTGTAAGTTAGGTTAGGTTAGACCTATTATTTTCTTAGATGCACAGTTAAATAAATAAATACGTAACATAATAATATAGATAACGAGTAATATTGTATTCTTGTTAACAGGCGTGGCTCTCCAATGCCTGGGGCGCCACGGCGAAGCCCTGGCTGCCTTCAGCTCCGGGCTGGGCGTGGAGCCGGCGTCCCGGCAACTCCTGGCTGCCCTGGTGGAGGCTTCCCTCAAATCCCCACTACGAACCACGCTGGAGCCGACCTTCAGGCAGCTGGAAGCTATGAAACTGGATCAGAGTCCTTTCGTACTGATATCGGTAAGTGCACAATTAATGTACTATGGGCTGCACAAATTCAATTCTGCAGCTCATTGTACAAGTCGAGTCATTTAAGTTTGCGTATTTGAACTGATGTCAAGAGGCCTTATTCCTTTTTTTTATATTATGACAAATATATTAAACCAACTTTTTGAAGTACTTTTCCCTGCGTTCTAGATAGCAACAAAGCTATTTCATGCTTTCATTGCGTTCAGTCGAAAAAAAAACCAGTTTTCAGCGTGAATTTTGTTAATTTCGAGTAGTTTTTTAAAACAATAATTTTCTATGAAAACTTCAAACTGTTTCAAATATATTCAAACTGTCTCAAAAAATTTTTCATTGAAAGTTTGAGTTAATTGCATCTATTGGTACCAGCGTTTTTGAACGGATAATGTGCCTTAAGAGCCTTAGCATACTTGCGATTTGCGGGCGAGTTCGTCGCTGTACAGTGTACAACCTCCACCTCGCTTCCAACTCTCCCGCAAGTCGCCAGTGTGCAAAGGCTCTAAACCTTTTGAGCACCAAAGACGGCAAATCACATCGACGGAAAACTGTGCTCCATGCGCCACGATGTCATTTCCCGCAATACAATGCCATACTACCTGCTCTCAGCTTGGCGTCTGGGAGTTTTCCGTCAATGAGCAGGGCGGTCATGAGGTTAATGATAACACAACACTTCAGAGAAGCAAACTACTCGGCGAGAATTGTAGCATATGAGACTGGCATACCTACTCTATGTATTTAATCTGGTGTTTATGCGAATTATATTTTATTGCAAATTCACCCTGCTTATTAGAATGCGTTTCCACTAGGGCTGAGCGAGACGGAGACCTGCAGAATCGACTACTCACAAAAGCGATTTCAACTCTCAACGACGCCTTAGTGAAAACGCACCCTATTTATTATTAGGCTAATTCTTTGAAAGAGATTAATAAAATCACCCGAGAGAAATAAGTGGGTCCAAGTCCAAGTTAAAGCTGTATACGATATATGTATATACTCGTATTATAACATCCACTGATTTTAGCAACAAGTCTACGTCATGTGTACGTATAGTACCTATTCCCAAAGAAAGTTTTTTATTTCAATTTTGATTTTTAGACTATGGACACAAAATTTCTCAGATCATGATAATGACCGAATAACAGGGTTAAAACTCCCTGGGTCCCGATTATTTTTTGCCATATTTTGACTTAAGCCATGTAGGCATAAAGGGATTTGATAACTTCAATGATCTGTACTATTACATTTTGCAAGTACCTATGCCTTGGCCAGTTATTTCCCTTAACACTTCAATAACTTCTGAATACAGGCGACTGCGAATGTTAATACTGGAAATTTACACAATACAATTTATTTCACTTAAAACTTGTAATTTATGCAATAAAACAAGACTATTTCACCAAATTCAGGCGTCGTAAATAGGTCTCAAACTTGTATTACAATACTGTGAGAATCGTGCGCCTTCTGTCGATTCGAATTTAACTTATTTAACCTGTCCGCTGCGTCCTGTTTAAATGGCATCAGATAGGAGCCGATCCCGAAATAATGTCGACCATTAACGTTGGTATCTCCGGAAATATCGTTGTCACTCACTTTATTTAAAACCTTTACATTACAAAGGGTTTCGTGCATCTTGCAGACGTTCGCATGATTTGAGTTGCATTTAATACAGCCTTTGTTAGTGTCAATCAATGAGCGTTCTAACATAAGAACGGACAGAAAACAGGACGGCTGGACAACATCAAATGTTCCTTGTTAGCTATGCTGTGCCTTTCGTATCATCGTGAGACTAAACCACTATTATCTATATCTTATATTGATTCAATCGTATGTATGGCATTGACTTGGTCAATACCAAGTCGTTCAGCTCCACTACTAATTATAAACATAGGTTTTTCACCAATTTGGTGGCGATTTCATTAGATATTTATAATGATCATGTTTATGGAAACCGAGTTCTATAAAAACCCCATTGTGAGTAAAAAAATAATTCGAGTTTAAAATATCCAATGGCGTCTAGTGAAATCGTCGTGATCAAGGGTCATCCACAGATAGTTATACCTACATTAATTAAACCAAAAACGAGCAAATAAAGCCGATTCCCGATAACTTCGGAAGGCAGCATTAACCACCCCATACAGAGAGTCCATTTGCATACATTCCGTTGGTTCGGCGGCATCTGGGCATTTTTCGGCGCATTTAACCCGCAGACAATGGGCCTGAGTGATCAAAGCGCCATAAATACGCGGCCTGGCTGAATTTACATACAATTCTGCGCGACAGTTGATCGGCAGCGGGACGTGGATGCTCGAAATGGTGGACTGTCACAAAATGGCCGCTGCTAATAGTACTAAAAACGTGCATTTGTGATAAAAATTATATATTTTTAAAATATCTAATGTTTAGTGGCTAACGAGAGACGAATTTGGAGGTTATTCGTCTCACTCACTACCTCCAACGGAAGTAAATAGGAATGGTTGCTTATTTCATGGACCAGATTCAATATGTAAATCACTGAACACACTAGCGCCATCTATTAACATATTAATGACACTGAAGGAAGTGGCAGCGTCAACTAAATAAAAAAAATTCAAATATATTTGTAACTAAAAATTAGGAAACAATATGTCGAATCCTCTTTTTAAGTTTGACATTGTATTAGGAGGTATTCGCTTTTTCGTACAAGGTTAAGTTAAAATTAAACAATAAGTAAAAATTTTAGAACTATTTTCTTTTTTACATGTGTGTGTGACGTGTTTTTTAATTGAAATTAGCAGTCTTCTTAATCATTAGTGAGGGATAGATATAGGAACATGTTCATCACCAGAAAGCACAAGTTATACAGAAGTGTTAATTTATTATACGAACTTACTATTTTTATGAATATTTTCATGTATATTTAATTGATGTTATATTTAACCACGGGGTCCCGATCTTTTTTAATGTTATTTAGTTATAGTTCCTATTTTAATGTTTTTATATCTTTCTTTATAATGAAATAAATTGTACGTATTATTGTAATAATTTATTAAAATTTGCTAATTCTAAAATGTGGAAGCTCCAAAACTGTTGACACAATGTATAGTATAGTAAAGTTACTTTAGTCCGGTGTCTAATTAAAAAAAGAGAATGAAAAAAAAAATGATGTTTGATCGTAAAACTACTCAAAATAACTCTCTAATTTGATATTTGAAGCTTTTCTTTAGAATTCGATGTAACTCAGATGATTTTGCTTTTTTTCAAGCCCATAAAAATACTTCATACGTTTACACTTGTAAATGTAGTTAAAGTGCCACTCTATACGCACCTTATGTATGTTAATGTTTTGAGTTTATTCAACATTTTATGGTCCACGACTTATCAGAATCCCTTTGAAAACAAATTCCGCAAGCTTTATCAAAGTGTGATCAATTTTATATTTTTCTCACATTTCCCAATGAATTTGTAGGCAATAAAATAAAGGCTCAGTGGGTGTTCTCAAATGCCTTAGTGTTTATTGCTTTACATCAAGATAAGCCAAAATCGTTAGCAAAATGCTTTACAGCGGCGGTCGTAATGGCTGACCTAATGGGTGCTTAAAAATTCGTCGCGGTTTTTGCAAGGACCCGTGATACTCAATTTCACATTTGGAAGTATTAGTTTATTGTAATGTTGCTTGTAATTATATAAAAACGAGAACTGAAGCTACCGAAACCGCCGAATTAAGAGGCCTTATTCTTTTTAACATATTTTTTTTTCTTATTATGTTAAATATATTGATAATTTCAACCAACTTTTTGAAGTGAATATTTATTTAATATATTGATAATTTCAACCAACTTTTTGAAGTTAATATTTTTTTTCCTTAAGTTCTAGAAAGTAACATAGCTATTTTATACTATATTTTGTTGCGTGCGAAAATAAGTTAAAAAAAAACACAGTTTTCGGCGTGAATTTTGTCAAATTGGAGTAGTTTTTGAAACAAAAATAGACAATGAAAAGTTAAAACTGTAGGTTTCAAATATATACCAATAAATCGCAATGACCCTGTTCTAAGTAGTAACATTGATAATATAAGAAACATGTTTATCATAGAGAAAAATGTCTAAAACAATCAGCATTTTTGAACGGATAAGGAGCCTTAAGCGGACTGGCATGGGAAGCCAGCAAATCAACAGTAATTTGAGTTATTTGATTACCTACATTGTTTCTACCTCCAACATTGTCAGAGCCGGATAAGTTCACTGGCGTGCTATTATGCGTAATTATAGCACTGGCTTTTTATTAAAAGATTATGGGCCGAAACACAATTGCACGTTCGGTATACTTCATTTCAAATACCTAGGCCCGATTCCAGTTGAGAACGTAAGGTAACATTGGAACTGAAGATAACGATAAAGATTAAAAACTACTGTTTGGTAATAACAACACGTGCTAATTTGAAAAGCTGAGATCATAAAGCAAAGTAGTCAGCAAAAGATAATCATTTTGGTTCTTATTGTGTGATCTCAACTGGAATCGGGCCTTGTTATATGAAATGAACTATACGTCACGTTGAAATCTACGACATGCCACGCAAAAAATAACGTTATTACATGTCGTTGCAGCGATCCGTCGCGACGACTCGACTTGATAATTTTTACCGACTTCAAAAAAGGAGGAGGAGGAGGTTCTCAATTCGACTGTTATTTTTATGTTTGTTACCTCAGAACTTTGGACCGATTTTGATGAATCTTTTTTTATTTGAAAGCTGGTGCTTCCTGTGTGGTCCCATTTCAATTTGGTCCAGTTCTGACCATTGAAGTCGGTTATTTTTTGTGAAAAAGTGATTATTTGGCCGTACTTACCGGGTTTTAGGGAAGGCCTAAGCAGCAGTAGGCGTCTTTCGATTGATAATGATGGTAATGGTATTGGTGGTGTACATACTTTCTGCCACTATGTACAGTACAGTCAACGGCAAAACATATGTTTACACTTTCTAACCATATTAATAAAACCATATTACTGAAAAAAAATATGTACTGTAAATAAGACCTATAGCTCGATAATACCATATTCATCATCAGAAAAATACATAAGTACTATGCCAAATTGCAACTCAATCAGAATGTTAGAACAAAAAGGTACCCTTCTCGAAGGAACTTAGACATAGAACTTCCAAAGTCTCATTCCGCGCTATTTAGAAATAGCCTGAACTACATAGCTATTAAAACCTACAACCACCTAGATGAGTCAATAAAGAAGTCAGATAATCTTACGGAATTCATACGGAAGCTAAAAACATACCTGAATGAAAGACCGTTTTACAATTTAGACGAGTATTTTGGAAAAAAGTTTGAAAATACTAAACAATAAATTATGCATGGCATGACATTTAAATTGGTCTAATCATACTAGTCACTCGAGTACTATTATTTTAGTCCTCACATACACTTTTTATAATTGATATTTTAACTGTCCTATTATACAAAATAACATAAAATAATGATTATTATAAGTTGATTTTACACTTGTTCTGACATACATATTTTATCTTACATTTAAACCTATTGTTTAAGGAGTTAATGATGTACTCTGTTATTTAATTATATTTATGCTGTTTACGGATTTAATATCTGGAATTTGTAATTTTATTGTATGAATTTAATGTTGTAATTTGTAATTTTACTGTTAATGGATTGTTCTTTATAATTTTATTGAATATGGCTGTAAATTATTTGTTCTGTATATTTATAAATTGTTGCATGGTGAAACCAATTAATTGCAATAAAGAGACAATACAATACAATACAATAGTACATAAAGTATCAAAATTATTTATAGAGGACCCATCGACTAAATTGTTTAAATCATACACAATTGGTGATACCACAAGGAAATATCGGTCAACATTATTTGGCTAGCCAGACTCTACTTATACTCGTATATAGTATAGTATTGTCAGGACATGAAATAAATGAATCAGAACTTGGTTTTAAACCAAGCATTCATATGCTAAAGGTCCCTTAAATACACACACCTGACAGTAAAATAAACCGTCACAGTTATTTCCTTCTAGGGTATCGACTTTTGTTTTGACAGCGTATAAAATCTATTGCATTTATATCACAACCGATATGCATCAAGCTAAACAAATAGAGGATGTGAAGGCCATTGTATAGGAGTATAATAAACTGTCAATTTCAACACAGACGCATTCCGTGCCGGTTTCGCTCTTAGATAGGGTTACCATACTTCGGGATATATCCTGCCATCTCGGGATTTTAGGGCTCTTTTCTTTAAAATAGACTCGATTATATAAATATTTTTTGTTACATAGCTATTAACTAAAAAGCTTTTATTTATATCGAAATTAATTTAAAAATCATCTCTATTTATTCTTGCGAACATCCCTCCCGACTCCCCAGATGCGCTTATAGTGAACTAAACAAATAATAATTTAGCTATAAATTACTTTTCTAAAGACATTCGGAAAGCGCGAAAATATCTCCGAATGTTTCTATGAAAATTGTGTTTTTTTTTTCTGAACATTTTAAAGTTCGGAAAAAACACTAGTTCTATCACAAGGGTGCCTAACTCCATTCGACCCAAGATTTACCGTTTACTAACCAAATCCGGTGCAATATACCAGTGACATTCACAGTCTTTGTTACTAAACTATGCACGCACGCAGTCTCTAGACCTACTTATAATTTCTACCATCGACTGTTGCAACGATCTACTAAATTAATAGCCGTGATCGGGTTTCCTATCTAAAACTCTAATTTTTGTTTCCCATCTGTAACGTTTCGGCAAATTCTCATTTCTCCGAAAGCTATTTTTTCCAAAACTGTTAATTTTTAAAACAAACCTAACCTAACCTAATGGGTTCTCTAAAGCGATATTTATAAAATCCCAATATTATTACTGGTTTCAGGAAAAAACCACTTTCGGACAAATAAAAATTTGGCGAAACGTTACAGATGGGAAACAATGTTTCGGAGTTGAAATAGGATACCCCGTGATCGACCCATTGTTTCGTCAACCGCCGGCCAATAGTGGCAGCCCTAGTGAGTCTATCTGACGGGAATGTCGTTATGTTAACAGGTTGTGGGGCAGGAGCTTCTCGCGGCCGGCCAGTACCAGGCTGCTGTGACGGTGCTTGAGGCAGCCCTGAGGATTGGCTCCTGCTCACTGAAGTTACGGTAAGTTTATCCGTCCTGTGTCAAGAACAGCTCAACATGTTTCGAACTCGTATGGAGTTCTTCTTCAGGCACTTTGATGTTATCACATCGTCACTGTACGCCGCCAACATATAACCGGGAGTAATGTCGATTGCGTTTAGGTTAGTATTGATCATTAATCACGTTCTATTATTATGAAGTAAAAGATCTTGGTGGAAGGTGTCGTATTCCTACATTTTCTCTGCTAATTACTTGGCACCCGGAAGTTCTGGGTTTCTACTACCTTCATCTTAATTTTCATTACAATTCGCCGATTTATTGATTGTTATATTGTTATTCTTAGACTGTAAAGGTGCTTGCTCACGGCGAGTAAAGATGTAACAAAAAAAATATATGACGATCTCAATGGTTCAAGATCTCATTTTTTTTATGGCCCATATTAGTTACTTTTATGGCCCGTCTGAAATAAATGTAGCCATTAAAACAATGGTCATCGTAATGTTGACCAAGTTATGGTAAGACTAAAAATAATCATTATAGGTATACCTAAGTATACATATACCTAATGCTGTTCATTATATCAGTTTAATTTTTTTTAATCATGTAGATCACATACGTTTTGACCGTTCTGTTCACTGAACCTAGAGCATAGTATAAAACAAAGTTACAATAAAAAGAAATAGATGTCCGAATGGTCGTAAAGAGCTCATCGTGTAAAAAAGGGGATCCTATTACTAAGACTCCGCTGTACCGTCCGTCTGTCACCAGGCTGGATCTCATGAACCGTGATAGTCAGACAGTTGAAATTTTCACAGATGATGTATTTCTGTTGCCGCTATAACAACAAATACCAAAAAGACAGAATCAAATAAATATTGAATGGGGCTCCCATACAACAAAAGTGATCAGTTGCGTTAACTGTGCACCTCATTTGTATCCGGCGCCATACATACCAGGTGCAAAACTTAACTTAACCCGGCCAGTTACAAAGTTGCATATTATTTATATACACGGTGTTCGATAAAGGATCAATTTTATATCATTGTATCGGAGAAATAATATTTCTGAATTACGGTGGCTATAAAGTACAATTTATAGTTCATGTGAAATGCAATGTTGTAAAATAACTTATTAAACATATTAGTAATAAATTATCTTGTAGTATACCATGTAAGCATGCTTACAGGTTTTGTGTTATTTTTTATTCACTAAATTTATAGTGGTCGTGTTCACTCATAAAAATGGAATATAACGTGTAGTAGGTGCGAGTATATAGTCAGAATCAACCCGCGAAGCCCTTTCGCTCGTGGTACACGATAGAATCAGTTGATTTTGGAAAGTAAGCTATATGGAATTTTATATTAAGGCACAAGATATTGTGAATATTAATCATTCTAGAAAAAATACTACGGTTCTAAAGGGAGTTCCTACCTTAATTATATAGTAAATAAGTATACAAATAATAAGTGGTAAAAGAGTTAATAAATACTTAATAAACTACTAATACTAAATTAAAAATAATAGTATTTTAAAAATAAAAAACCGGCCAAGTGCGAGTCGGACTCGCGCACCGAGGGTTCCGTACAAACACTTTCCATCCCTAAGTGGTTAAGTTAAGTTTGCACCTGGTATGTATAGCGCCCCATATAAATTAGGTGCAAAGTTAGGTATTAAAAAAAAAATTATGGTTTTCGTAATTATTCCTTTATCTATGCTATAAGACCTTGCTTCGTACCAAATTTCAAGATTCTGAGTTCACGGGAAGCACCCTGTAGGTTTTGATTCCCTTGCAAGTGTCGAAAATTTGCAAATTAGGTGCAAAGTTAGGTATTAAAAAAAAAAATTATGGTTTTCGTAATTATTCCTTTATCTATGCTATAAGACGTTGCTTCGTACCAAATTTCAAGATTCTGAGTTCACGGGAAGCACCCTGTAGGTTTTGATTCCCTTGCAAGTGTCGAAAATTTGCGGCATAAACGGCTGTATCTTTTGATTGCGTTGGCTTAGAAGTTTGATTTTTTCACAGCTTCAAGGGACAGTAGACCTGAGTAATTGATATAAATTTCAGCTTCATACGTCCACGCGTTCCTGAGAAAAAGGGTCTTGACAGACGGACAGACGGACAACAAAGTGATCCTATAAGGGTTCCGTTTTTTCCTTTTGAGGTACGGAACCCTAAAAACACCCCCTCCAGCAGCTCTGCCTGTGGCATGGTCCCCATTCTAGTAAATGATTAATTGATTATTAACAAAAATTCTGGCATTTCATTTCATGGTATATTAACGTTATGGACAATGACTATTATTAATCAAATTATTTTAAAATTGAAATTCTGGCAAGTGAAGGTATACCGATAATAACAAGGAATTCGTGAAGTACACGAATAGGAATTAGGATTCAGAAATTAAAATGTTAAATTCTATACAAAAAATATGACTCCAAATTCTAGATGACCCTCTTTCTTAGAATATTGTAACGTTTCATTCACCCTTCCAAAGAAGACGGCTCAGTTATCAAACGTTAAAAAATTAGACGAGTGTCGTGTGGACGTAATATTGAGCTGACAAGCAGTGAACCGTGCGTGCGTGTCTTCATAGTTAACTATAAACTGGGATGTGGGATGTTGACTCGACGATCATTGGCTCGATAGACGTTTCGGCGAACGGTCTTATAGCGGAGAGTGTCGACAAACATGTCAAGAGACTCTCGCTAGATGGCTGGTCAAGGGTCAGATTCAGAAGGCGGTACTCCTGGACACGGCGCGCCAGGAGGTTCCTCTCTGCAGCCCTAGCCACCGGTAGCCGGGGCCCTCCGGTTTAGCATATATTTTATTTTAGTTAGTTAAGTTCTTAGTTTATAGTTAGTATTTTAATTTCTGTATTGTTATTATTGTAAACTTAAAAATGTATATTATTAATATATATTAAATGACTATAAACATCTAGATACAGCCAGATTTGTAGGCTGCATTCCTAACGAGATTTTAGTACGAGGTACTGTAAGAGGGGTGCAACTCAGTGGTCGTGGTTAAATAAAGATCAGGACTTCTTTATATATTTTATATTTGACTTCAATACAGTTCAATCCCGAATGCTGGGCTCTCTTGGTGAGTAACAGAGATGGTCATAATTCGAATATTCAAATAGATTTTTAATATAAAATCTTATCTGCCAGCTCTGCAGTCATCTACCAATAAGTTCCTTACAGTACACACTTTTATAAGACGCCGCCGCTGAGTGCTGATAAAAACATATTGTACCTATATAAGTAAGAACATAAAGACATTTCAAGTCGAAACCAATCCAGTCGGTGAAGCATTCCGGAGATAAGTTACTAAATACAATCATAAATTCATAATTAATCAGTCGAAACGTGTACTGCTGTGCTGGACAAAGATCTCCTAAGGTTTTACACGACCGGTCGTGCACCGACCCCGTCCAACGGCTTCCTGTGATCCTCACAGATCGTCGGACCACCTTGCTGGGGCCTCCCACGCTGCATCTTCCGGTACACGGCCGTCACTCAAGAACATTTGTGCTCCCCGACAAATTCAGTTCTAATTCTACATTTGACAAAATGCTTTCGTATTCCGTTTTTCGATTGTACAGTTGTCCAGATTTTTGGATGTTCTCGTGTACGAATACGGGTCGCAGGTTCGATAATTTAAACCAATATCGAATTTTATTGTTGATGCAGCTAGTCGAAAATTTTTCAAAATGGCGGAGAAATGGGCGTTAAAAACGTACTAAAAAATACATATTTCAGCCATTCAAAACGGACTCATAGTAATCGTTTTGTCATTTTTTGTGTTGTAGAAATCAAAATATTAAATTCCATAGCCTTAAATTCAACGTGTCTGTCGTATCGCTGAACATAACAGGAGCTAACAGAACGAGTATACCTTATTTTGTCATGTAGGGGAGAGCTCAAGATAGACAAAAATGGAAATTGCTCCACCGACAAGAGCCTAGCTCTTAAGTTTATGATAAGATAAAGATAAGATAAAAGATAAAATAACATTTAATCAAATAGGATCACAGGTATCACTTTTGCATCGTCAAAAGCTAACACAATCATTAAAAATTAAACTTCGTAAATTTAAAACATTGTCTAAATAAAACTTGCTTAAAATAATATTAAAATGACATTCATAATATTAGTATTATTAAAAATTGTACACATTCAATTATAGGTTTATTTTATACATGAACGTAGTTCTGGAGGTAGAATAATATTACTAATTATTTCTTCCTACAGAAACTGTGTCAAAAAACTTAATTGATATTATAATAATAAATATTCATGTCATTGAGTTTGAAAAAAAATATATGAACAAAATACATTAGGAGCGCTCATAAACGGTTACAGATCAGAATTTACGAAAATAATCAATAATACATTAAACAATCCAATATAGTCCATACTAGAGAAGATCAAACAAATAACTATCTGCAGTGGTAAGCTATATACTTATATGTGTTAATTTCTTAAAACTACGTAACTGATAGCTATGTAAATAATAATATATATTTTGTACTGCAATGTCACGCTTTAGCAGATGGATGAAGATAATAATTATGACTGTAAGGAAGGCCAAGCGTTTTTATCATTTATATATTCTTCAACGCTGTAATAAGCCTTGTGTAATAAACTATTTTTTAAATATTTTTTTAGACCAGGTAAGGGTAATTCTAGTACTTCCTTAGGTAACTTATTGTAGAAATGTATGCATTGGCCCAGAAAAGATTTCTGTACTTTCCGGACACGAAACTTGGTGATTGCAATTTTGTGGTTGTGTGTGTTCGCTAGCGTTGTGCATTTTTTTAAACGAATCAATGTTTTTATAGCAAAAATAATGTTATCGTAAATATATTGCGATGCCATTGTTAAAATATTGATTGTCTTAAAATGCTCTCTAAGAGATTCGCGCGAACTCATATTATATATAAACCGTACTGCTCTTTTCTGTAGGACAAATATTGTTTGTATGTCGGCAGCTTTACCCCACAGCAAAATGCCATAGGACATTACGTTATGAAAGTAGCTAAAGTACACTAGCCTAGCTGTTTCTACATTGGTCAGTTGCCTTATCTTTCTAACAGCATACGCTGCGGAGCTTAGTCTATTTGCTAATGAAGAAATGTGCTGACTCCATTGTAAGTTTTTGTCAATAGTTAAACCAAGAAATAGGGTTTTATCAACGAATTCCAGACATTCTTTATTTATGTAAATGCTACCACCAACAGATTTTACATTTGGTAATGTGAAGTTAATACATTTTGTTTTCTTAGAGTTTAGTAGCAGATTGTTGGCTGTAAACCAATTCAATACTCTAGTCAGAATGCAATTTATCTCATCGTAGTTTTCAGATTTACGGTTTACTTTAAATATTAAAGATGTGTCGTCTGCAAATAAAACAATTTGGCAATCGTTCTTTGGCAAATCGTTTATGTAGACGAGAAAAAGGAATGGGCCTAGGATGGATCCCTGTGGTAGCCCTAGTTTAATAGCGGTTTCGTCAGACGGAGTCCCGTTGACAACTACAGTTTGTTTCCGTGAACATAGATAACTTGAAATTAGTTTTAATGCTGTCTCAGATAATCCATAGTGTTTCAACTTTAGTATTATGGTTTGATGTTCAACACAATCGAAAGCCTTCGATAAATCGCAGAAGATCCCGACCGCATCACAAGAGCTTTCCCAAATATCGTAGACATATTTAATAAGCATAGAAGCGGCATCCGTAGTTGATCTTCCTTTTGTAAATCCAAACTGTCGATTATGAAGTAACTTATGATTATTAAAATGTGCCAGTAACTGATTTAGCATGAGTTTTTCAAATACTTTACTTAAAACCGGTAGAATGGAAATCGGACGAAAATTCGTTGTTGCTTTTCTCGCCTGACTTAAATAAGGGTAGAACTTTACTGATCTTCATCAAATCTGGAAATATACCATCACTTGCACATTTGTTGAAGATCGAGGATAGATGAGGAGCAATTATATCTATTACATTATTCATTAGTTTAACTGGTGTTCCCCACAAATCGTCTGTGCTTTTATTATTAAGGCTTTTAAATGTTTTATAAATAGTTTGCGGGGTAACAGGATTGAAATCAAAACAATGACTACACTGCTCTACTGCGGAATGTAAAAGTAGTTGTGCTTGAATGGCAGAGGAGTCAAGGGCTTTTGTGGCATCACTGGCTATGTTAGAGAAAAAACCTTGAAAAACTGTTGCTACTTCTCTATCAGAACTAATAATTGTATGGTCACATTGTATATTAAATTCATAATCATGGGTCTTTAGTTCACCACTCTCCTGATTAATAATTTTCCAGACAGTTTTAATTTTGTTGTCAGAAGACTGGACTTTTGACGAGATGTGCATAGATTTGGCAGCAGTACATACCTTTTTGAACACTTTTGAGTACTTCTTTACATATTCTAGAAAGGAGCTGTCTCTGTTGTATTCTTTCATTCCTTATAGTTCATACAACCTGTCTCTGCTTATGTAAATTCCCGTCGTTGCCCAATCACTAAATTTTCTTTTTATACTGGAATCCGAAATAGTCTTCTTTGTGAATATTCTATTAAATTGTGTTATAATTATGTCAAATAAAAGATTATACGATTGATTTGGTTCATTATGATTAAAAGTTGTCAATAATAAATTATTTTGAATGTCCGTTTTAAATTTATTTATTCGGTTCATCGTGTATGGTCTATATGTTATCGTCCGAGGACTAGACTCAATAAATCCTTCAAATGTTGCACTTTGTCCACAATGATCAGAATTAAACCTATTAAAAATTTCCCGTTTCAGACAATTACAGTCACAAAAAATATTGTCTAAGCAAGTGGCGCTGGTATCTGTACTTCTGGTCGGTTCAGTAAACAAGTTAGTTAAATGAAAAGACTTAAATAAATTTAAAAACCTTACACTGAGAGCTGAAGGTGGTGAGTCAATTAAATTGACATTAAAATCTCCGCAGACAACAATGTGTTTTTTGCTTTTTGACGCAGTTTTTAGCGCATTTTCCATGGCAGCTTCAAATAGGCTGTAGTTTGCGGATGGCGGTCTATATACGCATATAATTATGTAATCACCTAATTCTACACAAGACATTTCTATTACTTGTTCGATTGAGAATCTGACCACATCTTTTCGCTCCTTACATCGTAAAATATTGTTGACTAATATTAAAGATCCTCCACGGATTGCATTATGTCTAGCAAAGTAACTAATTAAATCATAATTTGTAAAATTAAATGTCATCTGTGATTAATTCAACCAGTGTTCGGTAACACACATTATTTGAATTTCATAGCAATTTAAAAATAATCCAATTTCTATTTCTTTGCTAGAAAAACCCTGAATATTTTGGTGAATAATTGTGAAATTCATGGGTTTTTCCGCTGTCCTTATATTTAGTTTAAATGACACTCGTTATTTTTCACATTCGATTTTACGTTACAAGCCAACAATTCTACCAGTAGTGATTTACATTTTTTTGTTAAGTATTGTTTGTTAGTTGCAACCGTGAAGTCACTTATTTTATTTAAATCGAAGAAGTGATATCTTCTATTGAAACAGATCGCGTTGTACATGAAATTATTGAGCTGGGCTAGCTTGTAATTGTATGTGCATGGCATAGTCTGCGAGTATGGAAAAGCGCATAGTATAACTGAACCAATTCCCGACTTTTCAATAATGTTTATCGCGTCAATTATTTTAGCTAGGCCAGCTCTGCCCATGTCAACGCCATGTCCCAACAAAATAATCAGAGTCGTGTCCCGATTAAATTTCTCTTTGGAAATTAACTCACAAATCTGTTCTGGGGTAGCATTGTGATAGCAATAATTCATGACTTTTTCAGTTAAAATATTTCTCAACATAGTACCTACTCCCTTTCCTATTTGGTCAGAAATAATGATGGTCCTTTTTACAAACTTTTGAGTTTTAAGGCTCGCTGGTAGGGTGGATGGTTCGCCCGCTGAAATGTCTAAGGGCACTGATGGGTTACCCATAGTCAATTGTGATGAAAGGGACTCGCCAAGAGGTATATCACCGAGCATCTCCGAGGTATCAGCAGCTGGTGGTAACGCGCAATTACAATAATGATTATTAGCCAAAGAATTAAAGCGATCTTCAATGTTTTTGCTGTCCTCTAACAACTGCGTAAAGGCCCGTATATGCTCTTTGATTTCATGCTGGGATTGGACATATAAATTGAATGTAGCATCTAACTTCTTTTTTGACATATCAATATCATTTTGCATGTCCAGTAAGTTTAACTCGTATGTAATCCTGTTTTCATGTAGTTGTTTTTCGTATTCCTGAGCTTTAATTCTCAGTACAAATAGTCCTGCCTTCATTTTAAAATAGTCTTTAGCACATTTTTTACTTTTTATTAATTTTTGTGTACGTCTAATATACCTATTAATTTTTACATATTTTTTTAACTTAGCATTACTATTAAAATATACAAGATCCTTAGTACTCGTTCCGCTGCCAACAAGTTCCTGGTATAAGTCTTGCGTATGTAAGGGGAGAGTAACCTATATTGAACCGGCGCTTAAATTGCACCACTTCGTATTTCTACCAAATAACACAATTTATTTATTACACCAAATTGGTGGACTGATTATGGCGCTGTTGTCGCTTAATTTTTTGTTGCCAGTGTAAATAAATTGTGTTATTTGGTAGAAATACAGAAGTGGTCCAATTTAAGCGCCGGTTCAATATAGGTTACTCTCTCCTATCACTTAATGCAGAGCCTGAATAGGAAAAATGTATACCCTAGCTCCACACAACTCGCGAAGTTGACCGAAGTTGGCCGAGGTATGGGTTACCGCAGCAAAGTGCGTCTCCACATTATCATTATTCGCCAGACTTTGGTCAACTTCGAGAGTGCCGTCTTCGAGAACGTTGCCAGCATTGTACGGAGAAAGAGCGTTCTCGAGAATATTTCTCATACAAATCGGAAAACGTTATCGAGAAGGGCATATTTCTATTCGCGAGTATTGTGGAGCCGCAAATCGTCTGGTGACAACTTAAACTCACTAAAATTTCGGTCACTGCTCTTCAAAACCTCGTATCTATAGTTTGTAGATAAATACTGAGATACGAGCTTTGTTTTAAGTACGTATTTGTTACTTAGTGAGTTTTGATTATCAACGGACGAAATAGAGCTGAGATACCTAATGCTAAATTGGTTCCTTGGAATTGGCAGTTGTCCAGTTCAAGTTATTATTTATTAAAAAAGAGAAATACATAAAATAAAAGACAAAGGTAATGAGATGAGACCCGGCCTTCCAGTTTCAGTCACGTTCAAAAAAAGTGTAGCATTCCAAAGATAAAGTTACCATTACTAAACATCATTATTAATAGCTTTTCACACTCACCTCTCAATGGCCCGGCCAAATTGGATGATTTAACGCTGCTTGCGAAACCGCATTCATTACAAGTAACATTTTTAATCGTTGTCCGTACCAATCGGAGAGAAAATTACCCTTATTTTGGAAGGCGTTTACGACGTTTTGACACGATTTTCATACGAATATCGCGCTACGTGGTGTAAGCGCCAGTGGACTAAAGATGTTATTGATGTGTATCGCTGTATATGTATCGAGTGACAGTGGGATAATTTATAATATGTACGCACTTAAATGGAACGGATATCTTTGGCGGAATTTTGAAGGTCTGATTTATCGACGAAAGTGTTATTTATTGGGTTTGTGCTGTAATCTACTGTTTTTGAGGGTGGGACAGGGTAATTAGATACCCAATTCTTTGGGAGAGTGCAGTTATTATAAAGGATACGGTACCTACTCTCCGAGCCATCGTGAGATCATCCGATACCCACCTGATAGTGATACGATTACGATAAAAGGCTGTGCCGTAGCGCACAGACTTCAGAGGGATTACTCCGAAGTTCAAATTTCGTAGATAGATCGTATTCAGCCTTCCTACAACGAAATTATGGATCTATATCACACTATAATAGTATGTACGATTGTTAGACTACCAGATCAAAGCTCCCTTATTTACCTTTCATTAAGTAACAACCTCTATGTAGGCGACGACCGCGTCCGTCGATGGCCGTCTAGACCGGCAACTCCGAAGCTCAGGGATAGCTATACGGAGCGAACGGACTGTATAGGAGATAGGCGTAAACTAAGCGAACAGGGACTAGTAACCGAAGGAAAAACGAAGTAAATCAAACGAAAATATATTTAACACAAATTAACAACAATAAACGGATTTAGTATCTGTCTAATTAACAGTAAATCGCGGACCGATGATACTACGCTACACTGAAACTACAAGATGGTCATAAAGTGGATAGCTGAAGGCTCGAATGTGACTGGAAATCGACTGACTTGTGACAAGAAAGTGACTGGAGTAACAAACAAAATTAGCCGTCTCTTTTACAAAATCTATAATCTCAGGGGGACGCCCGCCCTTTTTCAATAAAATCGAATTGCTCAAAATATACAACATTTTTCTTAAAATTTTCCTTAAAATTTGCATCGAAATGTCAACAGATATGACTCATTTGTTTTCGACTACGAATGTAAAGTTTACGGCGAGTCATCTTTGTTATGATTCTATTTCCTATGACCGGAGCTCTTTACATAAATAAGTGATTATAAGGGAGAAATAAGCAGACTCTTTTATGGGCGACGATCTTAATTCTAGTTTTTCCAAATAATATTTATTTATTTATTTTACTTAAATACTAGACGTTTTGCCGTTGCTGCCCGTAACACTCTATCACCTTAGAAAAATGCGTCAAATTTGAATAAAAACAAAATATACCTTGTCTGCTGCCTTGGGTACAGGGAAAAAAGTTTTGGACAATTCGTTGTGTTTTGTTAATGGGTAACTAAAAAAAAAAAACTACACCACCTTTTCAATAGTTACCGCGACTGGAAACGTTGAATATCTCTATCTTTAAAAAAAACCGCATCAAAATCCGTTGCGTAGTTTTAAAGATCTAAGCATACATAGGGACAGACAGACAGACAGCAGGAAGCGACTTTGTTTTATATACTAATGTAGTGATGGAGAATATCATGTCATGCATAAACTTTGTCGTAGGTAGTTGAATACAATGCTTGCGAATAGAAAGCCCATAGTCACGCAAGTATTTATAGCTAACATATACATAATTATGTTGCAATTAATTGTTGCCTGGATTTCCATATACTCGCTAATTATACGTGATTATGTGAGCTGAAGTGAATGGATACAAAACCATTCGACCTCCGAACTTCCCTGAATATATTAATGCAATTTACATGAAAAACTTCGTTTTACCGATTGGATGTTCCCACAATACGGTATTTAATGACGGCTCAAATCAGGTACTCTTTATGCAATGTCAAAAACTATTTGTTAGTATGAAATTTGGTATTCCCTTGATTTGTCTAATTTTTTTTTGTCTAATTTCAGTTTGTCTAACAACTTTTACCATAATGAACATTTTTTCTAAAGGCAATATGTATAATATCATTTCTCATAATTATTATTTTCTCGAAATTCGTTTTGCCTAAATGATCATTTTCATAACTCTTGTTTTGTCGAATATTATTTTATCTAAAACTCACTTTGTCGATTCTTATTTTGAAAATTGTATGGTTGGGTTAAAGACCGAATACTGTAGGTTAGGTTAGGTTTGTTTTATGACCATGGATAGCGGAGCGAGCGAAGCGAGCGGAGCGAGCGAAGCGAGCGGAGCGTCAGAATGCTTGCTAAATAAATAAATTAGGCAAAAAAATTGTTAGGAAAAATATGTTTGTGCGAATAAAAAATTAGACCGAATAAAATTAGATGAAATAAGATTATGTGAAATGAGTATTATACCAAACGAATTTCACTCAAATGACAATTAGGCAAAGTGAATAGTTATGCTAAATAATATTAGTTTAAATGAAATTAGGTAAACCGAAATTAGGCAAAAAGTTGTTAGACAAAACAAGGTACAACCATGAAATTTGTATAAAGATGCCACTTTTGCCAATTAAAAATAGTAAAATGTCCAAAAGTCAGTGGTAGTTTATTTAGTTCCGTGTCAGTAGTTTCAATGACAAAATTAATTTTCACTATTGTCGAATACCGTATTAAGATTAATAAATATTTCTAAGAGGTGCATGTGCACATGCATAATAAATTATTTCACGATAATAAACATTACATGGACACAGAATGTTCGAATAACTTACGTATTGTTTTTAGGCAATAATTAGGTATCACATTGAGAAGCTCAATTCAGGGAAAAAAAAGGTAAAAGGAAACCGGCCAAGTGCGAGTGCTCGAACTGGCGCATCGAGGATTCCGTACAAAAACTGCCCATCTTAACTGGCCGGGTTAAGTTAAGTTTGCACCTGGTATGTATGGCGCCGCATACAAATGAGATGCAAAGTTAACGCAACCGATCACGTTTGTTGTATGGTATGGTAGCCCCACTTAAATATTTATTTTATTCTGTTTTTAGTTGTTATAGCGGCAACAGCAATACATCATCTTGTGAAAATTTAAACTGTCTGGCTATCACGGTTCATGAGATAGGTACAGCCTGGTGGAGATACAGACGGATAGCGTAATAGGCTTAGTAATAGGATCCCGTTTTTTACCCATTCGGTACGGAACCCTAAAAACGACTGCATCCTGTATATTCGATAGCGGCCGCAATATCTCAACGGTTGCGTGTGAATACATTTATTCATGTACACCGTGAGAGTCCTTACTCCAGTTAACGGTGGTTTTAATGGACCCATAAACAGTGGCTGATATCAGCAACAAAACAGAGACCCCTATGGGTTGGTACCATACGACTCTGTTTTACCACTGCCTGAAACTTAAATTCGTTTTGCCGAATGATGGTCATTATTCGTATGGTTCGGAGAACGGATTAATCGGCTTTTTTTTAATCTTCACTCAGAAATATTTGGAACGGATTAAACTCGCGCGAAGGCTACTGAATTAATGAGTAACTCGGAAACTTAATAAACAGTGTTGCAGGTGTAATCGCTTTCCATCGGGCGATCCGTTTGCTCGTTTGTCCCCTATGATATAAAAAAAAATCTAGTACTTACTACAGCAAGTATGGATTAGTTAGGGATTAGGCCAATTTGTTCTTAGTTCGTCCCTGATATTATTTATATGTGATTACTAAGAATTCTGGCAGTAGCCCATGTGAGTTTTCGCTAGGGGAGTGTATCCTACTGCTCGCCTAGTTTAACTGTGACATCTGTCACTTTCCTTTCAATACGCCGCGAGCAAGACGGGTGATGCTGAGACCCGCGAAGTCGCGGCAAAATAGGCTAGCCGTTAATTGAATAACACTTTTCTACAGCCAATAAAACTAATGAGAAAATCCAGAAATGTCTAACCCTTTCGTATGGAACTCATGAATTGGGTTGAAACGGTTGGGAATGACCACTTAGCAGCACGACTGGCTGTTTGGAGGTGCTCAGTCCGTCACTGAGTCACGAATTCGAAGACTTCTAGGTTTTATAACCCGATTAAATTAAGTTTACGCCCTATTTGTATGCTGATCGGTAGCGATAAGGTGCAAACTGAGTTCACATGGCTCCGAGCTTTGGTTAGGTGTGTTTTATAAGTTCAAATTTTAAATATTTCTTATATATTAGGTATAACGTGTGCCGTGTACCCGGAATATCTTCGTAATTATCTGTTTGTTTACGTTAATACAAAATAATGTAACAAGATATATTTTTTATTCCATATATAGCACGATAATAATTAGTAGGTATCGGGCTTCTGATATAGCACGGCAGGACGTTAGACAGCTTTGGAGCGGGTTAACATTATAATACAATTAATACTCATATTCATTTATCTATTAAGTAATGTACTTAATAGAAAGGGCAAATATTTGTGTGATGAACACGAATATTTGTGCCTGGGTCATGGATGTTATTTTAAGTATGTATATATCTATATAAGTACGTTTATCGTCGTCTAGTGTCCATAACACAAGCCTACTAGAGCTTACTGTGGGACTAGATTGATTTGTGTGAGGTTGTCCGATATTTATTATTATTATTATTATTTATTATTTAATAGATAAATGAATAAATGAACCAAACTGCCTTTGGTTGCTATATCACTCATTAAATGAGGGTCTCATGATGACCAGCTTGTGTCGGGGACGTTTTAATTGCCCAAGCGAGCGAACCGTCTCTACTACACCTTCGCCAACATTTCTTTCGTATGTCCAGGTGTCTGATGTTCGGATTTTCGACTGTTCTCGCCGACATTTCTCATGAAATTTTGTCAGTAGGTTCGATAAGTATATAGATTTTTTTTGTCGAGTCAGTATTTCAATTTTTTTCAGTGTTAGAGATATAGGCCACGCAACAAAGATCATATTTCAGACATTTTGAAAAAATATTGTGAGGTCTTGTAATTCATAGAGCCACTTGTTATTAGCTTTAATATTTGTTGCAAGTTTCATAATATTCAAGATTCGCCTATAATATAATAGGTCGCGAAAAAAAACAATGAGTTTATACCTTGAACGCACGATCATAACGAGCATGCTATAAAATTCCCCACTTAACGAGTATTTACTTGCTTAAATATACACCTTTACCTTTAAAGCGGTTTATTACTCTTAAAATCTATTTCGAGTCCGGTCTATCAACGATCATTCTACCAGATAGGGATCAAAAATAAATGTCCCATTTATCGTGAAAGCTAGTGGGTCGGTTGAATAGGGATGTCCCGCTCGGCTTCGATCCATCAACGGGTGATACCATCTCGCATCGAGGAAAGGTGTGGGTTTCGACGAGGACAGCTAAATTCGATGTTTCTAATGGCATATGTCCGACATCTAGCTGCTTTATGTCTAATCCTACTTTAGTTAGCGTCTTTGTGTCTAGTGCCTACTTCAGTTTTGTCATTTATTTAATTCGAAATGTTAAATTCACTTAAGGTTGCGTCTTTGTAAATGCCAAAAGAAGTGCGTTTAAATCAAAGGAATATGATTGGCCCATTTTACACAGCCTAAGCTCCGCTCCGATCGAAATGGTCAATCAAAATACTTATGTAAATATATCGGCCATATACATACTTATGAATGTACTGAATAAATATCTCATTTATCATGAAAGCTAGTGGGTCGGTTGAATAGGGATGCCCCGTGAGGCTTCGATCCATCAACGGGTTATACCATCTCGCATCGAGGAGAGATGTGCATTTCGACGAGGACAGCTAAATTAAATGTTTCTAATGTTGTTTGTCCGAAATCTCGCTACTTTATGTCAAGTGCGTAGTTGTGATCAATTTAATTCGAAATGTAAAATTATGACGCCCAAAAGAAGTGCGTTTAAATCTGAGGTATGATTGGTCCATTTTATACAGCTCCGCTCTAGTCGACATGGTCAAATCAATATACTTGTGTATATCGGTCATATTACATACTTATGAATGTACTGAATAAATGTCTCATTTATCGTTTTTCGTGAAAGCTACTGGGTCGGTTAAATAGGGATGTCCCGCGAGGCTTCGATAAACGGGTGATACCATCTCGCAACGAGGACATATGTCGATTTCGACGTGGACAGTTAAATTCGATTTTCTCTCTCATTGCGATGAGATGAATGTATGCTGTCATCACATAATGCACTATTCAAGGTAAATCATATATCTAAGAGGGCTCAAAACAAAACTGGTGCGTGTAATTTTGAAGGTACGAGTAAGGTTACTGAATTGGGTATATCGCAATGCCTCGTCTATTTAGGGCCCAGTGCTAACGCTATTCAAAGGTCCCACTATATGTTTTGCAGTTTTATTCACTTAATACATGTAACCAGGTTAGGGTTGCCACTTACAATAAGTCCCGGCTTGAATAATGGTCTCCCGGTGTCTATTCGGCCATTACAGAACTTGTCTCAGTCTCAGCTTGAAAACGTAGCGATCCGCGCCGATGTCGCCAGGACGGCTTAGATTTTTCCCGATGCACGATGGCCGAAAGTTTTTATAACAACCCTAAACCAGGTTGGCTTGAATAATATCAACAAACTAAAAAATAGAAATATATAGCTATATTTTTAAGTAGAATTTACCCACATTACATATTTATTATTCGAAAAAGTTACACAGCATTAAAGTAATAAAACCAAGGCACGGTGAACGACAAAATTAAAAAGAATATGAATACAAAGATGGGATTTTATCGCGTTGTAAAGATGTGTAATTAAATTAAACCCTGTTAAGCTGTGATAATTAGCATACCTGGGATAACCTATAAATTGAAAAATGAAATCACTTAAACATATATACATATTTTAACCGAATAAATATCATAGCCTGAAATATCTATACCTGTATTCATAATTTTTTTTTTGTTCAAGTATAATTATAAAATAAGTATAGTTTACGCAACTAAATATAGAGTTAATTTGCTGCACTTTCCTAACAAAAAAAAACTATTATGTGAATGGTTTAACAGTTTTAAATTGTTGTACCTATCGTTCAGAAACTCTTTCTAAACGGTGGAACGAAACGAAATCTTTGCGTCACACATTGTGTGATTTTAATCGATCTCCAAACATCGGTGTAACTATTGGGCAACTCATGAATTCAAGATGTGAGTAGCTGTAGTGAACCTCTACAATTGACAACATTTAATTTGTTTGACCGAGCTTTTTTCCGATATTAGCTTGTTTTCGAAAATATCCGAATTTGTGATTGAGAAATTAATTTGAAAAGTTCCATTTCTAAAATAACGCTGGCGAGCAGTAATTGTTCACAGCGCAGAAAGTCGTACAGTCGGTATAACTAAAGCGGATTTAGTATGGAAATTGTATCACTGACACTGATCTTTTTGTGTGTTGTGACTGTCACATTTTCCTAGAGTTGACGTCATGTAGAGGACCGATTCTTCAATGGCGAAGCTTTCAAAGTTGCAAATATTTTCAAGACTAGCTCTTATAAGATTGTACTGAAACTCACTTTTCTTGGATAGACGCCATTATTGCAGGGACAATTGTGTGAGCGCGTGGTACTCGCCCTACAGCGCCATCTGTTGGTACATTTTTAGGGTTCCGTAGTCAACTAGGAACCCTTATAGTTTCGCCATGTCCGTCTGTATGTCCGTCCGTCCGTCCGCGGCTTAGCTCCGTGATCATTAGTACTAGAAAGCTGAAATTTGGTATGTGTATGTGTATGTATAACGCAGACAGAACGGTAAAATAAAATTAAAAAAAAAATTTTTTTTCGGGTACCTCTCGAACACCTAAAGTGGGGGTGAATTTTTTTTTTTCGCTTCAACACTGGTGTGTGGGGTGTCGTTGAATAGGTCTTGTAAAAATAATAGGGGTCTTCTAACATTATTTTTTGATAAAGTCAGCAGTTTTGTAAATATTCGCTCCAAAAACAAAAAAATAGTGTCCCCCACCCTCTAACTTTTCAACCATGGGCCGAAAATTCGGAAAAATTCATGTTAATGAGGCCTTGTAAGTACTTTCAATGAAAACTATATTGAACAAAATCGGTCAAGCCGTTTTTGAGATATCGCCAAATTTCATATTTTTTCTTTAAAAGGTCGTAAGTTGACTTCCAAAAGGTAATAAGTGATTACAGTTTCTAGGGCGTTTACAACCTTTTTATAGAGCTTAAAATCTTTCTTAACGTAAACCTCGGGCTTAAAACAGCAGTTTATTGTGAAGGATGAGCAACTACGGAACCCTACACTGAGCGTGGCCCGACATGCTCTTGGCCGGTTTTCTATGTCCGCTCACCACGCCGCCGTAACGGCTGGACAGATTTTAACCAGTTTTGGTACAGGGATAGCAGGACAGGGCAGGAAGGTTATAAGATACTTTCTATCCGACTACAGTTATAAAAAAAATTAGTTGGACGAAGATGCAGGGCACCTTCTAGTAAGTCATGCATGTTATTCATCTCTTACTTTTTACGGCATCGTAAAGTAACCGAAAGAGATGCAACATCAACGTTTAGAAAATACATCCAAATGAACTGCCAGCCTAAGCAACATGTGTGGCAACAATTAATAATTTAATAAAGCCCCACAAAGTTTCAAGTAAAATTCCACTATCCCGATATTTAAATACGTAACTGCGAGATAAAGATCCCGACGTGATCGATCTCGGAGGTGTAAAGTGTGATGTCAAATTACACGCGCACTGTGATTCATTAGTGTGGGCACAAATTAAAATATTGATCTTACTCCAGTCACTGAGGAAATCGATTCAGGTCATAATTCTTCCAGTCATTAAAGGGGTGTCCTGTTAAAATATATTAAAATAATCTAATAACTTATTGTTACTTGTAGCGCCACCTAGTGGCATTATTTGTTGTTTGTACCATATGTTCCTAATCTGTGGTTATAATTAAAAAAAAGTTAGTCTCATTGCAACAGCTATTGTGTTTTATTAGGTTATTGGTCCAGAGCGCTTTTAAATTAAAATATTTAGTTAGTTTTGTCAAAATGTCGACGGCAAGTTATATAGTTAATGTGCCGAAACTCAAGGGACGCGAAAACTATGATGATTGGGCGTTCGCGGTGAAAAATGTTGTTGGAAGGAATTGATATCGACAACATAGCGGCGGATTTGAGTGAAGCAGAACAAAAGAAGGCTAAAGCGAAGCTCGTGATGACAATCGATCCTACGTTGTACGTGCACATCAAGAACGAGAACACAGTTTCTACATTGTGGCTCAAGTTGAAACAGTTATTTGACGATACGGGATTTACTCGGAAGATAAATTTACTTCGGACATTAATATCTATACGTCTTGATAATTGTGAATCGATGACAAATTATGTGTCTCAAGTGGTGGAAACAGCGCAACGTTTAAAAGGAACGGGTTTTGAAATCAATGACGAGTGGATCGGTTCATTGCTGTTAGCCGGACTTCCAGAAAAATTCTCGCCAATGATAATGGCGATTGAACATTCAGGTTTGACCGTTAGTACAGACGTGATAAAAACGAAGTTGCTTGATATGAGGTTGCCTCTGAGGTTGGTAGTAGTGGAGCAGAATCTGCGTTTTGGTCGCACCATAGATCGAAACCTGGCAACACTCTACACGTTAAGTCAAAACCTTCAACGACAAATGTCAACAAAGCGTCTGTTGGTACGAAGCAAATAAAATGCTACAATTGTAAGAAAATCGGCCACTACAAGAACCAGTGTACTGAATTAATAAAAAGGAAAGAAGCAGGTGCATTCAGCGTAGCCTTTTTAAATGGAGAATTCAGCACAGAAGACTGGTATATCGACTCGGGGGCAAGTTTTCATATGACGGCAAACCAAGAAAGCCTATTGCAAACACGACACGGACAAGAAACTAAAGAAATAGTTGTTGCTAATAAAATGACTATGCCAGTTATGTGTTGCGGCGATGCACAGATTACGACAGTGGTGCATAATTCTCAGTTTGACATTCCAGTGCGAAATATTTTGTGCATTCCAAATCTCACGACAAATCTGTTGTCAGTTAGCCAGTTGATAGCAAACGGAAATACTGTTACATTTAAGAAGAATGCTTGTCATATCCGTAATCGACAGAATGTGCTAATAGGAATAGCTAATTTAATAAATGGAGTGTACAAATTAAACACTGTGAAAGAAGAGAAAGTGTTAGCGGCGGCAGTAGCTCCGACAGCAGTGGCACCGGCGACATCGTCGGCGGCGGCACCGACACCGGCGGCGGCGGCACCGACAGCGGCGGCGGCGGCACCGACGGCCGTGGCAGCACATGCCAGAGATGCTAGGAGGTGGCATAGAAGACTGGGACACATCAATAGCAGTGACCTAGAGAAAATGAAGAATGGCGCTGTGGAGGGTGTGTCATATAAGGATAAGGCAGAAATTCAGAAATCTAACTGTGAAGTAGACATGTGCGCCGGTCGCAGAATGCTCGGCGGCGGCGTCTGTCAAAAAATCGGCGGCGGCGGCGTGAAATCGGCGTGAAATCGGCGTCAGGGTTAGGTGAATGAAAAAACATATTGATGGGTATGTTTTATTGGATTTGAGAGAAAATCAGTTAAATACGTGGTATAAAAACATTTTAAAAATCAAATCAAAGTCAGAATAATAATGTTGTATGTAAGATCAATAACTTCTAAGTAACAAAATTAAATATTCCCTTAAATATCAACGTTCTAAATATTAACATACACGTGAAACATCACATCAAAGTATATAACATTTTTTTTTCTAAAATAGTGTCAGACCACGCTAACTCAAACCATACAAAGTGAGTCAGTTTGTATGGTTTGACAGTTCATTTGCTGTGCAGAGTTAGCGTGGTCTGACTATAATCAAATCACAGTTTACGTTATATCAACAATTTGTATATAATCAACAATTAGTTTAAATCGAAGTATTTTTGGTAAAATCGTAAAGTTATTATAATAATAAATACCATAAAATGGGACGATTTTATGCAAAAGGGTTCACTTTGTTGATAAGGACGCACTGTCAGGATTTTTTTTATTATTATTTGTATAAAGATGGACTCTAGTAATAAATGACAAAGTGGACGTTATTCTTTTGGTTGAAAACGTCAGAAATAAGTTTTTGTTTTGCTTAACTTCTGAAAAACTTTATTAAATTGCGTCTTTCTGCTAAAATGAGATTGTCCAATGAGTTATTATTTAACCAAGCGTGGTAATAAATGCAGTAATGATTTCATAGTTAATACCATGTTAGTGTTATAATTTCTTACTAGACTGAGTTAGTTGCACATAGACCTATTAATTCTAATACTATGTGTAATAAACAGAGTTTTAATAGAGGTAAAATAAATACCACATGGTAATCTACTTTTGTACTTTACTTACCGTCCAAAATAGCTGTCCGGGTCTTCTTTTTGTGCATTTGCCAAACAGGGTATGCAAAACACCTGCTTAGGAGACACACTCCGTCTCTTCCCATCTTGTTCTACCATAAGATTCCCGAAATGCTTTACTTTTAATTTATGAATGTCTGATGATCCGTCTTCACTTTGTTCCTCGCTCATAATGAATTTAAAATAAACGTCACATACACCAGAAACTAAAACTGTAATCTACCGCGCACACGCAACACAAACTGACTAATGAGTTACCCCGCTTAATAATATTTTTTCTAGTGTTTAAGGGATTACACCTGACCTGAGTGAGCGGTGGGGGTAAGGATGTGGGCATGCAGCACAACAGTGCCACAATAAAAATAACCCTTATTGTTTTCCGACTTTTACAGATAACAAGTATTAAAAAAAACATGAACACCACGATTTTGAGGGGCAATGCAACTCCATTTTACAATTACCTACCGAGATTTTTAATCGTACATACACAAAAACCCGTAACATCGGACATTTGGCGTAAATCGCTTTTTTTTCTTAAATTATTAAAAAAAACACGCTTTATTTTCTATTCACATAAAAAATGTCCCGAACACTTATTGAAAACCCCCCCGGACGTCCTCCAGATGGCCTTCAAACTAGGACTATTCTGGGAAAAACCGGCAGCCCTACTCGTACAGAAAATAAATATCATATCATCTATTTATAAAGTACAGGACAGGTTACATTATTTAAATCCGCATAAATACAAATTACTGAAGGTCACGCCGATTTCACGCCGATCATTCATCGGCGGCGGCGGCGTGTCAAAAACGGCGGCGGCGGCGCCGCGCCGCGGCGGCGCACATGTCTACTGTGAAGTCTGTTGTGAGGGAAAACAGGCCCGCCTACCCTTCCCATCTGGTAACCATAGGAGTGAAACACTGCTGGAGGTGGTACACTCGGATTTATGTGGACCTATGGAGACAAAATCACTTGGTCAAGCAAGATATTTTCTACTTTTTGTGGATGATGCCAGTCGTATGACATTTGTTTATTTTTTAAAAGAAAAAAACCAAGTGTTACGGTATTTCAAAGAGTACCAGAAAATAGTAGAGAACCAAACAGGAAATAAAATAAAGGTACTCCGGACAGACCAAGGAGGAGAATTTTGTTCACAACAGATGGAAGAACATTTAAAAATGTCAGGCATAATCCATCAGAAGACAAATCCCTACAGTCCTGAACAAAATGGTCTTTGTGAACGCTTTAACAGAACAATAGTTGAACGTGCCAGGTGCTTACTTTTTGAAGCTGGACTAAACAAAAGTTTTTGGGCTGAAGCGGTCAACACAGCAGTTTACCTGAAAAACAGGTCGCCGGCCTCAGGCTTAGGACAGATTACACCATTTCAGAAATGGACAGGCAAGAAACCAGATATGAGTCACATCAGAGTATTCGGGAGTCCTGTGATGGTGCATGTACCCAAAAACAGAAGACAAAAGTGGGATAAAAAGGCCATGAAGTTGATTTTAGTGGGTTATCCAGAAAATATAAAGGGATACAGATTGTACAACCCAGATACAAAGCAGATTACTACGAGCAGAGATGTAACTGTCCTGGAAAAAGAAGAGAAGGAAACAGATTATGCTCAGATAGTAGTGCAGGAGGTGGTGCCAGACAGAACAAGAAATGAAGAAGAGGACGACGAGTCAGTGGAGGAAGAAACTGAAGAAGAAAGGACTCTTCTAGATGAAAATGATCCGACCTTTGTCTGTGATGAATCCAGCTCAGGCTTATCCTCATCAGATGACTCATATCGCACTATAGGTGAAGAAGAGAATACAGACGAAGCTCACATACTAGTCAGCAAGCGTGTCAGAAAGCCAGTAGAACGGTATGGTTTTACAAACCTATGTGTGACAGAAGAGCAGATGTCCTGTGATGCAGAAATCACCTACGAGGAAGCGATGAATGGGCCAGAGAAAGAGATGTGGAAGAAGGCAATGATGGAAGAGCTGAAGGCTTTCGACGAAAATCAAGCATGGGAGATGGTGGATGAAAAAGAAGCAGACAGAGTAGTACAGTGCAAGTGGGTGTTTAAGAAAAAATACGAAAGTGATAACAAAGTGCGTTATAGAGCTCGGTTAGTGGCTAAGGGCTTCACCCAGAAAGAAGGAGTGGACTATACACAGACTTATTCACCAGTTCTTAGGTATTCAACGTTGAGAATGTTATTTGCTTTAAGTGTAAAAATGAATTTTGAAATAACCCATCTTGATGTCACTACGGCATTCTTAAATGGCTATCTTGATGAAAATGTATACATGCAAGTTCCACCAAACTTAGAATGTAGTAAGAATACTGTCCTTAAATTAAAACGTGCAATATATGGACTAAAACAATCTGCCAGGGCATGGAATAAGAGAGTAGATGACTGTTTGTTGGAACTTGGTTATGTAAAGTCAAAACTCGAGCCATGCTTGTACAGTAAGAAAAAAGATAATGAGCAGATAATAATAACTGTGTTTGTAGATGATTTTTTCATCTTCTCTAATAGTAATGCTATGACAGAGGAGTTGAAAAAAAATTTGATGTCAAATTTTAAAATTAAAGACTTGGGTCAGGTAAAAAGATGTTTAGGTATGAGAGTCAAAAACTATGAAAATGGCAGTATATCCTTAGACCAAGAGCAATTTGTCAGTCATATATTAAACAAATTTAATATGTCAAATTGTAATACTGTTGATACACCGATAGAGAACAATTTAAAATTAGAGAAATCTGAGAATGTTGTAGATTCACAATATCCTTATCAGCAGCTTATAGGTAGCCTAATGTATCTCTCTGTACTCACCCGACCAGATATTAGTTACAGTGTTAGTTATCTGAGTCAATTTAATAATTGTTATGGAAACGCTCATTGGAAACACGCTAAAAGAATATTGAAATATTTGCAAAAGACAAAATCATTTGGGTTGATGTTCACAAATGATAGTTGTAATTTAGAAGGGTTTGTTGATTCCGATTGGGGATCAAATACCATTGATAGGAAATCCTATACAGGATTTTGCTTTAAGCTATCGGGCACTGTAATATCATATGAATGTAAGAAACAACCGACAGTGGCCCTATCTAGTACAGAAGCGGAGTACATGGCAATTTCTGAGGCATGTAAGGAGGCAATTTATTTAAAAAATTTGCTTTCAGAAATTGTCAGTTGCGACTATATCATTACCCTGTATAATGACAATCAAGGTGCTCAGAAGTTGACAGAAAATCCTTTGTTTCATAAAAGGACAAAGCACATTGATGTGCGTCACCATTTTGTTAGGGAAGCAGTTGCTAACAAACTTGTGAAAATAGTTCATCTGCCAACATCTGAAATGCCTGCTGACCTATTAACAAAAGGATTAAGCAGTGTAAAGCATAACTATTTTGTTAATAAGTTGGGTATTCAAAGCGTTGTATGATATAAGCTTTGTTAAATTTTTTATTTTGTTTTTTATGTTTATGAAGCTTAGATTATTTTAATAAGTGGAGGTGTTAAAATATATTAAAATAATCTAATAACTTATTGTTACTTGTAGCGCCACCTAGTGGCATTATTTGTTGTTTGTACCATATGTTCCTAATCTGTGGTTATAATTAAAAAAAAGTTAGTCTCATTGCAACAGCTATTGTGTTTTATTATGTCCCAATTGCGATAATGCGTAGATGAGTTTTAAGTGTAGCAGATGTAGATATTGTAGATTTTGGGAATATATCGGTGTCACCAGATATAGGGAAGTCTTTCCTTGGAGGCCAAGGTAAACACACACAGAATTACCTATATAATGTATTGCATGAACACGTTGTAGGACTACTAGTGACCTCTATTCTGTGGCTAACATAATATGGAGTCACGCTATATGTTAGCTATACACAGTATGTGTCACTACAGTATCAATTATTTCGTTTCAGACAAGACAGATACAAATTTTCACAAGTTTGTTGACTACTCGGTCGCAGTTCCATTTATCACAGACCCGTTCTTATTACGAAATGTACTATAAAGTGGTTTCTGTTATGCAAGGATGAATTTAAGAACATTTTTTTCAGTGCTTAATTTTCTATTGTCAAATAGTAATTTTCGTGTTTGTGTTGCTTATTTGAAAATAAACCCCCTGACGTCGACTTATGATTAGAACTAACTAAAGTAGAGAATGCAAGATATCCTTGTTGATTGGGGTATAGCCTGGGCTCGAATTAAAATATTTATCTCGGATTATTTTAATCGCTTTCACACGAGTTATTCGGACCGGCGTACGTGTGTTGGTTCAGCTTTATAGCCTGTTAATAATAATAATAATAATGTGTTAATTGAAATTATCAGGCAATTTGTAGTCAAATGGTTTAAGGCAAGTTCCTCCTGCCGACGCTGATAGTTGGTAATTCGCGCCCATGCTTAACTTAGCTATCTGAAATTTCACATACTTGGAAATGTAATCTATTTCCGTAATTTTCAATCCCCCTTTCCCCATCGAAAAACCGAGATTTTGCCAACCCGAAGGGTTCCCCTAACTTTACGTAATTAATAAATCGCCCCTCAAAACTATACACACGTTGGTCTAACTAAAGTCCGACGCCACAAAAATACAGATTTGTAAGTTTACCACGGTAGCAACGATATAACCAAAAGTCGATACTAAGTATTACATATGCGATTTGCGGGAAACTGTATTTAGTAATCTCCCTCATTAAAATAATAATATTATTATTTTAATTAATATGGATTTCCGAAAAGTAACTCCTGATTAAATTAATTAATCTACGATTATAGAATCAAAACACAATGGATGAAATTTTCCTAACACGTAATATTTTTTATAGCTGACAATAAGCCTCCTACGAGATATAAATAAGGCAATCTGGGAGTTTTCTTTGGCGGTTCTTTCTCCTCAGTAAGCCTTTAGTGAACTGCTGGTAGATATTTTAAATAAATAATAAATGCCCTTCTGGCACATGTGTAACTGTCTTTACACATTAGACCCATATGGCATGTATGAACACCTTTATTTTAAATAATAAAATAAATTTATTAAAAGACAAACACTTAGCAAAATACATGTCACAGCATCCACAGCACAGATTTCAAATTAATATTAATTAATGGTTAATTTTAAATTAATATTTACAAAATGGGTAGTCTGCACAAATGTAACTTTGACAGAGAAAAATTGTGTTTTTCTCATTCAACCTTTGACAACGGTATCTGTAAAGGGACTGAAACGTCAGGGAGGCTCAAATAATTAATATACGCGATATAATCCGTTTAAATTGTTTTATTTAAATGTGTGACAGTCGCGGAAACCGAAGAAAATATTAAATTGAGATTACTAAGCTACTTTGTGTTTCATATGGTACGCGAGCGAAGTAGCAGACAATAACCTAGTTTCACAAATAAATAAATGTGATAGCTCACTGATGAATGCTTCACTATAAAAAAATACGTAAATTATTCCCGTTTTATACACTTAATTTCCTTTTCGATTCGTCTCGTATCCGAATCGCACTTATCGTGTCGTTATTCCGAATTGGCCAAGTTATGATTATTAATTCCTGGTAGTGGTAGTACGGGATAATTTGCCTTGATGGCTCATGTTCCTTGCTGCGTAAACAGTCCACCATTACGAGTTTACATGATAATTCCAGGCACTAAAACAAATCGAGTGTTCTCTCCACTCGTTATTTATTTAAAGTTAATAGTAGAAAATGTCGTTAGTAATTGGGCAGTTGATGAGGCTATATGTGTAATGATAGACTGTAAAAAATATACACGAAGAATACTGAATTAATATTTCAAGATTGTTCTTATATGGGGATATAAAGCTCATAAAATATACCCTACTAAGGTGTAGTTGTGTGGAATTTATTCGTACCCTTCGTGCTTTAAAATGGCACTGTACATTAATTCTTCTACGACATCGTCCATCTTTTTTTGGTAGGAAATGAAGAAGATAGATGATTTAGTTATAATAGACGATAAAAGTTGGTAACATCATACTCCGGGCAATAGAGTTATAAATGTTATAATAAAGTGTTTTAGAATACCTCAAGCGCTTTCGTAATAGGTATGTGTCGTTTTCAAGCAATAAGGTCCACTTTCTCACTTACCATGAAGACGAGATTTGTTTTTTTTTATTTACTGACCGAGCGAGTGAAGCGTCTCCGTTTCAACTTGGCCCAAAATTCTTATGTCAAGATGTATGAATGTTCAGATGCCTTCCGGCTGTTCTCGCCTACGGGTCGTATTTCGCATTTATCAACCGTTGTCAGCTTATATACAGTTATATTTGCTATCGATAAAATATTTCGATTTTTTTCAAAATGACTGAGATATGGGGCCTGATAACGTCAAAAATTAGAAACTACTAAACAAACTCGCGAGGTCTAAAACTCACACAGCAACTAGTTTATTTTATTTATTAGGGACATCATCAGCAAAGCATTTTGCATCATTATCATGTTAATTTTGTTGGGAACTGTTTGGATTGGCGGCAATAATCTTTAAACGGGCAAACGAAGAAATTCAAAATTTTGCTTGAAAATGTCACATAATACACTAACGGAGATGCCACGACTGCGCGAACATAGGCGCGGTGAGCGGTTGAGCGAGAGATCCGAGCGAGTTGGCCATACGAGTGACCGAGACACACGTAGTACCTACACACTGCCGCTGCCGCACAAAGTCGGAGCTAGTAGCTTTTGCCATCCTTATATTGATACTATTTTATACAACAAAATGTACTTATATTAATTTTGAAATATTTAATTTGCAATTAATTTGGATTTCATGTTTACTTAAAACTATTCCACATTTCACATAAAAAAAAGGAAGGAGGAGGAGTAGCAAGTCAGAGGCCGCCAACATTCATATATTTGAAGACAAAAAACTTCACAAGGCGTATAGCAGAGGGAGACGGGGCGCTATATCAAACTTTTGCCCAGGGTCAAAATATTCAGAAGTTAGTCACAAAGTCAAGATTTTGAACTCTGAACAAGGTCCAGTTAAAAAAAATGTAGACGTAGAGACTGTTGAGAGATAAAGCTGTTAGAGAGGGAAATAAAACCTCCTTTTGTCTCTGTTTGGTGAAGAAACAGAACCGTAAATACCTGAATTAGCACTAAAACCTAATGTTTCTATTACGAACTAGACTTGGGAATTCATTATTTATGGTAATCAAATTAAATGCCTGGAATGCCATATCTAGAATGTCTAATCTCCATGCAGCTAGCATTGAATGCGGTCATAAAGAGCATTAAGGTCTTAAATAATTATTCTACTTACTTTATGACTCTAGGATATATAATATGTTATAGATTTATAGCATTTAGCTGTATAATCACAAACATCAGTAACTGTTAGAGTAACTGTGATTAGATTCACGGCAAACTTAGGATATTATCAGACGAAGAAGTGTTCGTGGCAATAACGTCAATTTACTAGGGACATCCATCTTAGGGAAATTTATAGATAACTGAATACTTATTCCGAAATGACATTTCATGGTAGCTATTAAGTTCACCGGATAAATAGAATCGTATCCCTAGTAAAATGTACTTCTGTCTGTGGATATTATAATTGAGCGCCAAAAAGTACAATAACTTATTGAAAAATGGGGTTTTTAAGACACAAGCAAGACATGTTTTTTTTAAACTCTACTTTTGCCATGTACGTGATTTGCTCGTGGATACCAATAAGTCCAAACTCGATGGTGCGTTAAGTAGACCGAAAATTTCATCATTTATCTCCATCTTCAGACCAGACCAGCCCAATGATATAGCATTTTCACTGAATTTTCAAATCAGTATTCAAAATATCTGTTTAATCTGACATGTTCATAGGAATATTGCAAACCAAATGGTTTGCAAAATGAAGATCTACCTACTTACTTACGTACGAACATTGCATGTTACATAAAACCTTATTAAAGCATTATTTTCATTGACATTTGACAGGGTCCATTACACCATGCGTTATGTCGGCGTATACATATTAATATGAATCGTTCTCCACAGGGGTTCTGTGTTTAGCGCGCTGCCCACCGCCCACTGGGCGCTGAGCCAGCTCTACGCGACCATCAAACACATGCAGCAGGTCTTGACGGTTGCCAAGCGACTTGGTGACCGCCAAGTCCAGCGGGCCTACGATAATTACGATTTTTACGCAATACATAAATTGCACTCTCAAACTCACATACTTGTTAGATAGTGACAAAGATTTGTGGTTTATCTACAGCGTGATAAACACGACTTTTGTAGGCCCACAGTTCGCGCGCCCAGTTGACTCAGGGCACTCTAGTTTGATGGGTTGAAAATGTATGATGCCAAGTTATATCGTTGAAAGCGTAAATCACAGGACCGAGCTAATATATCAAATTTGCCATGTCTTCTTTCTTTTAAACCTTGTAAAACTGGAAAAAGAGCCATGATCTGTTTATCGATAGTAGTAGTATTGCTCGCGTATTGTCCACGTATATGGTGTACTGCCGTTTGGCAAATAATGTTTCCCAAATATGACTTCCCAAATAACTTATCGCAACAGTTTTATTTCCCAAATGCATCTCTAGCAAAGTTACATTTCCCATTGTATTCATTTGGTCAAATCATATTTTCCCAAAATTTCACTTTGTCAAGATTTTATTTAGCAAATGCTTATAAAGCAAATGTTTGATTTTGTCATAAATTATTTTCCAAACAAAATTTTCCCAAATTAGTCACTTTGCAAGCTGAACTTATAGCAAAAGTCTGGTAAATTGTAAGCCCTAAGTATTCCTAAATATTACCTAATAGTAGTACGTAAGGCAGGTCCGACTTGGCTTAGGTTAGGTACGACGACGAGCGTAGCGAGGAGGAGTGTTAGGTTGAGTTGCGACCCTAACGAGCGAGCGTAGCGAGCGAGCCACGCGGCCCTATAGTGATAGCGAGTGGGCGAAACATCATAATATCACTTATTTCACCTTAAGGGAAATCCGACTTGGCTCAGGTTAGGTACGACGACGAGCGTAGCGAGGAGGAGTGTTAGGTTGAGTTGCGACCCTAACGAGCGAGCGTAGCGAGCGAGCCACGCGGCCCTATAGTGATAGCGAGTGGGCGAAACATCATAATATTACTTATTTCACCTTAAGGGAAATCCGACTTGGCTCAGGTTAGGTACGACGACGAGCGTAGCGAGGAGGAGTGTTAGGTTGAGTTGCGACCCTAACGAGCGAGCGTAGCGAGCGAGCCACGCGGCCCTATAGTGATAGCGAGTGGGCGAAACATCATAAATATCACTTATTTCACCTTAAGGGAAATCCGACTTGGCTCAGGTTAGGTACGACGACGAGCGTAGCGAGGAGGAGTGTTAGGTTGAGTTGCGACCTTAACGAGCGAGCGTAGCGAGCGAGCCACGCGGCCCTAGTGAGTGGGCCAAACATCATAGTATTACTTATTTCACCTTATACTGGGATATAAATTGTATGCCATGCAATATTTTGGGATAAGAATGTTATGCCAAACGATATATTTGCAAAAAAAAAATTGGGAAAGTAAAACTTGACAAGTAATTATTTGCTAAGCAACCACTTGCTAAACAAAATGTTTGCAAACTGTAAATTTGCGATACGTAGTTTTGCTAATTGCACTTTTTGCCAAATAAAAATTTGGGAAACAAAATTTGCGATGTGATACTTTGGGAAAGATTATTTGCCAAACATTAGTAATCCCACGTATATTGATACTAATCGTCTTCCGCAGGGGTTCCGTGTTCAGCGCGCTGTCCTCCGCGCACTGGGCGCTGAGCCAACTCGACGCGGCCATTAACTACATGCAGCAGGACTTGGCGGTCGCCAAGTCGCTTGGCGATACTGCTGGGGAGTGCCGCGCGCACGGGAATCTTGGCGCTGCCTACTTCAGTCAGGGGTCATATAAAGATGCGTTGACGGCGCATCGATATCAGCTCGTCTTGGCTATGAAATGCAAGGTAAGTTCTTCAAACAATTTCAAGGTTTCGGTAGCTAATGCCGACGCGGCCATCAACTACATGCAGCAGAACTTGGCCGTTACCAAGTCGCTTGGCGATAATGCTGAGGAGTGCCGCGCGCAGGGAATCTTGGCGCTGCCTACTTCAGTCAAGGGTCTAATAAGATGCCTTGACGGCGCATCGGTATCAACTCGCCTTGGCTATGAAATGCAAAGTAAGTTCTTCAAACAATTTTATAGTTCCGTTGGCTATATCGACGCGGCTATCAACTACATCAGCCCGTCTAGCACAAATATGCTTCGCGACTCTTGTGGCGCGGCATAGCTTCACCTGTTACTTTCTTACAGTAGTGCACAGAAAGAGATAGATAAATATCTCGCGCGAGAAAGAGTCGCGTACCACAGTTGTGCTAGAGGTGCAGGCAGCAGGACTTGGCCGTTGCCAAGTCGCTTAGCGATACTGCTGCGAAGTGCCGCGCGCACGGGAATCTAGAATCTAGGCGCTGCTTTTCAGTCAAGGGTCTTATAACCTTGACGTTGCATCGATATCAGTTCATCTTGGCTATGAAATGCAAAGTAATTTCTTTAAACAATTTTAAGGTTCCGTAGCCAGCTTGACGAGGCCAACTATATTCAGCAAGACTACTTAAAAACTGTTGCATGATTTAAATTTAACGTAATTTATCTAAAAAATCCACAGAAATAATACACCAACTCATAGAGAAACGCCAAGCTTCTTGTGTACTGCATGTACCTAGTTACGATTTCGTTTACAGCCAAGTTGTAACAATAACTTGCCCCATTTGGGTATAACACTCATGCTAACTTAATATTATGTGGGAAACCAATACCCACGAGCTCATCTCAAATTGTCAGCATTACTCCGTACTGATAGTGAATAGTACAGACGATGTAGCTTCTCTATGAAAACGAGTATCGTTCCAGTACTTTTCGCGTTACCACATACAATTATCCGTATTCAGCAACGGTTCTCAAAGTGTGCTCCGCGGGCTACGGCTTCATAAGACCTTTGAGAAGGCTCCAGGAACTTAATATCAACCTCACAAGTCAAGAAAACCTTTTGCCTGAAGTCGATTGCAAAGTAAACGATTAACGATGATATCCAAAAACCCTTATGCACTGTCTTCTGTTAAATTAAAAAAAAGTACTTGAATAAAACTTATTAACCGGGTAAGTTTTAGTATTTATGCAATATGCAAAAATTGACCTGTCCATTGGATTTCGCATAGAGCATATAAGATTTTCACAAAGGTGCCGTCGCTAAGGAAGTTTGGGAACCGCTGTCTAGAGCCTATTACTGGCGTAATGACTATAATACAGGGTTTCTTAAACTTTTTGCAGTCACGGACCACTTTCACAATTTAAACAACTCCACGGACCCCTCTCAAAAAATATTTTAGGGAAAGAATAAAAAACCTTATTAAAATTTCAAAAAAATCCGCCTGTCGACGACGATGCGTCTCGTCAAGTTTACGACACAATTTCCTAATAAATATGATTACATTTAACTGACCTACTGCGGACCCCTGATAGACATGCCACGGACCCCTAAGGGGTCCGTGGACCACACTTTAAGAAACCCTGCTATAATAGCTACTTTGCGTCCTAGGGACGTAGGCAGACACTTATGCAACTGTTAGCATAACTGCTTACTTTCCTAGACTCCTATCTCACTTAACACTATCACCGTAAAAGCGACCATGTTATCTTCAAAATAATGTAAATATTTCTGAACAAAAGGAGTAGTAGATGTGAGGTAAAGAGACTAGGTAGTCGATTTACGTCCTATGTCAAAACACACGAGATCTTAATGGTTTAACCACGCATGATAAATTGCTCTCCGGATACTGTACTATGAGAAAATATGGGGCTTTAATTTAAAATTAACATTACACGTTATTAAGCGATGCTTGTTTGAGTTCCTTAATATGAATGTTTCATGACGACTTGTTATAAAACGTTGAGGTTATTAAAACTATTACATTTAACAGTGGTCGTTGGTTTCTAGAAAATAATGGCTGTTGAATACCATGAATGTCTCTATAAAGGGGAAATACTTCATTTATCAAAAACCGTCTTGATCAATATTCGTTCACTATATCGTTTGCGAGTGATTTAATATGCTAAAAAAAAACCGGCCAAGAGCATGTCGGGCCACGTTCAGTGTAGGGTTCCGTAGTTGCCCATCATTTACTATAGACGAAAATTACGCGAAAGATTTAAATTACGAGAAAGATTTCAAGCTCTATAAAAAAGTCGTAAACGCCAAAGTAAAAGTAATTACTTATTACCTTCTGGAAGTTATCGATTATACCCGCCAGATTGAGCGAAATGTTTTAATATAGTATGGCACATAACCAATATGTGTAACGTTCGAAGTGTAGGGACACAGCGCGGCACTTACGTCATTTAAAAAAAAAAAATTGCGATACCTAACTCAAAAACGGCGCGACAGATTTTATTCAATATAGTTTTTCATTGAAAGTACTTATAAGGCCTCATTTTCATGAATTTTTCCATAATTTTTTGACCCGTAGTTGAAAAGTTAGAGGGGGGGGGGCACATTTTTTATTTATTTTCGGAGCGAATATTTATAGTTTGAATCTCATTTGTTAAGCGAATCCCATTAGCTTTGTACCCGATGAACAATACTCATTATCTGTATTGTTAACGGTGGCCACAGCTGCCACTTCGAAATGTAAGGCGTTATAAGTGCAAATTACTCTTGCACTAAATTAGTCTTTAAATCAAACCCAATAAGGTTTACTCTTAAACAAAGAGAACAGAGATGTTGGTCACTTCATTGTCATTATAAGCATCGAAACGAGCTTCACTGCTCTTTCACTTACGAAGTAGAAGCCACAGCTAGCAATACAGATAATGAGTATTGTTCATCGGGTACAAAGCTAAGTGGATTCGCTCACCCAAAAGAATTATTTCTATACATAACTGCTGATTTTATCAAAAAATAATGTTCGGAGACCCCTATTATATTTTAAAAGACCTATTCAACGACACCCCACACACCAGTATTGGAACGAAAAAAAAAAAATCACGCCCACTTTAGGTGTACTTTTTTTAGTTTTTATTTTACCGTTTTGTCGGCGTGATACATACACATACTCATACCAAATTTCAGCTTTCTAGTACTAATGATCACGGAGCTAAGCCGCGGACGGACAGACGGACGTGGCGAAACTATAAGGGTTCCTAGTTGACTACGGAACCCTAAAAAAAAGCGCGATCTCCGATGTGAAAGATATTCCTAAGTACAGTAAGAGATAAAATTATCGCGCAAAACCTGTCACATTAAGACTCGCTTACTTTCATCAGCCATTCCAGCGACTTCATAAACATAAGGTTATCGTTATCGCCAATTGATTTTCTGCAAGTCCCAATACGCTGATAGGTACCCAGGTTCTTATGGTAATTGAAATAGGAGATACGAGTCGTCCCCTCTCACATAAATGCGAGTTTATAGACCTGTTACTGTTGTCGTTGAAAACAGTTGGACGATTGAGTAAAGTAAAACTTGATATAAATCTAAGCGATATTACGGTCGGTTGTTTTGAACTCCGTGGAGTGGAGTTTACAACAACAGAGATATCGAAGGGTCAGTTCGAACTTGGTATAATTACTTACTACGCTTGCATGGTAACTCAAAGTGGATCTTGGCATCCAACACTAAGCTACGCCAGTCTTTCCTCTGTTCAACTTGTTCCCAATCAAAATCGGCTCCTCGAAGCTGGCACGGGCCTTTCTGGACTTGGGGCCTTATCACACTTGCGATGCGAAATTTGTATGAAGGCGATCACGTAGCGAGTTCGACGCGATGCTTATTTGTATAGAAAACTCGCTCGCAAATCGCATGTGATTTCCTAGTCCATCGAACGATACCCACGACACCGTCTGCAAGGACCTCCAAGTTACACTCGATCCTCTCTCATTATCTTCACATGGCGGAGCCAGCGTAATCGACCAGATTCGCTTTCACCGATTGATTATATTGGGCTCGAAAACTAGCTCTTCAACATTTCATTCGCATCACTACATAGTATAAAACAAAGTCGCTTCCCGCTGTCTGTCTCTCTATCCCTATGTATGCTTAGATCTTTAAAGCTACGCAACGGATTTTGATGCGTTTTTTTAATAGATAGAGTGATTCAAGACGAATGTTTATATTATATATAATATATGCATAATTTATCAGTAATGCACCCGTGCGAAGCCAGGGCAGGTCGCTAGTTCTGATATAAATTAATTAGTTTAATTATTTTTAGCCTCGTCAAACAGTGCCACATGTTCTATAGGTAGATAGCAGTTTAAAATTGGGATATAACCAATTAGACGAACATTTTACTTCTAGGGTTGATATCGCATGTGCAGCTTAACTTTATTTATTTATTACACATAGCAGGGAAGAGCCACCTTGTGGCCTAGAACTATGGCCTCGCTATCTACTTTATCGCTCGCTAATATATAGATACCGATAAAAGTACCTACTTAAAAAATATATAAAATATTTATTAGGTTGTTTACATTTGTGTTTTTAGACACAAGGTTGGAGCTTTCCTTTGAGCATATTCAATGCTTGTATTGGAAAGTTCCGCTCTTCTCTTACGCAGTGGTTGACAAAAACCAAGTAAAATTATTGAATTAAAGTAGTATTTACCAACTTATAACTAAATCGGTGCGTGTGTGTACTTGTGTGTCTTTATGTGAATTTGTAAATATTTATATGCGTAAAATGTTTGGGTTAGTAAACCCCCATATAAATAGGCAGATTGTACCATGAATTATTTTCTAGCACTCCTACTTGTCGTAGATTTAAAGTAAACTTCCATTGTCCATCTACGGAGCGCCATCGACCGATTCGCACTCAAGTATAAACATGTCATTGGCATCATTGAAAAATGTTAATTCAAGTTTAATGTTGTTCTTTGACCCGCAAATCTCCTTAAATAATGTTCGCCACATTTACAAGCGATGAGTGTATGAGCTTTGCATGTTATTAGTCTTTGACGGCGCAGCCGCACACGGCGTATGTTAATCTGTTACAGGGTAAGAAAAGGAGGAGCTCTATCTTAATACAGGGTGGAACAGATCGAGAGACTTTTAAGCAAACAGGGAAGTGTTCAGACTGAGTACTTCATTTTTCACCAATGAACTATGTCGATATTTCCATCTATTTTTGAGATACAGTTTGTTAAACATTAGCATAAAAATCTGCACATATCAACCCTAGCATCTTTTGAACATCGCTTAAGTTAAAGACAGGTGTCAATTTAAAATGTAAATAAAACCTTTGAACTAGTAGGGTTGTCACTGATATTAAAATATTTTATTTTATTGACTTTTACTTTCAAATCCAGCTTTACAATTATAATAGGTCGATTGTAGATCGCTCAGATGACACTATCCTGTCAGCCCAGTCTTAAGAAAGGTTCCACCCTATATATTCAAACTAGAAGGTGGCCGCAACACCGCGTATTTATTTTTTCTGACCGTAGTCGGGTATAAAGTACCCTATAAATAATAATCTTTGCACGTTCAGGCTATCCCTGTACAAAAATTGGTTGAAATCCGTCCAGCAAACTCAACGTGATGAGAGAATCAATAAAATGTTAACCAACAGATGGCGCCATGGAGCTGTTAAAATTTTTCCTGAAATAATGACTGCTCTTATATCCTAACTAATACAATTTTAGAATTATACATTTGTGAAACATGTCATGTGTATTTATTTATTTTTTATATTGTACCATTGGTACAAATACAAAGATCGTAGCACGAAGAAAAATTAAAATGCGTAACCTGGCAGAGGAGACCGTGGTGGTGGAGAGGTTAACACGCTGGACCGGTAATCCGGAGGTACCGGGTTCGATTCCCGACAAATTCCACATTTCAATTTTTCTTCTTTATATCAATGGTTCAATTTTAACAATTTTATAATATTATATTATAGAGTGAGTGCGTTGAAAGACTCGCTATTCTATCGCTATTGTCACCTATTTTGGACGGCATTGGAACTATTTATTTACTGCTTACAGCTGGTCTCTTTTCCAAATAGTGCCATATATAAAATTGTGCTCCTTTTATTTCTACACTCCATATAATCTGTCCTGTCTTGAAATAAAAGAGCCCTATGTACGGTGATTGTTCCAATGTTAGTACTCTTTTAAAATTGGCACGGTGTGTATTCACAGATACTCAGAATTGCATTCGTTCTTTTGGATCTCGATAGCTTTAAACCCTTGTTTCCAAGAAGTACCTATGTTGATGCAAAATTCATGCAATACGCACCAATAGTTGCAATATATAAAGTTAAGAGTGATACTTGTTTTGGTGTATTATAAGGGTGCGTTTTCACTGATCTAAAGCTGGGCGGTGCGCAGAGGTGCAGACTGAATAGAACAATCACAATGCTCTAAATCTCCACTCCAAGGCAGTGTTAACAATATAAGCGCTGCGGGGCTAAGCTGACTTTAAAATAATGCGCTCACCTCACTACCCAGCCCAGTCAGTGGAAACACTCTCTAAGGGCGCTTGTTCGCCGCGAGCATTCGCCTCTAATGTAACAAACAAATGATAGGAAAATTATAAAAAAATATATAATTATGACATTTGTTCACGAAATTTAAATAACTTGGTTACTACTAAACTGGTAACCTGCTAATTAATACACTTTATTTACGAATGTTTCCTATGTCAGTTAATTACGGTATTATTTCCGAATGATACTTTCCAAGTTAATTACGACTTATAGATACGACCTGCCTATTTATGCACTATAATGCGACTAATGACAAAAGAGCAGTCACAGTGTATAAAAATCCATACATCTTAGTCGGTTCTTCTTTTGAAGTGTCCATCGACGCCGGAGGCAACATTGTAGAGTAACTAGTTCAGAAGGGGTTTGTAGGGCTGACAATCCTGGGATTTTTGTATTGACTACTGGATAGTAGACAGGTAGACAAAAAATATACAGGGTGATCAATCCAAATGGGTCAGTAGGGCGAAAACGAAAACTATAAGAGATAGGGAAACCTGTTCGTAGGAACCATGGCGTCGATTTTAGATTTAATAGAAACTGCATTTTTTTTATAAATCTCATTTATAAGCGGGATTTGAACCTCGTATTGTAACATTCTTTACAGCGGTTTTGACCGGGTTACGTGTGAAATTATGTATGAGACAAATAAAAAAAAATAAGTTTTCATGAAATCTAAAATCGATTTCTGAATCGAATCGGTTCCTAACAACAGATTTCCCTATCTCTTATATTTTGTGACTTCTCCCTTCTGACCCATTTGGATTGATCACCCGGTGTATGTAAGTTGATGATAATAATTATGGCATTTAATAGCGCCCTTAATATTGAGACTATAATTTTTTCTTCATTATTTTTGTGTCGTAAATTTCGTTTGGTTTAATTGACTGAGCGCGCGAAACGTCTGTTTCGGCTTGACCGGATTCCACCCGAACAAACATAGTTACATACATTGCAAGTTAAATAAAAGCTTGTAAAAAAAAAGTGTGTGTGTCAGCTCCGACGCACGACTGGAGTTTACTCTTCAGGCCAGGCGCGCACCACGATTTTTTTTTAGTCGCGCGATAATTTTGTCGCAGAAATAAGCGTACTTCTGGGTTTATGAAAATCGTGGTGCGCGCACTCTCATATAAACCCATATCTTGCATTTATGCGACAAAATTATCGCGCGACTAAAATCGTGGTGCGCGCCTGGCCTTAAGAACGATTATAAAATATATACTCAATACTCAATACGTTTATTGCACATAATGATTAGTAAATGGTTTAAGTATCACATTATGTACCCTGTTGGGTGCTGCAAACAAGAACGAGAAGGTTAGGCATTTACATAATATTAATATACGAGTATAATATGCAGCAAAATTACAATATTTTACAAGGAAAATTTACTTCCGATTGATTTTTAACAAATTGGAGAGATCATGAGTAGTAACTAAATAAGGAAGCGTGATGTAAAGCGCCCTCGAGCGGCTAGTTTAGTTACTACAGTCTGCAGTGCTACGGAAAAAAACCGTATCTTACTATGAAATCCATACAAAGATACGACCTTTCTACCGTAGTATCGCAATACTTTTTTTTTTTATCTATTAATTAAGGAGCTTTGATCATTTTTATGAACATGCCAGCTCCAGCAGGCCTAATACACAACATCATTCATCTAAAAGACATAGATAAATAAAAACATAAACCGTATAAACTTAAAAATAACATGTACACGAAAACAACTAAATTTGTATACACTATTTAAATAAAAAAAAACTGTATACAAATTTAGCCGATTCCGATAAGGGTTCCGCCAATATTGAATTGAACATTACATTCAAGAAAGATCTGGTATTAGACCTAGCCATTTACATTAGACAAAAACAAACGTACAAAATCACCTTCCTTAAAAAAATCCTTAAATAAATCCAAAATCTCCTTAACAACAACTCCAAACAGCGTTTTGAACTTCTCCTCCCAACTTTCGGTAGAAAACAAAATATCCTTCGTCTTCTCAACCAGCCTTTCAAAAGTAATACGTCTCTTCTTCTTGTCCTTATTGTGTCTTTTATCTTCCATATCAGCCCGCTCAATAGTAGGCTGATTGACCAATAGACACTCGGACCTCTTCACATCTGTTACTCTTTTTGAATTCCGCGGCTTACGAACCTCTTGTTGTGGCTCGCTCTCTAATCTATACTGACTTACTGATCGCTGGCCCTCAGCCTGACAGACAGAATCTTCAGACTCTTTAGATTGTAACGGCTTCGACAAAACAGCATCTCTATATGACTTTCCAAAACTTAAGTCATTCTCAAAAACAGATGGCGCATCCTGACTACAAACATCCGTATCCTTTTTTTCCTTATTTTGCATATACAACCAAAAAGCCCGTTTATATATACATCCCTCAGCAGACATAATCCTGCGAATTTCTTAATCCTTCACAAAAACCGGGCTCGACTTATCTAAGGCCATATGGCTGCCTTTACAATTAATGCATCTAAAAATAGTCGTTTCGCAATTGGCATGCTCCCCGCCGCATTTCGGACAAGTAACTTTAGTAATAGGACAAAACCTGCTCAGATGACCGAACTTCCAACATATTGAACATTGGGTAACCGGGAAAGTGTAGGTACTGATTTACCTTAAATCGGCAACCGTAGGCATAAACATATGGCGGTAAAGAAGTTCCCTTAAAACACAGACGAATAGCTTCAGCCTTAACCCAACGCCCATCATGATCCAAACGGTTTAGTCTACATATTCACAAAATGTCTTCAGACCCTTCAATATTCTTTAAAAATTCGTCTTCCTCAACCTCCAACTCAACCTGCCTTATAATTCCATAAGTGCAGCATGCCATATTAGACCAATAAGAACGTCTCGTCTCATTGTTAAACTCCTGAGAAGCCAGAAGCTTCTCCGCATCATCCTTAGAGTTAAACTGTATGCGAACTTTACGTGGACCCATAAACTTGACGGGTAAAATTCCTTTTATACCCTTAAATTGCAGCAACTTTGCCAAACCAATCTGTTTCGGTAAATCTTCTTTTGACACTATATAAACTTCAAATAGCTTGTCAGGCACAGGCACACCGTCCGGCTCCAGCTGCGTTTTGGCGGTTGCTAAAGCCCGCAAGCGTTTAGGTTTCCTGCCTATTGTGATAAAACTATCACTAAAACCACAGCTTTCGTCGCTCAGACCACAAGCACGCTTCACCGCTATATGCCGCACATCCGACATGGACTCAGCGTCCGATACAATATCCGATTGACTCGGCCCTGCCTTACTATCAAACTCCACTTCAGATAGCCACGACGGAGCTGCCCGCTGCCCAGGACGTGACGTGACGTATCACTCACGACACCTCGACTTGACTCACTCATCACAAAAACAGCGAAAAGGACTCTAAAACTGAATTAACTTATAAATAAAATAAAATTTGATAAAATTTTCAACCGTCGCCTTTGACAACCAAACGTCAATCCTCGCAATACTTATATTTTTGGAACGTATTTGCCGTGCTAATTTAAAAAGTCGTATCTCAGTATACGATCGGGGTAAAAATACGACTTCTTAATTTAGCAGGTCATGCATTAAGCGTTATAGACTAAGCTCCCGATATAAAATGACCTTTACAATGCCTTTACAGAGATGTTTATTTGATGAAATGTATTTTATATTTAATTTAAAATGACAATAAATATATTGGATATGGGTTGCATAACAAATTTTAGTCCGGGGTATGTTTAGTTTAAAATTAAAAAATTTTTTTTTTTACATTTCACCGATTTGATTATTAGATAAATTCATAAATAATCTTTAATTTTATTTAATTTCAATTCAACAATCAGACCTTTGCAAAATGCTAGTACGTATAGATTTACCTGTTTATACCTGGCTACCCAATAGTTGTGACGGGAAAAGAATAGGCAACCTAACGTTTGCATATTCTATGGGCTTCATACTTTCGATTGGTATAGAATTTATCTCATATTAATCAAACCGGTGAAATGTTTAAAACAATTTTTTTTTATTATTAATTAAACATACCCTGGACTAAAATTTGTTAGGCAACCCATATGCAATATAATTATTGACATATTAAATTAAATATAAAATACACTTCATCAAATAAACATCTCGGTGAAGGTTATTTTATATCGGGATCTTAGTCTATAACGCTTAACGCATAACCTGCTAAATAACGAAGTCGTATTTTTACCCCGATCGTATACTGAGATACGACTTTTTAAATTAGCACGGCAGATACGTTCGATTTTACACCCCATATTTTTCATACCCCGGGCTTATATATGAAAATCGATTCTTAAGGAGTAAACTCCAATAAACTCCAATAAACTCCAACAAGCTACAAAATTTTTGAGATCGGATTTTTTTTTGCTTAAATACCTATTAGTACGAAACCCCTCGTGCGCGATTGACACGCTTGGCCGTTTTTTTTATAGATCTATTTACTCGATAAAATATCGCCATAATTACGCCCAATAGTTATATTGTATCCTGTTTATTTGTGAAGTCGACACCCGCGTACCAATCGCGCAACATTGTAAGGTAACTTGTGTGTACATCGATGCGGCATCTACACATTGCATTTTAATGGAATTCTTGTAAAGGATTACATGTTGTATGGAGTTTGCAGCTGTAGGCGGCACAGTTTTATATACTTACCACTTGTTTTATTTGCGTTGGTTTAGCCATAATTGACTGAATGAGTAAAAAGTCTCCGTTTCAGCTTCGGCAAGAATTCATTCGTATGACCGTTTATCCGGTTAACAGATATCTGGATGTTTTCGCCTACAGGTCGTTTTTCACAAGCGAAAAATCCACACAGAATCAGAATCAGTACCGCTCTGATGATGGGTGCGGTCAACTGATCCTTTCTACTCCGCTCAACTCCGCTTACAGTCTCCACTGACGCTGACCTAGGCGGAGTGTTTTATTTAAAAGTCAGCTCAGCCCCACTCCGCATCCACTGACGTAGAGTGGAGACTTTAAGCATAGCCGTCTACTCTTCTCTACTGCGCTCAGCTCCGCTTACACAATATCCACTGACGTAGAGCTCGGCGAAGTGTGTTATATAAAAGTATCCACTCAGTCCCACTCCGCTTCGCATCCACCAACTCGGAGTGAAGATTACAAGCACTGCCGTCCTCTCCTCCCCGCTCAGCTCCGCTTACATAATCTGAGCTACGCTTAAACTAACGCAGACTTGCGATTTCGGGCATTCCATTCCACTCTGCAAGCCTTTGGGGTGCGCCTCCATTGAAGCGAGGCGGGTGGAGACGAGCGGGCTGATGCAATCACCTGAGTTGAAATCTGTATCTTAGCTCCGCTTTGCTTTTGCGATTGGTCGATTCTGCTCCAGTAGAGACGCACCCTTATACTGTATTTCCGCTCAGCGACAGAGGAAACGTATTCTTATTCTACGCTTCCCAACTGATTAACGTACAACTTTGTAATGAGAGTTGTATTTAACTTACGCAGTTAATTCACTATATTTCTCGAAAAATATTTGTATTTGTACTAACTTACAATGGAAATTTAAATGGCAACTCGTACTAAAAGTCAGACAATATGCAGTCTAGATGACGGTTAAAACCTCTTATGCGAATTTATTGGTTAAAATATAAGTTTTATGATCCATTAATACTTTTGTCTGTGAGTTTCGAGATGAATGGGTAATTATTTAATGCGAAGTTATTGTTTAACATAAAGTTAAAAATACGTTGTACTTATTGTCATATTTCAAATACAATTCATCATATTTAAAATATCGGTTACATTCACGTGTATTTGACGGCCTGGCATTTTATACAGGTACATATTTATGATCAGAAGTGGCTTATTTCTTGTCTAAGAGAAAAAGTTTGCTTATCATACAGTCTGAAAAAGGCAAGCCGATTTGAATTAGGTTCTACGGACATCACGCCACTGGTATTTAGCTAGGTACTAAAAGATTATGTTAGGTCAACGATTAGTATGACATAAATAAAATAAATAAATAAAAAAGCCTTTTATTTCTTGCAACGTACAAGTTTACAGTTTTAAATATACATTTTGCAAGATTTGAAATGTATTGAGAAAGAATAAATTATTATTAAGTTAACTACATATATATTTTTTTTATATATTATGCAAGAACCCCACTTATTTGCGGGTGAAGGCCTCCTCCAGAGATGCCCAATATTCTCTATCCTGGGCTTCGTGTATCCAATTTTTGCCTGCTATTTTGATGATCTCGTCTGCCCACCTGGTTTTAGGCCGTCCTCTCTTTCTTTTACCATTTGGGCCTGGCCATGACGTCAGTCGCGATGTCCAGCGGTTATCGCTCAACCTGGCTACGTGACCTGCCCACCGCCATTTTAATTTCTGGGCATGTTTTTGTGCGTCGATTACTCCAGTTTTTTTCCTTATGGCGGAGTGGCGTATTTTATTAATATTTCTAATTTTTAGCATACTTCTTTCCATGCTTCGTTGGCAGACCATTATTTTGTTCTTTACTCGTTGAGTAAATTTCCATGTTTGGCTGGCATAGGTTAGTGAGGGTAACAAGCAGGTGTCCATCACTTTCTTTTTAATCTTAGCAGGCATATGACTTTTAAATATTTTTTTCATGCTCCAGTACTTTCTCCACACTCCTTTAATTCTCCTTTCGATTTCTATATCGTTGCTCTGTTTTTGGAAAGAGATTTGTTTTCCTAAGTAAATGTAAGAGTCGACATATTCTAGTGGTTCGTTGCCGAGATTAGTATGATATACACATTATAAAATTTAAAAATTAATCCCCCTGCTCTAGAGTTTAACAGCTGGTCATCATGAGTCACTCGTTTAAGGAGTTGTGCTTATAAATAGAAAAAGGTACTAAAACCGAACTTAAGCACAAAACTTTTGATTTTTTACTTCTATATTGACTGAGATTTTGTTACAATAACAGCTGGATACCTCGGAGACGATTGCTTCTTGTTCCCACCAAACATAGCTAAGAACAATCTCGACGGACAATGCTTATGATTTAAAAATAAAAATTGGGCAAGTGCGAGTCCGACTCGCGCATGAAGGGTTCCGTACCATAATCTATAACAAGTTTGTTGTATAGGAGCCCCCTTAAATATTTATTTTATTTTATTTTTAGTATTTGTTGTTATAGCGGCAATAGAAATACATCATCTGTGGAGATTTCAACTGTCTAGCTATCACCGTTCTTAAGATACAGCCTGGTGACAGACGGACGGACGGACGGACGGACAGCGAAGTCTCAGTAATAGGGTCCCGTTTTTACCCTTTGGGCACGGAACCCTAAAAACGGACTCAAATCAGTTCATCCGTTGAGAAGCTACGACACCATAGACAGACACACATATTTTACACACGTTAAACTTTAAAACCACTCTTTTTATTCTTTAGGGGTTAAAAATGCCGTGCAGCATACAAATGTTTGTTTAGCCCAATGGTTGACTGGTAGAGAATTTAATTCCTTATGGCATTAAATCCACAATTTGTACTTAATGCATTAAAATATAATAAATAAATTAGTGATGACGCGTGCCCATATCAACATTGATCTAATAACTGTTTTTAAACACGGATGTTGGTTGGCTTGACTAGTATTCGTTTTTAATCGTTAACCATAAACTTTACATGACTTTAAGTATAAAATATTATTATGGTCGAAAATAAAATAGCCAGAATAAAATGGCGTGGACATTTTGGACAATACAGTCACTTTAACGCACCGTTGTCTCGGAAGCGAAAACGATTTTTGCCGTAAAAACTCACATTAAAATCTTTTATGACCGACGAATTATATTATAATGGCATAAGGATAAACAACGAGTTATTGACTCCGATAATTATTTTATAGCTACAATGTTGGGTATATAAGCTATAAATAAAAAAATTAAACGGTACCTACTGCAAAATAAACCGTATCGCAGAAAGATTATTCGCCATTTTTTAATGCTATCTGGTCATTATCTGGTATGTTACACTTCAGATATCTTAAGACGACATGTAAATACTCCGATTGTACTTATGAATTATGGGGATGTCACTATAGGTATAAGTGCTTACTCGTAAATTGATAATTTTAGCAAAGCAATTATGCACTTATTATGATATGTTCGTGTTTTGTTTTCATTAACCTTTAACTAAGTAAGAAAGTAAAGTAAAAAGTGTAATAAAGATTTCTCTATAAAAAGTAAAACATAAACGTGTCAAATGAACTCCATTACACCACAATCCTTCTAAACATAAAAGCGGCCACGAAAAATATCATCTCATATCTTACAGAGTATTTTAAAATATCAAAGACATGGTGGAATTGTTTAAATTGCAGACTACGCTCTGTTGCATAGGGCATGCATAGTCAGTCGTTAATAACTAACAAAGAATGATGAATGTAAGCGTAAACCATGAGTTCAAACGTCAAGGTCTCTTTAAACGTCGTATACGAATATACATATAAGTCGCATACCTATACATATGTTCGTACATGTTCCTTGCACGGTTGACTGGCAGAGCACAGGCATGCGTGCTTAAAACAAAGTGTACAAAGCAAAAACATGCTCAGGGAAAATGCTAAAGCCGTAGCACATAGCTACCACATTTTACTATAAGTGCGCAAAGTAAACTAAAATGTATGAGGCTGCATAATAACCTAATAGAAAAAGCACGTCTCGGTCCACTTCAACGCAGCTTATAGCTGCGCCGGCAATGCGTCAAAACTATAATTGGCCGTTCTAAGGAAACGTTCCGTACAAAAAATAGATTGGTTTTAGTAGGTTTTGACCATAAAAGTCATAGTTTAAACTCTATATAAACTCTAAGAGCCTTGACTTTTATGGTCTCTATATAGAGACCTAGCTTATTTATCGTTGAAAAGAAGAGATAAACACCTATTTATTATTCCCACGGGATAAACACCCAGCGCAGGAATGCGTTAAACGCCGGATGGAATACCGAAACCACCTTTAATCGGAAAACTCTGCACTTTAAGATAGCTAATATCTTAAATCCAAAAATCCATTTAACGCACAAGTTGCGAAATGCAGATTTTATCTCCCGGGTTTATACGCACTGTTTTTCCTTCGCTAGAATTCCTGCGTATAACCGGGAATAATTTGACAGTAACATGTGAGCCTAGCTAGGTTCATTAGCGAATGCCTAGCATAACGCGTCAAGCGCAGGTGCTGTCCGCTGCGCCCGCGCCGCCTTTCGAGTCGCTCGTCAAAGATTAAAAGGGCATATTAACGCACCTATCCGATTGCATGTAGGGTTACCGCTTACAGTAGTTTTCACTTCTCATTTATTTTACGGTCCATAGATCGCTTTGACTGTTTGTTTGTTTTTATTGGAACTTCATCAAACTCTGGATAGATTTAAAGAGTTGTACTTAAATCGACAAAGGATCATTCGTTATAGCCAGATTTTAATCCGAATATCTATGAACTGAATTAATCGGTTACGAAGATCATCATAATTTTCTTGTTACATTTCTAGGTACGTCTCATTTGTATATTTGTATCAACTATTGCTTAATTTTTTTATAATATGTACTAACATTTAGGTCGATCTGAAAATAAAAATGCACTAGACAGTTTCTAAAATTCTGTTTAATCGAATTAATAAATAATATTGAATCGGGGGGCACGGCAGTGCCCCCGCCAAGTCGAGCGCGAAGCAAACTGCCGTACCATCCTTTACTGGAACCATTTCGCCGCATTTTCAGGCCCCTATTTGAGCACCTCTGGATAAGACCAGAAAACAGAAGTTTTTGTCATCCAGTAAGCTATAATCACATACTTAAAGTCCAAAATTTCAAGTCTGTAGGTCATTTAGTTCCGAAGTTAAGCGAAAGCAAAGTTTCGCATTTACGACACTCACTCACTCATGATCATCAGTAAAGAACTAGTACTTCCCATAAATTCAGAGAGCTGAAATTTGGTACAGAGTTAGGGTTTAATGGCCACATAAAGCGAAAACTATAAAAATTGCCCAAGTGCGAGTCCGACTCGCGCATGAAGGGTTCCGTACCATAAAACAAGTTTGTTGTATGGGAGCCCTTAAATATTTATTTTATTTTATTTTTAGTATTTGTTGTAATAGCGGCAATAGAAATAGATCATCTGTGAAAATTTCAACTGTCTAGCTATCACCGTTCGTGATATACAGCGTGGTGACAGACGGACGGACGGACGGTCGGACGGACAGCGAAGTCTCAGTAATAGGGTCTCGTTTTTACCCGTTGGGTACGGAACCCTAAAAACTAGGATAATCGAAGATCTGGAGTACTCTGATTAGAAAACACAAGAGCCCAACCAAACTATTAGAGATCGACATACCGCCTTTACAAAAAATATTCAACTTGTTGTTGTGTTCGGTTGGCCGCCGTCGCGACTGATCATCTCTCCTGATGATGGATCGCGTACCGATTCGAAACATGTCGTGTAAACCCGTTTAAGTATTTTAATATTCAACTTAGTGGGCCGCTTCATTTGATGTCAAAAATCCAAGGTCTGAAGTATTTTGACGACGCGTTTGGCTCGGTTTGTAGACACCTCCCTACTGAGCCGGCGGTCCCGGGTTCGAGTCCCGGCCAGGGCGAATATTTGTGTGATGAACTCGAATATTTGTGCTTGGGTCATGGTTGTTCTATGTATTTAAGTATATCTTTATCTATATAAGTATGTCTATCGTCGTCTAGTACCCATAACACAAGCCTTCTAGAGCTTAATTTGGGACTAGATCGATTTGTGTGAGGTTGTCCGATATTTATTTATTTATTATTTATTTGATGAAGAACCCTCAGCTGGTCTCAGCTGTATTAGAGATATGGTAATGCCCCCTTCTACTATTGGTACATTAAAAAATCGACTGTCATTGAAAAAATCCAGCGTAGTGGGTACACATCTTCTAATTTAATCTAGCCTATAGCGTCCCACAGCTGGGCGGGTTACGTATTACAGTCCCGAAAGTTCATAATACCTAGTAGTTGAAATACCGATGGTCAAAATACCGAAAGTTCAAAAAGCCGATATTCGATAAACCGAAGCTCAAATTACCTATTTTCAGAAAATCGAAAGTTCAAAATCTCGAAATTTCATAATCCCGAAATTTTATAATCCCGAAAGTCAATGAGCACTTTAAAAGTGTCAGGACACTAAACTAATCTGACTTTTCCGTAGAACCGATCTGCTCCGGCGCTGCGGGATGTTCAGCCCCTCCGCCCTAGCGTAAGAAAGTGCGGCACGTATACGCTCGCCTTCGCAGCTTCGGCTTTTTGGTCACCTTCGGCGACCAGCCTCAGCCGCTGCGGCTCGCTTGATGCCCGCACTTTCTTACGGCGGCCGGGGGCTGCCCTCCCTCCGCGCCTCCGGCCTTTTATATACACTCTAGGGGTAGGGTAGGACAGACAAGACCACGTGGAATCGGGGTTGACAGCTTCGGTTCTGTGGCAAGTCGATTAAGAAAAGGAAAGAGTCCGGGAAAGTGGGAAATTATGACACAAAATATTCGATATTATGATAAAATATTCTGTCATGGACTGCCAACCGAACCGAACTTGTCTGGAACCGAAGCTGTCAACGCTCGCCTCCGCAGCTTCGGCTTTTTGGTCACCTTCGGCGACCAGCCTCAGCCGCTGCGACTCGCTGGATGCCCGCACTTTCTAACGCTAGGGCGGAGGAGCTGCACATCCCGCAGCGCCGGAGCAGATCGGTTCCACAGAAGAGTTCACTTATAAATAGTAAGTATAGTAGTAGGCAAGTAGGTTACGTAATTTAGGTTAATATTCTTTGTATAAAATAAACATTAGAATCTGTAAGACTACAGAAATATAATTCTCGACAGTTTAAATAATATTCCGGATTACAACCTTCAGGCAGGATCATAGTCTTCGGGATTATAATCTTCGGGATTACAGTCTTCGGGATTTCATTCTTCGGGATTACAGTCTTCGGGATTATAATATTCGGTATTTCATCCTTTCGATCAAACGTTATTTCGGGATTTTAAACTTTCGGTCAAATAAACAGTCGAAATTTTAATTTTCGGCCTTCCGTCCATAGGTCTTATGAAATTCGGTATTTTGAACTTCGACATTGTAATACGTACCCGCTGGGCGAATGCCTCCCTTTCTGCTTTTAATACGCATATAAATAAAATTAAAGGAAAACTCTGGATAAGACTAGACTGGCTTTTATACTTATACTTACAAGTTTACAAGAAGAAATAGTCGAACGATTAACTTTATTCTACTCGAACATTACACAAATTAAATAAACAAATTACACCAAAATATTAATTTCGCTCAAAATTTGGTCAAAATATAATGCATTGGACTAAGAGTGGCGGTGATACCCGCACACGTCGCTAGATGGCGCTAACTGTATTTTAAAACGCGCCTACGTTTGCCGGCCGCGTTACAGTCGTTTACGACATTCTTCTATTGCGCTCGGAAACGTTTGCTAGGGATTAGGAGGGATTATTTGCATTTCGTTGATTTCGCTTATTATTTCGTGAGGTTTGCTAAAGTGAATTAGCAGGTTGTTATAAAACAATATGCCCACGTTTCTACAAAAAGAAGTGAAATCCCACCAAAAACATTCTGTAAAAAAGTAGCCAAGTCTCGATGGAGCTGCTTGTTTATCTCTAAAAAGTAATGAAATCTAGACAAAGTCATACCAAGTCTAAGGTTCCTTACTGCGATTTCTTTATTATTATAGTTAATGTTGTGTGACTTGGCCGTTGAAGAGTACACAAGGGTACAACACCAGGTGCTCCATGACACCATTGCACCAATCTGTCGCCAGAACCGCTACAAGTCAATTTTGTTTACACGTAATGTTAGATCTGTTGTAACTACCTATATATGTTTGTTAAGCGAGATAATAGCCCATACTGGTATTGGTAATTTGAATTTGGGGACAGATTGGTGCAATGGTGTCATGGAGCACCTGGTGTTGTACCCTTGTGTACTCTTCAACGGCCAAGTCACACAACATTAACTATAATAATAAAGAAATCGCAGTAAGGAACCTTAGACTTGGTATGACTTTGTCTAGATTTCATTACTTTTTAGAGATAAACAAGCAGCTCCATCGAGACTTGGCTACTTTTTTACAGAATGTTTTTGGTGGGATAGAAATTACAAATTCAACGTGGCAACCCTAATTATGCATACATCTACGAATCTAAAAATTATGACCTATCTTTATAGGTAATAAAGCTGACTTTAAAATATTATTTCTAAGACGACGGGTGCAAAGCCTACCGCTATTCACGAAATAATAAGGCAACGGCAATGGCTGAGTTATAATGTTACTGTGATGTTTCTTGCAGTAAATTACTGTCAGTACTTATTACTTTATATTGTATTTTTCTTTCTTGCCTCTGCCTTCGTGCAAAATGTATAGAGGAATCGCAAACTTATTGACGCATTTGCTGCCGGGCTACCTTCACGGAGCAAACTTCTATGAAGGCGAACACAAACATGTGTGTTGTTACGATTATACAACTCAATCAGTTTATATGGATGTTTACTATCATACATGTATAACAGATTCGCATTGCATATCCTATAAATAAAACACAAACATATTAAATCCTTTCGACAAACCTACTTGAAGAAAACGCGGCCATGCAAAACCACAGCGCAGCAGAAAACAAAAGCAAACATAATAAAGGTTGATAAACGTACGTCTCATTCGAGTATTATTTACAAAAGCCGTAGAACAAGTAGCAACACAATGGGACACCGTGTCAAACGCAGTGCTATCCCAGTGCTGTAGCTGGCTAGTTTCAGTGATAACCATCGCCGTGCACTGCCAAGACCCTAGCTGGAAAGCAAGAGCGGGCGGGTATGTAAATCACCACGTTATCGTATCATGTTGCACATACTTAATTAGTTAGATTGTTGCCCGTCCGATTGGTAGTGCTGCCCGTTTATTGTAAACTCGATATCGATATTTTAAGACCTGTTACCTACCGCAGATCGCGTGGTTTAATCGTGTAAAGACTCGGTCATATTAATTTCTACGGCTTTACAGTATAAATGTAAGCAATTTATTGTACACAGAAGCACAGCACAGATTAACAATAAAAATATATTCATATGGTTACTTTCTTCTCAAACTGGGCCCTTGCATTCAGTAATCAGTGCTTGATAAAATGTTGTTACTCTTGTAAATAATTTCCTTATTTCAATTTGTTTCCTTTTAATTTGATGCTTTCTCTTTGCGATAGCGGATTGCGACTTCATATATTCTCAGACAACAGATGGCACTGTATGTCTGGCGACGATTTGTTTGGGCAATGTGCTGTTAATATTTTTCATGAAACAATGACCCTTCTCCATATAATACTTGAAAATTTTATAATAGTCTTGATGTTAAACTTATAAACAAAACCTCTTTTTCATACTTCGGTCAAAATAATTTAGACTCTGTTTTGTCACGCACCTAATAAAAAAATAAAAAAATTTTAGACTCTTGCACAAATCAATCTTACCCTAAACCACAATGCTATAGGACACACATCTATCGAAACTATCGATAAAGTTGTACTCAAGGTAATCCCTAACGCATTTCGTCGAGACAAAGACCCTATTGGCGGTGTCGTCGGATATTTTTTTTCTCTTATCCTCTAACTTCCTCAGTGAAAGGATGCGCCGCATTCTATGCCCCTTTTATTTGCTTTTACTCTTTTATTTGTTTTCGTCGGGCATGCTGGGGATATTTATTTGTCGTCAGTTGTTGTCAAGGTTGGTTTAGTTAAGTAATCGGCTATGGGTATCGGTTTTATATGCGACTAGAAGGTGCCCGCAACCTTACCCGCGTATTTTTTTTCTTTACCATAGTCGGGATATAGATGTACAGCTATTCCTGTACTAAAATTGGTTAAAATCCGTCCAGCCCTTTCGGTGTCAAAGGATAAAGAAAATTTTACCTAACCTTCACGGCAATACCCCAGGCCAAAAGAATTGAAACAAGCTTATATTACAATACAGAGCTGTGGTTTTCTTACGGAACAAATTACAAAGATTGCAATATAAAAATTTATATACATTTTAAAAGTCAATGACCCAAACTCTGTGTATGAAAATTGTCAGTACAACATTCTGTAGACAGGCAATGAAAAATGATTTTCCCGGAGTTAGTTAAGTATATATTTTTGACAATATTATGATGTTTTAATAATGCACGTTTTAATGTTTATAATCTTTTGGGGATGGCCGAATGGTTACTAATATTTACACAATAAATAATTTATTGGAAACTTAAAATATATAAAGAAATAACTTTGTTTCCATACTTTTGGCTGGGGTGTACCTACGGCTGGCCTCTAGCTGTTGCATCGCGCTGCATTTTAGTATAATTATAGAATATTATAATGATAATAGTATGTATAATTGTATATAGGTTGTTTATATTATTCGGTTTCCCACGACTGAGACACAACATGAAACAAAAAGACGCTAGACGGGTATTTACTTGGAGGGTAAGTTTAACATAAGTATTATCATTATGAGGTTGCCTTGTATGCAGTTAGCATTTAAATGGCCGCTAAGAATTTCCATGGTTTCTTTTTTTTCAATTGTTTCGATCGTGACTGTTCACGATTAAATTGTGCACTTTCTCAAACACGACTAGACGACAAGAAAAGTTTTAAAATTATAATTAGGCACATTCAAACAGACTAAGGTTTAAATTGAAGGTTTCTAATCAATCTGTTCGCATAATCACCATTATACATTTTTTTCTATTTCAGAAATAAATTTGCTCTGTTTTTAAGAAACAAAAGAAATGTGGCTTTTTCTTTAATCACAAATAGAGGGTATCCTAGTAACGTCTTCCTGTGACTTGTAGTATTTTTTACAGATTTGACCAGGGCGTTAATTGTGGGCTAGTGTACTAATAAGCGATGTCTTAAGTATATTGCGGTCCCGGCGGTCCCGGGTTCGAATCCCGGCCAGGGCAAATATTTGTGTGATGAACTCGAATATTTGTGCTTGGGTCATGGTTGTTCTATGTATTTAAGTATATATTTATCTATATAAGTATGTATATCGTCGTCTAGTCCCCATAACACAAGCCTTCTTGAGCTTAATTTTGGACTAGATCGATTTGTGTGAGGTTGTCTGATATTTATTTATTTAGGTATTTATTTATTGCCTTTAACCATCATTGTTTGTGATTCGAGCTGATTAAAGTGTCATTTTTCATTACTACCCGGTCAAGTTAAGTATGCAACTGATATCTATGGCATCGCATATAAATGAGGCGGAAATTTAACGCGACCGGGTTGGCGAAGTTGCAATATACCTACTGTGTATATCGCTACTTCTGATATTTCTCCGAGATATCACAGAGATCTAGACACGCGGCAGCGTGTCCAGCCAAGTTCACCGCAGGAACTGGCGAGCAGCAGCCGTGTGTTATATTACACGAACCGTTTGGAGCCACTTTTGACCCCCCAATAACTCCAAATCTATTTAACATAAAAAAATGAAATTTGGCTTATGTATTAAGATCCTTTAGAACAAGTAGAACCCCAAATTTCATTAATATAGGTTAAATAGTTATTGAGATATTAAAGTCCAAAAAACGGTATTTTTATCACTGACTGACTGACTGACTGACTGACTGACTGACTGACTAGTAATCAAAAACCTAACCCACTTCCAGGTGACCTAGAAAGGTGAAATTTGGCATCCAGCTTAGTAATTGTGTGTGTATACATATAAAAATCTAAAACAGTGATTTTTTTATGTTTTTTATTATTATTATTATTATTGATGGTTGTTGCCTCAGAACTCTGTCATTTATAAACCGATTTGGAAAATTCTTTTTTTGTTTGAAAGATATACTAGAATAGCATATACTTACACTCACACGCACACACTTACACATACATGCACATAAAAATCCAATACGTACTAACCGTTTTGGAAAATTCTTTGTTTGTTCAAAACTTTCAAAAGATGTACTAGAATAGCACACAGAACTAATTAACAAATAATAATTAAGTAATTTACACATCATAATAAATTCTGTACAAAAAGTAATGATATCCCATCAAAAACATAAATGTAAAATGAGAGCCAAGTTCAATATCGCGTGCACTTCGCCGACAAAAGAATTGAGATCTGCAAGGGTGCCAAGTTCTTTGCTCTAAAATTTTTAGATACAAGGACATGCGACATACTCAATGCATTTATTTTACTTGGGGTGTAATTCAATATCAAGACGTGACTTGGCTAGTTTTAAAATATAAATTTATATTATAAATCAAAATCAATCAAATCATTAACCTATTTTCGTAAAGGTAAGTACGCAAGTTAGTGTACGTCTTGTTACTTATACTGTTAGCTTGATAATGAACTATGACTATGAATATGTTACTTTTATAAAATTTAGTTAGTTTATGAAAACTAGCCAAGTCAAATCTTGATATTGAATTACTCCCCAAGTAAAATAAATGCATTGAGTATGTCGCATGTCCTTGTATCTAAAAATTTTAGAGCAAAGAACTTGGCACCCTTGCAGATCTCAATTCTTTTGTCGGCGAAGTGCACGCGATATTGAACTTGGCTCTCATTTTACATTTATGTTTTTGATGGGATATATATAACTGAATTAGAGCCCTGATTCGATTTCCTTATGAGTTTCTGATAATCTAAAGACTATCAGAAAAATTCAATTTTGCTAAAGTTTATATTCAACCATGGTTATTAGACCTGATTTTCAGATCTTGTATAGTTTCCTAATGTTTTATACCCTTCTGACCCATATTATTTGTTATACACCCATTTTAGAGATTATAGGCTTCAATTTCACGTTGTAAGTTTATATTCTATCTAAAGCCTCTGTTAATAACTCACGCGGAAAGCGGGCGAAATATCCTACATTTTACTGCGACAAAAACTTATAACTACAACATCATAAACATAATGAAGACCATAAAATCGCCCGTTATAATAACCGGCCATATAAAATTAGTATCTATTGAATTAATACCATCGCAAATGTTATATCGTCTTATACCAATAAAATGGGGAATCTCAGACAGGCACTGAGGTATAAACGTCCTGAGAGAATTTATGATAGCGTTCGAGCATTCACGGGTTAAGACTATAAAAAGTTATTGTCAGGTCTTTTATGAAGGCTGGACTTATTAGGGATGATCAAGACATTCCGCCGTACGTCGATGAGGACAAACGTCGATGGATCTATTAGTGCTGTCAGCCGTTCTAGAACTATGTTTTATGTTCATCGACAATGTCATCAACAAACTAGATGGATTATGTTTTGATCGGTTTTTTTTTTATTTGGTTGGATTTAAATTAAAGATAAAATATTTTTTATTATATCTTTATGTTGATTAGTTAAACTTATAGCTTTTATCGTTATTTTATGATACCTATTATGAATTGCCAAATCACTTATCAAAACAGTAGGAAAGATTTTTACTACTAGGTATAAGTCCTCTAGAAAACGTTTATGACTGAGATTATATGCTTCATGAAAAGTAATAAATTTCTAGAAAAGAACGAATAATTAAATTAGGCGTATAATACAATTATCTTCTTCGGTTGATTGCGAACTTATTATAAGACACGATTATCAAGCTGTGCATTCGCGAATGTAATAAAGATTACGAAAGCTACCTGTAATAATTGTTCAATAGTTAGTTGTTAACATGCTTCTATTGAGCAACTTAATTGTTCTTTGCGAAGTGGGCCACAAATTGAAAGCTCAGTTTTGTTTTATATGATTGAACTGGCATTTGACCGATTGGACCCTAGCTAGAATATTACGTATTAGTTACAATAAGTATTTCACGTCGAGCGTAGGTACACGATAAAAGCTTAGATGTATTAAGGTACTCGTATAATTTCTAAATGCAATACAATTCAGGTGCAATCTGTTATTAGCTACCAGCTTTAATATGACACTAATTATAGTACTTAAATCAGATCGTAATCACTCTGTAGGGGCTACGGTAATGTAACCGACCGTAAAATTTTAGATTTACAGCCGCAAAAGCATCGTCTTTATTATCAATAATTATTTTAGATGATTTCTTGTCACAGACATTCAAAAGTTTATGAATGTCTGAGTACCTACTGTGACCAGTTTTGTTCTATGGACATATCTGTACTAATTTGGGGTTAATTATTCAACATTGAGAAGGTTCTAACGTTATATTTTGATTGTTGTAGGACACCCAAGCCGCCGCAGCCGCTCTCACATCCCTCGGCCACGTTTACACCGCCATCGGGGACTATCCAAACGCGTTGGCAAGCCACAAGCAATGCGTGCAGCTCGTCAAACAGATGGGAGACAGGCTGCAAGAAGCCAGAGAAATCGGCAACGTCGGGGCTGTATATCTCGCCATGGGAGAATTTGATTCTGCCGTCGATTGCCATACGCAACACTTGAGGCTGGCAAGGAGACTTGGTGATCAGGTAAGATTTGACGCACTTTAACGAACACATACAATAATATAAAATGGGCAGGATGCCAAGAAGATTCATTAGACACAAGGCAAATTCCCAAACCATTCGTTTCACCCAGAAGGTAAGGTACAGAGTGAAATAAACGCAGATTAACGCCAACGTGCCTATGAATGATCGAGCCTATTTCGAAAACATTGATTTTCAAAGTCATGTACTTCGATTATAAATTTAACTTGGAAGGAAATCAACTATTCTGATTAGTTCATTCTGAATATTGTACGTAGGTAAGTATACATAATTGACATCTTTACTTACACAATGTGGTTTTATAGGTGGAAGAAGCCAGGGCATACTCTAATCTCGGATCTTCATACCACTATAGAAGAAACTTCGCTCAAGCAATAGCCTATCATGAAAATGTGCTGCGAATCGCCCAGAATTTGGGCGACAGAGCCATCGAGGCCCGAGCATATGCTGGCTTGGGACACGCTGCCAGGTATTTATATTTTTTTATATAAATATCAATATAAAAGCATTCTTTTTTCACTACGAAGTTGACAAACAAGCTTGCGGCTTGCCTGATGGCAAACAGTTACCACAGCCTATGAACGTTTGCAACGCCAGAATCGTTAGGCGCTTGTTACCGACCCTTTAAGAACCCGTTTACTTTCCTCTTGAAGAACTTCCCTGGGAAAAACTGAAAACATTAGTATGACTGTTATTTCCTGTTTAATTATATTTTCATATTTCTGTCACGTAGATCAATTAGAAAAGCCAGTTAGGTCCATTTACATCGAATGAGCTATTTCATTTTATGTTTCTAAGTGATCATCATCGGGATTTCAACTTGGAGACGACCATAGCTAATGCTACGTTTACACGCTTGCCAAGCCTCGGCAAGCGTGCAGGACGCAGTCATATGTTTGTAGTGAAACGCAGCTTGCTAGTTGATACGTAGATTCACATTGTATATGCATACCCTCAACATCAAACACGTGACCCAAATAGACAATCTGCCTCACCCCAAACTTACACTTCGCTTTGTTAAATCTAATACCTATTTCTTTAGCCCGCTCCAGCAGACGCTCGAGGCGTATATCATGCTCCTCTTTCGTTGCTCCCCAAACAATAATGTCGTCAATGAAAGAATCCGTTCCCTCCAAATCTTCCAGGTGTTGTCGAATTTTCGCATGAAAAAATTCAGGCGCACAGCTGATCCCGTACGGTAATCTTAAAAATTGGTACCTACCAAAGGGCGTGCTGAACGTGCAAAGATCCGCACTTGCCTCGTCTAGCTGCAACATCCAGAAGCCGCAGCGCGCGTCGAGCACGCTGAACCAGGCGGCGCCGCCAGCTCACTGATCGTGGGAAGCGCGAAGTGCGCGCGCTTCACCGCGATGTTGAGCACCCGCGGATCCAAACACACCCTTATATCACCACTCTTTTTTGCCGCTATTACGATAGGGTTAACCCATTCCGTTGGATGAGTCACCTTACGGACAACACCCATTTTCTCCATTCGCAATAATTCCTCGTACAATTTATCCCGCATGCCCATAGGTATACGGCGGGCTGGGCATATAACAGGTTGAACGGATCTATCCACTATAATTCTATGCAACCCCGGTAGCTTACCTAACCCGCTAAACAATTCTGCGTAGTTGTCAATATTAAGTAAATCCACCCTTTGAATCAGGCCTATTTTTACACATCCATCCAAACCGAGGATATTTTGGCACCGCATATTAGCAACCGCAAAATTAATTTCGTAGTTCCTCTCCTTAAACGTTAAAATTAAAGTGCATGCACCAATGATCGGGACTGAGTTACCAGTATATGAGAATACTTTTTTATTATAGGGAACAAGATGGTCAACACCGAGCTTTAGACGCTCAAAATCATATTTAGAAATAATGTTCAACATCGAACCGGTATCTAATTTAAAAGCGAATCGCTTACCCTTAATGTCCGTATACTCTATCCATTGATTATACTTCTCTCCGCTCCGCTTTTGCTCCTCTACAACGTCCACATAAAACGCATCACTTTCGGAATCGTCCGTTAAGTCGGACACGCTCACGTTATGCACAATACCGAACGGCTTACTGCTACACACACGCGCAAAATGACCCCGGCGGTCACACACATAACACGAAGCCCTCATGGCCGGGCACCGCTCCTCATCTCTGCAGAACCCGCTTCCGCAGCGCGGACACGTCGACCTCACTCGCTGTTGCTGGGGGCGGGCGGGCGCCCCAGCGGCGCGTGCCCCTGCCCGCGCGGGGCCGCGCTGGTGCTGAGCGCCACCCGCGCGACCCGCGTGCGCCGCTCACTTCGTTCACTTGCACATTGGATTCCGCGAATTGCTTATTTTCCTCCTTAGCTATCTCGTCCGCCTCGCATATTTGTATAGCCCTCTCCAAGGTCAACTCTTCCGCCCTTAGTAACCGATCTCTGACCGCGTTATTGGAAATACCGCACACTACGCGATCTCTTATCAGCCCTTCCGTCAATTTATCGAACTCGCACCCTTGACTCAGCAATCTCAAAGCCGTCACGTACTGACTGATCGTCTCACCGGAATTTTGGTTGCGAGTAAAGAATTTGAAACGCACCATAGTGATGTTTGTTTTTGTTCCAAAAAATGAATCAAATTTCTGTTTGATAGTCGTAATATCATCAGCACTTTCACCCGCGCTAAATTCAAAGGTCGAGTATATCTCATAACCCTCTGGCCCTATGAGGTTCACCAGCAAGCTCGCTTGCACATCTTTAGCCTCTTTATTGATTCCAGACGCCTTAATGAATACACTAAAGTGTTTCCACCATTTTTGCCACGCCGCCGCGCGCGCCGCCGGGCTCCCGTCGACTTGTAACTCTGGCGGAGGCCGGGCGTGCTCCATTGCTATATAAACTTGTACCAAAACCACTAGTACACTAGTCCGCACGTCTGCCAATCCACACACAAATACTTTATACTTGAAACTTGAACAATTAAATCCCACCGCTGCCACCATGTAGTGAAACGCAGCTTGCTAGTTGAACACTGATTTATTGTCACAACCGGAGGGTATGCATATACAATGTGAATCTACCCTTAACTTACATATACTACAATGTTAAAGTGAGACGGAACTACATCGTGCTCACTCTAACATATAACTGCGTCCTGTAAGCTTGCCGAGGCTTGGCAAGCGTGTAAACGTAGCATAACGTAAATGGTCGCAAATAATATTTGTACCTATATCCATCCATCGACTACCGATGATCATACAATCTAATATTTGTCACTTTCGCTCTCATATGCATACGTCGTCGCAGCTATATAGGTACAGCTATCTAGCAGCTAGCTGTTATGCTTAGCCTTACTTCTACTATTTTTCCCAGTATTAATTCTATCGCATACATATTTCCTAGGATATGTATTGTACATTATGTTTCACGAAGAGACGTTAAATGATTAAAATATGGTTAATGCCGTCATCTCTTCTCACACAATTGCACTCCTCAACTTTTAGTCGATCGAGAAATTTTATTTGTTTCCATCCACTAGGGTGCGAGAAAGGACCAAATATTATGCTGCCGTGTAAGGTAATAGGCGATCCTTTTCTATAGAGCTCCATTCCATACTAAAAGTTAAGGTCGCCTTTTACCTTAGCACGGCAGTATTGTGCGTGAAGAGCAAACATTGCAGCCAGTTGTGTTAGACCGGCTAGTTATCAACTTGAGTAATGCACAAGGAATTCGCGACTGCATAAACCTTTAGCAAACCTACAATTAAAATATTGGTACAGGTGCGGAGGCGACTACGCCCAGGCCAAGAAATGGCACGAGAGACAGCTCGACGTGGCGCTGGCGGCTAGAGATAAGGTAAATACATTCCTTTATTAATCGGTTTAATTATGAATATATTATTGTATTTCCCTGAACCAGTCATGAGATCTTGAAATTCCAATTATACGGTTTTGATAGGTATGTCACCAAGTATTTCATAATTTTTCTGCCGTCCATAACCCCTACTGCATGTAGGTATCTCAATCGCGTTTATTTAATTGGCAATTGTTGAATTGAATTTTTTTAAATTTATTGAATTGGTGGTTTATACGTAGGAATTACTGGGTGGTTTTGGAGCAAGGCAGCAAATAAATTAATTGCCGAGTTGAAAGAAATATCACCTTGGCTAGGTTTGTTTACACTGCTAAGGTTTGCGTACAAAGCGGGAAAAACATTATCATCTTTTTTTATTTTTTTCAACCTTCAAAAATATCAGCAACTTTTTTGTAGGAATGAGACGGGGTTATTCATACCTATAAAAATATATCTGCAATAATATAAGTTCGTAAAATAAAAACCTAAACTAACATCTATATCGTTCGTATGTATTTAATAATATCCCTCTCCGTTACATTGCTCAAATGGCAATAGAATCAGGCCAGAATTTTAGCACTGATTCGTTTAGGACTTTTACGTAAGGCCGTTGTTTTTCAGGTGGGAGAAGGCCGAGCGTGTTCCAATTTGGGCATCGTGTACCAGCTACTGGGCGAACACGACGCTGCACTGAAGCTGCACCAAGCACACTTGTCAATAGCCAGACAACTTCAGGTTAGTGTTATTATTTTGTTTAAAGCCATTCGCGACGCGCGAAGCCGTGACACGAGCGAGGTTCCATATCATTACTATTCTAATTTTAAATCAAGTAGGTACAGTAAAAAGAAAACAAACGACAGTGAATTTTCGTTCATGACTACCGTGTCACTTACCTAATCTTTTTGGTTGCTCAGCTTTGTAACTCATCCCAGACGCCGAGCAATGAGATTGTCATATATTTTTTTTGTTACGTTACATTAATGTTCACGTTGAAGGAGCACTTCAATATAGTATTGCATTGCAGCATATGACATCGTGGCGTCTTAAGCGTATTTTATGTCTATATGATTATTTACTTTCTTTGATGCTCAATAACTATCACTACCTACATACTAGGTACCTACTTCGGATTGAAATTTTCTAACCCAAAAATTATTATTTCTCAGGACAAAGCCGGTATGGGACGGGCTTACGGTAACATCGGCAATGCCTATTCTGCCGCAGGCTTCTACGAACAAGCCATCAAGTACCATAAACAGGAGCTGACGATCTCCAAGGAAGTCCACGACAGGAGTTCGGAGGCTTCTACTCATGGAAACTTGGCTGTGGCCTACCAGGCGCTGGGGGCTCATGATATGGCGCTGTTCCATTATCGAGCGCATTTAGGTAAATCATAGCTAATGTTTAGCAAGCAACATCACTTTGATTAAGTTAGAATTTCACTTATGGTATTACTTGGTTTACCGCTGGAAGAGCGCGTCTCTCTCACACATTCCGGACATCGCTCTCTTGCATCCTCGAACGCATTTCCGCCTTATATTAATCCCGTCGTATAATACAAAAACCTCTCACCATTGAGCATCAGAAGTGCCCATTTCCATTTACTGCTCACGACCGAGGCTGGACCTCTATACGAGAGTTTTTCCAGATGACTTTCATGAACACCTTTTTGTAGAAATGCCTACTATTTCCACGAACATGTATGAATGTGTTCACGAAAGTGAGTCGCTTGAAAGGATCAAACTATGACCCGACTAGAAACGACGACTAGAAAATAAAAGTAATACTATTTTACCCCTTTCAGGCATCGCTAGAGAACTGAAGGACGCAGCAGGAGAAGCGTGCGCTCTCCTGAACCTTGGAAACTGTTTATCTTCTCGAGGGGAGTTCGCCCAAGCCGTCCCTTACTACGAACAGCATCTGATGCTGTCTCAGGAGCTGGGTGACGTCACGGCCGAAGCCAAGGCTTGTCACTTCCTGGGCTACGCTCATTACTGCTTGGGAAATTACAGGGAGGCTGTTAGGTGAGTTGTAAAAAATTTGTTTACAAAAAAGAACCAATTTCAATAAAAACTGAAAAGCCACAATAACTCGTTCATTTACAGATTACATTTAAATCACCTTTTGAAGTCGGTGCCAAACCACTCAATTATTACTATGGAAACAGATGCCTATGAGCTAGCTTAATGATTGCTATTTGGTATTTACGAGAATTTTGTTCGATAAAGAATTTTACGTGAGGTTTCCTTTTTTTTGACGTCGGTTGTTGCCTGATCATGATGATAATAATCCAGACATCTTCTTTCATTGCCCTTGCCGTTGTTACGATTCAGGTAGTTGTGTTTGTTTCAATGCTCTAAGTTAGGTTGTGCCTCTAGTAAACCAGAAAATTATACATATTTATCCGAACTTTGAATATATTTTTTTCTTGCAGATATTATGACCAAGACCTCTCATTAGCCAAAGATCTTCAAGATAAAATGAACATGGGCCGAGCCTATTGCAATCTTGGTTTAGCTCATCTCGCTCTAGGCAATCTAGAAACGGCCTTAGAATGCCAAAAGTACTTCCTCGCCATCGCCCACATGACCCAACATTTACAAGGGAAGTTCAGGGCGTTGGGGAATATTGGTGATGTGTTGATAAAGATGGGTGATGTGGAAGAAGCTGTTAAGATGTACCAGAGGCAGCTCGGGTTTGCGAGACAGGCTCGGGATCGGTCTTTGGAGGCGGCGGCGTGCGGTGCTCTTGGTCTCGCCAGAAGACTTCAAAGAAGACTTGATGCAGCTTTAGGGCATCATACACAGGTACGAACAAATCCTCTCGAAACAATACTAAACGAACTAATTTAGCTACTGTTTATGATTAGTCAAAATGGAGAGATACATAGATATCTATACTTACTGTCTAATTTCACGTACTACCCGATCAAGTTAAGTATGCGCCTGATATCTATGCCGTCACATACAAAGGAGTCACACTTAATGCGACCGGGTTGGTGAAGTTACGATCTGCTAAGGACATTGCCGCATCTCGCCATTTGTGACGTCAAGTGACAGATGGCGATATAACGAAGATCAAACGGAGATAACTCAAAAATTGGTCGAATTGACCCCCTAGGTACTTATGGCTATTTTTCATTTCAGGAACTAACTCTTCGCCAAGAAGCAGGCGACTCGGCTGGTGAAGCCAGAGCTCATTCTCATTTAGGAGCTGTCCATATGGCCTTGGGCCACTACTCTCACGCAGCCAGATGTTACAGAGAACAGCTGGAGAGAGCTCAAGAAATGCAGGACTGCGCTTTGGAAGCACAAGCATACGGCAATCTAGGAATTGCGAAGCTGAACATGGGACATTACGAGGACGCTATTGGATATTTAGAACAGGTACATTTTACAAATTATGGATAGGAGTCATTGGCCTGGCATTAAACTTATACTTGGAATAAAGTTGGCCCTTATGTTAAAGGGCAATGGAATTTAGTGTCCAATTAATCTAAATGGTTTAAATAGGCAGGTCGGTGGTAAGCGGGTCCTATGGACACCCTGCCACTGAAACACATACACAGTTACAAAAGTCACCCTTACTCTGGCCCACTTTAAACTAAATCAACATCATTGAGAGTTTCAAGAAGTAATCAGACGCTAAACAGTGCTGCGAAGATGACAGAACATTCTTCCTTACAGCAATTGGCGATCCTAGAACGTGTGAACACTCCCACCTGCCAATTGGACAAGGCAAGAGCGTTGGGTTCACTTGGCGACTGCTACGACGCGCTTGGCGACCCCGACGAGGCGGCCAAGTACCATGAACAGCATCTGACCGCCGCACTAAAGCTGGACAATTCACGGGAACAGGAACGAGCGTATCGAGGACTGGGACTTAGTCACAAGTAAGTTATGAATGTGGTTAAAAACTCCCACACTTTCAATTTGTTTAACCTTTCTAGTTTTACACTGTTCAGTGGTATACGTACTGGCTTAGGGAGTGTTATGCAAAACTGTATGAAGCGACTAAGCAGTATCCGCGAAAAAATCTTGAGCATGGAAAATATTGACTTGTGCTTGGCGAAATTTACCACAGTGCATGTACGAGTATACTTGACTAACTATGTCTTCTTCTTCCTCCCTTCCTCATGACTGAGCGACGTGATCGTAACCACTTGAGGCCGTTATCCGTTGCACCAAAGCTCTCTACTCCACACGGTTTTCCGCCTTCCGGATTGACGCCTGTAGAGTTTGCTGACAGGCTTCTCTCACGGCATCGGGTCGGTGATCTCCCACGGGCCCTTTTTCCTTCCACGTGGCCAGCTACAAAATTAGCTTTTCCAAACTATCTGGCTCGCGTCTCGTGACCGAAGTACTGCAGGATCCGCTGAAGGCAAATGGTCGATAAGCGGCACTTGTTCTTCAGTTCGCCCAGGATCGACGCATATACTAACTATGTATTCATATGTATATTCTTTGCCATTTCAGATCTGTAGGAAATCTCCAGCAAGCCCTGGTCTGCCTGGAGAAGCGTTTGGTGGTATCCCATGAGCTGGGCATGCCGGAAGCTAAGGCGCAAGCTTACGGCGAGTTGGGCGCGTTGCACATCGCCCTGAACAACCTGGAGCAAGCTGTGTCATGTTTGGAGCATCAGAAAAACATTGCCAAGTAAGTTTTGTTTTGTCACTCAGTTCTACCATCTGCGTGCTTCTCGACGGAGAAAGCTGTCGTATTAATAGGAGGTGAAACCAGTTAATCTTGAACTATTGATACACAGATCAAATCTCAAAGAATAACTCAAATAAGTTACCTGGTGGAAGAAACCGGGAACCGAACCCCGGGTACCTCTGGATTGCCGGTCCATCGTGTTAACCATCTCGTCACTCTAACTCCCAAGCAACCTATCGCATTTTTCCTTATTCCTTGTGTGTCTATCTTTGCATTGTTTATTTGAAAGGCTTTACACCTTAGCGACTTCTATGTGAATATGATAATATTTACATCTTACCGCACTACTTCATACAGCAGTGAACGAACAAGCGAGAGAGGGCGCTGTTATTTTATAAATTTATGAAACATGTAATGTCTCGTTTTTTTAATGTGGGTACACACCAAAAATTTTATATTAAACCACCAACCAAAGCTTAAAGAAAAGCTTAAAATGAGTATCCACTTCTTCCACCAGGTAACTCATTTTCAATTTTTCTTTAAGCTTTGATCTTTGTATCAATGGTTTAATTGCCACGTAAGTTTTATTGCGTCACTCATACCTACTGCCTGCTTCTCGATGGAGAAAGCTGTCGTATTCATAAGAGGTGAAACCACTTAATCTATATTGCACCAAATACCTATAACCTAAATTAAAAATGTAAAACACCCCCAACACTAGTAGCTGGTCATCATGAGACCATGTTTTAATGAGTGATATAGAAAATTCTACCAAAACTGAACATAAAAACAAAATTTGGAATTCTTAGCTTCAATATTGGCTGAGAGCCGGTCACTTGTTCCACTAAAAGCTGAATATCTTGGAGACGAGAGCTCCGATTTTCATCAAACAAAGCCAACCATCTCGACAAACCAGACTTTTGGTTAAAAAAATCACACTTAAATGGGTCCACCCATATGGACGCTACGACGCTTACTTACTTACTTACTACTCTGGCTCAGTGACCCAAAGAGGATCTTGGCCTCTGACACAAGAGAACGCCATTCTTCTCTGTTTTGCGCCTTTTCCCGCCAGTTAGGGATACTTAGGGCGCACAGATCCTTCTCCACTTCATCTTTCCAGCGGTATCTCGGGCGGCCGACCGGACGTTTTCCACTCGGTCGCCCCTGAAACGCTCTCTTCACGGCCCGATCGTCTCCCATCCTCTCCAGGTGACCCAGCCAGCGAAGTCGTGTGGCCTTGATTTCGCCAACTATTTTGGGTGTAGCCACCAGCTCTTCCAACTCCTTATTCTTTCTCCTTCTCCAGCTGCCATCCTCATTTCTTATTGGTCCCAGAATCTTTCGCCAGATTTTCCTTTCCGCCACTAAGAGCTTATTTTCTTCCTTTTGAGTCAGTGTCCAAGCTTCACACCCATACATCAGGATTGGTCTGATTACCGTTTTGTAGACACGAATCTTGGTTGGTCTACTGATCAACTTGGACGCTAAAACTCTATGGAGTGCTGCAGAGCATCTTAGGGCGTTCTGGATTCGAACATCAATCTCCTCCGCCCTGTGGTTGGTGTCGGTAACTATGCAACCAAGGTACTTAAATCTATCTACGCCTTTGTAGATGGTTGTTCCTGCTGTTAAATCCGCTCTTTTTGCTCTGACGTCTTTGTACCTTTTCATGAGGAGATTTTCTGGTGATTGATTCTGAGACCAATTTTCTCTCCCTCTTGTTCCACCAACTGTGCCATGGCCTTCAGGTCCCATTTGTTTTGCGCCAATAGCCCTAGGTCATCGGCATAGCCAATGATTTTGTGCTTGCCATTCAGCTCAACACCCCCATCATATTGTAACACCTTTCGTATGACGTATTCGAGTGCCAAGTTGAACAGCATTGGCGAAAGTGAGTCTGCCTGCTTTGGGCCAGTAATAACCTCGAACTCGTCTGACAGACCTCCGCCTGTCTTAACTCTCATCCTACTCACTTTAGTGGCAACAGCAACTAAAGTTACTAATTTGTTCGGTATGCCAAAAGATCTCATTATTTTATATAGTGTCTCCCTGTCAACACTGTCATACGCTTTGGCGAAATCGACGAAGAGAATGTGGATGGAGTGTGAGTATTCCCACCTCTTTTCCATCAGCTGTTTCAGAAGGAATATTTGATCTACCGTGCTGCGGTTCGGACGGAAGCCACACTGGTAATCGCCTATAATGTCCTCGGCATACGGCTGCAGTCGCCCCAACAGAATATATGAGAGCACTTTGTACGCCGTCGGAAGCAGTGCAATGCCCCTGTAGTTGCAGCACTTTTGTCTGGAGCCTTTTTTGTGAATAGGTCATATATCACTCCTATATTCCACTCGTTAGGTTGTTTTTCCGAGTTCCAGATTTTAGTGATTATTTCATATAATCTGGATTGCACTGCTCCTCCGCCATACTTCCATATCTCAGCATATATTCCATCAATCCCCGGGGCCTTGTTATTTTTCAGCCTCATAACTGCTTTCCTCACTTCGTCGAAGCTTGGTTCTTTTACAACATCCACATTCCCTACTAAAGTCGTATCCACCTCTATCTGACTATTTATCGGTTGACAGTTGAACAACTGGGTAAAGTACTGCTGCCACTCAGTTTTCAGCGCCTCCTGGTCCAGTATGAGATCTCCCTCTTTGTTTTCGAGGGTTTGCACGGTTGGCTGGTATCCTTTTTTGACAGATGTTACCTCTTGATAAAATTTTCTGTTCTCATTATTTTTGATTAAAGTTTCCATTTCCCTTAGTTGAAATTCCAAGCGCTGTCGTTTCAGATTCCGTATCAAGTTTCTCAGCCTGTTCCGTGCCTCCCGATATTTGTCCTTCCATGTAGCATCTCGTTCAGAGAGAATCTTAAATTTTCGTCTCTCATCCATAGCCAAATCGCATTCTTCATTCCACCATTTCCTTCTCTTTCTTCGCTTCTTTTTGCCTAGAATACGCTACGACGCTAGACTTGTTAAACTTATAACACCCCTCTTTTTCGTCAGGGGTTAAAAAACTGTACAGTAATTTTATATTCATAAAGCCTGGCGATAGTAATCGATAGCAATTGCCTAACTAAATAACGAATCATTTAAGTAGAAAAAATGTTTTAGTTACGTTCAGCGTTGTTAGTGAATGCACATTTTTCCTACTATCTAACCTCGACTAAATCATGTTACAGGGAGCTAAACAACCAAATAATGGAAGCAGAAGCCTGCCACTCACTGGGTGAAGCTCAGCACGCGTTAGGCGATCACGCCGCTGCCGTCCGCCACCACCGCGCCGAGCTCGAGCTAGCTCATAGACTTGGGCTAACACATTTACAGGTTCTGTCCAAATAACCGTTGATATTTCGAAAATAGTTTTTAATGGTTCCACCGGAAGATCAGCGCTAGCAACAGCTTTTCGAGGCAATATAATATAATTATAGATCAAGTTCATGGCTTAAATTTTTTTCACTGTTTGAGGTTGTTATTATGTTTTGTTCCCCAATAAACGCATTTCTTTCTTTATCATCTTTCTTGAAATTAAAAAAAATGTTCGTTTTATCTGATAAAAAATGAAGACAAAGTTAATTCCGAAGATACCTTTAGAAATATTTAAAAAATCAGGGTAAAGAGAGCATTTCAAACCATTTTAAAATGATACCATGGATTGTTTGATATGGCATGTCCATCCGCTAAATACCAGACGATCTTTGCTAAAAAAATGAAATGAAATCCTTAAATTATATTGTGTATCTTCCAGGCTCGAGCTTGTGGAGGACTAGGCTCAGCGCACGCATCTATGGGAGCTCAGGCAGAGGCCGCTAGATGGCACGAATCCAGATTGAGACATGCCACTGCTGCAGGTAACAATCTGAATTATCTACCTTGTTCTTTTGAGTGCTAAATTCTCGTAGGTTGGTCAAATACTGAACACAAAACGTTCCAGAGATCATTTATTTTACATATACTACTCGGTGTTCGGTGGTATGTACCTGTGCTGTGGGTGGTACTCTCACAATTTTCTACTCTGCCATAATAACGTCCCTATCTTGCAGATCTTGCTATTCTCAAGCATTTCGCAAACTCCAATCCAATTACGGCACGGCATTAGGAGTCATTTCCTTATTTTTGTTTGTTTATTTTGGTTTATACAATAAATGACTGCTCGTAACCTAAAGAGGTATGTTTGTATTGTTTGTGCAACTAATGTTACCAATGCATTGCTTCACCATTTTGTAGGAGACACCCGTGGTCGAGCACAAGCTCTGGCTGATCTAGGAAGAGCTCACCTCGCTATGGGGGCGTGTGGCAGTGCCGTGTCTTATTTGAGGCAGGCGCTGGCCGCTACTGAGGGCTTAGCTGATGCTGATGAGGAAGTAAGCTACAATCCTATTATAGATTCACTTGAGGCCGAGCACATTACCTGGGAAGAGCTCATCTCGCTATGGCGGTGTGTGGCAGTGCCGTTTAATATCTGAGACTGACACTGGCTGCTACGCAGGGCTTAGCTGATACTGATGAAGAGGTACATATAAATTGGCGCTAGGAATTATGAACACGATAAATAAGTTAGCATATGAGAGAATTTCGTATGGGAAAGTTTCAATAAAATAGAAACGTCCATCGGTTTGTCGCAACGGTCAACTCTAGGATTTCAAATTCCGGAATTTCCTAATAATAGCTTCTTCTAGAATTCAAGCGCTAGCGTTGTAAACTAACAGATTTAAATACACCACTATTATATTTTTAGTTGTGCTTGATTTTTATAATTATAATTAAGTATATTTCGTAATTCTAAATATGTCAATTTGGCCCAAGTTAAAACGACCCTGTCAAATTAAGGTAATGTGTTCAGTAGCACCGGTTTGACATAATTTGATCTTAGAGTTCCGTAGTAAGGTCTATACCTTACTTATATATTTCTTTGTTTTATCCAGGCTAGAGTCCGCCACAGACTCGGCTTCGCGCTGTGGGCCTCGGGCGAGCTGGAGGAAGCCAAGGAACAGCTGCAGGCTGCTCTGAGGGTCCTCGAGTCGGGCAGCGAAAAGCACAGGAACAAGAAGATTACAGCCCTTTATACTTCCACGCAGCATGCTTTACAGCGAGTTCTCGTCGGTCAGTACTTTTGTAATTTATCATTTAAAACATTGAGTTCTCCTTTGCTTTTTTTCTTAGCATTTAAGCAGTCTACGCTAAGTATTTCTTTCTCAAGAGGATATGATTTGTATACATCGTTGCATACACACTTTGCTGATTACATATTCTGCGATAAGTACTCACCATGTCGGCAGATTAACGGACAGAGGGCCACAGTCCTAATTTTGTTTTGTTATCAAGTGATAATCATTGTACCTAATTAAAATTAATTTGGAAATGATTTACTGGTCGCTCTAATGTGAGACTTTCTGATGTTCATATAAAATGCATTTTGTAAACAAAACCGAAAGATGACAATTAGATAATAAAGAATGTTTCATTTAATAGCTTGCGATAGTTGACGATAATGTCAATTTTATAACTTTTCAATGTCCATATAAAGCTCGTTGAAAATTGTTCCATACTATTATCTTTACAAAAAATTCTACATTTTGAGCGACCTCTAATTCTCATCGGATTGTTTCGAAAAATGATGAGTATCATTTTAGTGGGTTTTAGACAAAAAATAATCTTGTGGAGAAATAATATTCAATATTGCTATGTCTTTATGTTACTAATCATTTCTCGTCTCTGTCTGTCTTTAGAACTGGGTCGCCACTCAGAAGCATTAGTAGTAGCGGAGCGAGGCCGCTGCAGATCACTGGACACGGTTGGGGAGAAAACGAGCTCCTTGAATATCACCAATTTGGACCTCCATGCTGTGCAAAGGTAAAAATACTTTATGTTATAAAAAATAGGTAAATGTCAAAGAAAATAAAATCACATCCAGTATCCATTCTTAAATTAATTCCAAGACCTAAAACTCTCCGAGGGATAGAAGTGGCAAAGCAATGGCAAAATGACATTTAGTCTAAGAAATTTAATACCTTCACGCGAAGAAGAAGAATTAATTCCGAAATTCTGACATATTTTTGTGCTGCTTACAGATGTAGGCAGTTAATTAAAGTCTGCCATAAGGAAATAGCTCCAAAGTCTCCTGCCAAAAGCTTCTTATGTTAACGCAACACAAGCCAGTCAATTAGACATAGACTCGTTTACTAAGTTACGAGTTATTTTTCTAATTCGCCAGGAGTCTCGCTGAAGAGGCCATCAAAGACCGTCCGGAGCCGTGGTGTCCCTCGAACATCGACCAAGTGTTGGAGGTGGTGAACAAGCAGAAGGCCCCCGTCCTGTACTACAGCCTGGCTGCCGGTCGGTTGTACGCCTGGCTACTCCAGCCACATAAAGGTACTGTTGTACTGTACTTTGATACTACAAATTTTACAAACAGCTAATTTTTCAAGACTCAGCCAGCTGGATCACCTGGAGAGGATGGGAGACGATTGAGCCGTAAAGAGAGGGCACCAGGGGCGACCGAGTGGAAAACAGCTGGTTGGCCGCCGTCTTTCCAGCGGTAGCTAGCACGAGGTGCATAAAGATCTGTGCGCCCTAAGTACCCTTAACAACTGGGAAAAGTAGCAAAACAGAAGAATGGCGTTTTCTTGTGTCGGACGCCCAGATTCTCTATGGGTCACTGAGCGAGATTAGTAAGTTTTTTTCACGCCAGATTTTATCATCATCTGGCGCTCCCTAAACATCCGTTGATTTATCAGGATCTCTAAAATAAATATGATGTTGATTATTAACCAATATTAGGTACCTACTGACACGAAGCACTCATAAATAAAAATGGTGAATTTTAGACCTCAATCTGCGTAATAGTGCAATACTCTAGACGAGATACTAAAAGTAATATTTGTTTCAGGGATTCTAAGATTCCATCAAATCTCGTTGGTCGAAGAAACGGAAGATAACGACAACAGTTTACCTGACATCAGCCCTGATGATTTGCAAATAAATACTGGTAAGGAATTGAAATTAACTTCGATACTAGATTATCCAATACAATTTTTGATTCTTGGGCAAAGGGAGAGGATATTTTTTCTCGGGGATAATCCCTTTATATAAGAAACCTTGTGACCATGCAGTTGTTGTGGAACCTGTCATCATGGCATCACCTTTCTGGGGCCATACAACAGACGGGATCTGTCTGACCTGACTGCGCCTTCTTGTCGCTTGTGTCCGCTGTGTGTAATTTCAATATATTATCAACAATAAACTATTGATCGTCGTTTATGCCGTAATTATCAACAATAAATGGGTAATTTGCGTTTAAATAATTTCTCATTCAACTTCTTTGGTATCAGGTGGCCTTGGAAAGCTGGAGAGGTGTATAATGGAATGGTCAGCATGGCTGAGAACATCAGCGGAACGACGGAACGATAATGATGACCAATGGGAGCCTGAAGAGCTGCCTGCTGCTGGCCTTGCGAGAATGGTAAACTACTGTGCATTGACTATTGTTTAACGCAACAAGAGGAACGTAACTCTAAGTTGTAAATCAGCCCGTCTAGCACAACTATGCTTCGCGACTCTTGTCGCGCGACAAGACCCGTCACTCTCTTACAGTACTGTACAGAAAGTGTGACGGTATGGCGCTGCTAGTAGCGCGGGTCAGAGGCGTTTATAAGCTGCCTCGCAAACCGCCTCCATTCCCGAGTGAAGTCAGCAATAAGTAGCCTGAACAGAAAGAGATAGCTAGTATATCTCGAGCGAGAAAGAGTCGCGTGTCACAGTTGTGCTAGAGCTGCTGGTTTTTGATGTTATGTAGATAGGGCAGGGCATCTATCTATAGCATAACATCAAATAATTGATTCATCTAAACTTTTTTGACTTATTGAAAATTTTAAAACTTTTCATATCTGTTCTTTAATTTTGAAGTGGCTAAATTGGTTGTTTCCAATAACAATCAATTTAGCCACTTCAAAATTAAAGAACAGATATGAAAAGCTGGTTTATGAGAACCATACTACAACTACAGAACAACTAATTAGAATATTTTTACAGGTTGCTCGCAATCATCTACTGAACTCTTCCAACTATTCATTGAGTTCCCTCTTCAGCGTCGGATCTGTTGGTGGATCGGTTGCCGGATCAGTTGCTAGCCTGCAAGGGTCCACAAGGTGTGTACACTTAAATAACCAATTTAATTAATAAATATCGAAGTATTGGCTTAAACCAGTAGATGAATATTAAATATTAAGGGACAATCATACACAAATCGACCTAGTCCCAAACTAAGCAAAGCTTGTACTATGGGTACTAGACGACGATATACATAATATATAAAATACATATATAGATAACATCCATGACCCAAGAACAAATATTTGCCCCGGCCGGGATTCGAACCTGGGACCGCCGACTCAGTAGGCAGGTGTCTACAAACCGAGCCAAACGCGTCGTCAGTAAATGTTTATAATGTTCTTTTTGTACCTTCGTTAGGTCCAGTGTACATGGCTCACGCAAAAAGCAGCCATCGTGGCAAGGGCCTGCTTGCCTCAACACCTTATACCAGATGCTGCTAGCTCCCTTCGAAGATCTACTACCGGCGTCTTGCAATAACAACCATGGTATGTATCAGTAAGAGCCAGTACACATTAGGTGTTCTTCAAAACGCCTATCGACTTCAGTAAAACTAAAAAGCCAAAAATAACCCGTTCAAGTACAGATTACATTTGACTCACCCTTTGAAGTCGGTGCCAAACCTCACGTAAACTATTATAATATATAAATATAATAACTGAGTGGTTTGGGATCGACTTCAAAGGGTGAGTCAAATGTAATCTGTACTTGAACGGGTTATTTTTGGCTTTTTAGTTTTACTGAAGTCGGTTCTTTTTCTGTTAATTTTTTTTTTTCAAAATCTGTGCTATATGTGTGGCTTGATGTTTTCCATGTATTATTGAATAGTTGGCGTGAAATAATCTATACGACAAGTGTAGGTACTATTGCAAGATTCGTGTCCTCTGAAGACACCCTTCTGATAATCTGCCTATCTTTTCTAGCATCTCACGGTCGTCGCGGTTGCGGTGGAAGACGCGAGCTCGTCTTGGTGGTCGAAGGCGCGTTATACGCGTGCCCGTGGGGCGCGTTACGCGGCACCGACGAACCTTTGTGCGAGCGCTACGCGTTATTGGCCGCGCCCGCGTTACGCCCTCTACGCCACCACCGTCCTAGAGCGAGAGCTCATCATGAAATCGGTAAGCTGGTTTAACATTTGACGTCACAGCTTCGTGGAGGCAACTACTAAAAATGGTCTCATTGAAAAGTTTCTTCAGACTTTAATTTTAATTTACTATTTAACCCAAGTTCAGACAACACTTGGCGAGGCTTAAAGGCATATTAACACGTAATCCACACCATAGTAAATATAGACTCCAAAGCCTCTCGCGTCACGTTAGAAGTCTGTTAGAACAGCTTATTTCGATTACATCAAATGTGCATCAAAATCACGTGTAAATTTCTCATTGAATAAGGTCAGAAAGCCAGATAATAATGGGTCTTCTTTCCCAGGTGGTGTAGCATCAGCCAGCAACCAAGAAGCAGGCATGCGGTGCTTGGTTGTCGGGGGGCCTCGCGTAGGAGGAGGCCGCTGGGGAGGTGTGCCAGCGCAACTCAAGGAGGCTGAGCTGGTCGCTGATATGCTGCGAGTTACCGCCCTAACAGACTATCAGGTACTGGCCAGAACGGAACTTCAACAATAATATTTATTACATTTCATAAGTTGTTAACTATGTAATTTTACTAACAGTTCGCTAGTCTATGGTTTACCTACATTTTTCTGTGATATTCTTTGTCTATGAATAACATGTGGCAACCTCGTGTGCTAGCCTTCATGGTCGTAATACACGTTCCCATAACAAAAACCGATTTTTACTGCTGCCGTCCATGCTACTACTCGTCAAACGAACTAATGCTAAATCCTAACAGCCTACGCAACAATCAGTTGCATAATTTTCATCTCAGATGGTGACCTACATGAATGAGTGATGCTACCGTCTACCTAAGAAAGATATGAGTGCCTTTGGGAATAAGTATCAAGAAAAACCATTCAGCCGTTTGAATACCATCAGCGTGTTTTGGCGTGTTTGGGGTTTTAGTTCATTTCAGCGAATACTTTGATAAACGCATAATTAATCTACGTTTTTATCGACAGGCCTCAAAAGAAGCGGTACTAGCACAGCTGCCCCAGGCCGAATGCGTGCATTTCGCGACTCACGTCTGTTGGAAAACACCGGCCATAGTGCTGAGCCCCGGCGAAGTGGTGAGTGTCAACTTTATTATCATCAAAAATACCTATTTTTCGCTGAATAGCTGATTTAAATTATTAATAAAAAGTGTATTGTTAAGCAATCATCTATCTACATACATTTCAGGCCATGGTAGCTATCACTAACGTACTGTTCCCTCCGTAGGTCGACTCACAAGCCAAGCGCCTATTAAATACAAGCGTTGGAAGCGGCGCCGGAGACACCTCGACGGAAAATGAAGAAGAAAGTAAGTATAAACTTTAAAATTCCTATGAACTAAACATTAACGAGTTGACGTAGACCGAAATCTTCCATTTATGGAAATCTTGTGCAATGCGCGCCACCTAAATTTGCATTACAGAAGTTAGAGACATCAACACTTGCTATAGAAAGTAAATTTTTGTGTTGTGTAGATGCAGATATGACGCCGAGTAACGAAGAATTGCCGCCAGCATCCGAATTCATGTTGACTGCATCCGAAATAATGAGCATGAAGATTACTGCTAGATTGGTAAGTTCATATGATTTCATAACAATTTTTTTTAAGACAAATCTCGCTTCATTGTTAATGTCTAAAAGCCTACCTACAAGATTATTTATAATTTAATCCATCATAATCCGTCAAAGATCAGTACAACCTATGATATATGAATGGACAATAAATCGTAATGACAAGACGCGTTTAAAAAAAACAAAAACTATTTAATAGCTATTCAATTCTTTCAGACTTGTGCTGTTTGTAAGTTTAAATCTTTCTGATTTAAAAATCTCATCAGTCTTTATTTGAGTTACAAAAAGTTGTTTCATGTTAAATACATGCATCGTGTTCCATCGCGTCATCCTTGAACCCCAATAGAGCGTTTATTCACGATGCTCTCACATTTATGCAGATAATTGTATGCATAAGTCTCACGATATATCTTTTATCAATGTTATTCGCTCGTCCTCAACAGGTTGTGATATCCTGCGCTCCATCCAGCGCTGCCCTTCTGGGTAACTCCGAGAACGAAGACGTGGCGATGGCTGGCGAAGGAGTGTCGCGTCTGTGCCGCGCGCTACTCGCGGCGGGAGCTCAAGCCATCCTGCTTACCCTGTGGCCTGCTCCACAAGATACTGCCACTAAGATCCTGTACAGGGCACTGTACTCAGCTCTATTACAGGGAAGCAGGGTTGCCAAGTGAGTACTATATTCTTATACTACTACACAGTCATAACCATCAGTCGGTAAAACTTCAAAAGATGTGTTCCTCGTTGAGGAGTCAGGCCGTTCTGATCGCCCTGTGTCCTCAAGACACTGCCACTAATTCCTAACAACGTTCTGTATTTGGCAGTGTTGCAAAGTAGTAGGCTGGCGAGGCGAATGATAATTGGCTTCGTTTTTACACACTACACAGTCACATCCATATCAGATAAAAATAATTCAATCGTTGAACGACATTAAACCATTGATACAAAGATGAAAGCTCTAAGAAAAATTGAAATGCGTAACCTAGTTGAAGAGACCGGGAATCGAACCCGGTACTTCTGGATTGCCGGTCCAGCGTGTTAACCTTTCCACCACCCTAACACCCTTTCGATTTATTCTCTATGCTTTATGTGTCGATCATTGCATTGTTTATTTTAAAGGCTTTACACCCTAGCGACCTCTATGTAAATAGGTACGTTAATATTCACATCTTACCGCACTACTTTACAGCAAGCGAGAGAGAGCGCTGTTATTTGTTTCATAAGTTGAATGACATGTTTTATGTGCTTTGCCGTGTGTGAGGTTGTCTGGTATTTTTTCTTATTTATTTTTTATTGCTATATAAAAGTTATTGGTATGTGAAGCTGCCATCACCATTTGAACGTTAGTTAGTCTGTTAAATATCTTGTTTCGACTTGTTCTTATTTGTTTGTTCTTGTTCCCAGGGCCCTCGGCGACGCGATGCAGACAGTGCGGCACACGAAGCTGTTCGCGCACCCGGCGCACTGGGCGGGGCAGGTGCTCCTCGGGGCCAACATTCGTCTCAGCAACAAGGTCGCGCTCATGGGACAGGCGCTGTGCGAGCTACTCGCCTCGCCCGACAAGTGCCGGTAAGCAAAGAGCCAATCCCACCGCTCTCCAGTTCTTACGCCAATACTTACTCCAGTAGATTTTTTTTCTACATTTAAGAATGTAGAACTTAAATTATCACTTGCCTTAAAATGTTACTGGCCTTTGAAAGGAAAAATATATACTTATCAAAGTGATTGCCGTTGACTGCAATTGATATTAAACACTCTCAGACTGTCTTGTTTTTAAACCCTAACGTCTACCAAATACTTATTCATCTTTTAGAGACGCTTTACGAGTCTGCCTGCACTTGGTAGAGAAGTCTCTACAGAGAATAGTGAGAGGCCAGAAAAACGCAATGTATACGACGCAGAAGAGCATAGAAAACAAAGCCGGTACTGCTACTGGATGGCGGGAACTCTTGATGAGCGTCGGATTTAGGTGAGTCTCTTAACTTTTTCGATCTATGTATGTTTGTTGTAGATAATCTAATAGACCCGGAGACAATACATCTCCTGCGACCCTATGATGGTTGCTTTTATCACGTGATAAATAAGAGATAAAGCATCTGTCGCGTTTTGACAAAAGGCCAGTATGAGTGATACACACTTTGCCATTTATTTATCTCGGGATAAACGCAACCATCATAGCCCCCCTGTAAGTGTTTTTTTTTTTCACCAGATGTTTTTGTCCCGAGACGCAGATAGAATTTATTTTGATGCCCTTGACGCGTACCTAATTGTAATATAATAATGTTTTGAACTAATAACATATTTTGTTTTTAATAAATGGTGTCCGTTCGTTAGATTCGAGCCGGCAGCCAATGGAATACCATCCAGCGTATTCTTCCCTCAAAGTGACCCAGAAGAAAGACTGACACAATGCTCCGCCAGTCTTCAGGCATTATTAGGTTAGTATCAGATAAACTTACCATAATTCAATTACCTTTGTCGTATGTGTATTAGATTTTCAACTTTATTTTATTTCCAGGACTGTCTCCAACAACATTACAAGCACTATCAAAGCTCATTTCAAACGGAGATGTGGCCGATGACATTATCGGCGTCATACGTTCCGTTATCTCGCAGTTCTCGGTCAAGAACTCCGAGAGTGACACGATCGAAGTCGCCGTCAACGTCAGGCTGTGGCGAGTGAATGGATGCCACGAACTTCTGGCGTCTTTGGGCTTCGATCTTGCGGAAGTGGGGCAGGACGAGGTGACCCTGCGTACTGGAAAAGCGGCAAATCGCAGGCATATACAGTTTGTGTTGCAAGCGCTACTTGCTCTATTTGGTGAGTCTCTGAACCGATACCAAAAATGAAAGTAATAACATGTTCAGTGAAAGAAAAAAAAATATAACATCATTTTCATCAACAGATACCCAAGAAGCCCCAAGAAGTCTCAGTTTGGAATCCAGCTCAAGTGTAGAGTCATTGGCGTCCATCGACGATGGAGACTTAGAACCGCATTCTGATGGAGAACCTCCGCCAAGGCAGCATCGCCGTAAGTTTCCTAATATTACAAGCGTAATTTTTTTAAATATGATGGGTATGTAAATATTATAAAAATCCTTTTATCTTGCAGAAGAAAGCGTATCATCGGTACCGCCACCCCCGTTGCCTCTTGGATCCTGTGGCGGGGCCTTCACTATGTATGTACGCGGGACTTCGTCCGCTACTGACGTGGGACGCGGAGAACCAGATGGCAGAACTGCTCCACCTCCCGCGCCTCCACCACCTAGATACAGGGGAGAGAGTGACGCAGCATTCACTCCGTCTCCACCAGCCGCCCCGCAGCCGGCCCCATCAGCGCCTCAGCGAGATGTTTCCTTAGCACTCGCTCATCAAACTAAAATTAGGACCCTTTACACTAGACGACCACCATCCACCGATGACTCCGACTGGGAGAGCTCTGGCCACGACACCGTTTTAAGACGACGCCCGGATCATTCCCATGCCAGATATCTAGATGCTTTCTATGACCTAGCTGCGGCCCAACCAAGAAGGACTGCTGAGGAGGATAAGACTGAACAGGTGAGAGACATCAGTCAGCCTTCTTCATCTAAACGCGTGCCACGACCAAAGATGGGCACAAGCAGCCGAGACTCGATGGCTCAAGTTCGGCATATGAGCGGAGAAATGACGCCCACTATTTCTGAAGTCTATCACGAGAGGAACATTGGGTTAGGCCTCGCACCACCGTTGGCGGAACTTCTGTTAGCTGAAGATTCTAAAACAGAGATGAGAGCGGCCAGTTCCAGCGAGAATCTGCTATTGCAGAACCTGGAAAAACTTGGGCTTCTAGGCGATACAAGTGAGAGTGAAGAACGATGGTGCAATAGCAATTCTTCCCGACCGTGGCTATCGACACTGCCTTTAGAAACCGACGTGCAGGGATCTGACTTGACTACGGCTGAAATCATCGAACGCCAAACCAAGTTTAAAAAAGACGAACCGAAGAGGAAAGAAGAGAACGCGTACGAGTTGAAACCGAAGGAAGAGGTGGCAGGGCCAAGTGTGATGGAGAAGAGATCGGTATCTCCATTCTCGGAGATGTCGCGAAGGGACGAAGGGGATGGCAGAAGTATAGCGGACTCGCATTCTTCTTACAAGGCGTTGGTGTTGAGTCCGCGAGCACCATACTTGCCGGAAGAGGGCGAGGCCGGCGCGCCGCTTCCTCCCGCCGAGGGGGGCAAGACCCACCCGCGCCCGCGCAGGCCCCCCGTACCACGAACCAGGCCGGCCTACACGACGCTTGATTTCCCACCGAAGTAACTGTATATTAAGAATGTATATCGCAGACGCTTTTTATTTGTATACGTTGTTTATCTTGTAACATTTATGTAAATTGGTGTTTGACTATAGTTACTGATAATAATATTCTAATTTAGATACTCTGTAAAATACTTGACGTGTAAAAATAAACAAGATGATAAAATGCACTATATATACACGTCAATTTGTAATCTGTAAGTAGATATTTTTAGATCAACATACACTGTAATGGTTATTTATGTTATTCACATAAGATACTCTTAAGTAATCGTATGCCCTTAGCATAGTATTTATTTCAATTCTTCTGTTTCTATTACATTGTATTGTAGTTATGATATTACGTATAATTATTTACTCAAAAACAAACCTTGCCATTGTGTATAAAAGCATTAAATGTAATGTCACCACTGATCATAAACATATTAAAATGAAAAATCTGTGTTTCACTGCTTTAAAAAGAACTTACCCGAATCATGGCCACATCGATGAAATTATCAAATAATTATCAATGATATAGAATCAATATACTGATCAAACACAATTGATAAAAAGAAACAATTGTAAATAATATAATGTCAGGATAGATGCTTGTCCCTACAATAACATTACCTACTCCAATCCACGTAGTCCCAAGTCTAGTGAGACTTTCTACGTCCGTACGTACTTTCGGGCCAGTGGGCCGAAGTGCCATAGGTACCTTCTTTTCTTATACCATGTTTCGCATGAAGAACGAAGGATTCGAATAGCATTCCGGTAAAGAATGTTTTGAATTTGATTAATGACAAATGCTTGACAAATCGCTATAGTGACGTTTAATAATACAGATATACAGGGTGACATATTAATGACCGTTCAAATTTTTCCCAGGTATCAATAAAGGATGCCATTTCTGAGAAAAAAAACATAGGTAAAACTTTCATAATAAAATGTGCTGTCCAAATAATGAATTAGTAACGTGTGGATAATCTGAGTGGCGCTCGGGGTTAGCGGTGCGGGGGGAGGGGCGCGCTTGCCTATCTTATTATCTGGACCAATACAATTCAAAAAAAGCGTTATTGCCGCCTTCCGCACAGCGCAGCGCGCTAACACGGTATCCACAAACGCATGGTTTTATAGGATATCTTTCAGCTGTTTTATCTCAATATTTTAGTACTGAAAGATGCTGAAAGAAAGAGCACGTATTTTTTATTTTTCGCCAAGGAATCTACTGTCAAAATTTGAACGGTCAATATTATTTCACCCTGTATGACATATGCTCATAATTGCCATATGAAAGCTGTTTGTATCGCCGCTATCCCTGGACCGGACCGACACTTGATAGGCTATAGATACTTAGCAGCATTCACACAAATCAAATTTATGGAATTGACAGTATGAAAAAAAGTGTGTGTGTCAGCTCCGACGCACGACTGGAGTTTACTCTTCAGGCCAGGCGCGCACCACTTTTTTGTCGCAGAAATAAGCGTACTTATGGGTTTATGAAAATCGTGGTGCGCGCACTCTCATATAAACCCATATCTTGCATTTATGCGACAAAATTATCGTGCGACTAAAATCTTGGTGCGCGCCTGGCCTTAAGAACGTTTATAAAATATATACTCAATACTCAATACGTTTATTGCGCATAATGATTATACAGGTGAAAGTAAATAGTTTAAGTATCACATTATGTACCCTGTTGGGCGCTGCAAACAAGAACGAAAAGGTAGGCAAACTTTTTGTGCAACCTGAATTCGAGCGCTGCGAGGAATTCGTTTGACCACTGGAATTGAATGTTTAAGCTCACTGATTTTTTCAGAAAAAGGCCTGATCTGTCTTGGTTGTGAATTGTTTGCCTGGTGGCGACGTAATTGCGCCAGCACGAATGCCATGGGTTCTACTGATGTGTATATTAAGTCCTTTCTGACCTTTGAATCTGGGAGCAATGTGGGCACTGTACGGAATTCTCCAGCGACAGCGACACAGACCTGGAAGCGACATTCTGAGAGGAGCCCGTGCTATTAGGATTCATCAAGTAAACTATTAAAAAACGCAATAGATAAAAACTTACGGCTACGATAACAAATAAAGTATTTAAAAAAACCGCTCCAAGTTTCGGCATACAAATTGCCCCATAAAGTTCCTGGGGGAAGCGGTGGTTTATAATTGCACATACTCGTAGATAGTACTCATGCACTGATAGCAATCACACTCGTAACATGATAGAGATTCACGCAAAATATTAGCAAAAACTTGAAAACAAAAACACATTTCTCAGCTGTTGTAGATTGACAACTGTCAGTCAAGCTGCCCGATGCGCACTTGCGCAGAAACGCGCCGTGTAGGCCGCCGGCCGCCGCCGCAGTCTCCGCGGATAAATTATGAATATGTTTCTTGTCTATGTTATTTGTTAAGCCTCTTGTGGTAATTTAAAATAAATAAATGGCAGAGAACAATTAATATTAATTTTCTCTAACGGGAGCCATGTTTTCCCGTTGCTAAGTACATTTAAAATACATTTCATGAAATAAACATCTCGGTGAAGGTCATTTTATATAGGGATCTTAGTCTATAACGCTTAACGTAACGCATAACCTGCTAAATTAAGAAGTCGTATTTTTACCCCGATCGTATACTGAGATACGACTTTTTAAATTAGCACGGCAGATACGTTCGATTTTATACCCCATAATTTTCATACCCCGGTCTTATATATGAAAATCGATTCTTAAGGAGTAAACTCCAAAAAATATCGTTTAAGAACTCTGTAAAGGCTAGAGTAATGAGTTCGTGTAGTCCTTAGGTTGCCTGTCCATAGAAGCCCGAAATGTGTAAAATGGACTAATAACATTTCCTAGATTTAAATGCTTTTCTTTAGGGCTTCACAAAAACGAAGTCCGATTGATTCATTTTCTCCGTTCTGAATTAGTACACAGACAGCCTTATATAAACAAGAGTTGTGCCAATCTTAAAACAAGGTATAGTTATAATTAACACAAATTATAACGGGTCTAACGCGATATTTCTTATTTACCTTTATAATCTAACGTTTCGGCGGGGTTGCACACGCCGTGGTCTCAGATGTACTGGTGAAACAGCGAGTTGTTACTGGAGCTGTCGGCCAAATGTAGTACTACCCGACGAAATGTCTAATAAAATGGATGGGTAGGAAAATAAATGTTCAACTACCACCCATTTATTTACTAATTATTGTCACCGGTCCGACACACAACACTCACAACATCAGCGCACAGATTCGAAGATATATCCCGCGGTTTAAACTTTTTAATCACTGGTCCCCAAGTTTGCGATAAATTAAAACCATCTTCCCGGTTGAAATTCTTTGGGTGTTTCTTGATTTCAATTGCTTCCCTTTGATTGAAATCAAGAAACACCCAAAGAATTTCAACCGGGAAGATGGTTTTAATTTATCGCAAACTTGGGGACCAGTGATTAAAAAGTTTAAACCGCGGGATATATCTTCGAATCTGTGCGCTGATGTTGTGAGTGTTGTGTGTCGGACCGGTGACAATAATTAGTAAATAAATGGGTGGTAGTTGAACATTTATTTTCCTACCCATCCATTTTATTAGACATTTCGTCGGGTAGTACTACATTTGGCCGACAGCTCCAGTAACAACTCGCTGTTTCACCAGTACATCTGAGACCACGGCGTGTGCAACCCCGCCGAAACGTTAGATTATAAAGGTAAATAAGAAATATCGCGTTAGACCCGTTATAATTTGTGTTAATTATGAGTACAAACCGCGAGAGTATAAAGTGTCATAAGGTATAGTTAACTCATTAATAATCACGTTATAATATACCTATTTGGCTAACGCAAAGCTAATTCATTATTAATTGAGATGTAAGACAAATTACAACGTGCGACTATTTAATCACACGCTCTCATTAAATTCGTACACGAACTAGGTAGTGTGATACATAATTAATTCCCCTTGATGTGTTTACTAACTCGATAATTTTAAACGGTTTTATTATATCTGCAAATAAATATTCGCTCGTGGGCGTTTTGTTCATTTTCTTGTTATTTGTATTTGGAGAAAAAGTAGGCTCGACACGGAATCCTGAGCACTATATTGATTCTAATAGAAAAAAAGTAGTATCCCAATTTTACCGATCCCCTTACGCTCCTTTTTACACACATGTGTGGATGTAACATAATGGAAAATAAGGAATAGTAGGAACATATTAATTAGGACACTCTTTTTTCCTACCCTCACGTTTTTACTAACTCAAAATAATACCTACTCGTATTTATATTATGCAAGTTACATACACACAAAGGAAAAAAAAGTACATGGAATAAAGTCGTAAACACACATTTCTCCACTTACTATATTTTCCCAATGAAAGAAACACATTATCTGAATGGATATTTTCCTAAATGAACTCAGAGTTGGTTCTAAATATGGTAGTTCACAACTTCAATTGATTTAAAATGGATCTAATGTTTCGCCGAAGCATTTTCTATCGGCGTAGATCCGTATCGTTTTATTATTTATAAATTTCCGTTCCATTAAGTGCTTTTAGCAGCAACTTGGTTGCCGCAGACACGCGACTAATGGCCCAAGCGGACGTAAGATTACATTGTATTTACTCTCGCAAGAATTTGTTTATCTGTCAGAACAAGGATTTTGAATTAGGTATTTCCGGCACATGTGGAAATTATAGGTTTGATTTTTTTCGATGGAAGAGTCTTATCGCACTTACTATATTTTCCCAATGAAAGAAACACATTATCTGAATGGATTTTTTCCTAAATGAACTCAGAGTTGGTTCTAAATATGGTAGTTCACAACTTCAATTGATTTAAAATGGATCTAATGTTTCGCCGAAGCATTTTCTATCGGCGTAGATCCGTATCGTTTTATTATTTATAAATGTCCGTTCCATTAAGTGCTTTTAGCAACAACTTGGTTGCCGCAGACACGCGACTAATGGCCCAAGCGGACGTAAGATTACATTGTATTTACTCTCGCAAGAATTTGTTTATCTGTCAGAACAAGGATTTTGAATTAGGTATTTCCGGCACATGTGGAAATTATAGGTTTGATTTTTTTCGATGGAAGAGTCTTATCGCACTTTGAATGCACGACGAAGGACGACTAAGCCAGAACAGTGACTGGTACAAACCTCGGTCCTTATTGCGCGACTGGCGATAGTCTCGGAATGGAGTTTCTATATAGTAGGCTTGTGTTAATAATATGCATACTTACCAATATATTACGATATATAGATAAATATATACATACTTAATTAATCACACAGAACATCCATGACCCAGGAACAAATATTTGTGATATTCACACAAATATTTGCCCTTGTCGGGATGCGAACCCAGAACCGATTATTATTATATAGGCGGCAAATGTAGAGACTTCTAGGACTTCGATATCTAGCAATACACTTCAGTGTCACCGGTGGAGGCGAAGAGTGGCGGGGCGAGGTAGGTTCAAGCATAGAAGGAACATCGCATCATCTAGGTGTTGAATATCACCTCTTTTCTCTCTGTTTGTGAAAAAAAGAGGTATCATTGTCCGTCCAATGATACCTTTTTTTTCACAAAGTGTCCACTTTGGAGTTGGGTGAGAGAGAAGAGGAGAGGTATGATGGTCGCGTTTGTCGCACGATAATTAAGCTAAAACCATCCGTTCCGTCTCCTGGCAAGGCAGTAGGCCAGGCAGGCAAAGTAATAAACCAAATGTAGAGTTGTTCTTAAAAGAGAAGAAAATGATGCCGAGGCGTCTATAAACTAAACTATGGACACCTAGCTCATAAATGGAAAAATGAGAGAGCCTTATCTTTATAGCCAATATGCTACTCAACTGTCCGTTTGAATGTGGATTAAATCATTCTATTTAAAACAGGATATTTCATACAAAACGTGCTAAAATTTGCCTAATTCAAATCAACTGGATTAGACACAGTAATAGCCAATTACATTGTAAAATATTCATGTCTCGCGGTGTAAAACACAGCTATATTAACCACTTCCAGGCCCAAACCGAATTACCAGCTAACCACCGGAACCGAAGCATTCTTAAAATCAGTCTGTTAATTCAACCATATCTCACAAATTGTGGAGAAAACATTTCGCTTTCTGAATCTAAAAGAACATCAAATCGATAACTTTTCAAACACTTTCAGACTGAGAACAAACGAGTTAAGATTTAATTTTGAATTGGAACTGATTTTCAACGTAAGCCACTTTAGTTCCGAAATTGTGATTTTGTGCAAGTGCAAATTATATAAAATTGCTCGTTAATGACCTTGATAGAGTTTACGAAAGAGTGACGTAACCTCACTTACGTGTTCTTTTGTTTTTAGTGGAGTGCAGCGGTATGCGTCCGCTTATATACGCGACCGACTTACTGCTTTGGGGTTCTGTAGAAGAAGAACTGATAAAGGCGATTCCTTGGATACTTATGTAGTCTAAGTTACGGTTAGGTACCTATCGTATTCAAATTCAAATTCAAATTAATTCAACTTCATACACAAATTCATATTTAAAAATTAACTCTTTTAAACGATTATTATAAAATCCCGAATATATTACGGGTTTCGGTAAAAATTAACTTTCGAACAAATGAGAATTTGGAGAATCGTATAGATGGGAAACAATATATGTTTCGAGGTCGTGATAGGATACCCTATGTTATTTTGTGCATTTTTTTTACGTGACTCTACTTTTCATCTAACAATAAAATTATATCAGTCGATATGTTAATTCATACTCCTTTCATCCGATAACAACACATAGTATTGTTTTTTCATACGGATATTCCGATACTGGCAACTGGCATATATATAGTTACACCGGAGAATGATGAGCTTACTTATTTTCTTGGAAATACTTATTCGTAATTCAAGAAAATTAAGGCTAACGTATGAATATTAAGTGTAGTTTTTACCCGTAGCCTGGATAAACAGGTATAGTAAGAGGGAGAATCTTCCAGTTACGGAACCCCTTATCGAAAAGGAATACCAACCTAACGAAGTTAGCAGCTATTAAACACGCGTGCCAACTACCACTCCACGTGATAGATTCATATCAAGACAAACCCATTTGTTTGCTTGATGCATTTAAAACGGAATTTGCACGCTTAGTTCAACAAAGGCGTAAGATTCTACAATATGTGTAGTACCATATGGCTGTCTGTGGCTGAGAAGTCGACTTTATCGTCTGTAATCGCCTTCTGAACCGTGTCAAGTTCTATAGGTTCGAGATTACAGCTACTTATGACGCATATTTTGAACCCTTAGCACCAAAAATGACGATTGCTACAAGAAATGTATAGGACGCATGTGATACTTTTCTTCTGCATGCCGTTAGAGTGATTTCTCAAGATTGTTTCTGCAAAATATTAATACGTCATTTAGTAATGAAACGAGGTCAAAAACTTTCCTCTGGCAATGGTTATGCTTAGTGCGTGTTAATATGCATTCGTTTTGGGCGATCATTTTTGTTGGAAAAAGGAGTACCACACACTTTGCATAACATTACATTTTGCATACATTTTGCATAACTTATTCCAAAAGCTTAATTTCCCAACTCACGCTTTACTCCAATGTATATTATCGCTTTGTACAACCGAATACGTTTAGTTAGATTTGCTAGATAAAAATACTACAAAGTTTATTAGTTTAGAGAAATACTGTAGAGAAAATAAAATAGTGGGAGTAGAAACCCAAATTAGTAAAGTTTAGGAAATATCACAGACTAGAAGAATACTCCGTGGGAAATATTAAGTTACTTATTACTATTGTTACGAGCGTGGGGTTCGTATTTGATAGAAAAGCACAAATTAATCCACTAAATAAAACACTCACTTTATTACCAAAATTACGCACTTACAATTCACACGAACTGTACTTAAAATCCACTAATTAACACAAACACACTATTACACAAATTACGCACTCCCTATTCACGCGAACTGTACTTAAAGCGCACTAATCACTTAAGAGTCTCTTTCCGAATATCCTTTTACTCGCACTGTATCGCAGTTAAAATGTAACTAACTCGCGCCGGCCGTCGGCGCCTTATATATCCCGCGGAACCGCTCTCTAGACGCATTGTCCACACATATCGCGAATATTCTAGTAAGGTCCAGTGTGAGGGCCGAGAACATTCGAGGCCATATATGTCTCTCTCTAATGGTGCACTCTCTGTCACTCCCTTCTCGAATGTTCCGAGTATAGCTATCTCTTTCTAGTAGTTCCATCCTTGATACACACTTCTCGAATGTTCTGAGCATAGCTATCTCTTTCTACTAGTGCTATCTCTGTCACTCCTACTGGAAATTTCGCCATATAATGATTTGTGCTTCAGAGGCCCATAAGGGGTCCTGAAAACGCCTGAAAACGGGTTTTCAGGTTATGGCGTCATCTGATAGAGGGTGCCCTGAAACGGACTGAAAACATGTTTCAGGCGCCTGAAAACGACGGCAACTTGGGTGAAATTTCGATCTTTAGATATGTGATAGAGCAACTTCTGAAACGGCCTGAAATGACTTTTCAGCCTGCTGAAAACGCTTCTAACGCACGGAAAATGACGTTCAAAGTTTTTGACCTAACCTACCGGCGTAACACTACCCCCTCCTAAGACATGCTCGTCCCGAGCATCATTATTTCCGTGGTATCTGGCCAGCCGGTCAACATGAACAATCTTGCTCGGACTACGAGGATTCCGCTGGATTCGATACGTGACGTCGTTTATTTTAGTGTCTACCTTGTAAGGCCCCTCCCAATTCGGAGACAGTTTCGGGTACTTTCCCACTCGTCGCATAGGGTTATGTAGCCACACCAACGAACCTTCCTCAAAACCCACTTGATAAGACTTCCGGTCATATCGGGTTTTCATCTTTATGCTAGCGTGGAGCCCGTGATCACGTATCAGTCTATGACCATGATTGTATTTGTTTTCGGAGTCAGACTTTGGAAACGATCCTGCGTCGTTGCTTAACTTGAGTGTTTCTCTGCTACGGGTATGCGGTCCCTTGTCTGATGCACACCTAGTGCATCTTCTGCACCAGTTTTCAACATCTTCGCGATAGTTCATCCAATAAAAACGTGCTCGAATTTTCATTAAGGTACTTTTCACTCCAAGATGTCCACCAGACGCTCCGCTGTGAAAGCATCTCAAAACATCTCTCACCCTTTTCTTTGGGACAACAACTTGCAGGTGAGCATCCTTCCCATTTGCTGATTCCCACAACCTGCACAGCACACCATTATGCATAATCAAGCTATCCCATTGTGCCCAGTAACTTTTTGTTACCGCACTCATCGGAGCTACGTCACACCATCTTGGCTTAGGCGCACCCGTACTAATCCAATTGAAAATGGGTCTCACGTCAGGGTCCTCCTGTTGCGCTTGCTGCATTATTTCATCACTCCACTCATCGCTGCCGGTAACAGTTCTTAACATTCGAATTCGAAGATTCGAACACATTCCTTGTCATCTCGTCTCAAGCAATGTTCATCGTTATCCACACAGGGTCTTCGTGATACAGCGTCAGCATTTACCCGTTGTGGTACTGACCCAAAAGGGCCCATTGCCTTTACTATTGAAGCTGGATCCCTGTCCCTCCTATTCCTATCCGGACAACTTGACTGTATGTGTCCACGTTCTCCACATTGGTAACATCGTGGTCCGGATTCGCCGCGAGGAGCTACCGGCTTCCTAGTCAACGCTCCTCGTCTATCTCTTCTCGGACAACTTAACTGTATATGTCCACGTTCCCCACATTGATAACAACGTGGTCCAAATTCGCGCTGGGGCGATACCGACTTCCCAGTCGACATTCCTCGCCTATTCCTTTTCGGGCAGCCTGACTGTATGTGTCCACGTTCTCCACATTGGTAACAACGTGGCCCGAATTTACGGCGGGGATCTACCGGTTTTCCAGCCGACACCTCTCGCACCCTGTGAAGCCTAGATGAGTCCTGTCGTACAGCTTCCACCTCGAGAGCATGGGCTACGGCATCTTTCAGGCTGCCGTGATGTCCCAATCGCACGGCTGCCCTCACTTCCAGATCCCGGATCCCATAAATGAAGGCCTGCACCAGCATACTGTCCACAAAGGATGCTGACGTACGTTGATAGGCCTTCCTAACCAACTTCTCGATTTCCAAGGCCCACTGTTGTAAGGACTCGTTACGTCCTTGCGTCCTATCCTTTAACTGGGCTCGGTATACGTGCTCCAGGTGACTGTCGCCGTAACGTGCCTCCAAGGCTTCCAGAAGGCGGTCGTACGTCCGGTCGTTCCCCAGAGCTTCGAGTATGGTAAGGGCCTCGTCGCGCAGCGCCAACGTCAGTGCTGTCCTGGCTTGCTCCTTACTCCAGCCATTAGCCTGGGAAACGGAATCAAACTGCAGCTTATAGGCGGTCCACGATGAAGTACCATCAAAGGGGGGCACTTTGAACCTGCCACCTCCAGCCACCGATTCGACGGGTACACAGGTGCTCGTACCACTAGCCACTTTTATTTCTAGTTTTTGGAGGCGGTTTTTATAAGTTTCAACATCGTCCTTGACAGTTCGCACCTTTTCCCTGAAGCCCTCCATTTCCTCGTTGACCTCATGGATCCGATTTTCAAGTTTTATGTCCATGTCGGCCAGTTTTTCCTGCACCTCGAAGATCTCCTTCTTCCATTCAGTCGTGGACTCGTGTACCTCACGGAGCAATCTCGCTTGCTCCTCCTGTTTTCTCGCTTGTTCCTCCTGTTTTCTCGCTTGTTCCTCCTTTTGTTCGCGAAATTCGTTCTGGAGAATTCGAGACTGTTCCTCCAGTTTTCGCGACTGTTCTTTCAGAAGGATTAAGATGGCGTTGAAGTCCGCACCTTGTACAGCTGGGGCCGGTGATTCCGATGTTCCAGGCGTCGAGTCTCCGGATCCAGATGTGTGGCTTCGCGTCGTCACTCCCTTCGGCTCGGTTTCTCGTGGCATTAACGGCATTTTCTATCCCACTTCTGACACCAAATGTTACGAGCGTGGGGTTCGTATTTGATAGAAAAGCACAAATTAATCCACTAAATAAAACACTCACTTTATTACCAAAATTACGCACTTACAATTCACACGAACTGTACTTAAAATCCACTAATTAACACAAACACACTATTACACAAATTACGCACTCACTATTCACGCGAACTGTACTTAAAGCGCACTAATCACTTAAGAGTCTCTTTCCGAATATCCTTTTACTCGCACTGTATCGCAGTTAAAATGTAACTAACTCGCGCCGGCCGTCGGCGCCTTATATATCCCGCGGAACCGCTCTCTAGACGCATTGTCCACACATATCGCGAATATTCTAGTAAGGTCCAGTGTGAGGGCCGAGAACATTCGAGGCCATATATGTCTCTCTCTAATGGTGCACTCTCTGTCACTCCCTTCTCGAATGTTCCGAGTATAGCTATCTCTTTCTAGTAGTTCCATCCTTGATACACACTTCTCGAATGTTCTGAGCATAGCTATCTCTTTCTACTAGTGCTATCTCTGTCACTCCTACTGGAAATTTCGCCATATAATGATTTGTGCTTCAGAGGCCCATAAGGGGTCCTGAAAACGCCTGAAAACGGGTTTTCAGGTTATGGCGTCATCTGATAGAGGGTGCCCTGAAACGGACTGAAAACATGTTTCAGGCGCCTGAAAACGACGGCAACTTGGGTGAAATTTCGATCTTTAGATATGTGATAGAGCAACTTCTGAAACGGCCTGAAATGACTTTTCAGCCTGCTGAAAACGCTTCTAACGCACGGAAAATGACGTTCAAAGTTTTTGACCTAACCTACCGGCGTAACACTATTATTTATCGTTTGGAAGCCGACGAAAATAATTTCTCCTCCTTTTTTGGAGTCTATTAAAACTGCTTTGTTAAACAAGGTCTGAAATACAGACAGGCGGACATATATGCACGTTGCATCATCCTGACACAGTATATATGTGTACGTGTCCGCCCTATAAAATATTTCTAGTGCAAATTTACACAATAACATTCGTCAATTTTGCATAAAACATAAAAATCGGAACCCTTGTTGCTGCCGAACTAGGAAATACATGAGACAATTTGAATACAATAGTCATAAAGACAATATCGTGGTCTGTGTAGCGCCGCACTAAATATTTGACATCGCACTACAAAAGGAATTTAACAAGATAAGCACTTAGGCCCTTCTTTGCTACTTTCCAATACAAACACGGCACCGTTTGCCGTAAACGCCAACCTCGCTAAGATATCTATTGTTGTGGACTCGTGAATTGTTATGTTTTGGCTGTTAGAGTCATTGCACACTACATCCGTGAGTTTCTTAATTTAAAGTTCTATGTTAATTGCTTTGCGCAATCTGGATAAATTCCATAGTTTTTTGTGCTGTCGTGTGGGAGGTGGTCGGTGTAGTTGTCATGTCTAATTGAAAATTTGATTTGTAATTATCTTTACATTTTAATTGGACGGAAGAATGCACGTCCAAAGTGATAACTGATAACTTACAGTAATTTATTGTGTAGTAACTAGGGTTATTTTTATCCAGCCATCTTCGAAAGTGCCGCAGTTTATTAGACGCTGCTTAACTAATCTGTTATAGATGTAAAAGGCTAATGAGTGAGTAGGGTTAGTACAATGACGGGAAGATCATGTGGTTACAGTCAATATTACCTAATCTACTTAGTTGTGAACAAAATGGGCTTGTAGGTATCTTGTATAGTAACTTGGGTTAGCCATTTTCGTTTTAAATCTTTCATTCTCAACAACGCATGATCGCACCTTCCCCTTAGAACTAAAGATTCTGTTACTCTCTTAGTTCCGTTCATAACCGTACCTATGAATGTTTCCAGTACCTGTGCATATTGTCTTTGCGATGTTCTTAACTCGATTCGACGACGCGTTTGGCTCGGTTGGTAGACACCTGCCTACTGAGTCGGCGGTCCCGGGTTCGAATCCCGGCCGGGGCAAATATTTGTGCAAAATATTTGTTCTTGGGTCATGGATGTTATCTATATATGTATTTATATATTATGTATATCGTCGTCTAGTACCCATAGTACAAGCTTTGCTTAGATTGGGACTAGGTCGATTTGTGTATGATTGTCCCTTAATATTTATTTATAATATTTATTAACTTAAGTAATAAAAGAGGCCTAAGTTTAAGTTAAAGAAATAACTGTCACATCAATTTAAACCCCCAACCTTGTTTACCTACTCGAATATACAAGGAACGCTCTTATGAATTTTATATAATTACTTATTTGACCCATCCGCCATTTAAGTTATCTTTAAGTGCATTAAAAGCAGGTCTTCTTGACCTCAGGCACCCGTTCATTATGTCACGTCAAGCTGCGAGATAACTTGAAACAATCAAGATCGGTATACAGCTCACGAAAATTTTACTGAATAAGGAGCGCCTCACCGGTGCTTAAAATACGCTGATGATGTCCAATTGTCCACTGAGTTGACGTTAGAGCCTGCGGGCCTATGATGGTAGCGTTTATCACTTGATACAAAGGTGACAGAGCATCTGTTACTCACACTCGCATTTCGTCAAAACGTGACGGATGCATTGTCACTTATTTATCGCGTGATAAAAGCAACCATCATAGGAGATCACTCAATCGCATCACATGAAAAAGACGAAAAATAATTAAAAATCGCATACAAGAAATTCATAATAATGCGATAACGTATGCATGCAAATAAAAAACTTAATTATTAGTGCGATTTAACCGCATCATTATCGTAACCGCAATATTGGTCAATTCATAGAAGCCATTAAAATCATTTTAACAATAATTTAAAAAAATCTGCGTGTTACGGGGTTCGTCAGTATTGTGGTCACTTTAATGCGGCGGTTAAAAAGCTAGAATAATCATCCAATTAGATCCTCGACACCTGATCCTGACTGGCTGGTAGTACTAAAGACGCGTCACCTCAGCGTGACATGACATGCGTAAAAAACGTGACGCATAAGAAACGTCACTGCGTTTACGGTCCGTCGCGTCGGCGTATTTTAAGAAACGGTGTGTCGCTCCTTAATATGAAACAATCAAGATCGCTACGAGCTCACGAAAACTTAACTGAATTAATAACTGTAATTACTAGCCATTCCTTGGCTGACGCCTGTTTTTGCCAACCAAGTAGGGGAATCCGGAGGAGTGGTTATAGCACTCTCAATTGTTTTTGAAGCCTTACTTGGGTGTGAAATTTGTTAATTATCAATCAAGTAAACACTGAACGGAGATTGTAAATTCTTAATTTATTGTAATTATAGGCTAACCGGGTAATACAATTATAAATCAGGTTTCAATTGGGAGATTAATATACTGGCTACCAGATCCATGAAATTAAATACTTTACAAAGGTAATGAACAGAGGTATTTCTTTGTCTTCGGGAAAATTAGACAGACAGAGTACTTAATAATATATGAAGGAGACGGAGAGAGAGGTTAAAAAGTAGCCTGTTATCATTCTTCTTCCCATATTCTATCCATATTAGCATATCGTAATATCGTATCATGTTGAACTTTTGTACAAAAGATGTAGAATTAAATTAAAGATGTAAAATTATAAATTAAATGCCAGGTTGCAACAGTAACTGAAATATATTTATGTGTGATTTTGACAATGCTCATTTCCAATTTATGACGAAACCTGCGCTGTGGATAGAATTTTTGGAAGCATGCATGAAAGTTATTAAATAAATTATTTAACTAAAATTTATGAACATCTGTGTTTGTTTTGCTGTGTAGTCGGGTAGCAAACATCTTAGCTTAGATTTATCTAGCTAGCTCTGATATTTAGCTACTGAACTGGAAGGGATTTAACAAGGTACCATTATTGTGTCTTTATAGTCAAGAAATTATAAAAGTACCTAGTTAGGCAACAGCGATGATCGCTCAACCAACTTAAACACTATATTCAGTTGAGTTTCAACTTTAGATCAAAGTAAGTTATTAAGACATCGTTTGAAAATAAGCATCCCAATTTATTTATTATTCAAATAAGTTACACAGTATTATAGTAATAAAATCAAATCAAGACACTGTAAACAAAAAAACTAACATATAGGAAAACTTAAAAGTGGTTCGATTAAGGCGGATTACCCTTATTTTATAGACAACACACGTTTAATCGAATTTGAATTTCATAGAAATATAATTTCATCGAGTTTTTTTTTCCGAAACCATAAAATATTTTAGAATGTGATAACACAAACCTAAACTAATATACGTTGACATTTTCAAGATTTCTGAAAAATATACGACTTCGGGGACAAAATCGTCTATGAAATGAAAACTCGATGAAATGAAGCTTTCAGTGAAGTGTTTTTCTATAAAAGAAATGGAAAAGGATCGTTGTGTCGTTGTGTCTGATCTGGCATTCAATAATACTATCTTCAAGTGTCTGAAGTCTTTACTTTAAAATAATAGGTTCATTGAGGTAAAATATGTCCTCCGTTGTGCAATCACCTTTACACTGCGGCTTTGCACCATTCACAAATACAATAACATGATAATTACAAAGATTTACTACTCTAAACACGACTAATCCGATTTAGGGTTAGATTAGCCATTCCTATAGATCACGATCACGATCAGATCATGGATCTGTTTTGCGCGAAAGAAATGCATTACAACGGATAAGCGAATTTATGTTAGTGGTCGGATAACGTTGTTTTGATCGGGAATAAATTAACGCCGATAATATGAATTGCCGTTTAATTTATCGCCGGTTAGATTGAAGTTTTATTAGACACCGACAAGCTAGCCACCCACGCTAGCGCTGGGTACGACGCTTCGTTAGTATTAGTAGTACTACCTAGGTAATTTCTACCTACTTGTGAATGCTTATGCTTCTTACAAGCTTTTATTTAACTTACAAATGTAGCTATGTAACTACGTTTGTTCGGGTGGAATCTTGCAACTTAATTTTGAAGCAGATGTCTTCAACCGATTGAGCTGATATTTTGCATACCTACTCAACTTTGATGACAATAATATGATACAATGCGCTGGGCCGGTGATGGAGCCGGAAGGTGGCCCTAGGAACTCTGTAATAGATAAAGCAATCCAACCGAGTTTGGGGTCTTAACAATCGTCTCAGTGAGCAATATGATGTCGGCGATAAAAGCTTGTCACAATAAGAAAATTTTAACAGGAACGTTTACACAATTATTCAAACTTCAACCGTTGTGTAATAAAGCACGTTTACGTTTGCGTTTATGACGTGATAAATAAATGATTATGCATCTCTGTCACTCTCACCTTCACTTCAATAATCCAATACGTTCAATAATCTGGCACTCTTCTCCACCACTTTTCTCTCCTTTGTATTATTTTAATAAATATGATTTTTTACATTTCTTACTTTGTAATAGTGCCAGATTAGTGAGATCTTACTGTGCTTGTCAAAATGAGACGGATGCTTTGTCACATTGTAATAAACACAATCATGATAGATCTGCTAATTAAATTTGGAGTCAAACAAGCAGATAGACGAACGACCAAGATAACACAAATTATATCCATATATAACAAAATATTGGACACCGATATTATTATATTATAAAAGATAAACTTTCGGTCTCGACAATGACACTTAAAGTGAAAAAAATCGCACTTATAGAATAAGGAAGAATATGTAATTCATATCAGTTTTTACATAATTATTTAATGATAGCCTGCATCTGTTAGTATTAAGTGCTTTTGAGACCCCGGGCTGTTGACCACCAACATATTCAGTTAGCCTAAACGAATCTGCCCACGGTATTATTTTAACCAAGGCTTTGTGTCGAGTGCCAAATTACAGCTCTATTTTGAACATGCCTTCGAGCAACGCTACTAAGCCGGCTTTTGATAATTTATGGCGTTTCGTGTGGTTTCGTCACTTGATAAACACAGCAGCTTATTTTTTTTTATACTACGACGGTGGCAAACAATCATGCGGCCCGCATGATGTTAAGCAGTTACCGCCGCCTTGGAACCCTAAAAACTAACACCGATGTGAACCTAAGAATGTATAGTAAGTAACCATTCGTATATCCGCTTAAGCCGGCATTAGATAGACGTATCATAGACAGTCGTACATAAACATAATACAACTGAAATCGTGAGTTGTCGTTGATCGTATGAGTTTCGGCGGCGCTCGGTCCAACCTCAGGTGTCGTGAGGACCACGCCTGCGGGGACGTGACTCCAAGGCCCCGGTGACATGCCTCACATGGTGTTGTATTTGGCATGTTTAGCACGAGAACGGAACATAGACAATATTTGTATACTAATAAACGGGTATTTATCCCGGTATTTCGGTAGGTATAACTTTTTTTTTATTTTTCAACCGACTTCAGAAAAGAGGAGGTTTGAATCCTGTTATTTTCTTTTAGTATTTGTTACCTCAAAATTTCATCATTAATAAATATACCTACTTGGAAAATTATTAATAAAAACAATAATTTAGAAATTAAGTTAATTTTAAAATAATAAATAAATAAATATCGGACAAACTCACACAACTAGATCTAGTCCCAAATTAAGCTCAAGAAGGCTTGTGTTACGGGTACTAGACGACGATATACATACTTATATAGATAAATATATACTTAAATACATAGAACAACCATGACCCAAGCACAAATGTTCGAGTTCATCACACAAATATTTGCCCTGGCCGGGATTCGAACCCGGGATCGCCGGCTCAGTAGGCAGGTGTCTACAAACCGAGCCAAACGCGTCGTCAAAAATAATATAAATGACGATGACGGTCTATTTTAGCGACGGGACGGGATCTAATCGAAGTAACCGTTTTGGCATTATTATTCTCAATAAGATGAAAAGGTAGCAAATTTTATCTTTAAGCGCTTAACCGTGACAGAAGTAGTAAAATTATGTCAAAAGCGATTGGAAGTAGGATTTTGCAGTTTTGTAAACACGGATGTCGTCAGTGCTAGTGAGAAATCAATAAAAATATTAATGCGAATACCGTCCGGTTACGACACGCAGCCCTTGACATATTTTTGCAAATAAATTACACTAAATGTACTCTTATTTTATTTATTATATCAACATTTTAATATTTATTACTCATGTAAATATAAGGCAAGTTTGTTGGAAAACTCAGCTTATTTAATTATTCGGTGGCGCTACGATGCCACCTTAAAGCATGCAAGAAGCAACTGGTTGAAAAATTCAATAGCTCTCGCATCAGGTTCAGTGGTCCGTAGGACCGCCTGTGTTGGCCGGGAAAGCCTCTCATTTCTACATTTTTCCCATCATCCTAAAGAACAGCTACTCATGCTTATCCGGTCCTCCAGTGACTGACTCGTTCCTCACTCAACGTATTGAATTGACATTGCCATCCAGCCAGGAGGCAGGTCACGTGGCGAGCTTTGCGGGCACCCTGCTACCCTTCCCAATGGCAGACTTAGGAGATATTTTGTACATATAGGTTCCAATAGGTTAAGGTAAGGATTACATATAAGTCATATACCTACTTAAGAATACATATTTTTTTATTTTTGTTTTTTTTTTTAATAATATCTTTCATTTAGGTATGCCAACAATTCATTACTTTATCGAAAGTTTTGGGCTGTCTTTTATACTCAAACTTTTAAAACGCCGAAGATGTTACGTGCTTTTTCTTCTTTTCGACTTTTTGTCCACCAACATTTATAGGACCAAAAAAAATGGTTTCTAAATTAAAATAATACTACTAACATAAATTACGTGCCAAATCACGGACAGTATGTCGAGAGACGTAAATTACATTGTGTTACGGCACCACGTCTATGGACGGCGACGTTTACTATCATAAAACTGCCACTCCGTCTACAGCCGAACATCTGTCTCTAAGCCGCAGCCTAAAATTTTCAAAATAATGATGTGTCCGTGATTGTGATAATTATTGCGAGTAGGTACAGCAGCACGTCTAGATAACAGTGACACGCGACTGTTTGTCGCGCGACAAATAACCTGTCACTTTCATGTAAATTCTATGCGAGCGAGACAGGTGACGCTATGTCGCGCGAAAAGCGAAGTCGCGGCAACATGTGTTAGCCCCACAGTTTCAGTAGATAACCTGTATGAGCACTTACGTTGTTTTCTGATCAGGAATTGCTAGCTAATGTAAGAATAAACATGAATATAGTACCTAGTTATAGTTATAAGTGTATTATAATCACGATAATAAATGACCACTGACATTATATTCGATGACTACAATTTATTAAAGAAAAAAACACAAAATAAAGAGTATATATAAGTAACAAAACCTTAAGAAACTTATAATCTAACTAGCGGCCGCCCGCGACTTCGTCCGCGTAGATTTTTGATGATGACAAAGATATTAAAATAGGTAGGTAAGGAATTTTATTCTTAGTTCATTCACCCCCTTAGGGGCAGAATTTTTCAAAACGCTGAAATCACTCTTTTGTATTTGATTAAGTAAGCGTTCTACAAAGTTTCAACTCTCTAGTTCAATAAATAAAGTTTCTCCCATATAAACATTGCACCCCTATTTAACCCCTTAAGGGGTGGAATTTTCTAAAACGCTGAAAGTACGTTTTGTGTTTTTTAATAAGTAATCTTTCTACAAAGTTTCAAGTCTTTAGCTGAAAAAAAAACGTTCCCCCCATACAAACTTTTAACCCCTTTTTACCCTTTTAAAGGACGAATTTTCGAAAACGCTGAAATTACTTTTCTTGTATTCTAATAGTGTACCTTTAAACAAAAATTCAAGTCCCGCGCTCAACAAAATACTTAATCTCCATACAAACTTTTAACCCATTTTTTACCACCTTAGGGGGTGAATTTTCAAAAACGCTGAAATTTTTTTTCTTCCATTTTATTTTAATACCTTTTTACAAAGTTTCAAGTCTCTAGCTCAAAAAAAGAAGTTTCCCCCATACAAACTTTGCACCCCTTTTTAACACCCTTAGGGATTGAATTTTTCAAAATCGCTTCTTATCTTTAGCCCACGTTATAAAAGTAACCTACTGTGCAAAAATCAACTCTCTGACATTAGTAGTTTTGGCTGTGCGTTGATGAGTCATTAAGAGCTTCTTCTTTTATATATATACCCCTTAAGGGGTGGAATTTTCTAAAACGCTGAAAGTACTTTTTGTGTTTCTTAATAAGTAATCTTTCTACAAAGTTTCAAGTCTTTAGCTGAAAAAAAAGTTCCCCCCATACAAACTTTTAACCCCTTTTTAACCCTTTTAAAGGACGAATTTTTGAAAACGCTGAAATTACTTTTCTTGTATTCTAATAGTGTACCTTTAAACAAAAATTCAAGTCCCGCGCTCAACAAAATACCTAATCTCCATACAAACTTTTAACCCATTGTTTACCACCTTAGGGGGTGAATTTTCAAAAACGCTGAAATTAGTTTTCTTCCATTTAATTTTAATACCTTTTTACAAAGTTTCAAGTCTCTAGCTCTAAAAAAAAAGTTTCCCCCATACAAACTTTGCACCCCTTTTTAACACCCTTAGGGATTGAATTTTTCAAAATCGCTTCTTATCTCTAGCCCACGTTATAAAAGTAACCTACTGTGCAAAAATCAACTCTTTAACATTGGTAGTTTCGGCTGTGCGTTGATGAGTCAGTCAGGACTTCTTCTTTTATATATAATCTAATAAACCTAACTTAAACTAGGTACTGGGACCTAAACTATATGTATATATACATACATCCCCTAGGTCGCTGGATGGCAATGCCAAAGCGTTTAATATTTTACCTACTGTAATTATTTCTCAAGTACCAAATATTTACGACTTATCTGACACTCCATTACCCACAACTCACGCTCATGTGTTCTGTTAAGTGCTCATTTAAATACGTAACCGAGTAACAGCTTCATCAAAAATCCTCGTCATAAAACAGACTCACGCCTTCGAGATTTTATCTGTGCATCTGATAAATGTTCTGACCCTTAACATTACGTGCTGGGAGAATGCATAAAGTGTAAGACTGGGAGTGACGGGGTACAATCGGAATAAATTAAAATTAAGCTGATTTTTGCTGAAAAAAATATTTATTCCCATACAACAAACGTGAGCGGTTGCGTAAACTTTGCACCGCATTTGTATCCGGCGCCATGCATACCAGCAAACTTAACTTAAGCCGGCCAGTTAAGATAAATAAATAAATAAATAAATGATGGGATAAGTATTTGTACGGAACCCTCGGTGCGCCAGTCAGACTCGCACTTGGCTAATTTTTTTATAAAAGTTGCCAAAACTTCACGGTCCCAGATCTTACTACTTGTAAGCTAAATTGGCAACAAAAAAAACTGTCCTTTACAGTCGATCGATGTGTCTGTATATAAATTGTACATTTCTACGAATGCTTGTTTTTTAAGTCCTCCTTAAAACAACTAGAAAACCTCGTCTAAGTTACGTACAAAACTTAACAATTCCTAACTCCCATTAACACGACAAGTTTCAACATAATGAAATAAATGTAATAATAATTAAATTGTTTTACCAGAACTGGTCAATATTTGATGACTTCTGTCAAGGTGCACTTCGCTATTACCAACTACTACGTCGATCAAGTATCAAAACCAGTAGTAGTGAGGATTTCCCGTGAAGCAATGAGCCTAATGAGCTAATGAGCTCGGTATACATCCACTACTAATTATAGTCATTTGGATCAATTACATTGAGCAATTAGCGAGATCTTTAGCTACTGCAATATTAAACATCTAATTATCTTACAGATATTTCATACAAAGTTAGTAGTCATTAAGTTAGCTAAATCAAGAAATGGCACGAGAGCTGAATTGGATGAGAGGTCATTGAGATCTTGTCCCATTATTATCTCTACGTACGTTAACGATGTACTCTCATCGAGGTGACCATATATGATAATTGTATTAAGCGGTTTATACTTACGTGAAATTGTCAGGAATGGCCCGACATGTTTCGAACTCGTATGGAGCTCTTCTTTAGGGACTGCTACCCGTACACAGCCGTGGCAACTTTGTCACGTGCCGCGGCTGTGTATGAATTCATATGAGTCACGAAAGTTTATAATAAGATTGCACTTAATTTAGCTCAAATATGCCCATGATGCAGGGCATATTTGAGCTGCTGGGCAGACATTCTCGATACAGCGAGGTGTTAAACAGGGCGACCCGTTATCCCCAAAACTATTTACGAGCACCCTCGAAGAAGTTTTCAGAAGCCTGGCGGTTCTCTGGGAGGCGAGAGGTATAGTCGTCGGTGAAAAAAGGTTGACAAATCTTCGTTTTGCTGACGATATTGTTCTGTTTGCCTCATCAGCATCCGAACTCCAACAATCGCTCCAAGAACTGAGCGTAGTAAGCCTTCAAGTTGGACTAAAAATGAATCAAACTAAGACTCAGATCATGACAAATAGCACGAAACGTAGGGTCGAGGTAGATGGGCACGTGATACACTATGTCGACGAGTACATATACTTGGGCCAGATAGTCTCTTTCAGCAACAGGCAGGATAAGGAAGTCGAAAGACGAATCGCAAACGCCTGGAAGAGCTACTGGTCCATGAAGGACCTTATGAAGGGAACCCTCCCGCTAGCACTCAAGCGCAAACTCGTTGACATGTGTATTCTGCCCATCCTAACCTACGGTGCTCAGACATGGTCACTCACAGAGGGTCAGAAGTCCAAATTGAAGGTTTGCCAAAGGGCTATGGAGCGCAGCATATTAGGTGTTAAAAGGACGGATCGAGTCCGGAACACTACGTTGCGCTCCAAAACACGTATTGCTGATGTTGGAGAAAAAACCGCCAGGCTGAAGTGGGACTGGGCAGGCCACGTATGCCGCATGCACCCAGACAGATGGGCTAATCAAATAACGCAGTGGGTGCCGCATGATGGGCGGCGACGACGTGGCAGGCCAAGACGAAGATGGCGGGACGATCTGGACGCGTTCCTAAATGATTGGCCAGAAAAAGCATCTAACAGGGAGTTGTGAAAATCGAGAGGAGAGGCCTTTGCCCTGCAGTGGGACACCAATATAGGCTAATAAAATAAATAAAAAAAAAATGCCCATGATAAAACAGAGATATTGCAAAATTATGCACCTTGGATGTGGTATTTCTTTCATACTTACATAGGTATAGTGACGTCGGCTAAGTCCATTACCTACCGCTATAGGTAAGTCTTATTCTGCCCTACGAAAAATAATAAAATCGTTAACATTTTTGGAAACCGTTTATAAATAAAAACGGAGTCTCAACAATACCTTAAAAACATTTAAATGGCAATACCTTAACGCCTTACGTCCATGAACGAGTAATCTGGGCACTTCCTTTTTGGGAAATTATTAAAATTTACAATCGCATGCATCTCGCTGAGAAGCGCGCACGTGACTGGGCATTTACCAAAGAATAACTTGTTGCATACGTTTAAATGTCAGTGGCGAGGAGACCCGATTTCCACTGGGTTGTCTATTTAAGTAACTTTGCGAACTGGAGACCATTCGAGTATGTTTCAAAATTGCTCAAATTTCTCGTTTTTACGATTTTAACCCCCATATTTTCGCCATTTTGAAAAAATTGTGAAGTTGAATCGAAAACAAAATCTCTATACTTATCGAACCTACTCGCAAAAATGCGGCTTCGAGAACAGCCGGAAAGGATCTGCACATACGAAAGAGTTTTTGGCCAAGCTAAAACGGAGACGCTTCGCTCGCTCGGTCAATTACACCACATGTGCTTATTACTGATCGATAAATACTGATATAGATACATTTGTATATGGCAGATGAGAGTTGTCTCAAATCGTTTTTTTTCTTTTTTATGCACTGAAAGAAATTTTTTGTTAGTCAAACTCACAATCCTGAGTACCTACTATTGATTCTAGTAGAAGTAAAAAAAATGTCCTATACAATTTTTTATTGTCGATTGATTTACTTCCACACGAACGGGCTTAAAAAATTAAGAATTTTATTCTGCTACTACATAATCAATATTTCTCAGTATTCAGTCGGAATAACATCTTAGGTATTTTATTTTCCAAATGCAAAAACCAAGAAAATTAATAGCGATTTGTGAAAACGCCCAAATACAGTCAGCAGCACAATTTGCTACGTCATTCGACACAATAAAGGCATTTATGAATGTAATTCAGGGTAATGAAGCGAATAAAATGTTAGTACCTGTGAATTATGAAATAATTAATAAGTAATGTTTTCTTTAACAATACGAACGTCGAATATATTTCATAATTATCTTTTCGTGTACATATATACCTTGGATACCATTTAACTTACAATGTTGCTATGACTATTGACACAAAGGAAAATTATTTATGAAAGAAAAATGTAATGCAATGTAAGCAGGACTCGACCCGGCGGCCCTACGTTTCCGGCGCAGTGCTCTCCCGACTGAGCTATCACATCGTTTCGTCAATCACACCAAATCTTTGATACCATAATTATTTACCTTTGTATCAATATTAATAAAAACAAAAATTTGGTAATCCCACATTAAAAAAGAATCGATAAAAATATTCTGTTGAAAAAATTGCTATGGTTAATAAAAATATTGTTGACAATAGGATTGGCACTTTAAGGCCGTGGTTCGAAAATCCACGGAGTTAACTCGTAATTGTTAAAAAATTTATAGTCAACGACAAAAATATTTAATAACGTTAATGAAAAGACCGACGATATTAACGACAGCTTTTAATAGAGCTTTTGTCATAGGTGTCTTTACCGACCGTTTTTCATATCGTCTGTTGTAAGATTAAGACTGCTACCTATTTGAGGTCATTCAAACTCAGTGATTTTCTTCGGCATTAAAATATAAGTAATTCAATTAAAAATTTACAACTGCATCACGAAAAATCAGACTACCTTCAACACGTTCAATCATTATATTTATACGGTAAACATAATAGGATGTCGGCTATAAAAATATGTGCGATTGCCTTGATAACTGATTCAAGCAGTTAATATAAACCAGGGCACTAAACCCGAAATATTTACAATTTAATTAGCTCCGTTTAAACATTGCAAAAATATGACGCACCTAAATTGCCGCTAGTAATTTATGTTAAAAGTTTTCTTAAAAACGTCGTAAGTGATGTGAATGTTCTGCCTACATAACGTCGTTTTTGTGGTATCCCTAGGTCAGCGTTGCCTGCGGCTACGCACGTTCTTGATCAAAACGTTTTGTTTATCTTTTTGATGACCCTAATTCGAGTCCCAATGTATACTATAAATTAAATAACTTACTGTTGTTCTAAACTAAATAAAAGCTACTGAACAGATCAATTTGTTTTGATATTTTTTGATTAGGTTCCTGTTAGGATTAAGAATCAATATTATATGGTTGGTTGATGGCGGATAGTAAGATTATATTATGGTCATGATTGCAGGAAAAATCTTAATAAGACCGCGATGCAAGATCGCTTTTTGTTTTGTAGGGCGCGCGGCGCTATGCCATCTGTTCATTGGCGCCATCTGTTGCGTCACAGTGAAATGCCTGGACAAATTTTAACCAATTTTGATACAGGGATGGTTACAGGATACTTTTTATCGATCTTCGGTAAACAAGAAAATACGCGGATGAAGTTGCGGGCACCCTCCTAGTATATAGTCCTGACAGGGGAGCAATAGTTGATTAAAGAATACAGTATTTTTTACAAGATAATCCATACCCATACTAATACTTTAATATTATAAATGCGAAAGTGTGTCTGTCTGTCTGTCTGTCTGTTACCTCTTCACGCTTAAACCGCTGAACCGATTTAGATGAAATTTGGTATATAGATAGTTTCAGTTCCGGGGAAGGACATAGAGTACTTTTCATCCCGAATAAATGTAGTGTTCCCGTGGGATGAGCGGGTAACACCGCGGGGCACAGCTAGTAGACTATATAAGTAAGACTAGCACGGATAGATAGCCTATATATAGATAAGATTTTATCAGGCACGATTTCGTAGTTCAAACTATCTATGTAATACACATATTAAATAGTGAAATATCCACAGACAAGTAAATATATCAATATTTAAACAATTGTAATAAATAACGATTAATCAAGTCCTGCGACAGTAATAGAGGGTCCACGGCCCATGATTGGCATTTGATTCAACGTCCTTTCTTTTAATTAGAACCACGTAACCGACAAGGTATCTAATCTCGTTATTTACAATGTCAATTTTGTAACTGCAGATTGCTGGGAAGATAGAATCTGAAGTAATTTGATTTTACATAAGTACCCTACGCAAGTTAAGTACATAAGTTCTCGTATATCGTTTGTGATGTAACCACACAAGACTCATTTGCGAATTAATGAAAAGCTGATTTATGCCAACGAAGTTCTGGCAATGTCTCTTTTATCACTATCAGATAATGGACATACATATATAGAAAATGTTCTTTAAGAATATGTTCTATTTATAGTACAAGCTTTGCTTAGTTTGGGACTAGGTCGATTTGTGTATGATTGTCCCTTAATATTTATTTATTATTTATAGTACGTATCCCAGGGTATATATGTACATATACCTACTACACTACACCAGCCTTCTACCTATAAGTTAAGGGGTGTTAGATACTATACAAGAACATAATATTGCTTAAATTAAATGTAGATATTATTATCTGCAAAAAATATGGTGTCAAACAGAGTGTCGAATCGGTAACAAAATAATTACATACCTATAGGAGCTGTATTAGGTAGAGACTAAATGCGTATCTATCGTTGAAGAAAAAACAAAAGCCTAAGTCTAGACTAAAAGTAAGAGTTCTTGTACATTTTTATCCCTTACTTGGTATAACGTATTTTGCTTAATAAATTTGTAAAAGTGCAGATTTCTGGAATAAAAAGTGCTGTCCAGACTATATTTATTATGCTAGTGTTTGGTGTGTCTATATTACGCGGTCTTTTAGTGAGTGTCGATCAAGTGTGTGTGAATAAGATCCCGCAGTGCCCCTTTGTGCGGTGCGAATCTTAGGTGTGTCTCTTCACACGTCCAGCACCCTTGCTGGGCCCGCCAAACCACAGGAGCCTAATTTGGTGAGAACGTTCCATTTCACTTTTTGCTGCCAATTGCAATATTTACTCCTTGTCTTCGAAAACGGTAATCACGCACGGTCTTCTTTTACTCTTTTTTCTCTCCTTTAATCTCTTCGGTTGAACCCCAACCACACTTCATGGACCTCCACATATAGACAAACGTAATACAAGACTCACTGAAAACCAGCCAACCCAACCGCCAAACCGCCTCACGGAATTTTTAGCAGGATAATCCTATTTCTATTTTTATATTAATTCATTTGCATCTAGGAGGCCGCACACAACACCAAGCATATCGCGAGTCGCTTGAAAATCGTCCACAAAACACTGATAATAAATATATTAGTTTAAGATTCACCTAGTCTAATAGTTTGTATTAATTTAAGTAGTTTTAGATTGTCTTCCCCGTAATTCTTACCACCATTATTTAATTACAGTATATATATCGCACTTCCTTTAGGTATCTATATGCGTTCACCTACTTAATACCCAAATATAAAACTTCATCTCGCACCGTTACCGAAATATATTAGATTTATATACTCAACTTAATTAAGGTTAGTGACTTCGGTACAACCATTTGACTTTTGTACCGGTCTTATGCAACTATGTATGTGGCAGTTTACTTTATATTTTTTTTTACGTCTAACATACATGAATGACCGGCTCCGTTTTGTTTCAATATAGCCTACTTCGGTCTGAGAGTGTTATCATACTTACATGTAACCTAGGTCTATCTGGACAGTTGTATGCAAAGGACAAAGAGCTTAAGTCGAATATCCAATTGTTAAATTCTTGTCTAAGCAATAAGTGACGCGTTGGTCTCTTTACTTCACTCTTTCACGCGCGCAAGATTATGTTAAATTATGTAATACCGAAACTATACTAAAAGTCCTGCCTTATATCAACTAATTACCGGTTGAAGTACACACATGATAAGTATCTTTACCTGTACGGTAGAAAACCTATAGCATAGTTTGGGTAACCTGTAAATATTAACTGTTTATTTCGCTAGTGGCTAAGCAAGGAAGAAGTACAACATCTTGCAACGCTTTCACTTCCAAGAACAAAGAGATCCCTTTTTTTCCAACCCCATTAGAGGCCAGGTCACTTTGCACCGAACACGTGCAGATATTGCCAACTACCTACTCGAACAAATAGCTTAGCCATCGCCAACAAAAAAAAGGGGACTAGCAAGTGCATTGTCGGCCCATCTGTGACACCAAACTCGACGGTTTTAACACCGCACGATGGAAATTTTACCGATTCCCAAAGATGGCAATTGTCTGTATAGGGCGATAGCGAACCAATTGAACTCCGTGCGTAATACCGATTTCGATCATCGAGAGGTACGAGAACTGCTCGCTAATCACCTGTCCGCTGAGAGAAATAATAGTCAAATCCAAATGGCGCTCAACGGCAGTGTCTCAGACGTCAGGTCTCCCGGCCACAATACACCTCCCTCCGCGGAACAAATTGATGAATATATTAGGAACCAGTTCAGAGACGGTTTTTGGGGAGGAGAAGAAAAAATCTTAGCCGCCACCAGTTGCTTCACGGTAAATATCTATGTGCACATGAACCATCAGCGACCACTACAATATAGGGCCCCCATATACGAATACCACAAAATGGCAAATATTCACCTCTTCTACGGAAACCATCACTACGACTCTGTTCACTTCAACAGCCCTGATATCGAAACATCATTCATCCAACAATCCATCGCTGAACAAACCACGACGGATGATAAAACTAGCTATCCCGTAATCAACCCCCAACGGAGTACAAACGAAGACTTCATACAATCTACCAACACCTCGTCATCCTCCAGCCCGGCACATGTTTCAAAAGAGTACTCACCAATAATCGCGCTGAACCCCTCCTACGATCAAAACGACTATGTCGATATGACTGGCTCACGATTATTAAGAGCCACCCCTACTGCTCCCCAAACGCTGACCCCACAACCCTGCAAGGTAGTCTCAGTAGCAACATGGAACGTAAGAGGCTGCGCCCCGCTACAAGACAAAACGAAAATTGACAGCGAACTCTCAAAGCGAAATATCACAATAGCAGGTTTACAAGAAACCCACCTGACAAGCGGAGAGCTCACCACCAACAACTATCGCTGGCTCTTAAACGGGGGCCAGAACGCAAGAGAGAAAAGAGGGGTAGCCATTCTAATAAGAAAAGATGCTCAATGTGAAATAGTCAGCACAATTCGAAGAGATAAAAACGTAATCGGTACGCACCTAAAACTTTCAATAGCTAATAAGAATGGTCCCATTGAGCTCTTTATTGTGAACACCCACGTCCCAACCGGAGCCGCAACCTGTCTCGCGAAAATAGGCACGCTACTACGCCAAGCCCCTAAAAAGGCCTTCCCCATAATTCTAGGAGACTTCAATGCGCATATCGGGATGAAAGACGTAAACAATATAACCAAGCATGCATCTCCGAAAAATCTGCTACATACCGAGTCCAACTTTAATGGTAGCTTGCTTATTCATTTCTTACAAGAACACAACCTTTGCGCAAAAAATACCTTTGGCCGCCCTTCGTGCAAAGCGACATGGCAAGTCGGTAACCGAAAATCCCAAATAGATCACATTTTAACCAGTCTTCATCGCCCTCTATTTTTTCAATCTATCCAAGGAATCTTCACTCAGTCCGTTAGCACTGACCACAAGCTAGTATGGGGCGTTGTCCAAAATTCTAGTTGGAAAGACCCCATCACCCGCAGATCCAATAGCAATGTTCCGAAAGAAGGTCCCAAGAATAAACGACCATTTAACGCCAAAACAATTAATTACGAAGCTCTACAAAGTTCAGCCGTAGTAGAAGAGTTTCAAAAAGAAGTGAATCGTCTTCTAACTACCTGGGAAATGAAGTCACAAGGTCAGCTTGAGTCTGATAAGAATCCCACGTGGAGCGAACTTAACGAGATTCTCAGACAGGCATCTCATACGATTCCAACAAAAGCCATAGTGCGCTCACGGGACAGTAGATTAGCGCTCGCCTTCCTTCAACAATCACTGTTTTTAAAGAATAAATTTCCAGGAAACCCGAACTACGATACCAGGGTCAAGGCAGCGCGCAAGAGACTCCGGGACGCTCAAGAACAGGACTCCCATAAAGAGTGTACGCTCTTCTTTCGTAATCTCAGTAAAGCACACCGGGCAATGAGAATGAAGATAACCTACAGCTACCTAAGAAAATTCAAAACCGCACCTGCACAAAGATCTTCACCAAAACATTTCATCCCAATGTCAAACTGGGTAAGAGAGTTGAAGAAAAGCGAGGGCAAACCACCTGAAACATTCACAGGCCAGAAGGATGAGGTGCCCACCGAAGATAGGCCCGACACGGATACGATAAAAAGCATCATTAGGAGAATGAAAAACGGTACAGTTCCAGGCACAGACCAAATTGCGCCGGAGCTGTACAAGGCAGCACCACCGGAGTTCATCGCAAGGGTCGCAAACGTTATGCAAGAAGCCTGGGCGAAAAATAAAATCCCAGAAGAATGGCTGCTATCCAAACAAGTGCCAATACCTAAGAAATCATCGCCAAGAAATGTAGACGAGTATAGGAGGATATCTGTCTGCAACGTTGGTTATCGTATCTATGCCAATTTCCTCCTTGAAAAATTAGACAAGGAAATTGAGGCACTAGGTAACTACCAAGCGGCCTTTTTAAATAATAGATCCACCGATGACCACTTGTTTACCCTGCGAAGAATCCTGGATGCCAATTGGAGGGAGGGAAGGAGACTCTTCGTAGTGGCCCTTGATATTGAAAAGGCTTTCGACAATGTAGATCTTGGGGCCTTAAGGGATATCCTTCTCAGCAGGACAAATGCCCCCCTGACAAACAGAATAGTGGCTGCGTGTATGATAGAACGAACGTTTATTACCTGGTTCGGTCAAAACTCTGCGATAATCAACAAGGGAAAAGGAGTTAAACAAGGGTGTCCACTATCACCACGCTTATTTACGATCCTCATGGATGATGTCCTGAGAACTCTGGAGGAAGAGGATGAGGCTGTGAGTCTAAACCAGGATAAAGAAATCACTCTTCCACTAATCCTTTCTTTCGCGGACGATCTAATTATGATAGGTGACTGCATAACGACGCTCGACCGTCTCGTAACAAAATTGAAAGAATTACTAACCACAGTAGGACTCACCATCAACGGAACAAAAACCAAGCTTATTGTGCGGGACCCCTTCGGTCCACCCGTCGCCGAACACCAGCAGAGAATCCTTGGTGGTATACCAATAAAGCCAATCGAGACCATAAGGTACCTGGGTTCATACATCACTGCAACACACAACAGAAGAGCATCCATCAAGACCAGATGTGTAAAAGCGCTCCGAAACGCCAAAATCCTGACAAAATTTATACAGAAGTACAAAATCGAGTGGAAAATCGCTAGATTAATGTACAAGATGGTTATCGCACCCTCCATGACATACGGCCTCAATGTCATGGCTCTTACAAAATCGAATAGATCTCGGCTCAGGAAATATGAAAGGCACATAGTAAAAGAAATGTTGGGTGCATCAAAGGACCCTCCCAAAGGAAAAATCCACCAAATACTGGAAGGGAAAACCATCACAAAAACCGTCAAAGTGCGTAGAATATCCTATTATGGCCACTTAACTAGACGTCCGAAACCCCACCTGCTACACGCTGCGCTAGCCTATTTGGAGTCAAAGCGGAAGATTGGCAGACCAATCTTCACCTGGACTGACTCACTAAACCATGACATCACCCGGTACACGAACCGGAACCGAGCCTACTGGGAGCGCATTGCAAGGAATCGCGGCCTCGTCAAGAAGAAAGCCGAAAAAATATACAAGACGGTGGAAACGGACACAGAATCAGAAGAAGAGGAAACCAGCTCATAAGAAGCAACGGCTCAACAAGATCAGCCTCTACAAGAAAATAGGTATTCATCGTGCTAACTGGGCACTGTAATCGCAGTCAAACATCCTTTCTATATATATTTACACATGTATATGTCTATTTTCCTTTCTGGCTCGATGCTGGTATTCTTGTCGGATCTCTCCCATCGGTCCTCATCCCGACTGCAAAGGAACCCACACTCCCAACCTGTAACTTCTGGCTCCCCGGTGCCTCGGATAGGAGGGCCAGTTGATCTTGCCGGAGCGGCAGAAGACGGAGGGGAACTCGGGACGACCCGGATGCGTGCCCTGCCACTGAACCGAAGGCTCCGGCCAGGGAATGTTAAGGTTTCTATACTACCCTGAACGACCTTTGGTACTGTGTCAGTATGCGATTCTGAGCCATCTCGCAGAGCCTCTTTGTCCCTCCTTCTCTTGCATGATCAACGCCTCCGCGTCCTTGCAGCAGAACTGCTGGCTGGGTGTAGTCACCGAAACGAAACGAAACGAAACGAAACGAAACGAAACTGTCCAGACTATATTTATTATCTCTGTTCAAAATATCATTTCGCTCTGTAACGTTGTTGTTGCGTGAAAGGAGGACAACCTAACGAGCCCACTTTCGCATTCATAATATGGGTAAAAACGTAAAAATTGCTCAATAAAATAATAATTAGACAACAGTACTTAATTTGTGTACTTACAACGATAATTAATAATGAGTGGTAATTTGTTATGATATCAAAGTAAACAATAATGTTGAGCAAGTTGTGGCACTTGACATTGACATACGAACCTCATTACTACCTAAGTACTTTGTTTGATTTTATTCTCATAACCAGGGCTTGCTTTTTAGGACCTTCCTTTCCCACAAAGTCTAACTGAAATCATGTATCTAGTCAAATTATTTTATTCGTACATCCAAAGGTCCAATGTTGAGCTTCCTTTTGTTATGTCACTATTTATTGTGCATTGTGCCTATGGGATAATGTTCCGTATTTAAGTATAAGAGGCGACATGTTTAAAGTTCTCTTATCGTTAATAAAAAACATAGTTTCATTGATACATTCAATATTTATTTCGCAAGAAGAACGAAGGATTAAGCAGCATTCCAATATTTTGAATTTGGTTGATAACAAATCCTTGACAAATCGCTACTGACGTTTATTAATAATACAAATATATGATTTATGCAAATTATTGCCATATGAAAGCTGTTTGTAGCGGCACTATCCCTGGGCCGGACCGACACTCGTTAGACTTTACCCGTATCATCTAGTACCTGTAGCAGATCTAAATACCTACTTGATATTTTGGACGATTGATTTGAGTAAGTGAGGGTTTCCGATTTTTATTTCATAGACTATCAAGAACTAACTCAAATGACACCCTATTCCCCGCAATACTAGAAATGATTCTTAAATAAAAGTTACTGTTACTTAACGAGTTGACTGCTCCCATTATCATCGAGGAGTCTCGCTCGAAGGTACAGTGCTACCTTAAATTAAAAGCCGAACCATACGTCAAAATCAATAAGAGCCAACAAAATGATTGCTGTACAGTCAACAGCGCAACGTGTAGTTTATTCAATATCAAACAGTTTGAGCAAATATACAATTTTTATTTTTGGTGTGTGGTAAACCAGTTTTCATTAAGTATTAAAACATTTTGGTCTGTAGCACACTGTTGTCCAGATGTTAACGAAATACATACAATATGTTGAATGGTATTTATTGTGTATGGAATGAAATAAAAAGCTTTATTATTTGTATAGAGGTTGGAACTTTAGTAATTCTAATTTTAAAATATGGCTTCCATCAGGTTAATGATGATTTCGCCAATTTCAAGTTTGCTAGTAGAGCATGCCGTTGTTCGGTGAGGTTTTGCTTTTTGTAAATTGATAGCGATTTACAAAAAACCACGCGGTCTACCGGGCCTTGACCCAAGAAGGGCTATGTACGCTTCAAGTTGAATTCTTCATTAACCATTCACTCATACGTTAGTTCACTGCACAATAGGCTATCAATACTACACATTGAACAACCAACATGAATAAATAACGAACAACTAAACTTAAAGGCATGCGGCCATCTTAAGTCACAAACCGGAAGTCCGAACTTTAGTAGATTCACTCTCATAAAGCAACCAGCCCCTCTAGCACCACAATGGTTCGCGAGACTTGTCGCGCGACAGCGCTTTTATTTTAAACATGATGACTTGAATCAGGGCTTTTTAGCCCTCACTCACTACCAGTGAGTCGGACTGTGTGGGAGTATAACCCGCTAATGGGTTTATTCCGCGCCACACTATAGCGTCACTCTCCCACAGTACTGCACAGAAAAAGATAGATAAATATCTCGGGCAAGAAAGAGTCGCGTATTACAGTTGTGTCAGGGGTGCTGAATTCTGAAAAAATCGCTTAGAACCCTACTCACGCAAACGTAAAACATCTCTTTAATTAGTTGTTATTTCAAAACCACTCATGGTGTGTGCGACACAGATATCGCTATACGAAATCAAAATTAGCCGATTGCCTCTTTCCAAAGATCGATGTGTAAACTTTATCGCCGTTTACTGTACCCGCTTGTCTACTCAATACCGTTGGAGATTTCTGCATACTTATAAATACTTAACTTTAGAATGATTCTTAATTTGACTTGATCGATACTTCAACTTCAAATGCCGAGCCTACTGTAATGTAAGTCCTGTACTATTTGTAATAAGAACTAGTGCAAAATATCACCAAGAACTTTAACAGTTTAGTTTGTGGTAATTTTTGCGTTGGAACCTAATTCTATTTAAGTGTACACGACCTTGCCCAACTAACGCTACCACAATTATTTATCTGTACCCACTTATTGAGAAGTCATATATCTTCCGTGCTACATTATGTCTTATTTTTAATTGGCTTGTATGTTACACTGTAATTACAAATGTTTGAATTGATACAGAAACGATTTATAGCTACGAATGGTCTGCCGCGGGCAATTTGGCTATTTGTAGTTGTCCACAGTGTTGCAAAAATATATAGCGTCATTATCATTAGTAAAACGTCGTATGTGATTGTAGGTTTCATAGTTACATATATCGTTGTTCTGTGAAGGGTGTATGGGTGAACCAAAGCTGTAATGAAGCGGCCAATTAAACATCTCGATGTCTAAAAGATTGATGTCATTGTTAATTTATTGGGTGAATAGTGAAGACAAAAATGTCACTGATCGTTTGATCGTTGGCTTTCATTCGTAATTGCACGTTTTTTTAAACTAGATTTTGTAAATCATTAATTTCAGTCTCTTTTAATTTTTTTTTATCTGCATGCGGACTTTTGAAAGATTAGATTTTCGAATGAAGCGATTTAATTAGAGCATGAATGTCACGGATTATACAGATGGATGTCTGTACGAAATTTCAGTGCTTATGTGAAAATTTTCATGTTCTTTATAGGATGTATATTCTGATTCTGCAAGTACCACAGACGTGCAGTGACTATGATTTTTAATTTTAAGAAGTACCTACTTAGGTAGTTAATTGATTTCACTGTAAATATCACGGTATTTTCCCTAAAAACTATAGTACCTATATATCCTACTTACCTGGATTCGAATCCTGGCAAGGACAAATATTTGTGTGATGAACTCTAATATTTGTTGCTTGGTCAGGTATGTCGTCTATGTATCTAAGTACCTAACTAAGTATTTATCTACTAGCTTTTGCCCGCGGCTTCGCTCGCACAGGTCTGGAAATGTGTCTGTGTAACTTTCTAATGTCTTATTGTTTCTTAAAAGAATACAACTAATAATTATGATCGATTTCTGTACTTCTATTTAGATCACGTCGTGGCATAACACATGGGACAATTTACTTTCCGGTGAACCGAACGTAATCATAGACAAAAGTGATGTTGCCTAAGAAGAAGAAGTGTGTTAAACAACTCTCCCCAATCAGATTAGTCCAGCTCTCTAAGGGCCATCAATAAAAGCAAAGAAAAATAATGCATCGGTTATTAATTTAATGTTATTAATTTTTCTGTCTTCGTCGCGCGTCGTACCTAAAGAAAACTTTGAATCGTCCTACTTTATTGACAATTGTAAGTACCTAACGGAGACTAATATTTTGGGACTAATCTAGGTGCGTTGTGGTCGCAAGATACCCAATACTCCTATTCTCTTCGTATTAATTTGCGCTGTTACTCAAAAAATATATTGCGCTTTTACAAATTTCCCATACAAACCTTGGCTTTCCGTTTAATCGCCTTAAGGATAAGAATTTCGGATACGGTTTAAATCAGTATTCTCAATTAATAAAAATGCTTTTTTTACATTTTAAGGCATGGGCTGCATACGAATTTTTGTCTCTTTTACTCAGAGGATCCCACTTTTTCATTCAATGTTTACCATCCTATACCTACAACAATACCTTGCACTTAACCTTTTTAGGAGATTAATTTCCAAAAATGAATGCAGAGTTTATACACGAAAATATTCCTCACATAAACTTTCAACTTGCCCCCTTAGACAAAAATTATGAAAGTAGTATTTTTTCACCTCACTAGCTCGGAAAGCCCAGTTTTTTTGTTTGATATCTATTGAGAAAATCGCTTTTTATCCACATGTGGAGAAAGAATTTTGACGTTTCAACGCAGCTAAAGTAAAATTTGACATGAGCTTATTTTCTGAAAAATCCCGTTTAAAATACCTACATGAAAGCTAATTTAGATCTTAGTTTTAATAAATGGCAAATTGGTTGATTATTGCAGACATTTTTTAAAGATATAGTACAAACCCTTATTCTTTTTTCCTCGCTGTAGTGAGGTGAAAAGTTTTGTGTTATACACGGGCGAAAAGTTATTTTACGTCTCGTGTATTGAAACACTCGCTACGCTCAGGATTCTATTTTGAACAACTCGCTTCGCTCGTGGTCAATCATAGGATCCTTTCGCTAGCTCGTGTTTCAAATAAACACTCGCGGGTAAAATACAACTTTCCCCCCTTGTATAACAAATAACTATTGTGGCTCTACACGGAATATGAACAGTCTTATGTAAATAATCCCATTTTTCTTATCTTAACTTTTGCCTCCCATTAAACCCATTTTCGAAATGAACTTCCAAAGAGGCTTGAGTTTATTTTCTCAGTTGTAAATGAATAAGTATTCTTTAAAACTACCTGTATACCTCTTATTCATAAATTCATGTTATTGTTCATGAAATGTTTTTGTTTTCTTAATTGTATAGAATAACCTATATATACGAAATATTACCATTCATGCTCAAAGAATCCAAAGCTGTTCATACAAACTTTTACCTCCCACTTTACCCCATTAGGGGTTGAATTTTCAAAAAACGCTGAAATCAATATTCTCAGTTTTTAATGAAGAGTCCCCCGCTACACCCCTTACTCAGAAAAGGTCAAGTTTCTTATACAAAGTTTCACTTTCCATTTAATCTCTTTCAGGGGTGAATTTCCAAAAATTCTGAAAGTTGTTTTCTTACTTTGTATAGAAGAACCTATACACGAAATATTACCATTCTTACTTAAGGAATCCCAAGCTCTTCATACAAACTTTCACCTCCCACTTTACCCCATTAGAGGTTGAATTTTCAAAAACGCTGAAACCAGATTCCCAGTTTTAGATGAAGAGTCTACACGCAAAATAATGCACCCCTTACTTATAAAAGGCCACGTTTATCATACAAAATTCATCTTTCCATTAAACTCCTTTGGGGGATGAATTTCCAAAAATGCTGAATGTTATGTTTGTTTTATTATTGTATATAGAAGAACATATAAACGAAATATTACCATTCTTACTCAAGAAACCCCAATCTTCATACAAACTTTCACCTTCTACTTTACCCCACTAGGGGATGAATTTTCAAAAACGCTGAAGTCAATATTCTCAGTTTTTGAAGCAGTGTTCCCCGTTGCGCCCCTTACGCAAAAAAGGCCACGCTTCTTATACAAAGTTTCACTTTCCATTTAATCCCTTTCGGGGGTGAATTTCCAAAAATGGTGAAAGTTGTTTCCTTAATTTATATTGAAACCTTTGCACGAAATATTACCATTGTTACTCAAGGAATCCCAAACTCGCCATAGAAACTTTCACCTTTACCCTATTAGGAGTTGAATTTTCAAAACCGCTGATCTCAATATTCTCTGTTTAGACGAAGAGCTCCCCGCTGCACCCCTTACTCAAAAAAGAACACGTTTTCTCATATAAAGATTTACTGTCCATTTAATCCCTTTCGGGGGTGAATTTTCAAAAATGCTGAAAGTTGTTTTCTTACTTTGTATAGAAAAACCTATACATGTAATATTACTACTCTTACTCAAAGAAACCCAAGCTCTTCATACAAACATTCAGCTCGCACTTTACCCCATCAGGGGTTGAATTTTCAAAAACGTTTCATATTCTCAGTTTTTGATCTAAAATCTCAGGTTTTGGGTCTACACGTAAGATGATGCACCTCTTAATCAAAAACACTACGTTTCTCACACAAACTTCGATTTTCCATTTAACCCCTTTCGGGGATGAATTGCCAAAAATGCTGAAAGCTGTTTACTTATTTCATAATGAAGAACCTATACACGAATTATTATCTTTCTTACTAAAAGAATCCCAGGTTCTTCATACAAACTTTCACCTCCCATTTAACCCCTTTAAAGGATGACTTTTCCAAAATCCTGAAATTAGTTTTCTTGTTTTTAGATGAAGAATTTGTACACGAACTTTTGTATATCTTACTTAAAAATTACACGATTTCCATCCAAACTTTCAACCCCAATTTGACCCCCTTAGGGGATGAATTTTGAAATATCCCTTCTTAATCCTTACCTCCGTTGTATACTTGATTTATTTTACAAATTTGAAGTTCCTAGGTTCAGTAGTTTCGGCTCTATGTTGATGAGTGAGTCAGTCAGTCAGTCAGTCAGTCAGTCAGTCACTCAGGACTTTTCCGTTTATATGTATAGATAGATATAGGTATGTATGTCGTCGTCTAGTGAACATGGCACACAGGCTTTTATTACATGAAGGAACATTGGATCGCACATCTACGGAGAAGAGCGTACTCTGTGTGCTACTTGGGATGCCACCGCGAATAACACACAAGCCTACTAGAAAAGCTTCTTGTGGGACTAGATCGATTTGTGTAAGGTTGTATAAATGAGAAGTGGTTTCTTACTTCTCATATGGTATTTAAAGTCGTGTAGGTCTCTATTTATTAATCATTAATTCATATTAAGAACAATGCTACTATTATTTTATTACCTTACTAGATAAGCATATATATTTGTCACGACCTGCGACAAAAAACACAATATTAAAGCGTACCTACAGACAACATTCCTGCGAGTACCGAACACTATCATTAACTACTTTTCTAACGACACCAATAAATCATGGTTTACTGAGTGATACTAGACGCAGGTAATAAAAATTGAATTACCTATATGCGTTGTGACTTCTGGATCTGAGTCTACATTTTAATGGCGGTGACGATTAAAACACACAGTCAAGAGTGAATCGGGATGCGTAATTGGGATACTTATAACAATGTACCGGTATAGAAAGGGCGTATCTTGGACAGCCTGGTAGGTCGTCGACCGGGCGACCGACCGAGGTACCGATGGAAGGATGAAGTAGTCAAGGACCTACGTGCTCTACAAGCAGGAAAATGGGAGGAGATTGCTCAAGACAGACCGCGGTGGCGTCATTTCGTATCGGAGGCCAAGATCCACTTCGGATCGCTGCGCCAGCGAAGTAGTAATGTTTTACTACCCACGTTAATCAGGAAAGAGTTTTGGAATTTGGGTTCTTTTACCGCAATAAATAATTAGATTGTGACCCCTGTGTGAAGTTAATAAATGTTTAATTTTTCGGCTTTCACTTGTCCTTGACGATTAGTTAATAATACGTACAAGTCAATATTTACGTCACCATTAAATAGCGAGAAAAATTGTAAAACATAAGGTATCTCTCGTCATTTTGGACAGATGTTTCTATGGAAATGTGAATTTAGTTCCAAAGCGCTTTTTTCGCGTCCCGATAGTCCGGTACTAAGAGTAAGGCTTAATTTCCATTTTCTGCTCGTAGAGCGTTAGGTCTTATCACATTTAGTGACCTGGGCGGTCTGGGTTCAAGCAACATGCAATACATTGACTGCCTAAGTGGCTACCTATTAAATACGTAATAACAGGTCCGCGAAAGTCATTCGAAATTAAGTAATTACCTTGCCGTACTTGTAGCTACGCAAATAACCATAATTGAGCGGACATAGGAAATGTGTAATAGAGACTTTGTCACCGTTCTCTATACGGGCTTAAAGTAGGTACAGTCGCCATCAGATATATCGCAGCATATAAGGTAACGCCCAGTCAATAAGAGTCGTGCTCAGATATTTATGAATACCTTACATGCTACGATATGTCTGATGGCGACTGTACGTAAGTTGAGGTATGGTCGCATCTAAGTACACAGGAAAGACATGAGTTCAGACAAAAATTAATATTTTATTCAAGTATTTATTTATTATCACTACATATAATAAAACAAAGTCGCTACCTGCTGTCTATCTGTCTGTCCCTGTCCCTAAGTATGTTTAGATATTTAAAAGGCAACGGACTTTGATGCGTTTTTTAAATAGATAGAGTGATTCAAGAGGAAGGTTTATATGTATAATACATGCATAATATAGCATTGCACCCGTGCGAAGCCGGGGCGGGTCGCTAGTGTATTATATTTTGTATTTACGCATATCATATTTAGACAAAATTAGTCCTTAGTGTATCTGTGCATACTTACTTGTTCGTTTGTCTATCTTGGATATCGCACTACTACCAACACACTCTGCTCAAATGTTAACTGGAATAAATCGCTTATAGGGATAAGTTCGCATTTATAGATATCTATCACATTTTATTATTATGTACAATAAAGTATTAAATATATAGGTACATATTTAAACTATATTGATCAACACAAAATTGTAAAAATGGCGGACTTAATTCTGAGGCGTGTTTGAGGCGCTCTATCAGTCAACGCCGAAAAAAGCGGAAGGAGGCGAACTTCTTGGTCCGCACTTGCGCGCCGGCTCTTAGCGCAGTACGCGGCGCGTAGTGAGAAATCCCATCCTTCCCGTCATTGATAAGATGGATACCTATACTTATTTATAACGATTACACTTGAGTATAATGTAGCCATACAAGAGCATAACTTCATCAGTATCAGACTTTTTTATGACAAGACAAAGTAGACATAAGCCCAACATATCCTGAGCTGGATTTAATGCAATAATTGATCACTTTTATATTTATCTCACTTTAAATCAGAAGATCAGAACCTCCGCGGCGCCAAAATTATTTATTGCCTTGAATGTTCTTTCGATTCAACAATTACTGCATTAGTCTTCCTTAATCACTCAAATTTTAAGTATACCTACGCTTTGAGTCAATTACTTTTACTTTGGATTGGTTCTGGCATTGATGTTTTTGTAGGCTTATTTATCGTCACATTCTATATGATCCTGGTACCAGTTTTAATAAGATAAGATTCAAGAAGGATTCATGGGAATCACTCTTGCATCGTCACTAAATTGCACACAATATACCTACTTAAGTCATTCATAGACGAATACAGTAGCACTTACATTTGATAAAAACAGATTAAAATATTTTATTATTTATAGTGATGTGATTAATACCGTGACCAAGTCAGGGTAGTGCGTGGGGGCTCCCTAGCTTCTAGGGGCCCCTGCCCAACTCATAAGACACTGAGGCAAGCCTCTAACTAATTTGGGACTCCAATCTTTACTTTAGCCCTAGAGCCCTTTTTCATCAAGCTCGCCGCTGTTTTGTAATGCTATTTATTGGTAGGTACCAAAATACAGTAGTATAATGAGTACAGCCAGAAAAACATGTAGGCAAATGTTATTTAACTTCTTGTTCCCTATCATTGACAACATCGGTACAAATATGTTGAGTATTTATTTATTTAGGGATGTGACCTTTATCATTATTTAGATTAGGTAATACATGCATTTAAATAAATAGATATAAAAATTAAATCAAATATCAGACATTTTAAATATCCCCGAACAAAACGTACCTATATAATATAAGTATTCATTCACATTTAAAACAAAATCCAACCAATTACGCGATGCATCATGGCTTTAAAAAAAGATACATAAAAGTGAATCACGTAGGGCTGCGCCCATTTAAGGCACATGATGTTCATATTTTATGGAACTAGTGCCATTCAACGCTAACACTCGGCGATACCTTTCACGCTTCACTCTTTTTAGAAGGCGATCTGCATTCCAGCGTTTTTTACCGCCAAGTTCAGACCGGCTGTCACACTGTCGCGGTTAGACCGAAACAGAACACACTAGCGTTGCCAGATATCTCAATAAGAGTAACGTTCCGATTTTCAGGAGTCTACCGTACTTATGTCCCGATTTACTCTTGATCGGGACGCAGATTGTTCCGATTTTAATACATACATTGGCGGGGCTAAGCAAATTCATAATATAAAACAAGGAAAATAATATAACGACATACATACAACTAGAAGCATCGTTTGGCCAAATGTCTCATAAAATAAGTGATTCGAAATCCGATTTAGGTATCATAACCATCTGCGTTTTATTTGTATACTGCTCAGATTCGAAATCAGATTTAGGTACTTACCGTTTTTTTTTCAATGCGGTTCCACTATTCCTATTTTCAGGAAACAAGATCTGGCAACACTGTAACATATACGCACCTGTGAACCCGCAAGGCTAGTCGTGCCGAAACTGTCTGATCTGAATCGATTATCTTATCAAATCTAAATCATATTTTGTTTGTATCAAAACAATTATTGATTCAATGATAGATTGAAAATTACGATGCTTGCTTTTTTATAGTAATAAAACGCTACAGATACGCAGGATTCTTATGCGGAGATCCAGAGATTTCCTTCCAGGAAATTACCAAAGAAGTAGAGGAGAGTGAGAGAATTCTGGCCTACAAAAGAATGTATATTCTATTGATGTGTGGAAAGTGAAATAGGCTAGTTGACTCATGTTAAATTGTAATTAACTAATGTTTATTTCGTATAATATTTAACATGAAAAAACTTAACATATTTTTTCAGTTCATAAAAGCAGAAGATGGCTGAACAAATTGAAATCGAAAATATGATTTTTATTCTATATTTTGAAATGCTTAAAACGCCTCGAAAGTGACGTCACCAATCCAGTAAAAAAAACTTAAAACTAAAAACATCACTCGCATCATAGATGAGAGTACATTACTGATCTTTATTTACAGGATCGCGTCACGCTCCAGTTAAAAGCTAAAGACAAAAATGGCGGATGGCGTTTTTCTCTGTTTATGTAATTCCTATTTTCAATTAATAAAATTTAGCTTTCTACCCAAGTTAAATTAGTGATAATGGCTGTTTAAGCTCTTACACATCTGTTTGCTACATTATAGCTCAATAAGTAAAAAAATATTTTTTTTTGTGCTAGTAAGATAATTAACCATTTCCAATATATTTCAAATAGATAACCCTTCTTAGCGTGTCAGCCCGACCACCTGTCTATAGGGCTTTTGTGCTGTAAAATGCACGCAACTTATAGGAATAAGAAGAATAATTACCTCCTAGTTGGCTTCCGGTTCGTGACTTAAGATGGCCGCATGCGTTTAAGTTTCGTTGTTCATTATTTATTCATTTTCGTTGTTCAATGTGTAGTATTGATAGCGTATTGTGCAGTGATCTAACGTAGGAGTAAATAGCTAATGAAGAATTCAACTTGAAGCGTTCATAGCCCTTCCTGGGTCAAGGCCCGATAGTCCGCGTGGTTTTTTGTAAATCGCTATCACTTTACAAAAAGCACAATTTTTCAACTCACCGTACAACGTGGTATCAATCCTCTATCTAGTCGCCTAGTGCGATTGGCAACGAGACATTGGCAGTAATGGTCGCTTAACTGTGACCGGTTGCCATTTAAAAAAATAAAAAAATAAAATAGAATACCTCCTAGTTCATATAGTAGTTCGTAGTTCACGTGAACAAAACCGCAAGAAAAATCCGGTTAAAAAGGGTAAAACAAGAAAACCGTGTCATGATTGCGTTGTTAAAACATACCTACATATATTATTATGAACATGATGAGATATCGATCTAACAAGTGCCCGTCCTTAGGCGCACCTCTTCTTTCAACCTGCCATCAGACCTGTTTCTATTGCGAGTTACGAGCTTGGAGATCAACAATATGTACAGTAAAGGAAATAACTGAAACGCGTACCTTCTAACACTTATTGTTATTGTGACAAGTGCGGAAAAGGTACGTGATTCAATTTCATTGACTGTACGACTGACCCGTAATGCGTTGAGGCCAATAAATAAACGGAAGATATATATGTTTATTTACTAACGTAAAACATAAGTATCGACGCCTTTGAGCATAGCTAATAAATATACTATTATTTAGATGGCAACATATTATATTATAGAGCTTAAAACCTTTTAATTGCCTTTTACCAAATAGTCCCTTGGGTCTTAAATAGCCTCACCTTACAGTACAGTGAAATTTAAATAATAAGGTACTCCGAAGTGTCATTTGTCCGAATGAGTCATCATTCCGATTTTTTTAAATCCAGAAACCATGTTCTGATAAAATGTTAAAATTTGTTTTGGGATATCATATAACCCTCTAACCTAACCTAAATATAGTATGTAACAATATGATCCATGGCGAAAATAACCGTCTCGGGTTATTTCACTTTCGGAATTTTGAAAATTCGGATTATTGATGGTTTCGGATCCATGAAACTTCGGAATTTGTTTTGCATCTGGCAGGGCTCAAACCCGAATCGTTATCGTCCGAGTAACCAGTGCAGTGGTACAACTGCTGACCAGATATTGGACTTAGCAACAACCGCCTACACGGCGTAAAAGTTGCATGGGGAGTGCCATTGCGAACTTGGCCTTGGTACTGTCTATACACGACTATAGGTTTGAGAAATGCAACCGCATGACTGAACTAACGAGAGCAGTTTAATGAAGAATGGAACCCGTTTTGCGGAAGGTATGATTGAATAATTTAAGTTGTAATTGATGCTTAAATGTCAATTGACAACATTTCATTTTTTAATCAGGCTTTTTATTGATATCATTTTCGAAAATATCCCAATTTGTGATTGCAAAATTTATTTGAAAAGTTACGACTTGTACTAGTTAACTCGTTACAGCACAGAAAATCATACCTACAGTCGGAGAGTCGGACTATTATCTACTATGAATACTATGGAAATTGTACCACTGTTATTTTTGTGTGTTGTGGCGGACCTGTAAAATTTTCCACAAGGTGACGTCATGTAGAGGGCCGATTCTTAGATGACGCTGCTTTCACATTTTAGTAATATTTTTAAAAGTAGTCGGTATAATCAAATAAAAATAATAGTTTTGTGTTCTGCGATAGTAAATTAATTAAAAATTTCTATTTCTATTTGAAAATGTGAAATTTTGTCAATCCAAGGAAGACGGAACTGTCTTTCAGAGATTATCGTGAAGGTGTTGTACACTTAAAGTCTGGTCGCCACCTCTCCATCTAGCATCGTGACGCCATTAATTTTGCGCATGTCTTATGTATGCAGTGCGTTACTTCTCAATATTATTAATCTACAGGCCTTGTTGAATGAGATTTGGATTTAAGTTTAAGGCAAGAGCATCGTTTATAATTACCGCACCTTGTCATAGTTTCCATAAGTCTTCAACATTTTTCTACGGTAATATTCCCGTGCATGTTCGGGAGAAGTGATGAACTTAATTATAACATTATTAAGAAATATTAATAATGTTTTAAGCACTTACTTTTGAACAAAGTGGAATGTTGTTAGGTAATATGACTTAAATGCCTCCCACGGTCTATTTCGCTGCTTCTTTCGCAGAACTAATTAATTAAATGCCTTATAAAAATACCTTTATAGTCAATCAGCGACATGCTCGTAATAGGCAATAGAATTTCATCTCATTTACGCTTTTCGGAATCACAGGACCTTAATTAACAAACTAAGAACTATATTATCAAAAAGACTTATATTTATCTTGTACGACTACCTATATACAGCCTTAAATCTGCAAGAACAAGGTTCATATTCAAAGAGAGAAGTGATATAAGCGGTATTGAGCAGTCTGTAATACTTGAGAGCCTAAGTCAATTTGACATGATACCCTATTATACTACTAATTACTAAAAGCTTTATATCTTAGAATATCGTAAAAACCCGACCCATCAGATTTTGGTTCGAATCTTTCCGGTGGACATACCTATGCGAAATTGGGATTCCAGGATCCAAGGACTCCCAGGTCCTAATTTTCAGATAAAACTCGTATGAGAGTAAATAACGTTCCCTATTTATAACCCTATGTAAGAGCAACACAACCTAGATTCAAACAAGCTCTTAACTTTTGGGACGACTTTAATTTTTTGACCTGACAATGACCCACAATTTTAATAAAGATAGTTGTGCTGTACTAGTTAGGTTTAATGTCTCACTGTGTTAGTATGACACAGTATTAAAGTGGTAAGTTAGTTTTGAGCAGAATTGGAAAGAATGCTGGCTCGGTGTCCGCTGACCCGGCGCCCTTGCGCCCGGTCACGTCGCCTGCACCTACCGCTATGCGTGTGCGCAGCAGAATGAATTGGCCTGATATACAAGATCAACAAGATACAACCATGGTTCCGTACTGCATAATTTATTCCAGGAATGTATAAATATGGGCCGGATGTCCCAAAAAGTTTGCGGCGCATTCACTGTAACACGTGAGTGTACGTTTAAGGACGCTGCTAAAAAAACGTAAAAATGCGTTTCTGGAATGACGTGTTGTATCGTATGCGTGTCGTTTATGGTCTGTGGTGTCGTTAAATCATATTTCAGCCATTCTGATAGCTGTTTGCGAATTCTACAGCTCATAGAGCCACTAGTAAAAACAGTCAAACTCCACCTTAGCCATAGTTTAAAATTACCAATATCTACATAAACTCAACTGCATTTTCATGTAATGCCATTGGCAAAGTTGTATTTTACCCGCGAGTGTTTATTCGAAACACGAGCTAGCGAAAAGGATCCTATGATTGACCACGAGCGAAGCGAGTGGTTCAAAATAGAATCCTGAGCGTAGCGAGTGTTTCAATACACGAGACGTAAAATAACTTTTCGCCCGTGTATAACACAAAACTTTTCACCTCACTACAGCGAGGAAAAAAGAATAAGGGTTTGTACTATATCTTTGAAAAATATCTGCAATAATCAACCAATTTGCCATTTATTAAAACTAAAGTCTAATTAGCTTTCATGTAGGTATTTTAAACGGGATTTTTCAGAAAATAAGCTCATGTCAAATTTTACTTTAGCTGCGTTGAAACGTCAAAATTCTTTCTCCACATGTGGATAAAAAGCGATTTTCTCAATAGATATTAAACAAACAAACTGGGCTTTCCGAGCTAGTGAGGTGAAAAATATATTACCGTGAACTTTGCACAAAATGCTATTTGTAACCATTCAAAATTCCAATGTTCAAAACAAAATACTTCATTTTCTTTCTTTGACAAGAATAAGTGTAGGTAACGCGCGGGGCTCAGCCCCCTCAGGGCCTCAGGGGCTGCATTAATTTCTCAGTAACTACATAATTTATATTGTAGGTGTAAGTAAGTACAAGTAAGTATTCTAAAACTATAATGCATTAAGTTTAAGAAACAACAAATTCAAAACACATTCTTATGACCATGCTATAAAGTTTTTAATGCTGGTTTTTTAGTTGGTAATCTGATTCTCTTTTGTTTCAGAGTAACGTGTTTGGTGACCTTTTCACAATGTGTGCTGCCAAACTAAATGATGTTGACGCTTGAACTGTGTTGCGGGTTGAGGCTCGATCACAATCTCAATAGAAGACTTATTTTTCTGGAAAAAAAAACCTCTGAAAAATCCATCAATTTAGCTACTCATTTGACGAGTTTGTGTCGACATTAGTGAAATTTGACATTATTTAGGTTTTCAACCCCCATATCCAGTTAACCACATCATTACAATACAATACAAAACGCTTTGTTATATACCAAAAAAAGTTTACAAATCACACACAGATACAATAATTTTAATGACGGCAGACAACAGGCGGTCTTATCGTTTAAGAGCGATATTTTACAGACAACCTTTGTGAGGCGCCATTACAAAAAATCTATATACTTATCGAAACTACTCACAAAATTTCCTGACGGTTTAGAAATGTGACCTATAGGAGAGAACAACCGGAAGTCTGGACAACTGGACAACCGAACATACGAAATATTTTGTGGCCAAGCTGAAACGGAGACGCTTCGTTCACTTACTCAAACAGTCAATTGAAATATAATGCCAAGAAATACTGCTATTTATCTATCAGTCACAGATATCCCCCTTTGAATGCCTGCTATAGGCCCCTAGCCCTATAGCTCGCCGCAAACCCTGCCATCACCTTTACTTTACCTAACCACTGTAAGATGACTGTTAAAACATTTTTATTCGGAGTCAATAGCTACCATACAAACATGCAATTAGACTAAGTACCTACCTACAAGTTGTAGGTAGGTACTTAGTCTAATTGTACGTAGGGGAGAAGTGGCATGAAAGAGCCAGGTTTTGAAAGAGCCACTTGTATTATTTCGGTAGTTTGAGTACAGATTTGGTTGGCAATATTATTTTTAGGTGGCAACACTGATTTTTCGTCACCCACAAACATTTAACAGTTCACCGAAACCAACAGACGCCGGTACATCGAGTCAAAGTTTTTAGAACTCAAAAGTAAGCTTTTTGCTTCATTTTATTTGTTTTTTGGTATTTTATAGTTAACGATTATAGGCAAATGGATTATAGATTCAGTTTGTGCATATATTTGGCCTTGCAGCTTCATAAAAACTTAGCTGCAAACGCTTTGATATTGTCGTTATTTTGAACTTTATATTTGTTTTTGGAACAAGTCGTGAAAGAGCCGGTTGAATGGGCATTGAAAGAGCCGGCTCTTTCATAATAAAATAACATAATACTATAATCGCATTTTTTTATATATTATTAAATTATTTGCTTCAGATAAGATTGCATTATGGAGAACGCTGGTCCAAAAAAAAGAAAAAGACCCGAAAGCTTAAAGTTAGCAATATTATTTTTAAGATTTTGAGGATTTATTGATGTTGGTTTTAACTTTTGATAGAAGATATTATTTTTTATTATTTTTATTTTCAAGACTGTGATTAATAAAAAAAAAACCGCTTGCATGTTAGGGTATATAGTAGGTATATGTGACTAATTAATATGTTAAAATTAAAGCGTTTGTGAGGATTACTCAAAATGACAGAATAAAAAATCCTGAAAAATGTTAGTACTAATTACTTAAAAAGTCTGTTACAAATGTATTTGAGTTTTTTTATGTCGCCTTTATTGTTGTTTTTGATAATTTTCATAATTACGCGTTGTAATACGAACCGGCTTTTTCAAAACTTGTAGCGGCTCTTTCAATACCGAATAGTGATGAAAGAGCCAAATGACACTTTTTTTTGAAATGCGTATTTCATTGATATATGTATGTTGTTTAAGATTTATTTGTACCAAATTGCATACTCAAATAAATAAAGAATAAATTACAAAAAACAAATTATACTTTTTTTCATTGTAGGTTGTATTTTTTCCTCCGTAAAGAAAACTGGCTCTTTCATGCCACTTCTCCCCTAGTTGTAGGCTACAACGTGCGCATATTAGGTGACCGTATACCAATGATCACTTCAAATTTAACGACGCGCTTGGTGCAGTTTGTACCGCACCAGCCTACTGAGCCGGCGGTCCTGGGTTCGAATTCCGACCGGGGCAAATATTTGTGTGGTGAACTTGAATATTAATTAATTCCTGGGCCATGGAAGTTATCTGTATATGTATTTATATATAGATGTATATCGTCGTCTAGTACCATAGTACAAATTTTGCTTAGTTTGTCACTAGGTCGATTTGTGTAAGGTTGTCCCTAACATTTATTTATTATTATTTATTTAAATTCGCCGCTTCAAACTTTTAAACCGTTTATTATACAGCTTGTCGACAAGGCTCTAAGTCTATTGTAACATGAGCTTATTTGATCGATTTCAATCTTGGAGATGACTTGGTAATCGGATCGAGCTGTCAACAGCCAATTTAATATCACGATAACGTCATCGACGGTATGAAGCGAGCCTTATGCAGATAAGACACACGCCCTTTGAACGGTTCATTGATAAATACTTTATTGGGCGGCGTTACGATCTGTTTTGGAATGCTGGTTGTGTCTAGTGACTTCATAGTTTATGTCATAGAATCGAACCGACAGGGGGGGCGTCAGAATCGTGGTATCCCTGACATTTAGATTATGGGGAAGCTTATGTGTCTGAACATGTTACTCCTACCAAAGTACGCCACGAACCTATTCACCCTTATTAATGCGAATAAGTGTACGTATGTCGCCAGGGTGATGTACCTGTTGAGCGACATGATTCATGGCTGCGAGGTAGGTCACCTGTTAGACCAACATACCAGGTTCAAGCTGCAATAGATGAACCACTACTCGCTACCAGGAGAAAGGCGTTCGTTATTAGGGAGAGATTTCTGTGAAGACAGTAACGACGAAGAAGATTTTTTTTGTTCTTCTCACAAAGGCGTACCTATATCGTGACAAGTTCTTTTTTACAAAACGGTTTCACCCAATACAATTCTTACAAAAATAAAATACTTTAATATTGCACAGTTTTCGAAATAAATAGGTTTTATAACCATATTACTTCATGTTTTGCAAAGGTACCTAAGAGGTACCTATATTAAATTATAAGTATTGATACTTTATGACTTAACTTAAAGTTACTTCAGCTTTTTATGCAACCAATTTTTAATAAATTAATAACGAAGTACCGGTTAACCGAGAACTTTTAAAAGGTCAAAATGAAATGCAAGGTAAAATACAGATCAAAATGATGTCAATAGTAATGTGATAATGGCAAACGGCCACGAACCAGATCGGGCAGCCCTGATTATTAGATTTAGGCTGCTTGCCCACTGGATGGGAGCTGTATAAAATAGGCCAATCACAGTCCTCAGTTTTAAATGCACTTCTTTTGGGATTTACAGAGACGCACTCTGATTGGTAAATTTTCTCCGCTCCGCTTCTGTGGATCAGTGTGGAGTCAGGTGTGGAGCCTTAGGAGACAGGGCATATACTCTTATTCGCTTTGTTTTAAATTAATATCGTGTCATCTCATCTCGTTTACTCTAACAAAACGGGAGCCGAAACCTCCAGCGATCTAATGATAACCGAGTTTATCGCATACAGATTTGAACTCCGACACTGACGGTTTTTTTTTCACATATATGTATCGCGCGATAAATCGACCATCACAGAGTCGCAAGTCTAACTCTGATAATTTTAATTCGCCCGTAGGCTACCGCCTCGTTCAATACTGTATGCACCAGAAGAACATGCACTTAATAGGGAGAGCGAATGTAAAATACTTTTTTAAATTCGAACTTCGAAGCCGGCTTCCCCCCCCTCCATCATTTAACTGTCTCACGTGCAAGTCGCAAAACGGAAGCGCAGCGCACTTGAGAGGGAAATGCACGAGGTCACATACCGCTGTCGCATTTTATTTACTATTTCTTCCCTTCTTACACTTGCGAAAGGTCATATCTCCATTCTAAAATCATGGTAAGAACATCCTTTAGTGAACTGAAGGCAGGTTTCTTCACACAGATTTTGAAAGGCAGTAAGTGCGTTTAGATGTCTTACATTGTTATTGCATTCTTATAGTAGCGATGGTTTTGTGCGTATCCGGAGGCTGTGATTCAATCTTATCCTTAATAGGAATTGAATGCTATCCTCGATATCTCGTTATAATATATGTATTAGTGCCATTTCTAATACATCATTAGAACTACTGTAAATGTTATAGCTATTAATGAATATCACTGGGTTCGATAAATAGCTTGAAATATTACGACCGTATAGCCTAATGCTTTTTCTTTCATTTAAATCGTTCGAGTAGTTTTGAAGCTACGATTTTGTAAACGCTATGCCAGCGTGAGGTCACCAGACTAATAATTCATACCCAGGTAGGAAACAGGCTGTATAAATAAGAGCATATACAGCCATTATAACTCTAATTTAAGCTGTGTATTTAAACGCTGTAACTGTATAAGTAGCCTGTATACTACTAAGGTAGTATCATCATGCATACAGAGAATTCGTCAAATGACGTCACTGCCCCGCGCCTCACTAAATATTTAGTTAACAATAAGGCAATTAAAAAAAAACACCAAAATTTAATGTTAAAATCAAGATTTAGTGATTTTCTACATACCTGCCTTATCACAACCACTGAATGCACTAACTTAAATATTTTACTTTTCGTACATTTGGGTAATGGAACTGACACAGTAGTTGTAAATATTTTACAATGTAAAAAAGGAATCAAGTTGAATATTTGGATATTACTGGCACAAAGCTATTTCTTTTGTATTTTTAATTTTCATCTGTCGGAATGTATGTACCTACATGTATTTACGGCCAAACCAAACTGAAACAGCTGTATTCTAATATATTATTTGACGACGCGGTTGGCAACTTGGTAATGCAGCTGCATACTGAGCCGGCGATCCTGGGTTTGAATCCCGGCCAGGGCAAATATTTGTGTGATGAACTTGAATAATTGTGCCTAGGTCATGGATATGCATTTAATCTTTAATCACACAAGCCTTCTTGAGCATAATTTCGGACTTAGGTCGTTTTGTGTGATGTTGTCTGATTTTACTTATTTATATATTATTATACATTCCTAAGCGGGTATAAACTAATATAGTACAAATTGGTGTAATTTGACACGTTCGTGATATCGGGTGGCGCCGCTCGAACGGCCGACCGCAACTCGTCGAACGGCGGCACTATTAGGGCGTGAAAATTGCCGCTTCTCTCCCTCATCTAAGGTCACATACTGGGTGTGCCCTGTAACAGGAGCAATAAATTAAAATATATAGACTTTAACAACTTTAAACCCCTAATCAAAGCCCTAAGAAAAATTTAAATACGTGACCTGGTGGAAGATACCACTAATCGAACCTGGTATCTCTGGATTGCCGGTTTAGCGTGTTAACCTTTCCGCCACCCTAACGCCCAAGCATCTTTTCGAATTTTTCCTTATGCTTTGTGTGTCAATCTTTACATTGTTTATTTGAAAGGCATAACAACAACGGTTTAGTGTAGTTTCACCAACTTAAAAGAAAAACTTTTCAGATGTTGTTTTTTTCTAACAAATTAAGTAGTACATATTTTCAATGTGCCATCCAACATTGACATCGCGCTGATTGACACTGCCTGCAAGGCACCCTTAACCCGGTTAGTGCCCGGTTACTTTGTAGAACTACAATTCTCCATACAAATCATTAACGCTGTAGCTAGCGAGAACGCTCACTGTAAACTCATGGTAAGGGTACTGATATGGCTGCATAACTCGTGCAGAAGATGCCAACACAGCAAACATACGCAACCACTCCGGTGGTTGGTGGTGTTGGCATAAAGGTAAAAAAGTAGTCACAATCAATTACCTTTTTCACAAAAACCACTTCCGCGCTGGTAAATATGTATGTGATTTGATTAGAATTGAACTCTAGGGAAGTAATTAGCTGAATCCATATTGACGGTTACACTTTCCGCTGTAATAATAGACTTTCCGGCGTAGTTCATGGATTAGGTACAAATTATACTAAATATTAGAGTTTGTTGCGTAATTTACTTAAGTTAGTTATGTTTAGTTCCAATAGCGAAGTGTGAAGTTAATGAGAGCTCGAGAGTTTGTAACTACCTTATATGCAATATTGCAGTGATCTGCAATATGTGTTCCACGGCTCGCTAGTGACGGCAACATATTTATCTATTAGGGTAAGGGTAATTACATAGTTACTCACAACAAAAAATATTATTTAATAAAATAACATTACCAAGTGTGTAATAATCTAGTGTTTTTTTTCTATGGTGGTATATAGAACGTTATACGCAACGGTTATGACTTAACCTAGTGGACTATCTGCATTTTCTTTAAAACTACCATTAAATTAAGTTAAAATACAATAACCATAATAAACTATACTTATTTATACCACCCACATAATATCACCATAGTCGTTTAGTATATCACTTGAAAAATTTTTTAAAATAAATATTTGTCACACTTAAAGTGCGGCTTACCTTCAGTGTTCAAACATGTGACAGTTAACAAATGGGATTCCAATTTAAAATCAATTTATTTTAATGAAAAACACACCTTGTAATGTACTTTTACCAAATATGTTGCCCGCGTAATATATCACAGAGATAAGGCATGGTTACAGCGGTCACAGACCGAATTCCGAGTTTTGTTACGTTGATTATAACATCTGACTTTGTATGATGTATGCAATGACTTTGGCTGTTCTCTGACTGGTTAATGGTAAAATTAAGGGTGTTCTGCCTTTCCGCTGAATTAGTTTTCGTGGAATGTTTCATATCATCGAAATTTCACTTCGCCGAATTTGTTTTGTCTCTGAAGTTATTTATCATAATTTTTGAAAATAATATCCTATTGACTAGAATAGGTTAGGCTAACCTAGTCCAATAACCTAACCTAAAAAATCTAAGTTCATTTTATAACAAACTCAAATATTTATAGTTTAGGTTCAGAGTTCAGCGCTCTGCGTTGGACCATCAATAAAATTATACGCTTTCAGTTTTCCGTTTAATCTTTGAACATAGCTTTAGCTCTCATGGATAAAGCTTGACCTGATTATACACTAGCTTACTAGCTTGGGTAGTCTGCCTGTACTCCGATAAAATAGTCTGCTGACTAATTTATCGAGTACAGGCAGTCAAAAAATTGTTACGTGGACGAATATAATTATGATACATACATTGACATGTGTTTTTTGTATTATTTGTGTACAATTGACTAAATTGAACTAACCCTCCACAAAACATTATCATATCATGTTCAACAATCTATTACATTCTGAGCTTAATCCGTAGTATGATTCGATTATCTTCAAGGCAAGAGTGAATAGGCTGCTCCCAGCTACTTACATCTTCGAATCCGTAGTCACTTAAAAACAGCTTAGGAAGTGCACTGCAATCAGTGCAGACTGTCTCGGAGGTACGTACTGTACATAGACATACGTCATACTGTACCTACATAGACAGGCAATATTCTGTATTATATGCTCTTGTAAGTAAACCATAATAAATTCTTAGTTTCACAGTGCTTTGGTTGTAACTGTTATTCTAACTAACGCGACAATTGTTTATTGCACACCAACAAGAAAAATGTTACAATTAAGCCTTAATTTAAAAAAAGACAATAAATAAATAAATACGTATGATCCACGATCCACGGTAATGGATTTTTAAATTGGAGAATAATTGCAGATTGAAATAAACGATGTTGTTGGCGTATTAAATGCAGTGCCAGTCGTCTTCACAGCGAGGGGTAGGTGATAAAGGTATGTTGACAATTCATGAATTGTTACCCCAGTCGACAAAGTTATGACTACTTAAATTATTGTAGAATACGATACTTAAAGTATTGTTGGTAGGTACAGTCGCCATCAGATATATCGCAGCATATATGGCGTTCATAAATATCTGAACATGTACTGTAACGCCCAGTCAATAAGAGTCGTGTTCAGATATTTATGAACGCCTTATATGCTGCAATATATCTGATGGCGACTGTACATTAAAGTTGTATACATGACATAGGTAAGTCGGCATAATTATATGAACGGTCAAATTCAAGATGAATGATGTATATATTAGTAATATGTATTGCGAGTATTATATTTATGAGTTGTTACGTATCTGTAAGCTAGTTGTACCACCTACAATTTTTATGTTTTACCCCTTAGGACAACAGTAGTTGAGTGGTAGAAATTGCATCACGGCATTAAGTCGGACTATTGTACGAAAAATTATCTTTGGTGCAATAATGGTAAATTAAATGATGAAGAAAATGAAAGAGATATAGACCGCGTGCGTCTTTGATGAACTGATGACTAAGTTACATAATTATAGTAGCAATTATCTAAACTAAGCTCATCCACTTACCTGCATGCACAATGACATTGTGTCTAATATGTACAATCCTATCTGCTTTTGTTCTCGTAACCGCCAACCAGTTACTTACAAAAAAGATTAGAACTACATTACGTGGATATTGAATTTTCAACCTTATTCCTTGTTGAATAGGTTTAAAATGGTTGATTATGAGAGTTCATAGTCCTGTTTCTAGAGAGTACGTTCTTGTTGAGAGTCGGGCTGTTGTAAAATTCCAAAAAAGTTATGATCACCATTATTTGTTAGTGTATTTTGTCGTCTTATGTCCAAAGAAAGAGAGTCGATAATCTATATTAACCTTCCAAGGTGGTTACAATCTGCTTTTACTACGAGCTCGTTATCTTAATTTGTGGTTAACCACTCAAAGGTAGTGAGTTCTTAAGTGGATGAGCTTAGTTTAGAAAATTTGTACTATACACTCTCATAACAAAGCGAAACTAGCTCATAAGTAAATACCAGTAGCTCTGTGTTGTAAACCTAGCGAGTCTGTTTCGAAATGTCTGAAATATGATATTATTTACATTTTCAAGTCCCATGTTTCTGACATTAAGAAAAATAACAGAAAACTGACTCCACAAAAGTCTCTATTATTACTGAACCTGCTCACAATATTTCACAAGAATCGGTTGAAAAATGCGCCCTGTAGGTGAGAACATCCGGAAATCTGAACAGTCGGACAAACGTACTTAGAAAATATTTTTTGTCGAAGCTGAAACGAAGCCGAATTGCTCGCTCGGTCAGTTATGATTTATTAAATAAACCTCGAAATGACGTTATTAAAAGGCATTTTATAATAATCTATAAAAACGTGTCAATTTAAATGAAGTTGCACATCCTCACAGTTAAATTTCCCCAGATATTAATCGGTCGGAGTCAGTGTGGACTTTTTTGGACTCTATGATTGGAGTACGTTGCTGCCTTGAGGTGCTGATGGCACAGACATTGTAACTGTCACATGAAAATTGTCAACGAAAGTAAATGAAATTAAAACCCACACAATTGTAGTAATTAGCATACAATGTTTTTCCTTAATGTTTAAGGTAGTGAGCAATATTTTATTCAAATTGGATGCGAGTTGATGCTTTACATGTAGCCGCCTCGACAGCGTGAAGTGTAGGTAAATACTTTTTTTTAGGGTTCCTTAGACCACTCGGCAAAATGGAACCCTTGTAAGGTCACTTTGATGTCCGTCTGTCTAGACTTTTTTCTCGGGATGCGTGGAGATGCTGCTGCTGAAGTTATAAAAAAAGGTTTTTTAACAGTAGCTCAAATGTTAGCTACTAGTAATAGTTACATAAACCTGACAAACGAAGGGCTACTAGTAACCAATATAAGTTGTGTAAAATTAGCATAATTTTGTTACTAAGCACAATTTGGCTATCTCTGAGTTAAACTAGATGAGCTATTAATTTTTGTTTTTTTTTTCAGTGTAATCTCAAATATCATTTGGGGAGCTGCCGTGGTCCTACATTATATAAATTGCAATTACAGTTTGACCAAAAATAGTAGGAATGAAAAAGTGGCAATACTGTAGTGTCGTCCCCTTTTCCTTAGATTGACTAGAAAGGTACTACAGATTAGATTGACTACAGTATTGCCCCTTTTTAATTACTACTCTTTTTGGTCAGACTGTAGGTACTAAGCTACTTTTACTGTTCATATATATTCTTCAATATTACCTAAATAGGCAAAATTAACACCTTGGTTTGGTTAGGTTTCCGACGATGCTCGTACAAGGCGCAAAAAAACACTTTCATCTTTATTGATTTTATTGAGCTACAGAAAAATCTGTAACTTTTTTCTAGGACTGAGGTTTATTCCTACCTATAAACAAAAACTAAAGATTATTGAAAAAAAAATCATCCATCCTCGATTGAATAAAATAAGTGACAAAAATCAGTGCATTTTATTTTCAGCAAAGTAAAGTTTTACATAGACGCATTCCTCAGCAACTGGCCGGAGGCAGCGTCAGACAAGAACCTGTGGAAATCAAAGTGGGACAGTCCTATAGGCTAGATAAAAAAAAAAAGGTTTCGTATGCAGGCTGTACCCCATAGAGTATATATATTGAATGTATTACTCACTAGCTACAACGTGCAACTTAAATGATTTGTATGGAGAACAGTGCAGTGCCCCTAGCCTAGCGGTTACTTTATAGAACTATCTCCATACAAATCCTTTACGCAGTCGCTACGGAGTAGGTATTACTATCACTGTAAACTCATGGTAAAGGGTACTGGTGTCTATGTCCATCCACAGTACTTACCACTTAAAAACTGAAGATGAACTCGTAACCAGGCATAAATTAAGATACGTAGGTAAGTAATAAGATACATTTCATATCTGTTGTATGAGTCAATCTTCAACGAATATAATATGAATGGCAGGTACAATCACCATAAAACCTTTTTTGGGGAAGAAAAATGTCTTATTTTTTAAGTGGGCTATATTTGTATATTGTTAATATTTTGTTGGTTACAATGTAATGTCAAAATAAGGTACTTAATTTAAAAATGAACAAGATATATTACATTAATTTTAATAAATAGCGACGTAACAACGTGAGGAAAAAAAAAATAAAAGATAAAAAATACAACAAAATCATTTCAATTTCAATTTTTTCTAAAAAAGACATGGGATAACTTTGGTTTCATTTTTTTTTTCATACAATATTGCTAGCAGTATTACGATCGCCTACCTCTGCTAGATACCTCCTATTGTAATTGTAGGGATCGAAATTATAAATAAAATAAAAAGTTAATAGGAAGACAAATGAACGTGAACTTAATTAAAAAAGGACGAAGCACTTTAAAGAATACTAATTCGTACTTTACCTACAAACCGCCTTGACGTCCTTTATTTTTTGATTTGAAATTTGCCATGTTGCGTATTTCCGATGATATTGCAATATTCATGGCACTCATGTTGTCGTGATCAGCCACGAGGTCAGTTTTCTAAACAGCCATTGCGTTGCGTCATCAATTGTCGAAAACTGTTACAATAACAAATAAAGATAGTCCTAATGTGACCTGTGCAACAACAATAATCTGGTAACTATAAAGTAAGTTATAAGTCGGTTCTAATTCGATTGCAATACCCTTACAGGGTGTCATGATTGTACATACATATATTATATAAGACCTGCTAATGTAAGCGTCATAAACGCAATAAAAAATCTACTGTATTCTAAAAAAAAATTGTAATTTTGTACCTTGTTTTCTTTAAACCGTTTGTTTAAAATTATATAAGTTACGTACGTAAGTTATGGCTGGCCAGTTTCCAGCTAAGTTACATATTTTCGTCAATTAAAGTTCAATATATTTTTCCTATTTTGTTACCAATTATTTTAGTCATTTTATATAAATGTTGTGGCGGTGTTTGATAATTAAGGTTCTGTTATGCTTATACTTTTTTAATTTTATATAATTTGAAATCAATATATTTGGAAATCACTAAGAAAATTGGTAAAAAAATAGGAAAAATATATTGAACTTAATTTGGTACAATTTTTTGAAGCTCAGAAATAGACGTTTGTTGTCTGCATGTATCATTATGGGGCAGACATGGTCGCTAAGCAGTCAAAGACTCTTTTTTCTTCAATAAATATTCATATAAAACACGTATCGTAATCATCAAACGTAGCTGACAATTTTACTACAGGCTGCATAAATATGTCAAATGACATACTAAAATTTAGCTATTTGTGATGCTGACTGTACACCACTACCTACATATTCAAAGCATTCCTCATTATATCAAAATAGTAGATTGTTAACCAAGGGTAGAAAGTTACCCATTGCACCCGAGATATTTCTGGCGCTCGAACGAAGTGAGAGCGCCAATAGTTCGAGGGTGAAATGGGTAATTTCACCCGAGTTAAACACTCTACTTTTCATTTCGACTGCAAGTAAAATAAAATACTACACTCACATGTCATGAGTGAGTTAAATTAATGTCCATGTTATTTTTAACCAATAATCAATCAATGGTATTTATATTTAATCTCGTGTTCCCGCTTTTTCTATTGCAAACTTTCATTATAATTATTCTTAATAGAAAAAAAAAGTTAAAATATACGTACCGCCAATATAAAAAAAAAACACTTCCAATGGTTTCGATTTTCTTTTTATATATATGTATGATTCTATCAATAAAATGAGGGACAGAATTATATGTACGTATTATAAATATAATAATACATACATATTTATATTTAATAATAATTGGATATAAATAAATATATCTAACCTTTGGAGATTTTTTTTTAATGGCCACTTACTTACCACGGCCGACTAGATTGTACCTACTTGAGTTGGTCACGACGTGCATCTGGATGGCAATAGTCTTTGACTCCGTGGCAATTAAAAAAAAATTACTTTCCACCCTAGGGATGGAAAAGCTATTTTCCACCCGGCTATCTACTCATGAAAATGATACTTTCCGAACAGGAGAGATGAAAATGTTTTTTTTTATCTAGATAAGATAAAGTTCTATATAAAACCTAAATAAAAACATGTTAAAGGTATCGCAATAGTAACAGCTAACGACACCTATAACCCTCGTTAGCAAAACGCAACAATCAATTAATGATCTTGATGTGCGTGTTGAGGCGGTATTGGTTGTTGCCCAACTGTTTGTAGTTTTGCTTATCATGTGCCATATCGCATGGACCTTTGAACATAATATACATATATCTATAAAGACAGTAGGAGGAGGACTTTTTCGCGTATATTTGAAAAACTTACAATAACTTTTTCCCAAAAAATAGCCGACTACAACGAAAAGAAATCATATCTCCGAATACAACTGATCGAGACTATAAAAACCATGGCACGAAGAGTGATTTTCGCGATCAGTCTCCACTACTTTACCACCACGCTCTACTTTACCACCATGCAATGTACCGCACTCTTGCGACCGCAACCGGCCTACCAAGCTAGGCCATTACGGCATTTCATTCATTCATCATTTCCTCCCTTATGAAGACTAAACAAAAAAATAATCATCTCTCACCAATAAATTCTCATTTGTCACCCACCAGACTGAAAAAAAGCGCTGTCAATGTGCTTAAGCAATTTTAAACAATATTTGATACTGCTATTTTTCCTAAAGATTAATTAAAAGATTCATATTTGTTCCTGGGTCTTGTATGTTTTTTATGTACGTAAACATATATCACTAAATAGTATAAAACAAAGTCGCTCCCTGCTGTCTGTCTGTCTGTCCCTTTGTATAGTTAGATCTTTAAAACTACGCAACGGATTTTGATAGTTAAAATTTTCGTACTCTAATTTGAGCGAGTTAATCGCATTCACTATCGGGGTGGCGTGGCCTAAAAACAAATTTTGTATGAAAGTGAACGCATATATGCGTTGTTGGCAGTGAATGCGTTAAGTCACCTGTACTAAATTGTCCATCAGCAGTAAATTGATAGCTTGTAGATTCATACTGATATACGAGCTTTATTTTAAGTAGGTATTTGTTACTTATTGAATTTTGCTTGTCGACAAACGATTTGTACTCAAGAGGCTCGAGCCGAATCGGCCTTGTATCCAACTTCACCCAAACCTAACCCAATTCAACTTTACAATAAACAAATAGTATATTATGACAGTTTTACGACGTTCGCTGACAGTGATTTGTTTAGTTTCCCGGTTAATTGGATTGAAACATCAATCTGTCCTCTATTAGCAACAGTATCCGGCGACATGGTACAGGTAGCCATATTTACTTACCCATCCACCCTCAGTAACTTAATGTTTAGTTTAAAAAAACAATCATACTAATACTAACTGCGCCCTGTAGTGTTACCCGCTCATCCTACGGGAACACTATATTTTCTCGGGATGAAAAGTACCCTGTGTGTTAATCCGAGGTGTCTGCTAACCACCATACCAAATCTTATCAAAATAGGTCCAGCCGTTTGAGCGTGAAGAAAGAACGAACAACAAACATACACACAAACACACTCACAAACTTTCGCCTTTATAATTTTAGTGTGATTACACACGTAAAACTTAAAAACATCAAAAAAAGAAATTAAGTACTTAGAATATTTTATTTTGATTCGAATTAATATTAACAGTTGCAACAAATCGTTAGTAATTTTTATGTTTATGCTAATCGGGAAATTTCATGAACCTTATTTTTTACTATTATTTACATGACTAAGCTTAAGTATTCATTCTCATCGTCTTAACTTTATTTTTTAGGGAGTCATATGGAAGGCTATTCAGAACACGCGGTATGCATGCTCTAGGATGCATTTACGTACGCTCATGCCGTAGGTCTGGTATCTGTTTATATTTGTAAAATGCTGCAAGATGCTGTAGGTTGGGTTGAGGCACACTGTTCGACATGAATTACCTTCAGTAATTAAATATTATCCTGACTTTCGCGGTCCCCAGATAATAGGACAGGGTTAAGGATGATGAATGACATATTTTAAAGTTAAATTCCAAAAACTTTATTATAAAACTTAATACAAACTGGCTAAAAGTATACTAATTAGATACTGTTTCTGTGTATGTATTGAAAAATAAATATATAAATTATCTCTAATAATCCGCATTTTCAGACTACATGTTATATACTACTTTTTATTTAACATAATTAAAAAGACCCTTATTTATTTTGGGCCCTTATATTGGTAATTTAATTTCTTTAGCACACAATCTATAAATATAAGATTAGAGTTAGACCACGCGAACTCTTTTAAGCAAATGAACTGTGAAATCATACAATGTGAGTCAGTTTGTATGGTGTGACAGTTCATTTGCTTGGATGAGTTAGCGTGGTCAGATTCTAGCTGAGGATGAAAGTAGATGTAATAAAGAGTAGGAGTTCTTAAAATAAACTGGTTTTTTTTAAATGCTCCAATTCAAGCATTCGTTTGTTAAACTCTGTCAGATTACTCGGGCCTAACATGTATAAAAAAATATACGGCTGATTTATTAATTCAATATTTAATAACCTTCGACCTAAAAAGTTTCAATACATTCTGTTATAATGTTGATAGGCCAGAATAAGGAAGAGTTTTCCAAGGAGGCAAAGCGAATGAATTACGCAAAGTATATAGTACCAATCAAGTGAAACATACCACAACATCTTGGTTTAACTTTTCCTTCAAGATCAGTTACAAATATAATTTGCAGATAACACAAATACTTAATAACATTGGGATAGACTTCAATACTCAGGTTTCGACAAAAATAATTTACTAAACAACCTATATTTACAGCCTTTATTGGGTTTTTCGGTGCATTGTGCACGTAGAGCCGTGTAAACTTTATGGTATATTAAATATAAAAAAAATATAAAGGTGAATTATCATCAAGCAACACTATTATAGTTGATTAGATGATTAGCCATAAAAGTATAAAATATGTAACAAACAGTGTGTATTGTATTCACGAAAAGGACTATATAGATTATACTTTGTAATATATTAATAAAAAATAATGCTAGCTGGCTATTTCAGGAAAGCGATTTTTAATTACATTTTCTGCTAAGCTTATCTTAGATTTAACCCCTTACTGCATACGAAGTCATAATGGCACATAATAATTTCTACCTTATAGGCACGGGTCAAAGTTCAAAATCGAAAAAATATTTATACATATGTACAGGTTGCTTAACAAACGATATTCAGTTTGAAGGGTAGAATCTATGTTTTAATTTATTGCTCCTATTACAGGCAAGGCAGCACCCGGTATATGCGGCAATGGGATCAGATTGGGAGCAGATTGTCTGCTAAGGAACTTAAACTAAAAACACACATGCACAAAATAAATTACATACTTAGTATCATGGAATAATTTACCCATAAAGTTTTATAATCGACTATGCGTGACAAATACTACTTACTACGGTTAATTTACAGACAAACAAAAAATTACGATACATAGACTTTATTTCCATTGGTCTAGTTGCATAAGCCTATTATGTAGTTACATGCGCTCTTATATCGAAGCATATTGTAGTATATATAAATTTGCTTATGTCCACAGGAAAAACGCGAACCTAAATCTATGTATTTATTTCACGAGAGGACAAAATATTAACAATAAAGGCTTCAGTCCACCGCAGGGAGTCCTAACGCACCCGTAGCACTGCTACGACGCTACGCCGCTGGCTACGCACCCTCTACGAACCTCCCTTTTTTCCCTACACACCTAATCACAACTGAGGAGTTTTTCAAAATTACTTATTTCTCTACGAAACTCATACAAAAATAAACTGTGGTCCCCATATCAAAAGATAAATACTTTAGCATTATGAAAAAATAATTCCTGTCCTATTTTGTAATTATATTATCGGTTATACAAAAAATATAAACATTATTTTGAATCTAGTACTGAAGGATAAGATATGATCCTGAGGATTTGACATATTTATTACAGCATTATCTCAAATGATTTTCTAAAACTATATTTACTGTTCTTAATATAGCCTTAGATTTAATTTAAGCTCATGAACAAAATAACAGAACTATACACATAAAGAATCTTATCATTTAGGGCCGATTGTTCAATCACCAGATAAATTTATCTGCCAGTTAAAATTATTGCTATCCTTTTCTCCCGTAAAAAAAAGTGACAGCCAACATTTATCTGACAGATATGTTTTATCTGGTGATTGAACAATCAGCCCTTACTAAAACAACACTTTAAAACTTACTTTTAATACAAAAACATACACGTAACATTACTGAAGTACAACGAGTATACAAAATAAGTCTAATTCACTAAGTTTATCACAAGTACCTGATATCAGTCAAGTGCACGATTGTCAAAAAATCACCGAAAACACGCCGGACGAGCACATGGCTACGCAGCGCAACTGCCATTGAAACGTGTTGATAGCCAGCTATTATCAATGGCATATTGTTGTCCCAGTACTTTCACGGCGCAGCGCCCGCGCATGCCCTCCCCCTCCCCAACCCTGCCCAACTATATAAACTCGCTCCCGCCCTCATTCGACACAGACGCAAGTTGCACTTCAACATAGCGAGTCCTGGAAGATCCTAGTCTTCCAGCAGCGCTATATATCGAAACTCGCTAATAATCTAAAACTATCTCTCTTTCACTTCTGTGCTAACATCCTATCAAAAATGAATCCCATGGTGAGTATTCAAAATTTTAATTTATTATTCGTTATTCGAATTCGCAAATCGATAGTGACATGTGTGAATAACTCAATTAAAACGATATAGCCCGGGGCGCTTGATACAATCGGACAGTTAGCAATGATCTATATTGATCTAATGATGTGTCGTAGATCACTTATGCAAATTCTATGGTTCCGTTCGAATGATTAACGGTGCTGGAGCGCCGGTTTCGGTTTCGATAACTCAATTTATTGTTGTTAAATCAGATACTGGGAACCAGTTGTATCGCACTTTGTTTTGCCTTGCCCAACTCTAGTTACGCCAGGCCCCGCAGGATACCTGACCTCTACTCAATCTTATTATTCTACCTACTTGTTCTTCTAACAAAGCAATCAAATGCGATCAAATATTGGGTTTCTTCACAATAGCATGTTATTCGCACTGTTCACTAGTCGATAAATGTCAAATTTGACTTTCACTTCCTTCTTATCTATTATAATGTATAATATCATCATTTTATTTCTTTAATATTTTTAAAGGAATATTCACTTTACACTTAGCCCATTTTTTCACAATAACCGCTAAATTAGCACCATTTCATAATAAATAACCCTTTATTAATCCCAAAAAAAAACCATTTAATAAAGCCAAAACCAACTATGAAGAGTAATAAAAAAATGGTTATTAATAGACAAAGCTTAGCCCTGTAAGTTTGAAATCTTGTCACGATTAATGTAAATTAGCAAAGACGCAAAATATATTCATGAAGCTATATTTTTCAGTAAACTGTTACAAAGAGCCATAGTTGTCAATATTAACACACTGAAACAATACCGAAATCACTTTATGGCAATACAAAGAAAATCAACAAAAAGTCGACCGACGTGTGCTAATGAGACCATAATCAACGAATTATGTGCATTTAACCATTTCCAAATATTCATTAACGTGTTGAATTAATGCTCTTTGTCATAATTATGTCGTTAACTGGCATAACGTGAACAACTAGGCCTGTGTCGAAAATTAAAAAGTTAGCGACGCGGCACGTGAGGTCGGCGCACGCGACCAACTTGGGTCATTGCCACAAATTAACAATTTAAAACATTTATGCTCTAATAAAATCATAAGTAACTTAACTATCATTGTATCATACATATTTTCGTTTGTGTCCTTTACAGAAAATCCTTTATAACAACATAGTTTTCATCCCTATACATGTATGTTAGTAATCCGTCTTGAAAAGAGGCGAATATTTTTTTTATTTAAACCATGTTCAGCATTAAAAACGATTGTTTGCGTAACATTAGTATGAGCACATCAATTCAAGATTGTTTAAAGATACCAAGCTTCACTAGTTCTTGCCGAGCTTCTACCTAGTCATTATGTTTATCAACATCACTTTCATCTTCACTTGCTCTATTTCCAGCTAATTGTCGATTAACTAACATTCAATTACATAAATGTGACATAATTACGGTACTCATTTGTTTACCTGAGTAATTCCATGTTCAAAATATTTCCTTCAACGCTGATCTAATTTAACGCGTAGAGAATCATAGTTTCGATCGATTCAAAATGTACATGCTACGGCGAAATAAAATTAGTTAAGCAACCGTTAGTAAAATCATGCACTTTTTGCAATAACAATAAACCAATGCGGTTAAGGTGTTCGGAAAACGAGTACACAAAACGAAACCCAACTCGTTTCCGCCCCAATGTCATTGAAAGTTGACCAATTGCCGAGATATTGATCTTTATGGCAAGGGCAACCTGTCCTTATAAATGCATAATCATCATCATTATACCACCATTGTGAATAAGGGCAGGGTAGGATTGATCGAGACTAATATTGACAGATGAAAGAAAGATTTACATTCGTGTTTTCCATATTAGAAAACTTGATCATTTCGCAAAAAAAAACTAAGTTCAGAAAAGTCAGTCGCTTAATCTTAACAGACTCAAGATTTATTTCCTAATTTAATCCATGGCGAGCAGTTCAGAGCAGTCATTGTGCCAGTAAAAACAACCTTCACTTCCTAAATAACTTGACAATGACATTGCGCTACTTAATGTTAATGAGATCAAATTCAATCGGTTACTATCATCAAATAGTTGCGTGTAATGAATTATTAAATTCCTTATTTCAATTGTCTGCATTACATTCTCAGTTCTTTACAAGGATATAGGATCAGATAAGATTGTCGATAATGTTTAAATGCAAATTATTGCCTTCGGGCGTTCATTAAATCAACTTTACTTTAAAATAACTTACGACCACCTAGATATTTAAATCATATCTAATTGCGTTTTAACGACGAATTGTAAATTACTATTTCAAAACGTGAGAATTTTGTTAATCCGCCCATAGATCGCAACTACATCAAAACAAATGTAACATTTAACTTACGAGACAAAAAAGCGAAAAAAAAACGTAACATTTAGCTTATAGAACAAAAAAACGAGGTTATAACTTGTTGACATTGGCTGTGATTTCAGTCACTTGCACATCAGGAATTCATTAAGCTTGACTATGGGCGTGCATAAGTTCACACCACCCACGTTATGTCAGTGAACACGCTCCGAGCCTGTTAGCTGTTCTGCCTTTCATGCTCTATTTACGTCCACAATGTCAATTGTTGGCCCGCCTCCTTAAAGTCTTGTCCAATATCCAAGGCGCAATATCTTTATTATTATTTTAATGACAATTTCATGTCGGTTGAATTAGTTTTGCTGATACAATCTTTGTTTATTGATGCTATATTTGAACGGCCCTATTGTCCGCAGCAACTTTTTGGGTCAACTGCCTTGCGCGATGGGATTCAGTTATCATTGACCGCTGACCGGGATGAGATTTAATATTATTAAAACTATCGTGAGACATCTTTAATAATTATAAAAACGGTTTTGGGCCGCGAGTGGCGTAGCAGCACGGATAGCTGTCTCTGTTGAAGAGCTCCATATGAGTTCGAAACATGTCGGGCCGTTTCTGACAATTTCTACGTGAGTTTGAACCGTTTTTTATAATTGGACGTATTTATAGGGAACCGGATCACATATCAAAACCCCTGATTGATTGAACCCTGTAACTATAGCATAAAACAAACGTTGAATGTGGGTTGGTTCCCTTTTGCATAAATACGTTCAATTATTAGGGATGAGATTTTTTTGTCGCCATTGTCTAGGGCGCACCTAGTACTCCTTGCAGTGCGGGTGCTCGGGTGTCGCCAGCCTCGCCGCTCACTGGCGCTTTTTGTCTGCATTCCAGTGCGCACCGATTTAGAAGGGCATGCCCGGTGCCCACGCACCGCCCCGCGGCAGTTTAATCGATATCCTAATTATAAATTATACGTGAAACACCCACCAGCGGCCAATGCTAGATAGGTTACGCAGCCACCTTTAATCTAGAACCTATTATCTATCACTTACCTGTCTTTGTTTACCTTCCGCTCCCGATGTCTCTCAATTCGAGATTAATTCATTTCTCTTCTCATGACGCACCGTGTGGGAGCGTTGCATCAGCAACTTTAAAATGCAAACAACTTTTAAGAAGGTCGTCGATATCTCATTATCTCACAGCATTAAAAAATATTTCGGCTCGATAAGTAGGACATTACCTGCTGTATCCCTTGTAAAATTATGCGAACGTATTAAGATAAACGGCGATAGCATGAAAAATTTCAATAACCCGTGGGCAGTGTGGCGAAGGCACGATTTATGTTGCACTTGACACTTGAATGTCTCACTTTATTTAACAATATCGATTTAAGTACTGTACATAAGTGCTTTAAGTGCTGCCTGAACTTAAACTTCAAGAATAAGAGATCTAACTCGTATTTTCTATTGCTTACGCGTTTGTTTGCCTTTATCTGGGCTAAATTACTTCATTACGAGGAGTTGTAGATAGTGCTAATGTTTATTGCAACCTTCCGAAATATAAAGGAAGTTACATTCTTAATAAGGAAATGGAGATAATTAATTAGAATTATAATGAAAGAACTGGCAAAATGTATACTGTATTCGGCCACTGCAAAACAACGCATTCCGTGATTAACATCTATATAACAGTCTCGTGAAAACCAGTACTTACATTAGTTAAATAAATAAATAAATATCGGACAACCTCACACAAATCGATCTAGTCCCAAATTAAGCTCTAGAAGGCTTGTGTTACATACTTATATAGATAAATATATACTTAAATACATAGAACAACCATGACCCAAGCACAAATATTCGAGTTCATCACACAAATATTTGCCCTGGCCGGGATTCGAACCCGGGACCGCCAGCTCAGTAGGCAGGTGTCTGACAAACCGAGCCAAACGCGTCGTCAATCGTATTAGTTACTGACATTAAGTAGACCTACACCAGTTTAGCGAATACCTAGATAAAGTTACTTACATTAGCTAAGCCTGTCCAAAATAGGAAATGCAATATAGAGCAATATCAAGGAAAGTGCAAATGCCAACGCGACACATGAGGGCCGTGTGTCAAGTCCGGAAGGCTGGCTTCCTGCTCCGCGACCTTGGGCCGGCCTTCGGACCTTGGCGCCGCTCACTCGCTGACTTACTTTTATTGGAAACATGCGCGACGCACGCGGAGGCGGCCGAGTTTCGCAATCGAGAAATTGTACAAGTTCAATAATCGATCTGATCGATAAAGTTCAACCTCATATACACTAGATTAACTGTTTTTAAATTAAATGGGACAATAGCTAGAGTCGAAACATCTGAATTGATAAATAAACTTATGAATCGCTTAAGCCTGTATCTTTCACCGACACTTTGAGCGCATACCACCACGCCTTTCGTCATTTTTTGTTCCTTTTGCAAACTGGAGTTCATTCGCGCACTATTCGTGGACTTCCTATTATCGACAAACTACATAATTGAAATTAAGACACGTTTCATAAGACATAAGTAATTAAAATTACCTATTGTTTAGATTTTTATCGGCCTGTCGCTATTTTTTTATTATTTTTCTACAATACATTTCACCATAACTGTGACTGAAATTCAAGGATGCACCCGTCATGTTCTCAAAGCGAGTGCTAGCGATTTAAATCACACGTTTTGAAACGAAACGCGCAAGAACGGACGCATTACCTAACGCCCATTTAGTTTAACAGATAAAATATTTCTTGTTAAAAATAATAGGTAAGTACCTATCCTAGTAAATACGAGTTAAAACACAACGAACCCTTAAATCGGGATAATCGCGCATTAAATCAAAAGTGCACAAGTAAAAGTTGCAAATACTCTGCTAAACACTTATTTGTTTTGGTTAAGGTTCGGTGTTTTCTCATCAACCGGCAGACTCGATAATCATCAAATCCACAATTAGTAGTGATTACAAGAAGTAAAGCCTTAAGCCAATGAATATAACCATAAAATTCCAACTACTGGAATTTTATGGCAACTTATAAGGCTTTAAAAGTGGAAGCGGGTAAATCTGGCACTATGTAGAAACTAATAAATCTGCAATTCGATGTGACGGCGAGGGCGATCTAGATCAGAACGGCATCGCGACCACAAGCCCTGACATCATTACGCGGTTCTGAACTTAGGCTCGCCAAGAATTCTTTACCTATGCACTCATCTCATTCATTTTCATTACCTCAGGTTACATGAATATTAACAGTTCATGTAAAAATTGTTCGATTGGTGTAACTTTTTAATGGAATACTTCCATTAATGTTAACGTCAAGAACATCGACAATGCCTATGGTCTCATCTTTTCGGTATTTCCGATTGAACTACATTTACGCGTGTATACGTAAACTTGAACTTTCATAATGGCGTTTATATCTAAAGACCAAAAATTATGTATGTCAAAATAAATAACTCGATATTGAGTCATTATTATCGTAGGTAATGCAAACAAACATTAAAGTGGTGTTAGTGTTACTAAATTGACAGAACTATAAACGTTAAAACCATAACTAGAACATAAACAATATTGCAACCAAGCTTTAGTATATTTACATTCATTTACATATACTTAAACTACTTAAATACCCACTAATCACACAAATGAATAATTGACGCCATAATACGCATATGGAATTGTAGCAGGCGAACCTTTCTGAAAACTTACTCATAGTTCATTTAAATTTAAATTAATTATTTACGTACCAAATGAGATAAATTTTTCTTTAACAATCATACCATATTTGGAAGACAATTGCAGTAAATTTTCGCAGTGCCGCATATTCACATTAAGCCGTTTTAAAAGATTTTTATTTTTAAAAGCTGTTGTCTTTATTGGTCCCAATAAACTCCATCGATGGCCACTGGTCGGCCATTACTTATAATTGACCTTTTTACCTCTCGCATTCCAAATCATTGACAGCACCTGGTGTAACTTATCTGGGTTAAGTACTTGCATACATTAAAATATGTAAATGTAAAATATCGACTTCAGTAACAAAGGCTTACCGGCACTTAGGTAAGCATTAAGCCACCGAGCTTAGTCTTGTTAAATATATATTTACTTTCTGGTCTGTGAATGAATCGTTTTCACTTTAGCGACATTCTGTAAAGTAATTAACAACAACATAAAGTACTCGAACGTTGCGAGACAACAGACACCTGACTATCGAGGGCGACTTATCGCACCACTAGAATTATACTACCTAAATCCAAGCTGCTGGGTACTTACTTACAACTAGTTTTCTATAACGAGAAGCTGGTGCAGCCCGCAATTAGACACGGTACCGACCAATAACTCTGAATATTATCTCGCTCGTTGGCAGAATAAATAATACCTATAGCCACGGTTATTACAACCGCCGTGATTTAAGTTACGGTGTAGGTTTTCAATCAAACACAAAATCAACACCTGAATGCAACAAACAACCATTTATTCCTAGATTACATTTCGTGACTATGACAACGGGCAACTACTCGTACAAGTTCATTTTCGTAACGTTTTAATATTGTTTGCAGATTGTCTTTGCTTGCTTGGCGTTGGCGTGCGGAGCCCAGGCTAACCAGGGCTGGGCTGGACCCCCGGCCAACATCGCGCTGTCCCAGGACGGGCGCAACATCCTCGACACCCCCGAGGTCGCGCAGGCCCGCGCTGCCCACCTCTCGGCGCTCCAGCAGGCCGCTCAGAACAACCCCAACCCGCAAGACGATGGCTCCTACGATCCCCGCTGGGACAGCGAAGAGTACTGGCAGCGCGCTGAGCAACCCAAATGGAACGCCGCTCCCGCCCAACAGTGGAACGCTCCCGCTCACAACCAATGGAACGCCGCCCCCGCCCAGCAGTGGAACGCCGCTCCCACCTGGAACGCCGCTGGCCCCGCCCCCGCTCCCGTAGCCGAGACCCCTGAGGTCGCCCAGGCCCGCGCCGCTCACCTCGCCGCTCTGTCCGCCGCCAAGTCCTCAGCCCCCGCCCACAACCAGTGGAACGCGCCCGCTCAAAACCAGTGGAACGCCGCCCCCGCTCACAACCAGTGGAACGCCGCCCCCGCCCACAACCAGTGGAACGGTGCTCCCTCATGGCAGGGTGCTCCCCAGCACCAGGCCGCTCAGGTCAGACTGGCCAACGACGGCTCCGGCATCCTGGACACCCCCGAGGTGGCCGCCGCGCGCGCCGCTCACTTAGCCGCCCACCAGCAGGCCGCCCACGCCGCTCCCCCGCAGCACGCCCCTCAGCAGCACTGGTGAATCCCTTCCTCTTCCCTTTCCGGGCGCCCCGAGCGCAGCGCCAGCCCGTGACCCGCGGCTCCTGGCGAGCCTCCGTCACGCGCCGGATCTCCGCCCGGCCGTCTCCTTCTTCCTCCGATCTCCTCTTCGTTTAGGAACACTTCAAAGTGCAAGTGCGTCAGCCTCTTCTATCTTTGTGGCTTTTTGTTACTTTTATAAAATTATATTGTGATGATATTTTGTACATAATACTTGTATGTATGCGTAATAACGAATTATATGAAACGGAAAATATGTACCTGGTTGTTTAAATGGGTGAGTCACTTTCCACTTCACATGTAAGTATCTGTCGAAGCGGACAAGGTTAGCGAGGAACATTCCGGCGGAACGGCCGGACGCGCCGCGCGCCCGCCTGGCCGGTTATTTGCTCGTGCACCTCACTTCAATGAGTGGAAACAAAGGAGGGATATATTGTTGGATATGAGAAATCTGCTTCCATTTTAGGCATGGAGGGTCCAACAAGCATACCCTACATATTTGGATTGCCTCATTCATATTTACTTAAATCGATATCACAAGCCATGGTAGATACATCACATGTTTTATCTAGCCGATCAGCGGGGCTAGCATATATTGCCACGAATTCCCTTGTCGCGCGACTCAGCGTCAAATGCCCTGCTCGCACGGTATTCAAAGAATAGTGACAGATAGCATTTGTCGCGCGACAAAAAGTCGCGTGTCAAAGTTATGCTAGATGTGCTGGACACATAGTAATTGAGGAACCGGCATAAAGTGTAATCAACAAAGCTTGAATTAAAAGCTGTCAACAAAGGAAAACTGTGTTTGCGAGCTACTGTGGACTCTCCATAATTGCACTATAGTGTACACTGCACGTCCGAGCATGTGATATTGAAATACTGCATTACTACCAATACCGATACAGTATACAATATATACATAGTTTGTAAAAGTAGACATATAAGAAAAGATTGAGATTTTAAATCACTACATAGTATAAAACAAAGTCGCTTCCTGCTTGTCTGTCTGTCTGTATGTCTGTCTGTCTGTCCCTATGTATGCTTAGATCGTTATAACTACGCAACGTAGGTATAAACTACGCTACGTTTGTAGGTATATTACATGCATATTTATAAGCATTGCGCTCATGCGAAGCCGGGGCAGACCGCTAGTTCTAAATAAGTAAAGTATCATCCCACCAAAAACATTCTGTAAAAACTAGCCAAGTCTCGATGGAGCTGCTTGTTTATCTCTAAAAAGTAATGAAATCTAGACAAAGTCGTACCAAGTCTAAGGTTCCTTACTGCGATTTCTTTATTATTATAGTTAATGTTGTGTGACTTGGCCGTTGAAGGGTAAACAACCAGGTGCTCCATGACACCATTGCACCAATCTGTCCCCAGAACCGCTACAAGTAAATTTTGTTTACACGTAATGTTATATCTGTTGTAACTACCTATGTTCGTTAAGCGAGATAATAGCCCATACTGGTATTGGTAATTTGACGCTAGTGTCTCATTTTAGGCTGTTGTTGATTGTGCAACACATGCATTCAGCATTGACAATGCTGACTTCTGCTATCTTCTTTTTGGAGCGTCAAATCGACCACCGATCTAACATAAAATAGACGTACAGACGGAGTTCTATCAATGATTAGAGGTCCGTCTGTACTAGAAATATTTTTTACTGTTTGTTTCAGGCTCGCCTATACATAAGTTTTATTGAAATACGCAGCTTTATCAAGCCTACAATTGACTGGTTATTGAATCAACGTTTTCCAAGTGGAAATTTTCCATCGTCAATGGGTAGCGGTTCTGGCGACAGATTGGTGCAATGGTGTCATGGAGCACCTGGTTTTGTACCCTTGTGTACCCTTCAACGGCCAAGTCACACAACATTAACTATAATAATAAAGAAATCGCAGTAAGGAACCTTAGACTTGGTACGACTTTGTCTAGATTTCATTACTTTTTAGAGATAAACAAGCAGCTCCATCGAGACTTGGCTAGTTTTTACAGAATGTTTTTGGTGGGATTTCACTTCTTTTTGTAGAAACGTGGGCATATTGTTTTATAACAACCTGCTAATTCACTTTAGCAAACCTCACGAAATAATAAGCGAAATCAACGAAATGCAAATAATCCCTCCTAATCCCTAGCAAACGCTTCCAAGCGCAGTAGAAGAATGTCGTAAACGACTGTAACGCAGCCGGTTGCCAACTTGCCACTTCGCCATATAAGATTATCGGAAAAACAAACGTAGGCACGTTTTAAAATACAGTCAGCGCCATCTAGCGACGTGTGCCGCCACTGTTAGTCCAATGCATTATATTTTGACCAAATTTTGAGCGAAATTAATATTTTGGTGTAATTTGTTTATTTAATTTGTGTAATGTTCGAGTAGAATAAAGTTAATCGTTCGACTATTTCTTCTTGTAAACTTGTAAGTATACGTATAAAAGCCAGTCTAGTCTTATCCAGAGTTTTCTTTTAATTTTATTTATATGCGTATTAAAAGCAGAAGGGGAGGCATTCGCCCAGCTGTGGGACGCTATAGGCTAGATTAAATTAGAAGATGTGTCCCACTACGCTGGATTTTTGCAAAGACAGTCGATTTTTTTATGTACCAATAGTAGAAGGGGGCATTACCATATCTCTAATACAGCTGAGACCAGCTGAGGGTTCTTCATCAAATAAATAATAAATAAATAATATCGGACAACCTCACACAAATCGATCTAGTCCCAAATTAAGCTCTAGAAGGCTTGTGTTATGTTATGGGTACTAGACGACGATATACATACTTATATAGATAAATATATACTTAAATACATAGAACAACCATGACCCAAGCACAAATATTCGAGTTCATCACACAAATATTTGCCCTGGCTGGGACTCGAACCCGGGACCGCCGGCTCAGTAGGCAGGTGTCTACAAACCGAGCCAAACGCGTAGTCAAAATACTTCAGACCTTGGATTTTTGACATCAAATGAAGCGGCCCACCAAGTTGAATATTAAAATACTTAAACGGGTTTACTCACGTCGTAGAAGTCGAATAACGCTCGACATGTTTCGAATCGGTACGCGATCCATCATCAGGAGAGACGATCAGTCGCGACGGCGGCCAACCGAACACAACAACAAGTTGAATATTTTTCGGTATGTCGATCTCTAATAGTTTGGTTGGGCTCTTGTGTTTTCCAATCAGTGTACTCCAGATCTTCGATTATCCTAGTTTTTAGGGTTCCGTACCCAAGGGGTAAAAACGAGACCATATTACTGAGACTTCGCTGTCCGTCCGTCCGTCCGTCCGTCTGTCACCAGGCTGTATATCAAGAACGGTGATAGCTAGACAGTTGAAATTTTCACAGATGATGTATTTCTATTGCCGCTATAACAACAAATACTAAAAATAAAATAAAATAAATATTTAAGGACTCCCATACAACAAACTTGTTTTATGGTACGGAACCCTTCATGCGCGAGTCGGACTCGCACTTGGCCAATTTTTATAGTTTTCGCTTTATGTGGCCATTAAACCCTAACTCTGTTCCAAATTTCAGCTCTCTGAATTTATGGGAAGTACTAGTTCTTTACTGATGATCATGAGTGAGTGAGTGTCATAAATGCGAAACTTTGCTTTCGCTTAACTTCGGAACTAAATGACCTACAGACTTGAAATTTCGGATTTTAAGTATGTGATTATAGCTTACTGGATGACGAAAATTTCTGCGTTCTGGTCTTATCCAGAGGTGCTCAAATAGGGGCCTGAAAATGCGGCGAAATGGTTCCAGTAAAGGATGGTACGGCAGTGTTTGCTTCGCGCTTGACTTGGCGGGGGCACTGCCGTGCCCCCCGATAGAGAGCTTTTGACTATTAAATGATCAAAGAAGCTTTATATCAATTCAACGGTCACAGATTTGTGGAAGCAAAGGAAAAATAAACTATGTCCAATTGACCAAGTTGTGACAAATCGATAGGTAAATACAATCATTAAGATCCATTCAGGAATTGCGTAAATGGGAGGAATTAAAAACTATACCACTTAACTAAACTTACCACAATAGTTGATTGTCAAAACAATACGTAGACCAAAACATTTGTGTAAAAATCTGCACATATCAACCCTAGCATCTTTTGAACATCGCTGAAGTCAAAGACAGCTTTCAATTTAAAATGTAAATAAAACCTTTGAATTAGTAGGGTTGTCACTGATATTAAAATATTTTATTTTGATGATTTTTTTAACTTTTAAATCCAGCTTTACTATTAATAGTATATAATAGGTCGATTGTAGATCACTCAGATGTCACTATCCTGTCAGCTCAGTTTTTACAAATGTTCCGCCCTGTATATTATTGAACAACTTAATTATAAGGGTTCCTTGTTAACTACGGGACCCTAAAAAACTTATGAGTGACTAAAATCGAAAATGATCTACATTTTATGTAATGAATGCAAATCACAATTGTGTGCAATAATGTAGGTAGGTATTTATTTCCGACAATGAAACCGAAACTTAAGTACAACTTTCCTCCTACACACCCTTCGCATTATTTGTTAAGCTCAACAGATTTTGCAACAGAACTACAAAATAGAATTGATTTATTCCAAACACTTTGATTAGTTAAAACGTGCTTTAGAAATCTCGTATCAAATTGTTTTGTAGATGCCGTTAACTGTTCAAACATGTTATCAAAAACAAATCTAAATTAACAAAATTAAAGGTTCGCCGCCGAATGAACGCAACTACAAATATAATTACATGGATCGGGACAGGACGACAAATAACTAGAAAATGTATAATTGTGCTATCAAAAGCTACCCAGGGAGGCGGGACAAGGTCGATCTATCATTCAGCTTCGCAATCAAACGATTATCTACCAGCAAACATTTACTATGGGAAATTAGGTTACACCACCCCTGGCTCATCGCCACTACACGTCCTGATTTCGATGTGGTTGTTTTGAAAAAACTCTGTTTTTGCGGTGCTATGATGGTCTATCCTCACCATAATTTCGGAATACGACCGCGCAAGGAGTTAACTGACAATTTAAGAAAGGTATGAAATGATTAAATTAAAATAAGATATTCTAGAATGGTGACGCAATCTGATGATCTCATACGGTACACCTATTGAGGTTATGAGGTACCTATACCTAATAAACCGACTAACTTCATGAACACGATAAACCTCAAGTCATAATTGAGATATTCAAATTTGTTCTCATAGACAAACCATTATTTGGTTTAGTGAGACATTGTTCTAGACGTTCTAGTATATTAGACTATTGTATGTTCCTAGTAATAAATAAATAAAAAAGTAGAGTAGCCATGCGAGATGAGTGCAAACGTAATTGACAAGCAGGTATACATTTTGAATTTCGTTTATTTTGGAACGTTTTAATCAATATGGTCCCACTTGCACTGGAAAATCAGCGCTGGCTTCCGAGCTTGCGACATGCTGAGGTCCCTTTCGAGGCATAGTTTTAGTTTAGGTCATATTTCATTTCTTTAGTCGCGATTATGCGCTCGAATAAATTTATTATTTTGCTTGTTTTTTTTTTCAATAAAATGTTATTATAAAAGAAATACAATTACAATAAAAATTGAATTATTTAATTATATTGTTAAAGCAAAGTTACTGGACTACTGAAAATAGTCAAGACCCAACACCGTGGTATGTGTGGGATCAGAAACGAGTGCCCAGGAGCAGAAGCGAGGTAGGTACCTAACTCTAAAACTAAGAACAATTTAAAAATCAATAAAATAAAAGTATAAGTTATTGACAGCAGCATTTTTATCACAGGAAAGACCTACCAAGCATGGGTCAGGCTGGGATACTTCAGGTGCTCGAAAAGACCTAAGAGAATATTTATTGACTTCCACATTGCATGGCCTTCGATATGTTGGAGAGAAGAAACTGACTTGGTTTGAGAGGTAAAATATGACGAAGTTTCGCCCTTACTTGTCCACATTACAACATCATCCAAATGGGTATCCTATCACAACTACGAAACATTGAAAACTGTATCGTTTCGTCAAAGTTTCATTTGAAAAGGTTCGTTACAGATGGGAAAAGTCGAACTTATAATAAAATTATTATAAAGTTATGTAAAAGCGTTCTATGTAGCGAGTAACATACAATATTGTTATTTTTGGCTTACTCATAGAGTTATCTATTCGACATTTTCATCCATTGTCTTAAATCGTTGACAAGCAGTGCAGTCCAATTGAAAGTCTTATAGGAAAAATACGGGGCCGTAGAACTATAAGTTTGAGTAACTTAAGATAAAACAAAATATACTAAATATACTTACTCTTCTGTGCACAGATTCTTCTGGTTAGGAGCGTTTAGTTGCTCTATAGTGTGCGCAGGATTCTTCATCCTAAACGTGTACGATAAATGGCGCAGTTCGCCGATGATCGTGACCATCAACCCCGAAAACATGGCGCTCCAGAGCCTGCCCTTTCCAGCGATCACCGTGTGCAATGTAAACCAGGCGAAAAAAAGTGTCGCTGACCGTATTAAGAAAAATGGGTAAGTAATAAAATTGTAATCCAGTGAATAAAAGGTTTTACCTTACAAACGAACCGACCTTTTAATTTTTTTTTATGTGTTGATCTCCGTAAATCTCTGTCCTAGAAACAAAATTAAAATGTAAATTATAGTAAATTTAATTTCTTACAACATTTCCTCAGCTCTTATCTACCTAAAATGAACCTAAACGAAGATATAAGCAAAAATCTGAAAAATTGCTAGTTTTTTCAATATGGCGGCGGGCGCGTAGCGCATTTTGAACACTCACTAACTATCCTAGATTAAATATGAAAAATTCAGAACTACCAGACCGTTTGTAAGGTCACCTTCAGTCCTTTAGTCTGTATTCACCGAACTATTGTGAACTTATTTAGGTTTTTCATTAATTACCAGTGATCCGGTAGATAAGAAACTTCTGGAAAGCCTGTGCACATCACAGGACGACACGGAAATATTTGAAAGCGATGTGGCTCAGAGCGCTGATTGGGACTACTTCCGGTCCTTCTTGATAAACGTAAGTTTTTTCGATAAAATGAATATTATGTTTAATAGACGGAACCTGAAGACTAAGATAAAAACTGTTTCAGAAGTACCAGATCGTCAAAAATACTCTCTAAATCCGGACCAAAGGATCGAAGTGTAATAGAAGTAGATTATGTTATGAGCAGGACACTTGTTTTGAACTTTTGACAAACTTAAGAATGCCAGACATCATAGTTCTATAGTCCAGTAAAATTAATAGAATGAAATAGAAATGCAACCTTCGACAATTCTAAAATCTTTCCATTTTGGCGTGTCGATAAATGATGACATTAGAAAGTTATTTTAAATTGTTCATTCGGTACAATTAATATTTTTCCAATTATCATTTTAAAAGGAATAAGGCCTCCTAATCCTGATCCATAATGTGGTGGTGGTCGTCAGGTGACCCAGCCCTGCAGTGAGATGCTGGCGATGTGCATCTGGGACTCCGGCGAGATGAGCTGCCAAGACCTCTTCAACGCACAGCTCACCGACGAGGGCCTGTGCTGCACCTTCAACGTCGTCCATCGCAACAAACTGTTCCGCAATCCGTAATACCAGATCTATGTTTGAGATTTAACCTATTGAATTAATTCGTCGTTAGCTTTATTCAAATCTAACGTTAATAGTTTTGATATTGAATGTTTGCAGCAAAGATTTAAACGACATGAATTTTACATTCCCATTACTATCCGTTGATTGGACGCCAGAAGGTGGTTACCCGGCTGATGCACCGTACAACGGCTTTCCATTGAGACCTAAAGGTAATACGGTGATTTGATGAATAGTTATTTATTGATTTTTCCTAGTGCCTAGCCTACATAGCATAGCAAATAATAATGAGTCACCCTTGATACTCGAATTAAACGATTTCGTTCATTTATAGCATTTACTTATAATTATTAAATCTGATTTGGAAGATATAAGAAATAAATTGGTGGTGGCGTACTGGCGCATCATAATATGTCGCCTTAAGTTAGCTGACTTACATGTGTTCTTTATTAAGGCCATGTTTAACGAAAATGAGACCAAACGTTTTGATCAATTTACTTACACCTAAATACCTGCTTACCTAAACTAAATTAACTAACTATTGTGGCGCAGTGACTCAAAGAGGATCTTGGCCTCCGAAACAAGAGAACGCCACCGGTCCCGATCCTGTGCTACTTTTTGCCAGTCATCGGCTTGAAGCTGACACAGATCCGCCTCCACACTGTCACCCCAGCGATATCCGGGTCGGCCGACTGGACGACGACCAGTCGGTCGTCCCAAATATGCCCTCTTGACCGCCCGATCCTCATCCATCCTCAGAACGTGACCAAACCAGCGAAGTCTGTGGGATTTGATCTCGCCGATGATATTTGGTTCGGCCACTAACTCCTGCTTACCTATTGGGTTAAAATCATCTTCAACATGTTTACTCTTTAAGGTACCTACTTATTTTGGTGTTTGCATGTAAACACATGGTCTAAACTAAATAGGTTTAACAATTTACTTTAATCGACCGATGCAAATTGTCACGTGCGGGTTCTAGATAAGTATTAGAAACTGGGGTATAGATAAAATTCAGATTCCAAAGTACGGCAAAGTCTTAGACCTGCGATTGTGAAATGTAATACTAATACTGTATATCACGACTTACGGGACTAGTTATACTAAAAGAAAACCTATTAAAGGAAACTGTAATCTATCAAGGTAAGTATTAAGCGTGTTCTACGTTTACTAGATGCATACTAAGTTTCGACTTACTCTAAATGTTGCCACTGTTACTCTCACCTAGCTTGACCTAATGGACAAATACCAATCCAAAGTTATAATTATAAGCGTCTCTTGTCATTGATGAGCACAACCCGGGGTTTGCGGTGAAAGAATGATCTAACACTAGCACTAGACCGACAGTAAGTACCTAGGTGTCAAATCTTTTTTATTTTTTAAGACATGGCTTGAACCTTATCAGGGCTGGTTAGTCCTCACTACCAGTAGTCGGGCTTTGGGTGGGATTATCTCCGCGCCACAGGGGTAATTTGGGTTGGGGTGACGCGGGCGCACTGGGCGACTGAACCGAATCAGTCTGACTTAGAGCGCGAGGAGAGTGGAAAGAGAATCGGGTTATGATAAAGAGCAAGATCATTCGTGCACTTAAAACCCCAGGGGTATGTTGATGTGTCATCCCACGATCTAAGGGTATAGATTAGATAAGCCGAGCCGTGTACGCACGAACGAACAAAAACATATTGATCACGAACATCGAATACCGAACGCCGTGAATGCACCAACGAACCATAACATGGTGAACACGTACATCGAACACTTTGTTCACACGTGCGTACCACTAACGAACATCAAACATTGCTGTAGCGGGCAGAAATGCCCACTTACGGCCTAGGGTGACATAAACATACAAACAAATCTCACAAAGTTTCGGCTTTATAATATTAGTGTCATTATTTTGGTGTGTAGGTGTCGGAACCGATCATGGGTTGACGTTAGTTTTGGATGCGAATGTGGCTGAATACTACTGCGCCACCACGAAAAGTCCCAGTTTTAAGGTACGACTACAATAAGTAGTTTATTTTTTTTAGATAATACTTAGCACCTAAATTACAGTGTTTTGGTTGATAAGTTCATAATAACAGTTTGACATTACCGAAATAGTCTAATTGTATATACGGATGGATATTCGTTTAAAAAGGAATAAGGTGGCAAGATAACAATTTAAATACCACAAGTGAATAGGATGACAGGGCAAGAAAATTACGATATAAGTTCAACCAATCAAAAGAGACAAACTGCCTCAACCTTCAACCACGACCAGGCGGACCCAATAAATGATGTAATGCAATAAATGTATTTTTAGATACTTCTCCACAATCCTACGGAAACCCCCAACATCGCGAACCTGGGACACATTTACGGGCCCGGCATCGAGGCCAGAGTTGTCATCCAACCAGGAATATCGGATGCAGCACTGACCCTACGTTCTATCGACGTTAAAAAACGACTCTGCTTCTTCTCTAGTGAGAAGGAATTGGTTTTCTACAGGTACATAATAACCTATAGAAAAGATCATTCACTTTCTGCTATTATTCGTCTTAACATTTCATCCCCGTTTGGGTCAGATTCTCTGTGATGTTCCTCTCCTTCCATTTCTATAACAACGTCAAGAAATAAGACAGCCCGTACTTTATGTGTCATTATTATTGACTACACCATACCTACCCAAGCAGCACATTAGTGAATTTTGCAGCTTATCTTATAGCTTTAAGTTCTAAAGGAGTGGTTTAACAGTGTTTGATACAACTTATAGCTTTAAACACCACTCAAAACTGTATATGAGTTCATCCTATCACTTGTAGTTGCATAGGAACGTTTTTTGTTTCTACTTTATTACTTATGGTGGGATAAAGTCGATTTTGCTACTTAAAGTTGCATGCAGGTTCAAATTGTCACTCAATAAGAAGCAATAGTGCTATATAAGGCCTTAAAATCACTTATAAGCAACTTTTACATATAAGTGGGAACATACCCTTATTTGGAACTAAAAGTTCCAAATGACTAGTACAATAGCGAATTATATCACCAATAGTGGCTAAAGGGATAATTTTACGGCTCTTTTGGAACCAAAAAATATTGCAACTTTAAGGCCTAAGAAGTACCTTATTGCCACTCCAACGCATAAATAGGTGTCAGTAGGAGGTTCTTGGAACCAAAAGCAGTTATTTTCACTTATTTCGAACCACTAACGAACTAAAAGTTCTATTATTGTTCCTATTTGCGCCTTGTCAAAATATATTTAATAGTCTTGCTTGTTTAATAGTCTACAAAAGAGCAAATAATTACTATTGGTAATATCATTCACTGCTTTGCCACTCGCAAGATACAAATAAGTGATTATTAGACTTGATAGATCCAAATAAGGAACAAATAAGTGAAAATAAACACTGTAGGATCTTTTTTAGGGTTCCGTAGTCAACTAGGAACCCTTATAGTTTCGCCATGTCCGTCTGTCCGTCTGTCCGTCCGCGGCTTAGCTCCGTGATCATAAGTGCTAGAAAGCTGAAATTTGGTATGTGTATGTATCACGCCGACATAACGGTAAAATAAAAACTAAAAAAATAACTTTTTTCCGGGTACCTCCCATACACCTAAAGTGGGGGTGATTATTTTTTTCGTTCTAACACTAGCGTGTGGGTGTCGTTGAATAGGTCTTTTAAAAACAATAGGGGCCTTCAAAGATCATTTTTTGATAAAGTCAGCAGTTTTGTAAATATTCGCTCGGTAAATCCAAAAAATAGTGTCCCCCCCCTCTAACTTCTCAACCACGGGTCAAAAAATTATGGAAAAATTTATGAAAATAAGGCCCTATTAGTACTTTCAATGAAAACTAAATTGAATAAAATCGGTCGAGCCGTTTTTGAGTTATCGCAAAAATTCATAATTTTCTTTTAAATGACGTAAATGCCCCGCGGTGTTCTTATACTTCGAACGTTACACATATTAGTTAAGTGCCATACTGCATTAAAACATTTCGCTCAATCTGGTGCGTATAATCGATAACTTCTAGAAGGTAATAAGTAATTACAGTTACTTTGGCGTTTACGACCTTTTATAGAGCTTGAAATCTTTCTCGTAATTTAAATTCGATTTTATTGTCTATTGTGAAGGATGGCCAACTACGGAACCCTACACTGAGCGTGGCCCGACATGCTCTTGGACGGTTTTTGTTTCGCCATGTTTACAAATGGAAGCCTATGAAAATTGATTATTTTATATTAAGTTGTGTGCCTTATAATAACTTTTGGTTTGTATACACAGCTTAATGCTCTATAACATTTGTCTATGCAACTGTGTCTATGCCTAGGAGCCACAGACTATGTTCGCCCCATTCCGATATTTGCGCTCTCACGGAAATCCATCTATTCTAACCTAAATTAAGTTTGTACTGTCCTCGTGTGTAATTATAAACGTAATTCATATTTTAATCTTATGACTACTGATTATGTACTTTATATATGGTATATAAAGCTGCGTATATCACGAGGACTCGTCTATTTATTTTCTCCGCCTACATATCGCTTCCCTGCACCACAGTTGGTAAGAATCCACGGCATCCTCAGCAGCACCCAGACTCTCAAGGTGCAATAGGTTCCGGTCCCAGCAAGAAAGACCGAGAGAGAGGAAGGCGGAGAAGAAGACGAAACAAGTAAGTCGCAACATAACCTACAGCTACACACAATGGCTGAGACTGCCACGTGCAACGCGGCCGCGACTCCTGTCTCCGGGGCGCAGTCGGTGCAGATAGAACGCTTGGCCGGCCCTCAGAATTACTTCTCATGGAAGTTCGCCGTCCGCATGGCGCTCATGCACGACGGATTGTGGGAGATTGTCGAGAACGAGCCGACCGAAGGCGACGCGCGTGACCAGCGTGCGCTTGCCCGTATCTGCCTGTCTATAAAGCCTTGCATGTACCAATACGTCAGGAACGCCAAGACTGCAAAGGCAGCGTGGAAATGCTTAGCGGACGTATTCGAAGACTCCGGTTTGGTTCGTCGTGTTTTACTCCTACGACAACTACATAGGATTGACTACGGTACGTTTACTACGATGTCAGACTACATTGAAGCCACGACAATGCTGGTGCAACAATTGGCGGACATAGGCAAGACTATTGAAGACAGAGAAGTTGCGGAGATACTGCTCAGCGGGCTATCTTCAGAGTATGACTCCCTCGTGTCCAACCTGGAGACCATGAACATGACAAGTACGTTGACTAGTGAGCTGGTGCGTGCTAGGCTTCTCCAGGAGGAATCCAGGCGGTTGTCATCGGACGGGGGAACTGCGCTTGCATCGATGAAAAGGACTACGCAGTCCAGGTGTCATTACTGCAAGAAGCCGGGTCATATCAAGAAGAACTGCTTCAAGCTTAAGCGTGAACGGAGGAGCACTCCGATGATTGTGGAGCAGGCTCTTTCTGCGACAGCCCTGGCAGCCGTTCCCAGTGATGTGATGTGTGTAGACTCAGGCGCTTCGGTGAACATCTTTAATAAAAGGGACTACTTCATTAACTTCAAGCCTAGTTCAAGTTATATTATAACAGCTAGTAAACACAAAATGAGATGTTTAGGTAAAGGAGAAGTCCTTGTAGATGGTAAATTGTTATTAAAAGATGTTATGTATGTGCCAGATTGCTTGAATAATTTAATTTCAGTTAGCAAATTAATTAAAGATGATTATGTTGTGACATTTAGAACAGATGGTTGTGATATAGATCTTAAAGGTAAACGTATAGCAGCTGCTGCATTAGTTAATGGTACATATTGGTTGATCAGAGATAGTAATTCGTGCAATTGGGAGAGCTCAAGATCCTTGCACGGGCAAGAAGCCTTGAGCTCCACAGTTACTGACGAGGAGCTTTTACACAATAGATTAGGTCATATAAATAGTAAAGATCTGCATAGTATTAGGGATAGGGTGCCTAACCTTTTTAAGTTTCAGAACCAGCAGGCGGACAGGTGCGTGCCTTGTTTGGAGGGCAAGCTGCCTTCCAAACCTTTTCCTAAGGCGTCGAGCACAACTGTCGACCAGCCCCTAGCCCTGATCCATACTGATGTGTGTGGGCCGCTCCCTGTCAGCTTGGGTGGCGCGAGATATCTCCTGACAATTACGGATCACTTCTCAAGAAAATCTTTTGGTTTCCTTTTAAAAAGAAAATCAGAGGTAAGTGACCGTTTTATAGAATTTGTTACCATGATAGAGAGGCAGCGAGGCTTACCTGTACGTTGTGTAAGATCTGATAATGGTAAGGAATTCGTGAACACAAAACTTTCTATGTTTTTTAGAAATAAAGGGATTTTGCATCAAACCACTGTACCATATTGCCCGCAGCAGAATTCGGTGGCAGAACGCCTTAACCGAACTTTAATGAATAAAGCGAGGTGCATGCTGCATCATTCAGGTCTGGACCGCCGCTTCTGGGGAGAGGCAGTGACGACTGCTATATACCTTAAAAACAGGTCTCCCACAGCAGCCTTGGATGGCAGGATTCCGGAGGAGGTGTGGGCTGGGTCGAAGCTGGACCTCAGTCACCTTCGTGTATTTGGATGCGTAGCGTATGCTAAGGTACAGGATGTGAAGCGAAAGAAGCTGGATGCAAAGTGTAAGCCCTATGTGTTTGTTGGATACTCAGAAACCTCTAAGGGCTACAGATTGGCTGACTGTGATGACCCTAGTAAGGTTATTATATCCAGGGATGTCGAATTCTTAGAGCAAAGGTTTTATAATTTTAATCGGGATGACATTAATAATATCAATTTTAATTTTGAATTTTTCAATGATTTTAATTTTACAGAAAATGATATTGACAATTGTATGAATGAGAGTAATACAGATATATCTAGTAGGAATGAGAGTACTACTTCAGACACAGGCAGCATGGATGACAGTGCTGATCCTGATGTTGCTAACGTGAAAGAGAGTAACGCTAGGGGCAAAAATGACATTGCCAAGGTTAACCATTCAGATGAGAATGATAGTATCGTGAATGAGAATGAAGTCGTGAATGATAGTAATGATTTCAGTTATATACGAAATGAACATGATTATTCGTTATCATTTCCAGGTTCGGGAGACGAGGACTACTGCACGGTGAGCGAGGATGACTCCCTCGCTGACTGTCCAGCTGGTGAGGCGGACAGGTCACCGGGCGCGGGCTCTGCTCCAGGGGAAGCTGTGACGCAGGCGCCTGCCCCGCCGTCGACGTCTGCGGGACGTCCTGTGCGTAGTACTCGGTCTGTACTCCCTAAAAGGTATTGTGATACGGATTGGTCGCTAACGGCCACTAGTAATTCAGAACCAACTTCATTTAAAGAGGCCATGTCTAGTCCTAATGCCACTGAGTGGCAAAAGGCTATGAAGGATGAATATAACTCTTTAATGTCAAACAAAGTGTGGAAGTTGGTTGACAGGCCGAAGAATACCAATATTGTCAAGTGCAAATGGGTTTTTAAAGTGAAAAACGACGCTGCTGGTAATTTTGTTCGTTACAAGGCTCGCTTGGTAGCGAGAGGTTTCACTCAAAAAGAAGGTATAGATTTTCATTGTACTTACAGCCCTGTCGTTCATCACTCGACAATTAGGATATTGTTTAGCCTGGCAAATGAGCTTGATCTCAATATTGATCACGTAGACGTAACGACAGCATTTCTAAATGGCAATTTAAATGAAGTTATTTACATGGAGCAGCCGGAAGGTTTTAGTTCAAATAATGATAAGGTTTGTCTCTTGCAAAAGAGTATTTATGGACTAAAACAGTCTAGCCGTATGTGGAATGCGCGTATACACAAGGTCTTAAGTGATAATGGTTTTATGCAATGCAAAAGTGAACCTTGTGTATATACCATGAAGTCACATAATGATTTTGTAATTATTGCTCTCTATGTAGATGACTGTTACCTGTTTTACCCCAAGGATAGCCAATGTAAAAGTAAATTATTGGAGTTATTAGAATCAGAATTTGATATTAAAAATTTAGGTCCAATTCAGAACTATCTTGGCATCCGTGTTACTCGGGATAGAAAAAGTGGAACATTGACTTTAGATCAGTCGGTTTACATCAAAAATATCTTAAAAACATTTAATATGTTAGATTGTAAACCAGTGTCCACCCCTATGGTTCTCAATAGTAAATTACTTAAAGAAAATGTTACATTGCAGGACGAGCAATATAAGTATAGAGAGTTGATAGGCTCCCTTATGTACCTGTCTGTTTGTACTCGTCCTGACATCGCATTTACCTGTAGCCAACTGAGTCAGTTTAATAACTGCTTTGGAAAAACGCATTGGTTAGCTGCTAAACGTTTGCTTAGGTATCTGGCTGGCACAATTAATTACGGTTTACATTATGTAAAAAGTGATCAATTGGTATTAAATGCATATACCGACGCCGATTGGGCCAATGATTGTTATGATAGGAAATCATATACAGGGTTTGTAATTAAACTTGGATCTAATGTAATTCATTGGGAATCTAGGAAGCAAAAATCTGTTTCCCTTAGCTCAACAGAAAGCGAATACATGTCAATAGCTGATGTATCCAAAGATCTCTGTTTTATAAAGCAACTTTTAACAGAATTATTACCTGATGTTAAAGTGCATATCATAGTGTATAACGATAACCAGAGTGCTCACAAAATTATTGAAAATAAAGATATTAGTCACAAGAGAACAAAACACATTGATGTGCGCTATCATTTTATTAAGGACTTAGTTCAAAAAGGTTTTATGACTGTTAAATATCTATGTACAGAAAAAATGATTGCAGATGTACTAACTAAGTGTTTGAATTCAAAACAACATTGTATGTTTAGGCATGATTTATGTGTTAGGCCTTGTTAAATATTTGTTATATTGTTTTTCTTAGTAGGTACTGTTGCATTTTGGATACTAAACTAACTGTGATAGGCATGTAATATTGCTATGATGAATATTTTATTATTTTCTATGAATGCTAATGAGATAGGCATGTAATATTGTGATAAGGAATGATATGTTTGCTATTTATGTTTATTGTTTAATGTTGTGTAATGGTTTAATGGTTTGAAAGTTTGTAATTAATTATAGAGCACAGCTGTTACATATACATGTCAAGTTCTTAAAGTCAAGGGGAAGTATTAAGTTGTGTGCCTTATAATAACTTTTGGTTTGTATACACAGCTTAATGCTCTATAACATTTGTCTATGCAACTGTGTCTATGCCTAGGAGCCACAGACTATGTTCGCCCCATTCCGATATTTGCGCTCTCACGGAAATCCATCTATTCTAACCTAAATTAAGTTTGTACTGTCCTCGTGTGTAATTATAAACGTAATTCATATTTTAATCTTATGACTACTGATTATGTACTTTATATATGGTATATAAAGCTGCGTATATCACGAGGACTCGTCTATTTATTTTCTCCGCCTACATATCGCTTCCCTGCACCACAGTTGGTAAGAATCCACGGCATCCTCAGCAGCACCCAGACTCTCAAGGTGCAATATTTTAACCAGAATTTTATCACACTGACGCATAATCACAGACTTTTGATAGTTGTGACGATGTTACTTTAACATTGTACGTAACCTACAATCATTAGGTCAGGTTTTTAACAGTTTCATTTCTTATCAGTATCTATTCCTTATTTAATTTAGCACTCTCTTTTTTAATATTCCTGATCAAATGAAGGGCGCGTCGAAATTTACAAAGAAAACATACTATAGTTTCACAGTAAAAAAAAATTCGCAAGAATTTCGTGCTTATTTCGATGCTTGTATAACGTAAAGTTTTAATCACTCATCAAACAGACATATAAATCCAAAATGAATATGGCAGATCACGTATTACTTCAATTTGACAGTTGCCTCGCCACTCAAAGATAATTTTGGCGACTCATTTATCACTCATTGACCGAACTGAAATGTTTTCATTCGTTCACTGCGCATAACTTTTACCCTTAGTTCTAATTGCCACTTAAGGTTATTGTGAGATCTCTTATGGACGCATAACTTTCACCCATAGTTCTAATTTCCACTTAAGGTTATTGTGAGATCTCTTATGGATTCTATTTAGCACCAAAAATAGGCTGCAATTTTTGTCCTTTTGGTTCTATACTGGTGGCATAAGGGTTCTTGCCACCTATATAGCACTTAGTCATGGTGGTAAATTTCACTTAAGCATCTAATTAGATATGATATACGAGCTATTTAGACCCAATTGTGCTACTTGGGTAGTTACTATTCATTCACTCCATAATTATACTCCGTTTGGGCCGGATCCACCTTCCTGTTTTTAGCCTTCGATTTTCCAGCCCTCACCAACCTTTTCTGCAACTGACCTATAGTGGTGCCTCCAGCAGATTGTCATTTCGACCTGCTGTAATGTTATGTCATTCGATACATTATGCTTCTCCTATTGAGGAAATCTAAAACAGATAATCTTAACCCAACACGGCTCCTACTCTAGGTAATGAAGCATAAAACTGGTGTTATGTCAAATGACTCAATAAAAATTAATTGCCCCAGCAATCTCAGTTGAAAAACAGAGATATAACACTTTTGAAACGTTACCATTTGTTTTACAGAACATATACGTTGAAAAATTGCGAGATGGAGTGTGATGCTCGTAACATGCTAGCTGTGTGCAAATGTGTCCTGTACTACATGCCTAGTAAGTAAAATATTAACTTTACTAATCTAATTTTAAAAAATGTATCACAAACTTTCTATGAAGCCGAGGTTTCTGAGTTATACTTTTTTGTTTTGATTTTGATCAAGTTGATATTGTATTTTCGCAGAGCAGCTATTACGGAAAATCTCGAAAGCAAACGCACTACTTAATTTCAAGCGTTATATTTTTAAATAAAACGGCCTTACAAGTTTTAGCAGCATGTTATTCCACAACACATTGTGTATTATTATTATTGCAGAAAACAAAACAACTCGCGTTTGCGGAAAAGCCGATGCCAAATGCTACTCAAATTTGAAATTATTTTCTAAAGGTATTTACTTATGTCTTACCTACATGGTCAGTTCACACTAAACTTTAGTTATGGAATCAGAATGAGATATCATTCTATTAGGCGTCTTATTTTCTAAAATATTTTCTATCTGTTCACATTTTCTTTATTACCAACAGTGCAAAATTTTACGGCCTTTTAAACACACATTTCTTATCTAGATCGAGCAAGTGCTCGGTCGACTAACTAACCCTCTCCGATTATTTAATACACAATTTACTACTACAGTAGATCCTTTACGTTCCCGGTTTTATTTACTATTTTAATTATCTTTGGCAATTTAACACATTCGTTGCCGACGCTTCAAATTTCTATTCAGCCAGATGCCATTTTAACCCATTCATTCTAATGAATGGGTTAAAATGGCATCTACTTATCACTCCTAGGAAGGCACCTGACCTGCGATGACTGCCTTCCGGCCTGTACGGAGATCTCGTATTACGAACGTATGAGCTCGGCTATACTTAGCAAGACGCTGCTCCAGCAATATAGCAAGCGGCTCGGCAACAGGACGCCTGAATACATCACGTGAGTACAGCGTTGGATGTGTGTGCCTGGTGTGCCAGTCAGGTGGCTTTTAAAGATGTTGGTGTATGAGCACCACTAGGCTGATGAAGGAACTCGTCCAACAATAAGCCAAGCGGCTCGGCAACAGGATGCCTGACATACACCTACCGCCTACATCACGTGAGTGCAGCGACGGATGTGTGTGCCTGGTGTGCTAGTCTGGTGGCTTTTAAAGATTCTGGTGTACGAAGGCATAAGCTACGCGGACGATATGGTGCTGCTGGGCCCGTCGGCAGATTCGTTGCGGCAGATGATAGGAGTATGCGAGGAGTATGCTGAGCGGCATGGTCTTAGGTACAATACGAAAAAGAGTGAATTAATCATTTTCAAATCACGGAAATACAACCCGACTACTGTACCTAAGATCATGCTGTGCGGCGAGCCCCTCAAGAGGGTTCAGAAGTTCAAATACCTGGGACATGTGGTCACTGAGGATTTGAATGATGACATGGACCTCGAGAGAGAGAGGAGAGCGATGGCTGTCAGAGGCAACATGATTGCCCGCAGATTTGCACGTTGTAGTGACCAAGTTAAGTTGACGCTTTTCAAGGCCTACTGTCAGACATTCTACACGTGCAGTCTGTGGGTAAAGTTTACGAAGAGAGCCTATGATGCAATCAGAGTTCAGTACAACAACATCCTGAGATTGCTGCTGAGGCTGCCGAAGCACTGTAGTGCGTCAGGTATGTTCGCAGAGGCGCACACTGATGACTTTTTTGCCATTAGGCGAAAAAGGATTGCGTCTCTGCTAAAGCGAATGCGAGGCAGCAGCAACAGCCTCCTCAGGGTGTTGGCTGAGAGACTAGATTGCCCACTGACGAAGTACTGGGTCGACGTTGCCATTGGTAGGGACAGGTAAAGCACGTTTATCACGTGCTGTACCTGCTTCTGTGATCGGGAACGTACAATAATGTTAAGTAATTTAATTTAATTTAATTTAAAATTTAGTGATCTAGTTTGTCAAGTGTCAGTGTATTACTAACATAGTTTTAAGTTTAATTTGTTACTAATTCTATGGATCAATTTGGTCTGAAATAAAAGCTTTTTATTTTATTTTTTTTTATTTTATAAGCAACACTCTGCTTAGGAAGGAGCTCGTCCAACAATAAGCCAAGCGGCTCGGCAACAGAACGCCTAAATATATCACATGAGTAGCGTATAGCGTTGCATGTATGGCTTAATTTTCCATACAAATCGAGATTTTGTTCTCGTCTGTTTCCTCCTCCAAAACTTAACCAATCGTTACGAAATTTTAGGGAGTAGGTAAATGAGAAGAAAATTTTCTCTGTCTAACCGTTTCGACTTCGTACTTTAAAATATATGTACCAGGCGTCTGTTTTTGGCAAAAAGCCACAAACGTCATAAAGTACACACATATTATAATAATTTGCGCAAAAATCGAAACAGTCCGACACAGAATATACTATTCATTTTCCAAAATTTTGTTACGATTGGTTAAGTTTTATACATATTGTATATCGTGGTCGTTGCTTTCCATGTGCTGGGATCGTTCATCAAGTGCTAAATCGAATGGATGATAGGGACGTCGATAAACCCTTTTACGACGGTCATAGGTAATCGACTAATCGTAGACCTATTCGCAACCAGAACTAAGCCTAGTGGCGAAATCTATTAATACAAAATTCCACAAATTCAGAACAGCATTAAGCTCCGACCACTAAACTAGAAGTATCTGTAACTGTACTTACCATATTTTCCAGAACCAACATGCTCATAATTCACTTCTTCTTCGAGGACCGCACTTTCACGAGGTTTACCAAAGGCGAGATATTTGGTCTCACAGAATTTCTGTGTAAGTACAAGCGATGGTGATGGTTTCACCATCAGATATATCGCAGCATAAGGCGTCCATAAATATCTGAACATGTACTGTAACGCCCAGTAAATAAGAGTCGTGTTCAGATATTTATGAACGCCTTATATGCTGCGATATATTTGATGGCGACATGTACAAGAATATGTAGAAGCCGCGGCAATCGAGACGAACTTTATCACTATCAGATTGGATATTTTCTTTTGTTATTAAAGCAGTCTGCTAGCGTAACCAAATGCTTGTATTAATACGAAAAATTCAAAAATTGTATGCTTTGAGCGGTTTTGAACCCACGTCTCCGCGGCTTTCCGGGCCAGACGGGTGAATTTCCAATTATTCTATCAAAGCGACTACCTAATAAGCATCCATGCCTTAGGGTGACATCGCAACGTCACCTACAGAAAAATTCTGACTTTTACGGCACCATCGTCACATATCATGTTGATAATCAATCATAACAATCAGATTGGATTCATCGATATTTTATTTTCCTTCTTGTTTATATATCTCGACTCAATTTGACCTGGCAATTTCACTTGTATAACATGAAAGACTTCGTGTGTATTTTTATTCCGGTAGCGAACACTGGAGGACTACTGGGCCTGTGCATGGGGTTCAGCATGATGAGCGTCGTCGAACTTATCTACTTCTTGACCCTTCGCGCACTGTGCCTGGCGAGAAGGAGGCGGCCCAAGCACCACTTCACACAATAACTAGCAGAGTATAGCCCAGCAAGGCAAGGTGATATTCAACCCACGCCATATTGCGGATTGGTAGTACTAATTTATTTTACTGGCAACGACAAATTTTTAGTAATTGACGTTGAAAGTCAGTGAAAAGAGGAAACAGGACTAAATATTCCGCAAATTTCAAGTAATTTTTGCATAATAAAACCAACGACCACAGTGATGAATGCAAGTTTTTTTTCAACCGGATTCAGTATTTATTTCGTAAGAAGAACGAAGCAGCATTCCGGTAAACAATGTTTTGAGTTGATTCATGACAAATCGACTACTGACGTTTTATTTCAAAAATATGACGTATGCACATTATTGCCATAGGAAAGCTGTTTGTAGCGCCACTATCCGTGGCCGGACCGACGCTTGTTAGCCTATACCTAGATTTACTGTGCCTGTGCATTGGGTTTAGTATGAGCATAGTCGAACTTCTCTAATGACCCTACGTGCGTTTTTGTTTTTAGCGACATGAAAGCGGCCCGATCGCATCACGCAATAATGCTGGAAGGTTTACTGGATAAGAAAATGGGTTTCAGTAAGAAGAGTTTAGCCATTGGCGAAATAAAGCTATGATTGAAAAATTATTATCTTTTAATTAACTTACTTTTTCACTTACAACAATACATCAGTCTATTCATATTATAGGATATTTTAAACTGAGAACTTTACATATAAGTGGGATTTAAAAAATGAGAATATCTTTAGGAAAAAAATAGTAGTACAGCCCTGACCTATTTATATGTAAAATATTTTATCTTAAAAACAATATTTTTTGAAATAGAAATACTTGTCACTCAGGCATTTATTTTCACAATCCTGAGATTTGTCAGCTGACAACTTCATTTTGTATACAAGATAATCTACACAAGTTCCCCACTCCAAACTTTACATAGGCCAAACTTTTAATGAAAAACGATAATGAAAAAAATATATTCAAGGGGCGTAAAAGTGAAGGTGATTTAAAATCTTTACTATTTGCTTTACTGGCATAAATTGATCAATGTGGAATCATCATGATGCATAATTGTCTCATTTAACGAACTTCCATCACTATGTTCACCAATAGCCAGTTCCTTACAATTCTTATAAAACAACCTATTATAATAATTTAAATATCTCTAAATGAGTCTTCGCACGAGATGAGAGACAAAAGAAGTAAGAGCAAAAAAATGGTTTAAACACCTGCCTGTTCTCCAATAACCTTTTGAATGCCACAGTCATCATCGGAAAATTGTGCCACTGACGCCAATCATGTCAAAATTTCAATATTCAAAAACTTTTTATTCTAACCGCTATACAATCCCTGTTGATTTTGAAGCACTTCTTTATGTTTTTATTATGGCGTAACACGGTAAAATCACCACTTGGCGTTCAAAAGGTCACAAGTAGCACACAGGCTGCATGCTCTCCTATAGCTAGGACTCTTCAAAAGCACTACCTCACCAGGACACCATGTCTGCACCGTATCCCATACAAGTTTGTTACCTAGCTAGCCATTTATTTGAATATATGATAGCTAGCAATGCAGGTCTGGCATCCTGGTGAGACAAGGATCTATTTAAGCTGTTAAAGTCCCATGTTGACGTGGCGTGAACTCGCATTCGAGTTTCGTTACATTGCAGGCATAGACTTAAACTAAGAGTTCATTGTGAATTACCTAACCCAGCAATGTAATGAGACTTACATACAGCACACATTGTCTCTAAATGGGCCTTAACTAGGGCTGCCATCCGTTTGGCTTTCCTCGGATTTGTCCTAGTTTGGAGACCATCCAGGGGCTGTCCCAGGTGGTGTCCGGGGAAAACCCGGAAACTTTTCATGTGAATGAAAAATAACGCGATTGTTTTTTTAATAATATTATTTTCGGACACGTCCGGGAAAAATCGCATTACGCCAAATGTCCGGGATTTTTCAAGTCTGTCTGGATTCGGCGAATTTAGAGATGACAGCCCTAGCCTTGACCTATAGGCAAAGTATGAGGGCTAACCCCTAGGACTGTTGTCTCGGCGGTCCCTGCGTAGGCGGCGCGGGAGGCGCGGGCGGAGCCGGCGCGTCCGGCGGCTGTAAAGTGCGCGTGCGCCGACGAGTGTAGTGCTGCCATAGCAGGATCGCCTGGTCGTCCATGAACTTGCATACCTGCAATCACGTCGTTATAGCTTTATGGTGAGGTGCATGGCATCTGACATGACAGACTGGTGATTGATGAAATGAATAGTAAAAATGGCGTTAACAGATATCAACTCTAAGAGAAACATCTAATCAAACATACTAACAAATTTAATAAAAACATGTTTAGAAGCTTACTTCATTGTGTATCAGAGCATATTGTCTGTTGAGAACCAAAACTCACTAAGAAACAAAACAAATACCTACTTAAAAAATAGCTTGCAGTGTCAATCTACTTAATGGATATGAGGTTCTGTAGAGCAGTGACAGAAATTTTAGTGAGTTTTGGTTGTCACCAGGCGATATGGAGTTAATAGTTACACTGTTTAAAAACGATACATATATGTGTCTGTGGGAAAAAACTATACTAATATATATATGGGGGTAACTGATGTTAATGAATTGTATAACAATGCCAGGCACATAATTGAAGAAACTTCAGAATCAGAGTCTGATGGTCAAACTCAGACAGCCATCAACAAAATTTCAACTATTTTGTCTTATGAACTAGGGTGGTTCCGATAGTCTTCTTTATGGACTTAATACTAGCTGTATGATTGTATTGATGTGTATGATTTTATATTTTTGTTTTATTAATTTTTATAAAAGTTGGCTGACTAATCGACAACTTGAAAACTAATTAGTCCACTAGTCAGTGAAGTCCATAGTCGGCCCATCTCTAATCTAATATTCATTTCACTAATTGATCTCCAAATACAATTGATAATGGATGTTATAAGGACTGTCTTTGATTTATGAAAAATCAGTTTATTTGTTAGCATGATTCTTTACACAAAAACAGAGATTTTTCATAGTACAAAAGTAAACAATATGGACTAACTACTATGGAAAATAGAATATGAGCCTCTGCATACCTGTGCTGATACACATTCTCTTCGAAACGCCTCATGTTGCAACAACTCCAGGAAATGTAGGCACATTGGGTATTTGAGGTAGCGAGCATACTCCGGCTCACGCCAGTACTGGAGGTATTTCAAGTAGTTGATGAAGTTCTGCTCTTTGAAGTAGCCTCGCTGAGCTAGAACTAAGACATGCACATTTTAAAACTATTGTCTTGAGATAAAATGGTTCGAATTTAGCAAAAAAAAAATGTACTTATTATAAGCTGGCTTTTGGATGGTGCCTACTTTTAAATGCTTTCTCTGTTCCCTAAAACTTCTAATTGCACTATTAATAAAAAGTACATTAAGATACGTATAGAACAAGTAATTACACTTACAAAAGTTATTTTGTCCAGAGGTATATTATAATGTACGTCAATTGTTTTTGATATATTTAGTACATACTATAACCTCATACTTACAATGAATATAATTTGGATTAGCTAGACATTGTATAAATTCTAACTCGACTTGAAATCTTATTCTATTTTGCTCCTCCGTCTCTGGCATGCCTGTAAAAAAGATTTAATTAAAAGAGAACACAATACGATTGTAAATAACTTCGCTTAGAAAAAGAAAGCTTGTTTAGTATAGAAATTTTATAAATAATTAAACTCACCTTTCCCTGTCATCATATTTGATGTAATAATATAAATATTTATCTTTAACTTATGTATATGTATCTCGTCCTATTTCATTTCTCGTCATCATTCGTATCACTGACATCCCTTACTTGACTATTATTATTAAGCCAAGAATGGCAGCTCGAGGCTTTTGCCAATGTCAGTTGTGAGGCGCGTTTTAATTCTGCTTGATGTCAGGTCAAGTTTTGAGAAAAGCAAGAATATTATTAATTTATGAAAGTAAACAAAACAAAACGGCCAATAGGTAAACAAATCAGAATGCTGTTATATACAACGTAATGAGTCAATGATATAAAAGATAAATGAGACAAAAGGGAAAACTAAAGATGAATACTATTATTTTTCATAAAGTCACTTAAAATAGAGATAAATGGAGAGAAAACTAAACGAAGAAGAGACTTGAAATTTACAGGGCGAGGGATGAATGGAGGAAGAAGATCATAGAGAGATGAAGAAAGTCTATTGCATTCAAAAAATAGATGATCCAAATTACCTTCATCCAACCCACATTCACACAAAGAGTTATTTTTAACGTGAATTTTAAAAAGAAAGACGGGGGTACACGAGTGTCCCAAACGTAACCGGCATATGGAGGAAGTCACTTTTTTATTTGCATCACGATATCGAAAAAACCAAGGCTTTACCGGAATATTGTCCTGAATGTCAGAGTAATACAAACCTTTAGTTTGCCTGCATCGAGCCCATTCTACGAACCACTCATCATCGAGATGAACCTTTGCTAAAGATACCAAATCGTGAGAGTAGCATCTGTATGCTGAGAGGCAGCCACTAACTACCGCATCCTTGGCACACTGATCTGCAGTCTCATTACCGCGAATACCCATGTGACTGGGTATCCAGGCCAATGAGACCCCAACACCACGACTAGATAGGCGATAAAGAACACGTTTTATTTCTAGAATAACTGGAAATTTAACATTAGCGCGCAATTGATTAGCTAAGATAGCCTGCAGAGAACTTTTAGAATCAGTAAATACAACACAATAATTTAGATTATGCGATTCTATATACTTAAGAGATTCTAAAATCGCTAACGCCTCGCCCGTGAATACAGAAGAGAAAGAAGGTAATTTAAAACTTAAAATAACATTAAATCTAGGGATCCACACAGCTGACCCCACCGGGCCCTGATCAGACAACTGAGATGCGTCCGTATAAATAGTGGTCCAATTAGGCCAGTGCTTATCAATAGCTTTATTTAAAAGAGAATTCGCACAAACAGAATCTTTATCTATCCCTAAGTCAATTATAATACTAGGGCGAAACATAATTGCTTCATATGGAGTCTCAAATATTGGATTTAGCCTGCAATTATATACTGGGCAGGGAAGCCGAGTATATTTTAGGAAACTTTTAACAAGACAGGGGCTGTTCTTGTGGAACCAGTAACTGGAGGTATTTACTAGCCTGGAAAGGAGGAGGAGTTTCGGGATAAGAGGATGAGTGGCAGACTGCATAATTTTATAAATATTGCCTTCTCAATTTAAGAGGTGGATCTACACATTCGATTTGGAGAGCATTCACAGGGGAGGATCGCATTGCACCAATAACAATACGAAGACTTTTCGACTGTATTTTGTCTAGGGCACTTAGGGCAGCCTTATTGCAAGGTTCGAGAAGGAACGATCCGTAATCAAGATGGCTACGGATCAGAGCATTGTACACTAATTTTTGGCAATAAGGATGGGAACCCCACCACACACCAGAAAGAGAACGAATAATATTAATATTTTTTTCACATTTCTGGGCGGCGTTGTTAAAATGATGAATACCAGATAGTTTCGAATCAAAAATAACCCCTAGAAATTTAACTCTATCATACACCGGAATTTGGACCCCATTACATGTTACCGAAACATCAGGAACCCGTCTTTTACGACTAAAAACTACGACCGAACTTTTGGGAATAGACAACGATAAACCATGCTCCTCTAACCAAACGCTTAAATAATTGAGTGCTGAGTTAAGCCGAGGAACAGCATCCGGAATATTAGAAACAGAAGAATATAAACAGATATCATCAGCATATTGAAGAACACTGCAAAAAGGATTTACCGTTAATTCCAAGTCGCAAGTATAGAGGCTGTACAAAAGTGGACTCAAAACAGACCCCTGTGGGAGGCCTTTCCATACTAACCTAGCCGGCAGAGTAGTATTATTAACGCTAATTAATATAGATCTAGAGAGAAGAAAATTTATAGTAAAGTTCACCAGCCTCTCTGGGAACTCCAGATCATGAAGTTTTTGCCTCAGACGAGGAAGAAGAACGTTATCGTATGCGGAAGCGATATCCAGAAAAACGCCAACAACAGAATAACAATTCGAAAAAGCAACCCGGACATCAGTCGTAAATATAGCAAGACTATCCATAGTACCGAGGCCCTTACGGAAACCAAATTGACTTTTTGCTAATAAACCTTTACTTTCAGCTAACCACTCTAGTCTATTTTTAATAAGATGCTCAAGAATTTTAGCTAAAGTGGAAGAAAGGGCAATAGGGCGGTAACCAGACGGGTCATTACCTGGCTTCCCAGGTTTAAGAATGGGAATAATAATTTGGGTCTTCCAGTCTTCTGGGGGAATGCCTGATAAAAAAATGTTATTAAGAATATTAAGAAAAAACTGTTTGGAATCATAACTAGCGCGCACAATAAAAGAATAAGGGATTCCATCTACACCAGGGGAAGAGTCTTTAAGATGAGAAATAGCAGTAAAAAATTCTTCAGAAGAAAAAGGACTATCGAAGAAATTAGCCGGCCCTTGGTTCAAGGGTGACACAACAGGAGTAACTTCCTCAAGAGAAGGGATAGAAGGAGGAGCAAGTTTCAGGGCGAACGCCTCAATCCATTCGGAAGGGTCATTGGATTGTAAAGCCGAATCAGGAGAGAAAACACCGCGAAATCGTTTAATACCCTTCCAGACCAAAGAGGACGGCGTGGACGGCGAAAGACTCTCGCAAAACTTTTGCCATCCCATTTTCTTTTTGTTTATGAGGAATTTAGAAGTATCAGCTGCAACTTTTAAATAATTATCATAATTAATCCTATTAAAATTCGATGAAAGTAAAACTTCAGCCTCCTTACGCTTTTTGACAGATTCAAAACAATCTGGTTCCCACCAAGGGGGAAGCGGAATTTTACTAGAATGTTTTTTCTTCAGGGGAATGGCTTTATTGGCTGAACTAGTAATAGCATTTTTAAAGTCATTGTATACTGCCATTACGTTATTGACATTAGGGACAGATATACGCATAATTTCACTATCCAAACTGAGACTGTACAGAGGCCAGTCCGCTTTGGATACTTGATGTTTAAGCCTAGGGGAAGGGGAAAAAGAAGGGACAGGATCGGGGAAGGATACATGAATCGGAAAGTGATCACTACCAAAAGAAGCAAGGAGAATACGCCACAACAGCCTAGAAGACATTGAGGCTGATGATAAAGAAATATCTACTGCACTTCTAGGGTCTTGAAAAGAAGTGACACGCCTCGTAGGGGAGCCATCATTAAGGATACATAACTCAAAATAATCAACAATATCAAGGAATACACCAGAAACGTAATCACAATAATAAGAGCCCCACGACGTGTGATGAATATTAAAATCTCCTAAAATCAGTCGAGGGGTAGGAAGAGCCGAAATAATTGACCTCAGTTCAGGCATTACAGCCACATGAGGATCAGAAATATAAACAGAGAGAAAAGAAATATTATTCACTCTCACAGCAACTGCACTAATGAAGTCGCTGTGAGCAGGAATAGGAATTTGAGAATAAGTAACTGATCGGGCAACCAAAATGGCTGCACCACCATGTCCATCCCGTCTATCGTCCCGCAGACAGGCGAAGCCGGGGACTCTAAAAATAGAGTCAGGCTTCAACCACGTCTCCTGGACGGCAAGAAGGAACGGGTTATATTTATTAATAAGTTGGATAATGTCCGATTTTTTATTGCGAATGCTGCGATAATTCCATTGCAGAATCGATCGAGCCATTTTGAGAAAGGAATAAAGAAATAACGTTAAACAATTTTTGTCGCATGTTGTTCGGTTCAAAGTCAGAGTTTACTAGCAAGTCAATAAAAGATTTGAGCAATTCAATAAGGTTGTCTTCACTACGGGCATTTTTATTTTGCAATCCACAGCCATTGGGCATCACTGATTGCGGATCCCGGGTAATGTTGTTGTGAGCCGACCTGTCGTAACCAAGGTTGCCAGAAGAAGATACAGAAGAATAGGATTTGCGAGGTAAAGAAATAGTTTTGCGATACGAGAGAGAAGGTATTCCAGACAGGGGCTGAGATGGAGAACGTGAATTGGGAGAAGTGGAGAGATGAGAACGAGGGGGAGAAGAAGAATTTGCAGACTCAGCAAAAGATTTTTTAACACCTGGAAATCGAGCAGCAGCCTCTATATACGACAGATTGTCCTGGGACATCGCAAGTTTGATGTTTCGTTGCCTGTGATGCTCTGGACAAGCCTGATTATTTGCACAGTGATTGCCCGAACAGAACAGACAAGAAAAAATCGTCGCTCCACATGAGAGTCCCTCATGTTCCTGAGCGCACTTGTAGCAGCGAGGCTTGGACCTACACTGCGCCTTTACATGCCCAAAACGACAGCAATTGTTGCACTGTATTGTCGGGTATAGATAACACTCAACAGGAAGACTGTTGTAGAAGCAGTAAACGTGCGGTGGCAGTGCCCTACCGGCAAAGGTAAGAACAACCGACTGAGTAGGAACCCACTGATTGGAATTGTTCTCGCCTGAAACTTTCCTACTCAGTCGGCGGGCCTTAATAACCCTACCAAACCCGATAGGAACAGTCACATTCAGAACTACCTCCTCCATAGACCAGTCCGTCTGGATGTTCCTCACAATACCCATCCTTGTGACACAGAATGATGGAACTGTTGCTGAAAAATTTGCAGTCACCAGTGCAGGGTGCGCTAAGCAGTTATTTGCATGGTGTGCAGACTCGAATTCTACCGCGAAACGATTACGACCAACACGTTTAACTCCGTCTTTTGTCACGCCAGGAACATTATTTTTAAATAGGAAGTGGCCAAAATTAGTGGCCCTCAAAGTTACCCCTGAGGACGGATCCACCGAATTTTTTTGAAAGTGGATGACATAAGGACCGACATCAGCATCCGCATATTTAGTGCGTACATCATCGAAGTCCGGGTGGGTGAATGAAGTCTGAATGGAAGCCTGGGATGGGATGGATGAATTTACCGCAGCTTTCTTAGGATTTTGGTCATCACCACCTTTCTCAGCGCTTCTCTTTATGGGCCGAGGATTGAGATCGGAGGCCTTAGGCTCAATTGGCCTGGGAGATTCCTCACAGACCTCATACTCGCTGCCGCCGGGATCCGGCGGCTCCGCGTCCCAGTTCATGAAAAATCTCCCAAACGAGTCCCAAACGAATGATATCTATTTACAAAAATGGATTTAAATACAAATGACAAACTAAATTACAGAACAGCAAACTGAAATATCTACAAATGAATTAAAATTAATTTAAATTTCAACAGGCCTTGCTCTTGACAGGAACGCTGACAGCAGAAAACTTACTTGACTAGCTTAGCTTAGCTTCAAAAGTCAAATCCACAGAGTACTTTATATATACTGAAATCAAAACACTAGTCCAGCTAGGGGCATTTCACTCAGTAATTTACAGATTTAATACATTAAAACTTGCGTGCGTTTAGTACGAGACCTGCTCGAAAGATGGAGCTAAATTTAATGTTTTTTTTTTTATTCAAACCAATCAAATACTTTATTCAAAAATAACACAAAATTTCAATAGGTATAGTCACTTCACCTAACACAACCCAAATAAGTAGGTATTAATCAAATAACCCGCCCCGAGTCATTCCGGGAGCAAAGGTGCCCATCACGCTCGCTGCATTACCGCGTTGAATCGCAATCGACAGCCTTTGCAACAGGAATGACCCGGCACGGGGGTCATATTTGAATATATATTTGAATTAGTATTATTAAAATGAAATCTGTTTTTATATTATTATTTTATCCATAAATAAACATATAATAAAAACATAATTATAAGTTATGGTGAAAGATTATGAAGCATTATTTTAATTTATCATTACAGGCAACATTAGGGCTTAAGATTAGATTCCAGTTCCATTCCACTCATGTATTTGTTAGATTTCACCTATTATATTTTAAGCAGTTATACGATGATTGTCACAAAAATTTCATATCCACAAAAAAGTTGGAAAATAATAAATGCGTATTTTTTCATGTAAAAAAACAATAATAGAAAGTGCAAGTATTGTGTGCATAAACTTAACACTACATAATACAATTCGGTATAGAGAAACGTGTAGTGTAGTGCTGTTTGACAGTTTACTTTATGGAGAGTTTGTTTTCTGGTGGATATTCAAACAGGTATAAGAAATTTTATTCGGCTGTGCTTTATGGATATTAGCGAGTCTGCTCTACGTTGTTGACCTTCACGCTAACTTGGATTCTGACGACAGAAGTTCCAGGAAGGATTTCGATCTGCACCGGCTTTGTGTAATGGATCACGATTGCCTCGTTTCGGTCATGGTAGCAGTAAAAAAAATTGTGTGTGTTTACCTGTGCTAAGCGTTTGTTCTAATTATGTTCCCAAAATTATTTAAATAAAAATAATTAATTATAAATGTGCCTTTTTAGGGTTCCGTAGACAAATGGAAAAAAACGGAACCCTTATAGATTCGTCATGTCTGTCTGTCCGTCTGTCCGTCTGTCTGTCCGTCCGTATGTCACAGCCATTTTTTCCGAAACTATAAGAGCTATACTGTTGAAACTTGGTAGGTACGAGGGGCGTCTGAAAAGTTCTAAGCCTAAGGTAATTCGAGGTTATATATGCGTTTATGATACTGGCCACTAGAAAGGCCATTTAAAAACAAATTATTAAAAAATAACATGTCACGTTTTTATTATTCTGTTTCGAGATATTCAACGGAAAAGTACATCATGTGTGAATTACCAACGAATATTACGAAAATTGAGCACCGTGCTGTAATTAAATTCCTTACAAAAAGTGACAAATCACCGCAGTGTATTTTTGAGGAAATGGCTATTATTTACGGTGATTCTGGGCCTTCTTATGCCACAGTCAAAAAGTGGAGTCGCTTATTTAAACTCGGACGGGAATCGATCGAAGACGACCCCCGCTCAGGGCGGCCAATATCGGTAGTGACCGAAGAAAACGTAGCAAAAGTCAAAAAGCTGGTATTAGAAGATAGAAGAATTAAGGTTTGGCAAATAGCTGAGGTCTTAGGTATTAGTAAAGAAAGAGTCGGAGAAATTTTACATGAACATTTGTACATGAGTAAAGTCAGTGCTCGTTGGGTACCGAAAATGCTAACGGCCTTCGATAAAGTACGTCGTGTGGAAAAAATAAATAAAAAAAAAAAAAATATTAAGGGACAATCATACACAAATCGACCTAGTCCCAAACTAAGCAAAGCTTGTACTATGGGTACTAGACGACGATATACATAATATATAAATACATATATAGATAACATCCATGACCCAAGAACAAATATTTTGCACAAATATTTGCCCCGGCCGGGATTCGAACCCGGGACCGCCGACTCAGTAGGCGGTCTACCAACCGAGCCAAACGCGTCGTCACACTTCTCGGGCGTTTTTAGAATTGTGCGAAGATGATTTAGATGAAGTTTGTTCCCGAATAGTAACTGTTGATGAAACATGGATCAGACAGTATGATCCGGAGTGTAAGTCTGAGTCGATGCAGTGGATTGAAAAGGGTGAAAGGCCGCCGAAGAAATTTAAAGTGCAAAAGTCGGCCTCTAAGTTAATGGCTACGGTATTTTGGGATTGTGATGGCATTATTTTAATCGATTATTTAGAAAAAGGCTTTACGATAAACGGAACTTATTATGCAAATCTAATAAGACAGGTGCGACAAGCCATAGTTGAGAAAAGGCGGGGTAAACTAAGGAAAGGCATTTTGTTTTTGCAAGACAACGCACCCGTTCACACCGCTAATGTTGCGAGGCGTGCTCTGAAGGAAGTTGGTTTTGACGAAATTGACCACCCACCCTACAGCCCAGATCTAGCCCCAAGCGATTATTTTCTATTCAATAATTTGAAGAAAGAGTTGAGGGGAAAGCGATTTAGAAGTGACGAAGAGATGAAGGCGGCTGTACAGGAGCATTTTGAAGGGCAAAATGAAGATTATTTTTTTAATGGCCTAAAAGCACTGTATAAAAAATGTAAAAAATGCATTGATTTAGGAGGAGACTATATTGAAAAATAAACACGAGTTCATTTGTGTAAATTGTTTTTTTCTATCTTAGGCTTAGAACTTTTCAGACGCCCCTCGTAGATGTATTCTGTGAACCGCATTAAGATTTTGATGCAAAAATAAAAAAATAATAATAAATATCGGGGGCTCCCCATACTTAGAACTGAAACTCAATTTTTTTTTTCATCATACACATACGTGTGGGGTATCTATAGGTAGGTCATCAAAAACGATATCGAGGTTTCTAAAATATTTTTTTTCTAAACCGAATAGTTTGAGTGACAGACGCTTCCAAAGTGGAAAAAAGTTGGTCCCCCCCCCCCCATTAACTTCAAAAATAAGAAAATGAAAAATCTAAAAAAAAACATATGATGTACATTACTATAAAAACTACCAACGAAAATTGTTTTGAACGAGATCTAGTAAGTAGTTTTTTTTTATACCTATTAATACCTAACTTTGCACCTAATTTATATGGGGCGCTATACATACAAGGTGCAAACTTAACTTAACCACTTAGGGATGGAAATTGTTTGTACGGAACCCTCGGTGCGCGAGTCCGACTCGCACTTGGCTGGTTTTTTATACCTGCCTACAAACATAACTTGTTTTAAAGCCCACTTACTTTGTTAAACTGACATTCGCGTGGCAGTGTCGTGTCAGTGGCAGTGGCGTTAATGGCAGTGTCAACGGAAACACAGTTTCGCATATCTCTGGTGGAAAAGCAGCCTAAAAGCATTGAAAGTACCTACAGTACAGTGCATAGCGATTGCTATGTATACATAGCAATCGCTACACGTACATGACTCAGATAACTTGAGACTTAGTCAATAGATGGCGCTAGTACACAAAGGAAGCCGATGACTCTGTCTCAGCATATATAATTTACTGTATTAACACACTTCACAAACTATACATTCACTCATTGGCATTTGGCACTGGCACTAGCACAAGGAACGAATGAAATGAATGGATCCATGATTTAGGGTTTTCCTTATCTGTGTGGGCCAAAACTTTGGAAATCCCAATTTCGTGATGTTGAAGTTCAGGAAAATAAAATTATCATTCAGGAAAGGACACCTAACGCAATCATACGCAAAGAAGTCAATTTGTTACTTATTTAAATTCTGGCTGCTAACAGTGCTAAGCAGCGCTCTCTAGTTTTTGAAATGGATACGTACAAATACATAAATTCTGACAACTTGTTTGAAGAGGATGAGGATTTAGACGACTACATTTTTGTGAGCTCGTGTAGGACCCATAATCCACCACTCTCCACCATAACCTTGTCTCGAACTATCAATATACCGCATGAAGGCCACGAAACAAATTTGGAACAAAGACGTATATTGGAGAAACAGCGAGAGATTGAACAGCGCACATTAAAATCGTCTGCGCAAAGTATTCAGAATTTGTGGGACACGGAAAACGTTAGCATTTTCACTATGAAGGAGCTGGTGCGACAGGGGGAGACGCTCAACAATACTAACCGCTATATTGATGAAATACATGCCAACCTCAAATCCAGCCAGAAAAACATCAATGGAATACAGTCAGCAATTCAAGAGGTCAATAACCATATTTCTAGCACTTATAAGCAATGTTTCTCTCAGAGCCAAGTCTCTTCCAATTCTCGAAGCGACAGGCTTCATGCGGACAGTAAATGGACTGATAATTCAGAAAATTCGGGATCAATAAGTGCAAGACTAAGAAGCGTGAAACAAGCAGAGTATGCAGGAGCTTGTAACCACCAGGATGTTAACCAAATGTTAGATCAAAACTTAGACGAGATGGTTCATACTTCATGCTATTGCAAGACTTAAATATATAGGAATTAGTCTTGGTCAAGAGATTAAGCAACAAAATGATCACATAGACGTAATCCAGCACGAAGTTGACGGAACAGATATCAAGATAGGTAGGCAAATAACACAAATGAATAAATAGTGTATAGTTTGCGTGGAACTACTTACAATTAAAGAAGCCAAAAAGTGTACTGTTAAGTAAACATTTCATCAATTACTAACTAGGAAGTTTCCCAGTGTATGTAATTATTAAAATATTTGTATTGTATAAAACTTGGAAAAATAAAAAAACTGTTTCTTTTTCCTGAGGTGTGCCCAAAGTGCTACATTGAATTTTTCAAAAAGCAAGCAGTGGAAGTAAAATACCTAAAGGTTTTATTTGGTGTAACCCTGATAGCTGACGATGTTAATTACTTCCTATCAGTCCCAGAAGAATATTATCTTAAAATCACATTAATATTATAGACAAAAGTATATATGTATTTTTGTTACTTCTTCCCACTCAAACGGCTGGACCAATTTTGATAAAATTTAGTATGTAGGTAGCTGACACCCCGGATTTATTTACTTAGTCTTTAGTGCACAAAAGAAAGAACTTATCGTACAAAAGGTTGACTTAATGCCATAGGGCGGATTAACACATAAGTTACTTTTTGTCCCGAAAAATAGTGTTCCCGTTGGATTTGCGGGTAACACCGCGTAGCCCAGCTAGTCAAATAAAATGGTACTACTTTAATCTATCTATGGGCCTTTGATGCCTGAAATAAACGAATTATTATTATTATTATTATTATTATTAATTCTGCTATTATTTTTTTTGATAACCTAAATTGAACGGTTTAGTAATACGTATTAGCACGGGAAAACAAATGCGTCTCCGAGTGCTGATAACACCCCGTGGAGGTCATTTGAGAGCCCACCTCAGTTATCGCTCCAATCAGTGCAAATTGTATTGTAGAAGGTAATAAACATGATTATCCAAATTTCGTTACGAATATATTTTTGGTTACAATCTTATTAAAGCTTTTGTGAGATATATTTAATTATTGTAATAATAATTAAACGGTTAATACGATAGTCAAATTTTTTGTTATTTCTACTAGTCATATAGTAGAAAATTACGATATTTCGGACGCGATCCTTTAATAGGTACCGAGTACTTTACATAGGTACCGAGGACGTTTAAGCCATGCGTGTTCTCTTAATATAAAAAATTGGGCAAGCGCGAGTCCGACTCGCGCATGAAGGGTTCCGTACCATAATCTATAATAAGTTTGTTGTATGGGAGCCCCCCTTAAATATTTATTTTATTTTATTTTTAGTATTTGTTGTTATAGCGGCAATAGAAATACATCATCTGTGAAAATTCCAACTGTCTAGCTATCACCGTTCTTGAGATACAGCCTGGTGACAGACGGATGGACGGACGGACGGATGGACGGATGGACGGATGGACGGATGGACGGACGGACGGACGGACAGCGAAGTCTCAGTAATAGGGTCCTGTTTTTACCCTTTGGGTACGGAACCCTAAATAATAATATCGTCCAAGTGCGGGTGGGACTCGCGCACGAAGGGTTCCGTATTTTTATTATTATCTTATTTATCTGTAAGTTTGTTGTATGGGAGCCCCCATTAAATATTTATTTTATTTTATTTTTAGTATTTTTTATTATAGCGGCATTAGAAATACATCATCTGTGAAAATGTCAACTGTCTAGCTATCACCGTTCTTGAGATACAGTCTGGTGACAGATGGACGGACAGACGGACGGACAGCGAAGTCTCAGTAATAGGGTCCCGTTTTTACCCTTTGGGTACGGAACCCTAAAAAAGAGTTTATTTGCCTCATACTATAACATGAGATAGCAAACTTTCGGAGTTTCCTCACCAAAATGACAGTAATATCATCATAAAACGAGAAAAAAAAAATACCCATAAAAATATTTGTACCTCGATTAAGATCACCTTCCAGTCTAAACGTCGTCTTGACAACAGTCATTTTTTGAGAATTCTTTCCAACATTTACATTCAGATGGCGCCACCGTCGTGAAAATGTTATTTATCTTCGCCATCATCGTGTACTTATTTGAACGAATGAATGAACGACAGTATAGCTATTTTCTTTGTCTGTGTCTGGGGGGGCGGAATCGGGAACTCCAACAAATTGTCATGATGACGTTTTCGTGTCGTGAAAGGAAATCGAACGAAACGAAGTAGTTTATTACTCATCTTGTACATAGTTAATTGATTTAAATTGACTGTTGTTTCTTTGTTTAAATTTATAAATAAAATTGGAATAATATCAGTTTTTTTTCGTTGGGAGATTATAATAGATACTTTCGTAATGGCTGGTCACAAGTACATCAATCCAAACAACTTGTTCGAGGACGAGGAAGACGTAGATGACGACACTTTTGTGAACGCGTATAGGAGTCGGAACCCTCCACCTTCTGCCACGTCTCGGCCTGCTAGTTCTGCCAATACAGCGTATGGAGGTCACATAGCAAATCTAGAAAGACAAAGGCAGGTAATGCTTGAGAGACAGAGGGAGATCGAGCAACGCACTTTAGACTCATCCGCGCGCAGTGTGCAGTTGCTTCGAGACTCTGAGAACATCGGCATCGCCACAGCCGAGGAGCTGGCGCGGCAACGCGAAGCGCTCGACAACACCAATCGTCGCCTCGACGAAATCAACACCAACCTCAATACCACCCAGAAACATCTCAACGGAATCAAATCTGTGTTCTACGGTCTGAAAAACTACATTTCTGGTAAATCTGAACAAACTCCGTCTCGCAGCCAGGCCTCTCCCAATCCCCAAGGCAGCAGGGTTGGTGCTAGCAGCAGTAGCAGTAGATTAAATGAAACTCTAGATAATTTAGGACCCATGAGTACTACCGGAGGAGATAATTTCAGTTCACATCCATCCACACGCCTAAGAGGATTAAATGAGCAGACTATGATGGAGCCTGTGACTGATAGTGACAGAGTCAACAAAATGCTGGATGCCAACTTAGATGAGATGGTCCATGCTATTACAAGACTCAAAGGCCTGGGAGCCGCTCTTGGGGACGAAATCGACCAACAGAATGACCTCGTAGACACAATCCAAGACAAGGTTGAAGGGGCCGATATTAAGATTGGCCGACAAAATAAACAAATGAATAAATTGCTTGGGAAATAGTGTACGGCTTATGTAGAGAGAACTCTTACGGGCATGAGGTAGCATATGGGCTGATGTTTTTAATGGACAGATGCAAAAAATTATTATTGTCAGTTCAAATTCACTTGCCAATGAAGGTAATAAAAATCTATCTACATGTAATTCTTGTACCAACCAGTGGACACTTAATCTACTTGTGGTGATGTGACTGTGCACATAAACATTAAGACAGAATGAGATTTAAAAAATAATAATTAAGTAGAGGTTTCTGTGAATAGGCTATTAAGTACAATTATCATGCAATTTTTTTATTCCTGATTTACAGCTGTTAAACCTTTGATTGCCAAAGATGGCTGTGGCCGTCAACTAAAAGTTGTGCCAATGACGACATGTCGGTCACAGCCGTCCAAATTTCATTAATCAAAATGTTTGTGAATTTTTCAATTCCTCTTGATTTTGGATTTGGAGCACTTCTTTATTTTTTTGCTGTGGTGTCAGTGCACGTTAAATAGTTTCACCACTTAAAAATCACTGTACTGATGTAAAAAAAATATATCAAAACTAAAATTATATAAAAACAACAAACATACTGATACATGGAGTAGAATATTACAACATTTAGCAAGGCTTTGTTTTCATGCATAACATCCTGATCTAGTGTCAGTTTTAATAAAATCAATACTGATAGTTATTAGCCTTCTGATGCTGGTATAGTGATATATACCCAGAATTGAATATAAATTGTAAGCCTTTCTCAAACAACAACCAGGCTAGTGGTTGCTTGTAACTTTAGCTCAGATGCTGATCCAGTCCGACAGGCAGAGTGTAGCTATGAACCCACCCACCTGATGGGCTCCGTATGCTTGAGGGTATTTTTCAATTTATTTGCCTGGTTGTGAAAGTGTTCATTGGCAAAGCTTTAAGACCAGCTGAAGTTGAAGTTTGTTTTTAAAAAAATTGCAAATTTATTAAGATAACAGATATAATAATAGTATTTCACATTGTAGTAAAAATAGAATATAATGCTATAATTAAACTAAGTTTTTTATTATTGTCTTTAGAGGATTTAGAATTGTCATATTATTTATATTATATTTTTATTAACTTATTAGGGTTTCTATTTCTTTGGTAATATTTGTATGATAAAATATGTAAAACAAACATTGAAATATTACATATAAATATGACTGATAGTAAACTGCAAACTGCTAATAAGTGTTATCAGCATATTAATCACCAAAAGCATGTTGTTAAGGATATCCTATAAAATTTTCCTCATTATTTTCTATGTTATGATTAAAAACTTTATAAACAAACTGTATTTCATATTTAATAATTAACTGATACCACCAATACCTAACTTTGATTGAACTTTGATTTTTATTCTCTATAGTGAATGTTACATCACTATAATAAAATTCATTTAATGAAGTTTACAATCAAAACTAATTGTAATTCCACTAATGTTATAAAGGCGAAAGTTGTATGTTTATGTGTATGTTTGTTACTTCTTCATGCTCAAACGGCTGGACCAATTTTGATAAATAGGCTAGTTAACTTATGTCAAATTGTAATAAAATAATGTTTATTCCGTATAGTATTTAGCAAAGGAACAAGCGATATCGATTTGTTAGCGATCCCGTAGGATGAGCGGGTAACACCACAACTAAAATGCGGTAAAGCTGGACCCCAATCGTTCATAGATATTTTTCTATTGGGCCCATAGTTACAAGGAAACCTCAAACCACAGGAGCGTAAGGAAACTGCTGTAGTTTTCCGTAATTAAGGCTGATTTAGACGAAGACAATTTTGAGACGCCTAAATTACGGCGCCTCGAAAAGGCACCGTATAAACAGTTTCCGCGCCATTTTTTCGCGGCATGCCAGCGCTGGCGCGGAATAGAACACGGGCCTATTTTTTGGCGCCAGTGACCCCCCCTCCGCGGCTCTCGCTGCCACTAATGACTGGTACTGAAAAAAAGTACTGTGTAAACACGACTGGCGGCGAGATTTAGGCGGCTGAACATAGTCATTGTCTAAACGGTCGGAGGTGTGCTGTGCGGTAATCACTGGCGCCGTCATTTAGGCGTCTCAAAATTGTCTTCGTCTAAATCAGCCTTTATAGAAGAAAAGAATTATAAAACGGTCATTCTCCAGATTTGTGTTCTAATTCTAATTAACGCGTCGCTTTTTTTCTACTTACTTTTCAATCATTTTTATCTGAAATATAGTAACATATCGACCATTGAAACTTAAATGTGGATAGGGAACTTTATAATTATTAAAGGCTCATTACTTATCAGCAAATTAAAATTTATATGACGCGTGAATTAGAAAAACAACGTGTTAATTAGAATTTTTGACTTTTTGTATGGCGCGTTAATTAGAAAAGCGACGCGTTAATTATACAAATTCAGTTATATTTTTTTAAATTAAAATAAAAACGTTTCGTGTAATAATATATGACTGATATGGTGACAGTTATATGATATAAGCTATGTTTTAAATAATATGAAAGTACCTAAGTACTCAAGAAACAAGCACACCGGCCGTTAGTTACTAGGTAGGTTAGGTATGCAATTACGTATGTAAATTGAATTATTATGATTTTATAATAAATAATTTATACATGTACCCGCCCTCGCTACGCTTGCTATATTATCTCCTCCTTCTTGCGTTGGTTGCCTCATTGCTGAGGGTCGTGGTCATTCCCGGATGATGCGGCGCCATCTGTTGCTGTCAGTAGCCGTGTGTAGAGCATCGTGTACTGTAGTGCCAAGGGTTGTGAGAATCTGGTCTGTCCAGCGTATCGTGCCTCTTGGTCGCTTGCCTTCAACTTTTCCAGTGATTGTCGTTTTTCCAGGTTATCACTGTCTTTCCTGGCAATGCGATCAAAGTACTCCAGAACCCTGCGAAGATAGGTCGTCGACAGTTTAGTTCGGATCTTGAGTTGGGCTAAGATCGGTGCGTTGGCGTGGCATGCGCAGCATTCTTCTCCAGCAGAAAGCATCAATTCGATCACGGTCCGCTTTCTTCAGTGTCCATGTTTCTGAGCCGTATGAAAATAGGGAGAACACCATAGTTCGGACTAAGGTAGTCTTAGTGTTGGCGGAGATGTTCCTATCCTCCTTATGATGTATTCGCCGTACATATTGAACAGGATTGGTGAAAGACTGCAACCTTGTCTTATACCCTTTTGGAAACTGAAGGGATTGTATGACGTCTTATCTATTCTCACTGGTCCTTGGCTGTTGTAGTAAAGTGGCTGTAGTGTAGAAGTGCAGTGAGGAGGCAAGGAACACCCAAATCGGTCAGAATATCCCATAGACAGTCCCAGTCGACACAGTCAAAAGCCTTGCGGTAAAAGTGTGCGGTAGTTGTCGCATTTTTTCGTTGGACCTTTTTTGTGTAACGGGATGATGACGGATTGGGTCCAGACTTTTGGCCATCTGCCGTTTTGCCATAAGTGGTGGCAGATCTTGTGCAAGATATGGCTGCTTTTATCACCCAGAGCTTTGAAAACCTCGGAAGTAATGTCGTCTGGTCCTGGAGCTGTTTTAATTTTAAAGCGATCGATTGCTGCTATTATCTCTGATTTGAAGATGTTGGGCTTCAGGTTCAGAAGTCCCCAGTGCAACCGAGTGTCGGTGGATGTACAGGGTCTTTTGTACAGCTGCTAATAGTGGCCACGCCAGTGTTCTGCAATTTTGTCAAACCCATGCAGCGGTTGCTTATCGTGATTTATAATGACCCAGAACTTGGGTTTGAACTTTCGACTCAGCAGGCGAACTTTCTTGAACAGATCCGGGGTTGAAATTTAAGTGGACGCGACTCGACTTCTCGTTATATGCTCGTTCTTGTCTCTGCGGCGTTCCCTTTGAATTGCTTTACATAGTTTCGAGTATTCCCTTTTCACCTTGGAGTCTTGACGGGCATTAATTTGAATTTCTTTCCGGCGCTGAATTAGGTTCCACGTTTCCTCAGTGATCCATATGGACCTTCAACAATCCCTTCCTCTCTTAGATACGATATCCTCAAAATCTTCATTTATTACCTGGACTCAGCATCACCTGTCCGCGGTGGATCTAAATTCATGAGCGTCGCTTCCGTCAGATTCTGAAAATGGGATCGCTCTATTGGATTCTAAGTTCTGGGTTTAGGTCACGCGTTACGGTAAACGGTTTTGAGACGAATGGCGAAGGAGGTAACCAGTAACCGCATTCAGCTCAAGGGAAGGTTTTCACATTTTTGACAGATGACTTCCAGCGCTTGTCTACCAGTACGTAGTTTATCCGATTCCTAAAACGACCCAGGTTCCAGGAGACTTCCAAGTGTAGAGTCATCTTTTGTGATGGTGAAAGAGTGTTGAAGTAATGGTCAGACACAGAACACAGAACTCTGCAAGCCTCTGACCTCGTTCGTTCCTAGAGTCTAGACCATATTTTCCAATGGTGTCTAGGATTTCATGGACTATTTCTGAGCTTCCTGTTTTAGCATTCCAGTCTCCCAATACTATTGCGATTTGCCGGCTTGGTATTCTGTCTAGTTTCCTCTAGTTGATATCCTCTTCCGTGGACCGTGTTGTAAACTTGCACGATGTCGAGAAGACATAAATTGGTGTTCAGCTTCATTGTTATTATTCTATCAGACACAGGGTTTATATTCAAGTACGAAATATTGTTCATGCCTGATGGTGCTAATATATGGAAAAACCGCTTCGGCTAGAATTTTCCAGCCCTGAGAAATACAGCTTGCTACCTGATGAGGTTTTAAAATGACCCCACGAAGATGTGACTATATATTATAGGTACTATTACTATTATATATACAAATCTACTATTAATAATGTAATGCTGTTGATGTTCCAAATAAATAAAATAAAAAATAAATAAAAATCTTCTAGAAAAAAATCCAAACTGATGATTAGAACCGCATGGATGGTTAAATTCTAATTAACGCGTTAATTTTTGATGCGTGAATTAGACTTGTGAATTAGGGATTCTTGAAAAATACAAAATAACTTTTTATAGGTACATGTAATAATCTACAGAATCTAGTATCTATTAAATAATGCGGCCTTTAATGTACACTAAAATTCTCTGCGCGATAGAGTTACTGGTTGATTTTTAAAACGTGAACGTGTTAATTAGAAATTTCGTGAGCCAAAACGCGTGAATTAGATACTTACATTCATAGTCCGCAACCCGTACACAGCTGACACAACCATCCCACACGGGGCTCTGGGCACGACTGACCGCTTCACCGAAATGCGTTAGTGAGATCCGTACCTACTTTCAGAGGACTTGTGTGATCACAACCGACCGCGACGCGTCAATTATTATACGTTTCGAGACATAGTTACTAAAATTGATATCTTTGTGATATATTATTTGTATTGACTAGGTTTTTTTTGTGCAATTAAAACATGTATTCTTTTGTTTAATAATCTTGCTTACATTGTTTTTTCTTCATGTATATCATCAGGAGAAATTGCTATGTAAGTAATTTGGGTAGTGGGACGCGACGTGTCAATTAGGAGAATAGGACTAAGTTTTTTTTTTCTACCCGAAGGGTTTTAAATATGTTCTTGAAAATTCATGTACAGCTCAATACGAATACCTGCTACCATAAAAAAATATAAGACATACTTAAATCAACAATTTTATATTTTTAAACAGCGAAGACAAGCAAAAATGTACGTCTGGAGAATGACCGAAAAGACATTGGAATGTTTTTGGTCAATAAAGTAGGATAAAATCAGGGACATGACAATGATCTGGATATCGACAATAAAATACTACTTGTATTTTTTTACGTTTTTATTCAGAATCTTAAATACAATGGTGGGTACTAATGTAACAAGATGCACCAAGTGCTGACTAATTACAATATCAATCTTATCATCTACCCTGACATGAATTAATACACCTGGTCAAAGAAAACATCATCTACAACCGTCTCAAGAATCATATCATTGGCATCTACATCATGCACTTTCATGTGTTTTTGCAGCACTCTCTTATTGGCCAGAGACTTGCCACAAATATTACATGTTATCTCCTTGTTCGAGTGAGATTCCCAATGGCCCTTCAAGCCCGAAGCTGTAGCAAAACCTTTGTAGCAAATGTTGCACTTATGAGGCCTGTCTGTTGTATGTGTGTGGGCAATATGCACCAACAGGGAATGCTTAGTTGAAAAACTTCTATCACAGCCTTTATTCTCACACACAAATGGCCGAGGTCTCTCTTCACCAGTATGAGTGAGACTATGCACTCTCAAATATGATGCTCTTGTGTAGGTCTTAGGACAATGAGGACAGGCAAACTTTTTCTCTCCATTGTGACTTCTAATATGCATCATTAAAGTTGATTTGGCTGTGAAGCTTTTTCCACATGTGACACAGACAAACAGCTTACGGTTATTTGAATGAGCTAGGCGAAAATGCTCTTTCAGCGACTGCCGAGATTTGTAAGTCTTGCGGCAAAATCCGCATTTGAATTGAGCAGTTTCTTGATGTGAAATGGAGTGCTGCCTCAAACCATTAGAGGTGTAGAAACGTTTTCCACATTTTGGGCACAGAAACTTACGTATATTACTGTGCTTAACCATATGGTACTTTAACCCATAAATTCTGGTGAATGATTTGGAGCAAAAAGTGCAAGCATATCTTTTCTCTCCTTCTTTTCTAGGTGGCTGCTGAGCAGATGTTATCTCGGTAACAGGAGGTAGTGGGGTTACTTCCTTATTGGTTGGAAGAGGGTCGAAGTCTAAGGTGGGCTGGCTATTGAACAATGGAATTTCATATTCATGGTCCTGATATACAACATTGATATCAATTGAGTCCATATCAGACCTCTGCAGGTTAGAAGGCGATGGTTGCATAAAAATTCGAGACAACATAGAGTTTGCTTTCAAGCAATTCAATTTGAAATTGTAGGATACTAGTGCAGTTGATACACATGTTGCACACATTCCACTAGGCCAGTTCTCTTCGTCATTATTCTGCAAATAAATAAAAATATATCATAATACAGAAAAATCTTATAGGTACGTGAATGTCCTTTCGAATCATCGAATGCTTACCTCCAAACAGTTCAGGAATACTAAAATATCTATAAGTTTGATTTTGCTCATTTCATGTTCGATCAAATCTTGTACGTTTAAAAGCATTTCGGTCTCCGACTCAGTGAGACATGTACGACAAATGTTTTTCGTAAGAGGCAATATCAAGCTCGTGAACTCCATGAGTGCGAAATACGTAAAAAACTTATAACTGGACGTATGACACCTGGACAAGCTATGCTATTTTCCCCTCTTAAAGAGATAACATCACGAAGCCGTGAATATTATTCGCATTCGCTTAAATAAATAAAAAATGCATTAAAATTAATTTAAATGCGTCTCCCATTTTATCGAAAACGTCATAATTTTCTTCTTTAATTAGGTTAAAACCATTCACTCAATTTACACCCCATTCATTTCATTCGTTGCTAAGTATTTATACTGTTTGAGATATTGTTTAAAACGCGTCTATTTCTAAACATTGTAAATTTAAGCGTTAAACACATGACAATTTCCGACTTTTACGAGTCTTCTATCTCTTTCATAATCATACGCTTTCTTTTTAGAGTGACGTGCGTCGTGGGCAACCTGGACTGCCTCGACTTTCTACTCTTTTACAAAATATTTTCATGAAGCTATCACTCATAACAAGTGTTACTAATAGAAACAAGGAAGTCCTTTTTTACCGAAGGTAAAAATATGTACTTAGCAATCGAAAAACAGTGTTACAGAACCTAACCTCAAACGGCCGTGACAACACCTCAAACTTGTTTAATTCGTATTAAATTATTTTCATTTAGTGTTTTTAACCAATTTTATTTTCGATTGGAATTTAATGTGGTGAAAATTTGAATGGTTATATTAGTATACAGTGTAATCATCAGTGGTAAATATAATTCCAGGTAGATAACGTTGAGATTTCGCAATGAGTCGGTTTTTCGCAACTGGGACGGACTCCAGTGAGGAGAGCTCAAGTGAAGAAGATCAGGTAGTGCGCCCAGCAGCCCCCGTCTACACCGTAAGTTCACATTAACGTCTGTTTCCCTAACCTTTCTATGAATACAATTTGTAAGCGGATTGTTTAGATAACATAATACTGTATACTTCACGCTTTTTATGTTCTGTAAGGCGCTAACCTTTGCGAGATAACTCAATTTATCTAAAATAAATTTAATAAGTTTATAACTTCGCTCAGTGATTATTGATTCACTTCCAAAGATATTATTCTAGCATGTTTTATTTGTTAGTGTTATAGTAATTCTGACGAAATATTGTGCATGTTTGTTGAATACAAACACATATGATTCATACTTAAACTGATAATTAACACTTATTACTACTGTAAAAAAAAAAACTTATTTCAGTTCAGTGATGATGAGGAGGAAACAAAGCGCGTTGTGCGCTCCATGAAGGAGAAACGGTACGAAGAATTAGATGGAATCATCCACAATATCCGTAATCACCGCAAGATCAAGGACTTCTCCTCGGCCCTGGCCTCTTTTGAAGAGCTCCAAAAGGCATACACAAGGGCAGCTCCGGTTGTAGCTAAAGAGGAGAATGGCATTGCTCCTCGTTTCTTCATCAGGGCTTTAGTGGAGCTTGATGACTGGGTGGCTGGAGCCTGGGCGGATAGAGACAGTAGGAAGACTCTGTCCAAGGGCAACAGCAAAGCCTTGACATCCTTGAGGCAAAAGCTGAGGAAGTACACTAAAGATTTTGATGCTGAGATTAGCAAGTTCAGAGAGAACCCTGACTTGCCTGATGATAATGAGGAAGATGAAGAGAGGAAAGGTAAGTTTCTATTATCTTTACTAATTCTTTTGTTAATATTTGGATAAGTAAAGACACATTCATTATTTATGGTTGGGTTGGGCCATGGATATTACTATTAATATGAATATATAACCATAAATAGGTACCATAGATAGGGTATGATTACAAACAGAAATTAATTTATTAAATTAAACTCACAGCTCACATCTAAAGCAAAAAGTATTCTTTTACTAATTTTACAAATGTCGAAAATGACTCATTGGCTATAAACCAAAAAAAAAGGGGTAATACCATTCAAAAGTGCATTTTTTTAATTTTTATTGCTTCCTACCAAAAACCGACTTACACGCTAAAACAGTCTGCTATTGAAACAACATTTTATGCCAAAATATAATGTTTTTGTCAACTTTTAGATTCCTCTTCTGAGGATGAGTCCGAAGATGAAAAGAAACCTAAAGAGAAGGTGAAAACAAGGCGCTCTCCCGAACCGCCACGCCGCCCACCGCCAGTTGACGATGAGTCCAGTGACTCGATGGACTGGGGTTCCAGCTCTGATGACTCCAGCTCGAGCTCTGATGATGAAGCCCGTGGTGCAGCCACACTCCGTGACAAGTTCTTGAAAAAGACCACTGAGAGAGACGAGGTATGTGCAGTTGTTTACCTATGCAACATTATCATTATTATATCACCCAAATGATGTTCACTCCTGGGACCAAGGAATATCCTAGTATCATCAAATCATGGGGTTGTGCACCACTCTCATCTAACGTTGCCGCGATCCTGACCAGATCGTCAGTCCACTTTGTTGCAGGCCTTTCCACGCTGCGTTTTCCGGTAAGCGTTCGCCATATACAAATCTTCTGTTCCAAGGGCTGGTTATTATCCTAATACTAATATACTAGAAACTTATGTAGATTTCCACCCTACCACAGTTAGATTCGTAAATTAGCCTCTTGAGATTATATAGCTTTTCAAGATTATTAATATGCTTTTTTTCAGGATGAAGAAAAAGATAAGAAAAAGAGCAGGAAGGGCCGCGAGCGTGGAGCCAAGATCGGCAAGAAGGACCAGGCTGATGATGGTGGCGAGTGGGAGACTGTTCGCAAGGGTGCCGCCACCTCTGACAAGCCCAAGATGTTTGCTAAGGTAAGGGTAAATTAGTACTAGGTTCTTCTAACAGCTATCGCCGAAGATCCTTGGATTTTTTTGAGATAGCTTATGACAGTTAGTGCCTCATTCTTCTAGCCACGTTTATCTAAACTTGCGTGAAAGAAGATCATATCACTGTAAAGCAATATTGTACCATTCACAAGGATTCAAGGAAACATCCTGTTTTATATGGGAATTGTTCTAACCTCATATAAAACGGGGATTATGTTTGCAAGGGCACACAGCTATACGGAGCGGGTTTATATCCAATTAATAACTGGATTGCTCTACTGAAAAATAAAAATAGAATGGCATTGACCAATCTGTACTTAATAAGCCACTTATGGTTATTTTCTCTCTTCCAGGACAGCGATATCGACGCAGCCTTAGTAGTGAAGAAGCTTGGCGAGATCAGTGCTGCACGTGGTCGCAAACGTACCGATCGACGCGCGCAGTTGGAGCTGTTGCACGAACTACGAACTGTTGCCGCAGCTCACAACCTGGGCGATGCCTTGCAGCTGAAATTGCGGGCTGCCACCGTCGCCTCGCTGTTCGACTACAACCCCAAGGTATAAATAAATAAATAAATATCGGAGAACCTCACACAAATCAATCTAGTCCCACAGTTAGCTCTATGTTATCTTGTGTTATGGACACTAGACGACGATAAACATACAAATATGACCCAGGCACAAATATTCGAGTTCATCACACAAATATTTGCCCTTGCCGGGATTCGAACCCAGGACCGTCGGCTCAGTAGGCAGTTGCTTAACCACTGCGCCAACCGCGTCCGCGCGCGTATTTTAACAACACTTCCTGAACGGTTTCGAAGCTTAAGTGTAAAGGCATCTTCTGGGTAAAAATGCTATATTATAGATCTCGTTCTCACATTAATCTGGTGAGATAAGACTGCGAAGAGAAGGTCAAACGCAAACCTCTAGGCTCTATTGTATATATTTCATATTCAATCCAATCCAATTAAAATAATTTAGCTAGTATTACATTGACGATTAACATTTACAGGGCACTTAGGTTTTTTTTAAAATTACTGTTGTATTTACTGTGCTTTGTTTATGCTATACAATTTCTTTAGGGTTTATATTTTGTGTTAGTGTATCATATTTTTTTTTTTAGGTTTCCGACGCCATGAAGCCCGAATACTGGTCCCGTCTCGTCGAGAACGTCGACCACATGGTCACTTTACTTCTCGCACACGAAGACATGTTGCTGAGCGAATCTATCACTGAGGAAAACGAGGAACTAGTAACTCCGCCATACAGGGTCCGCGGCTGCCTGCTCACCGCTCTAGAGCGCCTGGATGACGAGTTCACTAAACTCCTGAAGGAGTGCGACCCTCACTCCAACGAGTACGTCGAGAGATTGAAGGACGAAGTCCGTGTCTCAGCCTTAATTGACCGCGTTTGTCTGGTCGTGGAACGAGACGGCACTCCGCAGGAAATCTGCCGCGCGTACTTGCGCAAAATCGACCATCTGTACTACAAGTTCGATATACGAGCGGTGAGAAAAGACCTGCCGCCCGGAGAGGAGACATCGGTCAAAAAGATGGAGCGTCTCTGCAAGTATATCTACGCTCACGACGAGTCCGATCGGCTCAGGACGAGGGCTATCCTGTCCCATATGTACCATCACGCGCTGCACGACAACTGGTTCCAGGCCCGAGACTTACTCCTCATGTCCCATCTCCAAGAGACGGTGCAGCACTCCGACCCGAGCACCCAGATTCTGTACAATAGGACCATGGCTAACTTAGGTCTCTGTGCTTTTAGACGCGGGAATGTAAAAGAGGCGCACGGTTGCTTGGCCGAACTGATGATGACCGGAAAGCCTAAGGAGTTGCTAGCGCAAGGTTTACTTCCCCAGCGTCAGCACGAGCGCTCGAAGGAACAGGAGAAGATCGAGAAGCAACGTCAAATGCCGTTCCACATGCACATCAACTTGGAGCTACTCGAGTGCGTGTATCTAGTGTCGGCCATGATGATCGAGATCCCGTACATGGCGGCGCACGAGTTCGACGCCCGCCGCCGCATGATCAGCAAGACGTTCTACCAGAACCTGAGGGCGAGCGAGCGGCAGGCGCTGGTCGGGCCGCCCGAGTCGATGCGCGAGCACGCCGTCGCGGCCGCGCGCGCCATGCGCAGGGGAGACTGGAGGGCTTGTCTCAACTTCATCGTCAATGAGAAGATGAACGCTAAGGTATGGTCCAAACTGTTTTTACTTTGATTTATAACTAACTAGCTGTGCCCCGCGGTGTTACCCGCTCATCCCACGGGAACACTATTTTTTTCGGGATGAAAAGTATCCTATGTCCTTTCCCGGGTCTCAAACTATCTCCATACCAAATTTCATCTAAGTCGGTTCAGCGGTTGAAGCGTGAAGAGGTAACAGACAGACAGACACACTTTCGCATTTATAATATTAGTATGGATTAGTATGGATTCAATGTATTATCTTCATTACTATTGTAATTTCAAGCTTTGAATTTATCAAGATAATTTCAAGCTTTGAATTTATCAAGATAATTTCAAAATAAATTATTGTTGATGTTTTCAACAGGTGTGGGACCTGATGGTCGGTGCCGACAACGTCCGCGCCATGCTTGGCCGTCTCATTCGCGAAGAATCGCTCCGCACCTATCTGTTCACCTACGCGCACGTCTACGCATCGTTGTCGCTCAAGTCTCTAGCTGACATGTTCGAAATGCCGCGCCAGAAGGTAATTGACTATAGTTCACATTTCCGAGCAGAACTGAATCGAAAGCCATTTCGTTCGATCCAAACGAAAACCATTTTTTTATACCAACTAGTTTTAAAAGTACCTACTTAGAATGTGAAGGATGGATACCATAGCCTAGGCTACATATCCGGGGATTGACGGATTGTACCGATTGTAACAGTGACACATGATCGGCAGTAGGATGACTATAGTAAATCCTATAGCATTCCCGATCCCAATAGATCCTATGTATCATACCAATGTGTGTTACCAGTGATGACTTACGGCACCGAAACGTGGTCTTTCACTATCGGCCTCATCTCAAAGCTCAAAGTCGCTCAACGAGCAATGGAGAGGGCTATGCTCGGGGTGTCTCTACGTGATCGAATCAGAAATGAGGAAATCCGTAGACGAACTAAAGTGACCGATATAGCTCACCGGAATAGCAAGTTGAAGTGGCAATGCAGATGGCCGATGGGGCCGAAAAGTGCTCGAGTGGAGACCTCGGACCAGCAAGCGCAGCGTAGGACGTCCACCTACAAGATGGACAGATGACCTTATAAAGGTCGCCGGAAGGCGCTGGATGCAGGTCGCTTCCAACCGGTATATATGGAAGTCCAAAGGGGAGGCCTATGTTCAGCGGTGGACGTCCTATGGCTGAGATGATGATGATGATCATACTCGGGATCAAGGTAACATTATATCTGATAATACTCCAAATAAGCATTCACAAATCTGCCCCAGGTCCACTCACTGGTGTCGAAGATGATCATCAACGAGGAGCTGCTGGCGTCGCTGGACGACCCCAGCGAGTGCGCCATCCTGCATCGCTCGGAGCCCACTCGCATGCAGGCGCTCGCCTTGCAACTCGCCGATAAGGTAAGGAGTTGGCTGTTGCGTGTCGATGATCATCAACGAGCTGCTTTCGTCGCTGGACGACCCCAGCGAGTGCGCCATCCTGCATCGCTCGGAGCCCACTCGCATGCAGGCGCTCGCCTTGCAACTCGCCGATAAGGTAAGGAGTTGGCTGTTGCGTGTCGATGATCATCAACGAGCTGCTTTCGTCGCTGGACGACCCCAGCGAGTGCGCCATCCTGCATCGCTCGGAGCCCACTCGCATGCAGGCGCTCGCCTTCAACTCGCCGATAAGGTAAGGAGTTGGCTGTTGCGTGTCGATGATCATCAACGAGCTGCTTTCGTCGCTGGACGACCCCAGCGAGTGCGCCATCCTGCATCGCTCGGAGCCCACTCGCATGCAGGCGCTCGCCTTGCAGCTCGCCGATAAGGTAAGGAGTTGGCTGTTGCGTGTTGATGATCATCAACGAGCTGCTTTTGTCGCTTGACGATCCTACCGAGTGCGCCATCCTGCATCGCTCGGAGCCCACTCGCATGCAGGCGCTCGCCTTGCAACTCGCCGATAAGGTAAGGAGTTGGCTGTTGCGTGTCGATGATCATCAACGAGCTGCTTTTGTCGCTTGACGATCCTACCGAGTGCGCCATCTTGCATCGCTCGGAGCCCACTCGCATGCAGGCGCTCGCCTTGCAACTCGCCGATAAGGTAAGGAGTTGGCTGTTGCGTGTCGATGATCATCAACGAGCTGCTTTCGTCGCTGGACGACCCCAGCGAGTGCGCCATCCTGCATCGCTCGGAGCCCACTCGCATGCAGGCGCTCGCCTTGCAACTCGCCGATAAGGTAAGGAGTTGGCTGTTGCGTGTCGATGATCATCAACGAGCTGCTTTCGTCGCTGGACGACCCCAGCGAGTGCGCCATCCTGCATCGCTCGGAGCCCACTCGCATGCAGGCGCTCGCCTTGCAACTCGCCGATAAGGTAAGGAGTTGGCTGTTGCGTGTCGATGATCATCAACGAGCTGCTTTCGTCGCTGGACGACCCCAGCGAGTGCGCCATCCTGCATCGCTCGGAGCCCACTCGCATGCAGGCGCTCGCCTTGCAACTCGCCGATAAGGTAAGGAGTTGGCTGTTGCGTGTCGATGATCATCAACGAGCTGCTTTTGTCGCTTGACGATCCTACCGAGTGCGCCATCTTGCATCGCTCGGAGCCCACTCGCATGCAGGCGCTCGCCTTGCAACTCGCCGATAAGGTAAGGAGTTGGCTGTTGCGTGTCGATGATCATCAACGAGCTGCTTTTGTCGCTTGACGATCCTACCGAGTGCGCCATCCTGCATCGCTCGGAGCCCACTCGCATGCAGGCGCTCGCCTTGCAACTCGCCGATAAGGTAAGGAGTTGGCTGTTGCGTGTCGATGATCATCAACGAGCTGCTTTCGTCGCTGGACGACCCCAGCGAGTGCGCCATCCTGCATCGCTCGGAGCCCACTCGCATGCAGGCGCTCGCCTTGCAACTCGCCGATAAGGTAAGGAGTTGGCTGTTGCGTGTCGATGATCATCAACGAGCTGCTTTTGTCGCTTGACGATCCTACCGAGTGCGCCATCCTGCATCGTTCGGAGCCCACTCGCATGCAGGCGCTCGCCTTGCAACTCGCCGATAAGGTAAGGAGTTGGCTGTTGCGTGTCGATGATCATCAACGAGCTGCTTTTGTCGCTTGACGATCCTACCGAGTGCGCCATCTTGCATCGCTCGGAGCCCACTCGCATGCAGGCGCTCGCCTTGCAACTCGCCGATAAGGTAAGGAGTTGGCTGTTGCGTGTCGATGATCATCAACGAGCTGCTTTCGTCGCTGGACGACCCCAGCGAGTGCGCCATCCTGCATCGCTCGGAGCCCACTCGCATGCAGGCGCTCGCCTTGCAACTCGCCGATAAGGTAAGGAGTTGGCTGTTGCGTGTCGATGATCATCAACGAGCTGATTTTGTCGCTTGACGATCCTACCGAGTGCGCCATCTTGCATCGCTCGGGGCCCATTTGTATACAGGCGCTTGCTTTTGTAATGCAACTAGTAGATGGGGTACGCACACGCACCATTAACAAATTCTTGCATCTCTTGAAATTCCCACGAAATTTCTGTTGCCGCTATAACAACAAATACTAAAAACAGAATAAAATACAACAAACGTCATCGGTTGCGTTAAATTTGCACCTCATTTGTATGCGGCGCCATACATCCCAAGTGCAAAACTCGGCCAGTTGAGATGGGAAAGGTGTTTGTACGGAACCCTCGGTGCGCGAGTCCGACTCGCACTTGGCCGGTTTTTTAGCTTTAAGACCACCCGGTGTTTACCTCTACTATACTACGATTTCTAATTCAAGACCAAAAAAACTACCACAAGGTTGCTACTACAATATAATATTTTTACAATAGTAAATTCCTTTTTCTTTTTTAAACACGCTAAGATTATTTATTGATAATAAAACCGACACCTATGAACAAACAAAAATCCACCACATGCTTCGTCAATTAAAAATAATGCATGCAATTCACAAAGTATATCCGCAACAAGCTTCGTCAGAATCAAATGACATGAAATAAATCCGCAACACGCCTCGTCAAGGAAAACTTAATCTCTTAAATGGCCCTGAGAGGGGTCTCAGGGCCATATTTGGTCCAAAAGTCCCCATTATGCTAGCAGCATTGCCCCGCTGAATGGCAATGGAGACTTGCTGAACCAACCATGACCCAGAGCGAGGATCGTTGCCCCTCTCTCTCAATCGCCGCCCTAAATCCCTAAAAAGCTCGCGAGCCTCACTACCCCAAGGTCCAGCCGTTTCCACAGCGACGGGTACGAAATCGTACATCGACTCTAAGGCTGCGTACTTGGCGTGTTTCATCTTAGCGGCTGTTTCCGCCGCTGAACCCGCCAACCTCGCGGTTTGCCTCAAATGGGACGGAGCAAAAGTGCTAACGCACGTTGCGTCCCATAAAAGACAACGCCCTCGCTGCCATGGAACCAACGTAAGTCCGTCCGGTCTTTTGCCATCCGTTCGAGATAAACCAGGGGGCTCCAACACACAGGGGATGTTAACGGACACCATGGCTCGGCGGACAATTTCGTTAAATTATTTTCGTTAGATTATTTATTTATTGGTAACTTTAACTCTATGTTTTAACAAAATAACTAGAAATATTTATTATTACATAATTACGAAAGGAAATAATAAAAACTTAAACATCGGAGATTTTTGGTACAAAATCTGGTATTGTACTTGTAACATTGTGCGTTTGGTGCAAGCCAAGAAACAAACTCAGATGTCATTTAAATGTTGTTAATTTTGACAGTGACGTATCTGTCGTAGTTTTTTTGGTCTTGAATTAGAAATACGAGTTTACTACTGTTATATGGTTTTTTATTGTATTGATTTAATCTGTTTATTTCATCCAGGTGGGCAACCTGGTGGACTCGAACGAGCGCATCTTCGAGAAGCAGGGCTCGTTCTTCCAGCGCGGGGGCGCGGGGCGCGGCGACGGCCGCCAGCGCGGGGAGCGCATGCGCGAGGGCGGCTGGAACCGGCGCCAGCGCAACCGGCGCCGCGACGACGAGCGCTCGCACGACGAGTGAGCAGTGGAGCCCCACCCTGAGCGAGCCGCGCACACTAGACTGCGGGGTAATTGCGGCTATGCTGAACGTTGCCCGCCATTTTTTGATAATTCAAGAGGCCTTATTCCTTTTAAAAATTATTTTTTTCATATTATGACGAATATATTGAAAATTTCAACCAACTTTTTGGAATGAATAATACTTTTTCCCGAGTTCTAGGTAGTAACGTAGCTATTTCATGCTTTCATTGCGTGCAGTCGAAAATAAGTTTAAAAAACTAATTTTCCACGTGAATTTTGTCAATTTCGAGTAGTTTTTCGAACAAAAATTATCAATGAAAAATACAAACTGTAGGTTTCAAATATATACCAATAAATCCCAATAGCCCTGTTTTAGGTAGTAACATCAATAATATGTTAAGAAACATGTTTGATCATAGAGAAAAATGTCTAAACAATCAGCATTTTAAAAGGAATAAGGCCTCTTAAATAAACGTTTCTTGGGGCCGGTTTCGTCGGCCATATTTAAAAATGGCGTTGACAGCTGGGGTTTTATAGAATAACGTGAAATTCCCTGTACAGTCGAGTTCATTTACATCTACACACTTACGAGAACAAAAATATCTGAACACGACTTTATGCTCCTGACAATAGGGTCGTGTTCAGATATTTTTGTTCTCGTAAGCGTGAAGATGTAATGAACTCGACTGTACTAGTGCATTAAACGCACGTAACTTACGGTTACAGATCTATAAATTTATATAACCGGCTCTTAGTATTGTTATTGAGTACCCAAAGCACTACTATGTTTGGTAAATTACATTTGATTAGAAAAACGGCGTACGACCGAGTCTAGGTGCAATTACCCCGCATTTATTATGAAATGTATTACAATATATAAATATGTATAAAGAGCTTGCGCTCGCTTGGAGTATTGTTTTAGATCCACCGTTCAATCTGTCACATTTTTTATGGCTCGGGTCGATCTTCTGTAGCCTTGGTTTCACATCGCATTGTAATCGCAGTGTAATTAATAAAGAATACAAAATTGGTCGCAAAATGTGTTTTATTTGATTTAAACTTAACAATACTTTTTCGGCGACTTAGTAATTTGAAACAGAATACAAGGAATCAACATATTTTCCATATTAAAAATAAAAATACGCAGAAACGTAAAATAAATAAGTATGGATAACTTTGTTTTCATGGATGTTCAGTTGTGTCCTAAGTTGATAGCAATGTATTAAGTTCAATAAGGTTTTTTAAGGTTCATAGTGAGCATTGGAGGTGATTTTTAAAATATAAATATTATATTTAATGTTCGTTTGCAACGTCTGTTCCTTGGTAACCATAAAAGGCAGTTAAAAGTACAGGAGTAGAAAAATATTTTATACTTATTGTGTGGCTAAGTTTATCTTGTACAAAACTTGTCCTTTAACTCCTAAACGTATTACCTTAGTACAAACACTGTTTGCTTCGCCGTCCGACGGCTACACGCCCCAGTCAGCTAGACTAGCCCTTTGAGCGCCAAGCGGCAAAGCAATTCACCGTGCCACTGACGCCAAACCAAAAAAAAAAGTGCTCCAAAATCAACAGATTGAAAAACACAGATAGTGGCTTGAATTAGCATGTTTTTGACCATTGAAATTTTTGACGTCAATAGGCGTCAGTGGCACGAATTCCCGATGACGTGATTTGCCGTCTTTGGCGGTCAAAGGGCTAGAGATGTGCCGTTCGTGAGAAAGTTTCCCGACTTGTATGGGGAAAGAACGTTCTCGAGAAAGGCACAATTCTCAGCTAGACGGACCGATAGAGCTGAAGGGCCACTTCGAAGATCGAAAAATACAAGTTTGTAGTGGCATTCATCGATGTCTCGTCTAACAATATTTGAATGAGCGGGACGGCATGATACGAAGTTAACAAACCCTAGCGCCAAATAACCTTTAATTTTTTTCCTAATGCTTTGTGTGTCGATATTTGCATTGTTAATTTGAAAGGCTTTACACACCTTAGTTACCTCTATGTGAAACCGTTAAAATTCACATCTTACAGCACCGTAAGCTACCAACTGGGATTATTATTCCCATTTCGAACACAGGATTATTTATAAAAGGCTTTTTTTTTTATGTCATAGGGGGCAAACGAGCAAACGAATCGCCTTTTTACCGTCGCCCATAGACACCTGCAACACCAGAGGAGTCACAAGTGCGTTGCCGGCCTTTCAAGTGGGAATACGCTCTTTTCTTGAAGGTTTGAAGGTCGTATCGGTCCGGAAATACCGCAAGCGACAATTCATTCCACAATGCAGTCGTGCGAGGCAGGAAATTTCTAGAAAAGCGCACAGTTGTGGACTGCCAACTATCTAAGTGGTGAGGATGAAAGGATTGTCGCGTTGAACGATGGCGGAAAGAAGCGGCAGGAATCAATCCGAACAACTCCTCGGAGCACTCCCCGTTATATAAGCGATAAAAGATGCAGAGAGAGGCTACATCTCTACGTAGCGCCAGGGCGTCGAGCCGATCTGAAGGCTATCTAGCCTTAGGCATAATTTGATATGTTTACGTTTATTTCAGGTTATACCTACTCCTGCTCCCGTCCCTGTTTCTGTCTTTAATCTGAGCTTTTATTGAAGTTGTGTTGTTCGGGTATCTTGTCGTCAAGCCCCTTTTCCCACTGGGCACGTGCCCAGGGCTCCCAATCTCACGTGGGGGATCCCAACAACTCCCGAAAAACATACATAGACCTTATAGAGTGTAGGGCCCCGGCATGCCTGAAGACGGCCTTGCTTGTCGTTGGGAACAGCTACCTTTTTCCACTTGCACTGGTCGCACCACAGCGTGCGCTGGTCTATGTTGTACAGCCTGCAACACTGCTTAGTGCCGGAGTGCGCGCTACTCGGCGTGCTCTCGGCCACCGACAACCGACCGTGTATCTGCAAACAAACCAATAGTACATTGCTGCAGACGCCGGGAAATAAGGGCTTGCCGGGTGAGTAGGTATGGTATGGGAGGCCGGATAGTGATACGAAGCCGGCAAACCCTTTTCACGGCTAAGGCATGTATAGTGCTTCTCTCAAACATATGCAATGAAATAAAAAGAAAAACCACTTAAAAAAATATAATTCAGCTGTTTATCCCGTTCATGAACACAGACGCCATGTTTAAAAAAAATTACTTCCCTTCCCGGCCTAGGCCTTCAATTTTGTATGAAATTCCTTTACAGTTCTCTCGAGTTGTTCCGCCCGAAACGTGACACTTCGAAGCCTGTTATATTATAATATAACGCACGTTATGACGACATTTCATTGCATGTTTGAGAAAAAGCATTTTACCCTCCATACCGAGTTTTTTTTGTTGCTGATTCGATTAGCAGGCTGTTATCGTATCGTAAGTCGCTGTGTTGCTGTTGTGGTGGATTGGAGTAGGTTATCCGCGCGCAGCGTAAACAAACGTAGTGATTATGTGGTGATTATATTAAATTCTCTTTGTACTAAACTAACCTAACTAAAGTTACCTAAAGCCCGCTCCAGACCTTCCGATCCGATCCGACCGATCGGAAGCAATCGGATAATGTATGGAGCAGTTGTCCGATTTGTCGGAAGAAATCGGATAATGTGTAGTGCAGTTGTTAGGAAATTTCTTCCGATAAGTCGGATCGGATCGGAAGGTCTGGAGCGGGTTTAAGACACATAGATGGCAGCATTGTAAAACCGTTTAGTTTGGTCTTAACAGAAAACATAGTTATCAAAATATTTTTTCGTTAAATATAAATAATTATTGGAAATATGGTATTATTATTAAATTATATTCTAGTTATCAATGCATATTAGACAAAGGCACCAAACCGGATTTTGACGTACGTAATATTGTATGATTCATCGATGGTGTAATAAAACGCAAGTTTGTAATGGTGGAAGTGGAAGGCAAGATTTTGGAGCATTGACGTCGTTCTTATAATTATTTTATGAAACTTGATTAGTGCCGCATAAGTATGGTATTCATGCGGTTAAACAAATAAGATATCATATTATTTCTGATAAAGCCTATACTCGATAAAATTGCGAAGTGATATTTGACAGATAGTACAATGGCTGCGACCAGGAGACTTCAAAAGGTGAGACATCGCTTTTACTTGCACGGTATCAATAATTTTCTAGAACTTTTCTTGAAATTGTTCCCTTATATCACTTTTTAAAATAATGTTACTTGTAATATCATTTGGCTGCCTACTTGCAAAGCGTAAACATAACTAACGAATTGGTTAAGAAACTGGGAAATTGAATTAGCAGTCTGATTGTATTGCTTCGTTTCGTTTCAGGAATTAAATGATATAAGACAGTCTGGATTAAAATCCTTCAGGGACATCCAAGTAGATGAATCCAACATTTTGACTTGGCAAGGATTAATTGTACCAGTAAGTATACCACGTTTACTTGCGTATATCCAATGGGAATCAGAGTGTAAATTTGTAGGCCAAATTTCAAGTTACTGACTTATATGACGGCGATAAAAAAAAAGACTTGAATTTTTGCTGCTTAGAGTTTGTATACGGTGTAGGGTAAAACAAGTGCTGGAGACCCTAAGGCTAAAATAACTATCATTGATGACAACCAATTTCACAGTTTTGACTATTTTAGCTGGCACACTATATACTAGTTCATAGTAATTTTTAGTCAGTTATATTTGAACTTTATGGATTTGTGTAAATAAATGTGCCAGATTTCAAGTAGTTATTTACTATCTTTTAGAACCATAGTTGTATTAAAATGCTACCATTTTATAGGATAACCCACCCTACAACAAAGGTGCTTTCCGGATTGAGATTAACTTCCCGGCTGAATACCCATTCAAGCCGCCCAAGATTAGCTTCAAAACAAAAATCTACCATCCCAACATAGATGAAAAGGGCCAGGTCTGTCTGCCCATCATCAGTGCTGAAAACTGGAAGCCGGCAACCAAGACTGATCAAGGTAGGACTAGCTGTATTTCATAATCATATATATTATGTATATAGTTATATACACTAAATTTGACCTTTCATTCTGATGCCACAGCAAGAAAATTGTGGTGGATTTTAGAGGGATCCAAAAATTCTTGTGATTGTTTGAAATTTTGTCATCACTGGGCATTGGAGTTAGTGCCACAATTTTCTGATGCTGTTTCTGACTGTGGCATGCCAAAGGCATATCAAATAAATGTAACTTCTTGTAATTAATTATACAAATGAATGACAAATGACGTATTTATATTTCACAGGAGATACTCATATTTTATTTTAATTCATTTCAGTTATCCAAGCCTTAGTCGCTCTTGTCAATGATCCTGAACCAGAGCATCCGTTGCGTGCAGAACTTGCCGAAGAGTTTCTCAAAGACAGAAAGAAATTCACAAAAAATGCAGAGGAATCCACTAAGAAACATAGTGAGAAGCGGCCTACAGATTAATCTCTTTAGTTTAATGTAGTTTGGATTAGCAGCAGTGGGCAAGTCATGTTGCTATATACTGATTTACATCATTTATTTATGCTATTTACTAAGTTTTCCTGTCCTTATTAAGTTACCCTGAGAATTTGCATTTGTAGTCATAATAATTATATTTTAATCATTATCATAATACACATTATTTAAGTCACAATATTGTAATTCAATCTCTAAACGGCCATTTGGCATTTAGAATTAAACACCAAAAATAGTGACAGACTGTACAAGATGACAAACTATCGTCTTTATGTCACCACTGCTGGTAATTCAACTATATCTTATCTACTAGCATTGAAATGTAGCTTTTCACTACTATGTTGCTTGTAATAACTATTGTGCACAGATTTACGAACACTAAGAAATTAGTGAAGGAGCGGAGATAAAGCTTAAAGTTAATGCTTAGTGTTAAATTAGAGGTTTGGAATTGTATTTAATAAGTCAGGGAATGTAACTGGAAAGTTTCTTGATTCAACCATTTTATTATGTCTGTTCGGAAATACTTTGTAATTGACCGTAATAGACAATAAATATATCTGTTCATATTTATCTTTGGTACGGGAAAACCTTTTCCTTGGTGTCTAAAAGAGTATCCTAAAGGTATTAGTCATCTTATCAGGCAATTTTGTAAATATTTGCATAAGATGGAAACATTTAAAAATTAAAGCCAGTGAATTGAGATGTTCGAACAAAACTTAAATGTTAGAGGTGTTTTCTTAATAGTAATATGCATTTTTAAAATAGTATGATCAATGTTACTGTGAAGGCTTTGTTGGAGTTTTGATACTTGTAACCTGTCTATCACAACCTGCGGCAACCTATAACTGTTGTGTACACTATTGACTGCATTGTATAATTGTTGGCCCTAAATGTTATGTGAATCTGACATCCTAAAATTGTATTTCTTATTAATATTTAAATTAATATGTTACTGGGTTACTACAACAGGTGTGCTGATCAGTTCAGTGAGAACTTTAAATATATATTTTTTCCGAATTAAAACTAGTTTGTTTTAGACACTAATAACAAATCCCCATATATAAAGCTTAAAATTTATTCTGTGAATGTATAGACATCTTCTATCGGCTTCACATCGGCAGTTTCCTTATTTGGTTCAGGTATTCTTTCAAATATTTTTCGATTCTGCCTTATATTGTTGTGGTTTTCTGCGATTCTGTGGGTTTCTTTGCTGTGTGAGTCTTCGTTAGTAAGGTTCTTTGGTAAATATGACTTTAAATTACCTGTAAACAAAGTATCAACACTGTCATAATATTATTCCCACTGGGTAAATAGAACGAGTTTATGAACTGATAACTCTTAGGAAATTCGAACTTTGCATCATGTTGTCCTGCTCATTCAAATCTGGTTGAAGATTCAAGTCAATCTTCCGATCTGAGTAACTCAAATATTCTAAAATTAAACTAGGGAGCGAACTTTAAACTACTAAGAGGTAAGGGTAACTAGGTACCATCAGCGACAACAGATTCGAATAAGGTGCGATGATTCTCGGTCACAATATTATTGCACCGAACCTCGTGACGTCATGGCGCTATCCATTGCATTCGCGAGGTGCACAGATAAAATTACAGAGTAGTAAGATTTCTAAACTTATCATACTTTCTATTTTGGCCACGCATTCGTCCAAATATGTCTTCTTATTGGAATCTCGAGACAAAGTAGGCTGGATAGCCAGCGTGTAATCCGGCCCGTATTGGGGCCAGTGACTATGTTCCGGAATGTTCTCGTCAAGTGTTACTCCAGCCACCAAGGCCGTGAGAGACGTCCAGAGACGAGCGGCATTTGCGTGATTGTAACCACCTGCAAATAAAGTAACTGGCTATACAAGGACATACAAATTTATGATTTCATATTGTACCATGTCCATATTGAATGGGTATTCAGAGATTGCATTAAGGCAACAAGTTTTTATACAAAGATAAAAACTTATTCATGATATGTTTTGGCGAGCTGAATAGTACACAAAGTCTGGGCAATCATATTTTTATCGCATTATTTATTATAACACGATAAGAATGAATCACATAAAAGTACGTGAGCTGACAGAATGCGATTCTCGTTATATATCTGTCCCGCTCGCTCTTACGCGATCCAAATAAGAACCTCTCAGTTTCACCCAAACCCGAATGGCAATCAGAGAGCTCACGGACTGTACGAGGGGTATTGCCCACGAGGAAAACATCGCTGTTTTTAATAAACTAGTGGGTAAAACCCTTCCGTATCCATAATAAGAAATTATACAATCACTAGCTGCGTTACCCGCGTTCGGTTTAAAAAGGCATATTTGTTAATCCAGGGTGTCAAGCTCCATACCCATACTGTATTTTATCAAAATTGGTATCCGTTTGAGCTTCAAGAATTAACAAACACACTCACTAACTTTCGCCTTTATAATATTAGTGATAGTATTAAAATCGAGAATAAATAGGTACGCATTTTATAAGCCCGCATATTCGACACTACACATGTGTTCGAGGTGTACCTAGGTACCTAATGCTCGCCTATTTTGCACCGTGCAATGAAATGTTGTCATAGCGTGCGTTATAACAGGCTTTGAAATATCACGTTTCGGCGGAACAACTCAAGAGAACTGTACCTACTTACAGGAATTTCATACAAAATTGAAGGGCCGGGAAGTATTTTTCTTTAAACACGGCGACTGTGTTCATGAATAGGCTAAACAGCCGAAATATTTTTTTAAGTGGTGTATTTTTTTTATTTCATTGCATATCGACGGCAAAAAGCGAAAACGCTGTAAACGCCAAGGGAATTCATTGGCGTTTACAGCGTTCCCGCTATTTGCAGTCGAATTATGATTGAGAAAAGCACTATACATGCTTTAGCCGTAAAAAGGGCTTGCCGGCTTCGTATCACTATCCGTCTATACCTACTCACCCGGAAAGCCCTTCTTTTCCAGTCTGCAGTAGGTAATGTACTATTACTTACCACCGCCCAGAAACATGGTAGGCCTTTCCTTAGCAAGCACCATCTTCACGCACGCGCTGTAGCCACTCGTCGTGACGCAGGCACCGCCGTTGGGATCCAGTGCCAAGGCGTCCGCGCCGCACTGCAATACTATGGCGTCGGGAGCGAAGTGGGAGAATACTGATGAAAATACCCTGGAACAAAAGTATCAACAAAAATAACCAATGTTTATTAGTTAGCATATATGAGTATCCCATTGATGGGTAAGGGCATCTGCCCTAAGAGTTCCACAACTCTGGATTCAGATTATTGATTTGTGTCATTATCAATTACAAAATGATTGATGAATTATCTGAAATGTACAACTGATTATTTTATCCAAATGAAATATAGTAAAAAATGGTAGTGGTATGGCGATTTAGATTAATAAAAAAGGGCATAGATATTTACAATGGGTAAGCCGGTGGGAACATTCTATGTCCATAGAACAACACTGCTGATAAATGTAGCTAAATTTCTCACGCTTTCAAACTCCTCATTCTCTAATATTGCGTTTGATTTAGATTAATTTATTACGAAACTAAGATGACAATAAAATAATATAATAATTTGATATGACACTATGGAGCTGGTCTCATACTCACGCGGATGGTGGTCATAGGAATAGGAACTCTGTAATAAATAAAATAACGAATAACCTACCTGGTTTGGGCTCTTTAGAATCATCTTGGTGAGAAGATGACGGATGTTCAAAAAAAATACAATCATGAATAAAACTTGTCACAAAAAATATTTTTGATATTACATTAATTAATTACGTCAACTTACTTTTCAAACACACACTCCATTGTTTCATCAGAGTAGAACGCATGTAGAGGTACATTGCAACAGTAGCCCTTGCCGGCTAGGGTGCCTATGTCATTGATGTCCCCTGTTCCGGGGTAGAAGCCGGGCTCAAACTTGTGGATGGACAGGGTGAAAACGGATTTGCTGAGATTGTATGCATCTTGTACCCCATTGCCTGTTTCAAAAAATAAAGGGCTTTAATAAACTGTTATTACAGCCAACAGATGGATACAGAATTGCACATATACTTAAATTTGAATTAAACTGGGATCATAATTTAGGTAAAAGTATGATAAGAACCAACATCAACACTGATCAACAGATATTTGTTTATCTCAGTACAAATAAGTTTCTGCTCTGCACCAATTCAAGTATCTCTGTTTGGCCCTATGGTTGACTGGTAGAGACTGCCTTTTGATATTACATCCATTTGTACTAACATTTTTTTGTGCAATAATGTTTAAATAAATAAATATTTTCAATATTTGTTTCTCTTAATGTTGGTATGATACTAGAAGTGGATCTAAACATGTTTGTCTCTGACAGAATTCCACTCAGTCCTAATGAGTGTTGTTGGCTTAGGTGTAAATATGCCATAGACACATAATGTGTGTCACTGGCATGGCTTAAGAGTACTAATGCCACGTAAAAAAAATGGTGTTTCACCAGCATAGCAGTAGGAATTCTTTTAACACATGTAGACAAACATGTTAATTTACCAAACAATGAGTTTTAATAACTCAGCTTGTAGAAATTAATTTACCTTGTTAAAATATTTACCATGATGTACATCTAAGTCAATGTACAGGACTTTAGGGAACTTTTGTCTCAGATATTCAATACCCAGTACAATGTCATTTACATAACAGAATCCTTCTGCACCATGTCTGAAAATGGACAGAATGTGTTTGAAAATTGAACACATTTTAGAGATTTTCAACTCTGGTGGGCTCATAACATCTTCTCAGCTGCTGGCCCGGCTTATTGTACTATAAAAGCGCCTTGCGGGGCTCTGTTGGTGTTTGGGGTGGGGTTGCACCCACCTAGCGGGCTCTATCGGTTCCTGGGGTAGTTTTACATTTTTAACCTTGGTTGTGAAAGTGTTAATATTGGCTATAGCTGGAGCCTTTTCGTAATAAATAAGAATAGCAATTTGATATAGAGTGTAGATACCCCTGTACAATGTAGATAATTAATTCCCTTAATGCACCCACTGAAACTGGCTGAACTCTGGAATTCTTGACATTGAGGTAAATATCAGAATATACCTTTGGGCATGATGCCATCCTCCACACCAGTTCAAGACTACACATGTTAAACCCAAAGTAAGGCACCTAGCTGCTGTGATTGTTCCACCAGCAAGAACAGAGACTAACTCTGTCATCTTTGATATTGGGGGACAATCATATCCTGAAAACAAATTAATAATTGTATATTATAAATACATAGGTATAGTTAGAATAGAATAGGATATCTTTATGTGCATAAATGTGGTACAATAGGTGGTATAAATGTAGAAGTTTCACACAATTTACCAGTATCTGGCATGCATCATAAAATTCAAAATTAACATGGTTACAACTTTAAATCCTTTAAAACCCAAATCAACGGCAAGTAACTGAACAACAGTAGCTCTTCGGATGCAACATGCTAAGCAGCCTGTAACTGTCTAACAAAAATAATTCTTATACAAAGAGAGGTAGAATTATTTTTCACTATAATAGCTAAAGTACTCCTGAACAGAATAAAAACCTGTATTAACCACTTTTTTAATGCATTTTTAAACCTGATTAGTGGCAGTTCTTTGACATTTTTGTGTAGTCTATAATATATATATACTAATTGACATACAATAGGAATTATGACTATATAGCTGAGTTTTTTTTGCCAGCATAACTAATTTGTCAGGAAACCTTGTATTAAAGTTGCATGTGTCCTTGCCAGCTTTAAACAAGTGCAGGTGTGTCTTTACAAACAAACAAATTTAGTAAATGTACAGACAGGGCACAGAGAGTAATCCAAGTTCTTTAAACAATGGTCTACAGGATGTCTCAACAGGCACATTACAAATAGCCCTAATACATTATTTTTGTGCTACTAACGCTCTCTGAGCATGGGAGGAGTTGCCCCACAGGAGAATGCCGTACCTAAATAAAGAGCAGACATAACCATGATAAGCCTTGATGACAACACTTTTTGTGCTATTCTATGTGCTCTGACCTGAACTGTCTTAGTTAATTATCGTAGTTAAATAGGTCAATGAATGATAGGAATATAATTTACCAATTCCAAACTCCTCATCTTCATTTGTGGTCATGTATTCCTCATCTACTTCTGACAATGTTTTCAAGTGATTTACATATAATTCTGAATGGAATCTTCTTAAGTCTGCATCAACCGCTGGTTTTGATCGTACCACTGTAACTTTCTGAAGTAAGCCGTAGGCTGTGATCAGATTATGTACCATCGAAGCCTGTAAGGAAATTTCGTAAATAATATGGAATGTAAACGGCAACATATAATCTACATACATAGGTAAACAACATACACGACCGAGTACGGCTGGAAGCCGGTCACATTCTTGAATTAGGTTCTCATCACATACGTAATAAATGTTTTTAGAATCCATACTTGATCCAATTATTTGAGAAAAAATAAATAGTCATAAATAAACCGCGAGAGCAACTTTTTTGACAGCATTTTATTAATTGTTGCTAGTAGTAAAAAATAATTGTTAGAAAAAAAACATAACAAGTGCGGCTTACCTGTGACCATTTCTATCCAGCATGGACACAATAGACATGCTGGATCATGTATAGTTGCCCTTATTTAGGCATCATTACGAAATTTATACTCGTCTATGGATAATAGAATGTCATTCATTGGTTAACATTTTATTTCGATGGCCAATGAGAAGAAAGGTAATCGTAAAACGAAAACAAGCGTCCATTTTCTTTCTCTTGTAGGTAGCTTCTGTATCTTGAGTCAGTTTTAAAAGAAATCTAATTATAATTTATAAATGGCGAAGACTAAGCCGCTGTAGAGTTTAACGGAATACATCGCAGTTAACAGTATTCAAATGTTCCGCTCGTGACATGGAACAAATAATGATTGATCACAGGAAGATTTCCCGCGATCCTATCATGGCAAGGTCTATTACCAAACATTCGTAACACGACGCTGTCTCAGCATTGCGTCTGATAAGACCTGTTCTCGGACGGTCTTTTATGGTCTTTTTGCTGTGACTGTTAAACTTCAAAGGATTATGGTTCGAGGTTAGTATAATTTTACATAACTATCAGTGAAGGCTCAGGTTATGTTGTAGTTACGCTTTGTTCACGGGATACATCTATGACTGAATCTATTCTATTGGTAGCAGTAAAATAAACCATGAACTTTGGGAACCTTGAGGTTATAATGAAATACCTGCTTAATTCTTCTTTATCATTGGCAATGTGAAATCAGTAGAGATAATATATGTTTAAATAATGTAATTTTTTACTTTAATTATATATTTCATACTCCTAAAATAGAAATTCATAATTTTAATCATATAACCTTAAAAAATTAATTATCCTCAAAATCTATATTTTTATATGTAATTAATTTACCAAGGCTGATGTATTTTTTTAAATGGAGAGAACAGAATCTATATATAACTATGTTTCAGCCAATACATTGGCCACCCAGGAGGGTGTAAAGACTCCACACCGCATTGAACTATGCGAAGAGCAGCCTGTCAGACCTACCCGCACATATAGAAAGCGCAGGTAACTGAGGCTTTGCCATTATTTATGTATCCAAATGTCAATCACTCACTCACACTTAATATATTCTGTGCTTAATTTACTAACCTCTTGACTGCTCAGCTCGACGACGGAAAGCTTTGTCCCAGACGAGACGCCAAGCAGATAGCAGGGAGGCTGGGGCACAGCTTTCGGTTGACGTGAGTTGCCTTCTTTGGCGCTCAAAAGGCTAATATGCTACAGTATACTCCCTACTGCATGAATATAAAGAAGTTTTTTTTTAATTCTCTTAATTTATTACAGGATTATAGCTGCTACTCCAACCAAGACTGAAAATGTAGAAGTGAAATCTGAACCAAAAATTAAGAAAATTGATGTTAAATCGAAACCACTGAAAAGTAGTAACGGGTACACAAATATGACCAACGGACACAGTGTGCGCTCCCGAGCGGCTAGGGCTGCTGCCCGAGCTGCGGAGAGCCATAAACTAACTGAATACTTTAAGGAAGAACTGAAGAGTCCTAAGGTGGAGCGTCCTCCGACACCCAAAGAAATAGAAAAGACTGTCAAAGTAGAACCTAAAATCTCAAATGGAAACCTAAATCACAAGTTAACGGAGTATTTTCCTGTGAGACGTAGTGTTAGAAAGACTTCAAAATGTGTGATGGCAGAGAAGATGAGAGATTTGGAACGAGCTGTGAGGGAACAGAGAGAGGACGGGCTAGCAGTGAGTCACTTTTAAACTTAACCTGTATCGGAATTAAAATTCATAAAGGCAAACTTTACTAAAATTACCTACTGAAATGTCCCAGGAAGATTGAAGTCAATACGTCACTGTACTGAACATGCGATCGATAGATGATGTGGTTAGCACAGTGGTAAAGCAACTACCTAGTGAGATGGCGGTCCTGGGGTGGAATCCCGGGAAGGGCAAATATTTGTTGATGAATTTGAATATTTGTTCCTTGGTCTCGGATGTTTGCTATATATTTAAGCTGAACAACCAAGGATGATTATAGGATATATTTTACCTACTATTCTGCCATACTATGTTAAAAGAACGTATCTTACTATGACATCCGTATAATCATACGACCTTTTACCGTAACACGGCAGTATAGGTAAAGACCAAAAAGCTCCTAGTATATATACGTATAAGTATGTTTATCGTTGTCTAACACCCATAACACAAGCCTATCAGAGCTTATTTACGGACTAGATTGATTTGTAAAAAAAAATACAAACTTATAAATATATATTTGTTACAGGTGGCATACTTCGAAGGCAAAGGTCGCGGTATAATCGCAACCAGAGCCTTCGGGCGCGGCAGCTTCGTAGTGGAGTACTCTGGTGAGCTGGTTGGTGTTCAAGAGGCGCGCGAACGCGAGTACATGTACGCGCAGGACCCCGAGGCCGGCTGCTACATGTATTACTTTAGACTGCAAGATCAACAGTATTGGTGAGTTTAATATTTAATTTCAGTCTTGCCTGCTAACCCACCGCCAAACAGCAATGTTCGCATTGTTGTGTTCCGGTGTGGGGGTAAGATAGCCGGTGAAATTACTAGCATAGAGGCATTCTATCTTCGTCCTCCGGGTAGGCAAGCACTTGTGACTCCTCTGGTGTTGCAGGTGTTTATGGGCGACGGTAATCGCTTTCCATCAGGCGATACGTTTGCTCGTTTGCCCCCAAAAGTCAGCACAATATCATTGCAGAATATTTTTCGCAGAATGTTTCATTTCGTAAAAAGCATTCTTTTTCTAAAACCGTCAAGTATTTGGGATTGTTATAAAACAAACCACCCTAACCTAATGAATAGGATGATATTTGCAAGAATTATTAAAAATTTATCAGACAAATAAAAATTCTGTGAAAAGGCAGTATACCATATGAACATGTGGTGGTCACTTCAATTAAATTAAAAAACTATCACGCTTGTCTGCTATCATACATTCTAATATTATTTAATGATTTGTGGATGAGCAATTTCCTGCAAAGGTTGAATTACTACAGTTTGACGGAAGTGCACTATTTTAAAAGTGCTTCAGTGTGTGGGTATAAAGGTCAGAGAAATCATTAGGTAAAGGTCACAAATGGAAGTTTAAATAGGTATAGTTTGCGGCAAACTTTTGGAACTGGCGGACCTGCATTTGTACGTAAATCGGCTACTGCGCAGTCAAGGTTATGCTCAAGAAGTTTGCCGGCTACTGTACAACCCTCTCCACGTTATAAGTGCCATAATTTTATTATTTAGAGCCCTTGCACACAGCGTTCTTTCTAACACACTGTCGTCGCGATCTGGATTCTTCTTTTATAATTCTGTTCTTTCTCTTAAGTATTTCTTTGTATACCCGGGAGCTGCCATCCTAAAACTGATAGTAAGAGTTGGTGTAATTTAATTCGATGAAATATTGTACCACTAACATAATATAATCTTTCTTATACTTACTGTTATAATAAAACCAAGCTCCTGATTCCATTTGAACCTGCCCGTGTTTAATTTGAATTCTTCTCCAATTTTCAAAACTCCTATGTAAAAAAATCTTTTAATTTCCTGTTTGTGTTTGAGGTTACAATAAAATTATATGTAATATTATCGGATATTGCATCACCATTAAACAATGTGTGGTCCCAGTCGGTATTTAAATCGCACAAGTTTACAATATAATTTCTGTAGTACCTGGGACAACTGAAGATTTAAGTCACTACTATAGCTATGAGAGGAATGACAAATCAGCGTTTTTTTTCCTTCACTTTGCCTGCCTTAATCCTGCACTTGTTGTGTCAACTCGCACATTTGGTGCGCGCAATTCGGTCTAACTGAACGTATCCCTGCAGTATTGACGCGACAGCGGAGTCGGGCCGGCTCGGGCGCCTGGTGAACCACTCCCGCAACGGCAACCTGCACACGAAGGCGCTGTGGGTGGACCGGCCGCGGCTGGTGCTGCTCGCCGCCACCGACATCGGCCCGGGCGAGGAGCTCACCTACGACTACGGCGACCGCTCCAAGGAGTCGCTGCAGCACCACCCGTGGCTCGCGCTCTGACGGGCTGCGACCAGTAAGCATATTTTTTTTTCATCACACTTTCTCGTAAACAAGGGTTTATGTGCTAGAAACCCGGGCGGTAAATTGTATATTACGCCCTAGGGCGGTAAGTAATTTTGGTTTTGACTACTACTTGGAATTGCACGATTTAATTCCACCATCCCCGTTTCAACATCGGACAACCAGGCGAGGGGAGCGATTTCACCCTTATGTTGTCAGTTTACCACTCATTCGCACGAAGCGATTTGCTTCATTAATTCTAATGCGAACCGCTAAGGAATGGAACTCGCTCCCATCGTGTGTATTTCCAAAAAAATATAATTTAGGTATCTTCAAGGTAAGAGTGAATAGGCTATTACTGAACCGGCGAGCTACATCCTCGACCCCGTAGTCACTTTCCATCAGGTGATACTGAGGTCAATCGCCGGTCAGTCTGTGAATAAAAAAAAAAACTACTTTTGTATTATTTCCTCCAAAGTGTGATGAAAAACATTGTACGTGACTCTGGCGGTAAAGGAATTCCAAACTCGTGTCATCAAAGCCCTCGCCTTCGGCTTCGGGCTTCTAATAGACACTCGTTTGTAATTCCTAGTTTACCACCCTTGTTACGTAATTTACTATTAACTGGAGCTCCCTAAGCAGTGTGTTCTCAAGCCGTAACGAAATTTGACCAATCACACTGTTTCCACTGATAATGAGTCAAGATTTTAGCACCGATTGGTCAAACAAGGTACGTCGTCCAGATTCGCGTGTGTCTGTTGTCCAATTCAGTAGACAGTTGTCTATTATCGTCTTTATTGATAGTCCGGCCTTTCTTCAACACTCTTATTAGAGATGTGCCGTTCTCAACTACCTACCAACTCGTATTGATACTATTGATAGGTGACTAACTAAAGTTGATCACTAAAGAGTAAAACCTTGATATAATAAATGGTGTGCACAGGGGATTCGTCCGATTATGTCCTCTAGTTCCTTCATGATCCCAAAATTTCAATATTTATTTTTGCCTCTTTCACAGGTATGTTTCCAGAAATCTCCGGTGGACTACTGAACGTTATTTATTAATTTAGATTAATTGTGAAGTTTTCTGTTATGAACTTATGATACTTTGTTTGAAGTTGGACATAATAATTTGTGTTGTTAAGTATTAAGACAAGTGGCCTAACTGCCTGACTTGACGCGAATACATAACGCTGACTTGTATGGATATGCCAAATATTTGTCTTCCGTCCCTTTCGTTTATTGTAACAAATGAAAGAGATATATCATGAATATTAGGCAACCGAATGTACAATGTTACAGCATAAAGGTAGCCATGTTTCCATTGGCTTCCAATTGAGTTTAACTGTGAATGGACTTTAATATAGACGCCACGTTTTAATTATATGAACAGTCTTACCACTAATATAAGTTATTCGAAACATCCATGAAAGTACAATATTTCTAATCCATAACTTTATTTTGTCACAACTTAAATATCACAGAAAGTTCAGAATATAATTTATTATCAGATTTCTATAAATGCATATTTATTTGTGTTCATATATCAGCGAAGTTTACACAAATGTGTAAGTTTCTTTCTATAATTGTCATCCAATACCACAATAAATAACTGACTGTTTAACTGGTGATCGAATCACCTCCAAAAATTTTAATATACAAGAAAGAGAATCCATACTCATTCGAATCCAGTATTTTTTTTTTATGTTATTTAATCTCTGTATTGATCATCCTTGGTTATCAACATGTGTTTAAAGCCGACTATACATAGCTCGTTAAAAAGTCTGTCACTGCCTTCATTATTTTATTTATAGATATCTAGATTTAATTTATCGGGATGAGTTATATGCAACTTACATTAGTAGTAAACTGTTCATACTAAAATTAACGAATGCTGAGTGATGGTACAAATAAATTTTGCGTTTTAAGTGAAATCTTATGAAAACCGTAACAATGACTTTGAGAACATGAATTGACGTCACTGACGTATGGTGCCTTTACGAGAGGCATGAAGACTGGTCCCTTTACCGGCCGAGACGTAGGCGAGGCGCTGTCAACATTACACTTTCGTGTCATGTGTTGGCGCACTTAGTAAAGCGATGCGATGCTAGAAATGCCACTGGATGCGAAATACCGTAAGACATACGAGAGACAGGGATGGTAAGATAACATAAAATAATGGTAATATTAATACTGTTTTGTATAAGATTAAACTCCTGTTTTTAACCTAATCTTTCTAATGATAAGTATACCTGTCTCCAGAATGCATGTTCTACGGTATAAAGGTCGATGGTATCCATGGTGGTTCCAAAACCTTTTGCGACTTCACCTTATTTATTCCTAAGTTTACAGACACGCAACTAACTCGAATAGTGTTGTATTTATCTTTAGCTATAAGTTTATTATTAATTTGAACATTGGAAAGACGCATGGTTGTAAAATTTGCTCAGTGTATTAATGGCCTTTTATAATTTTCGAATCCATCATCCAAAATGTTACAAAGAGATACTGTATCTTCATACATACTTAAATAGTTAATTCGCCCACCGAGATATATAAAAACATACATTACGTTCATCGCACAATTATTGATTTAAACCACATTCATTGAAGTCCAGGGTGATGCAATCACCTTATTAATTTACGTTGATTTTAATCTACGAGTTAGTTACGGAAACACTGCATAGCATATGCTGAAAACGAGAATAATAATGTCAAGAAAGATTCAGGGTGTCATACATGTGCAATGGATCTTCCATAATACCAAATACGTTCGATTTAAGGAGATATATCTTTCGCTTGATTCATCATTCCTGCGGCGCGGAGGCATTCCCGTTAGTGGCTTTGTACTCCGACTGGTAGTGAGGGCTAACCGCCCTGATACAGTTCAAGTTGTGTCTAAAAAGTCGTTTGAGTTGTAACGCAAGTTGGTAAATATATTTGTATTTTTATCCTGTCATATGAGCACTAATATTCTAATATTAAGTGGGAAGAGATATTACCAAAGATCGCAGATAGGTTTCTTTGCAGTGTATACAATTATCACTTTAAAGAACTTTGCTGAACCCTGGACATAGATCTCCCTGCATTTTCTTAATTATAGAAACATACAAAAAGTCCATTTGCGAGACTTGTAGTGATCATAAGCGTATGTGTGATAGAGACTGTGTCCCGATTAGAAAAAGTAAGAGAAAGATTTTTGAAAAATGAGAATATAAAAGAAGAAAAATGTCCTCGTGCGTCGGCGATTTGCCAAGACTGAAATGAACGTTTAAAAATTCATTTTCTAAACGATTTTATTTATTCGAAAATCGTTGACGCACTGAGTAAACTTTGATACACGTCAGGTAGAGAAAATTTAATGTTAAGAAATTTTATATGTCACTTAGTATAAATTATTGTAAGATAGGACAAATGGTGGGTAGCCGTGAATCACCAAATAATTAGATATTTATGACGTCCTTGTATAGGCCAATGATCGCCAGTAATTCGAGGTGAGGCATGGACTGCATTCTATAAATAACCAGCCACACGTTCATTAATCGTATCAGTTTCGTTTTTCGCGATAACAAACACAAAATGTCACTGCCAGTCTTTTATAGGTAAGTCTTGATTGATTTGCTTGCTAGTAAGAATGTTATGAAGTCAATGTTAAAGTGTCATTGACCCCTCCTTCCACAAACATACGTGACGCACTATGATACTGTTATGATAGTGTCATTCTACGATTTGCTATGCAATTCTTCTTTTGTTTCGCCGTAATCTTGTTAACAAGCTATACCTTTCCATCCGAATCCAGTCAAGTGTTGGAATATATTGCACAAAAGAGATATAAAAATTTCTTGTTGGTGTGCAATAAAGAATTGTTGTATTGTGTATTGTATTGTATAAGCATGATAGGCATTTTCGATGGTATGGTCTCATGTCAGCTTGTCACTGCAATATCGGAAGGGAGGCCTCAATGACTATGTGCGCGTTGGCGTGTTATGTAACTGCTACCTTTTAATTACTGGTCGACCTTCGGATTATAAATAGTATTGCAATTGTGCACTTGATTTATAACATTTCTACGTGACATAGGCTAATGTTGCTGGACGGTGTTCTTTCGATCCACTTATGATGCACTTATTTAATAGTACTGCATACGGCACTACAGCGGTTGTTTTAAGTTACTATACTGTCGATAAACCCGTTTTTAGTATTCAATTTAAAAAAAAGTAACGTGGTGCTACATTTGAATAATGCTTGATACTTTCAATGCCAAGAACTGGCTCTGAAGGTTATTTGCTATTGTCAGAAGTGTATGCCCTTACGTCCTCAAGATACAGTTTTAGAGTCATGGATAGATATTGCCAATTTTGTTACTAAGAAAATAAGGTAAGATTCTTGTTACAAAAATTTTCACGAGTGGACGACAATCTAAGACAATAGATGAGAAATTTCAAATTAAATTTGTGTAAAGCACCACTTTAAAGTTCCCTACACGTGATCCGGCAACATCACTTCGCTATATTAGTATTGCTTTCGTAGTTCCTATTCCCGTATACCTAATACTAACGCCTCGTGTGATCCTAACATTAGTTAATTGATATTCTAAAGCCTTATCTCACTAATGGTTTTGGTCTGGTGAGACTGGACTAGATTTTTATCACCACCGTTATTTTAGTGGCGGTAATTTTGGAATACTGAAACTACCATGAAAAGTATCTGAGACATATTCGTAACGAACATGACTTTATGGTATTTTGAGCCCAGTTCGTTAGGCTAAATCTGTCTTTTTCCTTCCAGCTCAGAATTGAATACTTTTTGCTTCACAAGTTTTTGTAATTCTTGAGGCAACAGTAAATTACTCGTCACGATGAATCATGCAAGCCGCGCCGTTGAGTAGTTTTCGTGCTGGTTCTGATATTGATGACCTATTTTCAAAATAAAGCGGGCATATCATTACATTACTCTATAGTAACCTGTAGATCTTGTTTCAGAGTCTGAAAACGATATTTCACATTTTGCCATCTTCCTCTTCTGTCACACTAATGATAATTTTGGGGACGGCACGATGCTGTTTTGATATAATGTAAGAAGAATAAAAAACAGTACACCCACTTCCGTCATTATCGTCAGTTCAAATAGCTATGGTTGTTTCAATAGTCTTAAATAGTGTCACCAACATAATGGTGTATATTAATGCCCGCATAATTTATATCCCATAAAACGCTAGGTTAGTTATATATTTAAATATTTTAATAGATTAATATATTCCGTTCAAACAGTTTAATTATATAATGCATTTTATTTTAAGTTTAACCCGTAAGTACTGTAGTGGGTTAGCAGTAGCACTGATACTGTTGGCTCTAAAGGTTGATTTGTCAGTTAATGAATTGTTAGTTCAGCCATTTATGCCTCGATTACACGAGCTGTCACCTGATACGATGGTCGTATCCTTCTAGCTTAGTCGCTCTAAGAATTGAAAATGATTAATGTTTTTATTCTACCAATATGGCCGCAAGGAGTTGACTCGTTCAAGTGTCAATTTAATGTATTTTGGCTGCATATTGGAAGTGGTATTATCTCAAACCATTAGTATTGGGTTTTTTTATAGTTTTAGATCCGGATCTATATGTGGGGTTATAAAAAGTAAATAAAATGTTATGCACTAGTATGATAAGGTTATTTCTACTTTTATGTTCACAATAGGATCGGATGGTAAAATATAAAAAAAAAACGTGGTTCAGATTATGTATGCTTTAATGTATTTGAGTTGACGTTTAGACTGAAGTATCTTTGTCAATGAGACCCATTTTACGGTTTAAGAGCTAAGAGATCAATTTTGTATGATGTTCAAATAATAAAATAAATAAAACACTGCACTAAGGCTGGGCACGCCAAACTCGCTTATTATATTGTTATATAATAATACGTTAAAATATGTAGTTACTAGGATAATATACAATAATTCATACTTGGATAACATGAAATGTTGGTGGATGGCAAACTTTGGAATTTTATACCTATTTAGTTTTGTGTAGAACGTAAAATATACTACAAACAATCACATTTCCTGGTTACCTAATTTACGAAGTTTTGTCACCGAATTACGCCCTAATCCTTAATCATGTCAAGATAGAATATTTTTGTAAAATGAATAGATTTTTTTAAGGCCGTCTTGAGTGAACTTTACTTTAAATACAGGGCAAGCTGGAAATTAGGGCTCCATTGCAAATTACGACTGCCGTATCAGGCGTATTGTAAGGGCCAAAACACAATTACAAGATACGACATCGCATGTCGTGGAAATGCATAAATCCAAAATGAACTTTATCTTCATGTGACAAGATGCTGAATTAAAATGAATTTAACTATCTCACGACGTCGCATCGTGGCACGATTTCGCGTCGTACGACGATGCCATGTCGTCTTGTAATTGTGTTTTGGCTCGTATTGAGCCCTTGTTTTTGACATAACAATAATTCTGTACAACTATTTTACCTAGCTGTATTTTATAAGATAAATGAATTATCATGGGCAGAGTTCTCTCTAGATCGATGCCTGATTGTTATACCGTGTGTGATGAAAACGAAGAAACAAATACCGATTGCACATGCACATTACATTTAGCAACAGTATTGACGGTTATTTTCCTACTTAGCGGTGTTATGAGACTTATTTATTTTGAGAATAAGGGCACCGTGCACTGCCCAAGTAATAATCAGTAGTGATTGAGTGAAATATAAAAATAATGAACTTGGATGCTCGTGTTTGATTCATAAATTCCCTAATACAACTTTTGTGTTTGAAGCAACAGCCGACTTGATAATAAAAACACAATGTACGCAAAATCAGTCTGTATATTCACGTAACTTATAATAAATAAATGTACACATACACACTTAAGCAATAGTGACGTTGTGGTGCATTTTGAGGTAATAGAGCTGCGCCTGCGACTCGAGCTCCTGCAGCGATTTCACTACTGGCGCCATCTGTGTCACGTGGTCCTGAAACAATATATTTGTTATACTTTCTCGTAACATTTAACATACTATTAATCAATCAATGCACTTTTTAATCTGTTAACCGCCGCAGTCACGATATAATAACAGTACAGTATTCCAAAATCATAAAGACCGTAAATATGGTAAGAAAAACAGTAGATATGTTGGAACTCCCTAGCTGATTATGACCGACAGTAAGTTTGGACTTGGCGCCGTGGGCATGACGCGCTGTAAAACCTGTCCTGTGGCCAAAAGGTTAGACTTAAAGCCTTTATTGACGCTTCATCAAACCGAAATGGGGACAGATGCCACGCTATCTTAGTGTCACAAGTACAAACCGAACTTGGACTTTAAGCTAGTGAGTCATACACAGATAAAAAAACAAAATTAGTCTCTCCTGTGGCCTAAGTTAACAGCTTGGATGCATGCAAGTAATATTTATTCTATGAACGTAGGATTTAATTTATCATGAAAGACCTCTTCTTTCATGATGTTCCATCCTTTCTTCAAATCTTCCCACGTCACAATACAAATACTCTTTATTGCACACCTCCAACATCACATTAAAATAAAAGCAGAGGTAAACAACAGGCGGTCTTATCGCTAAATAGCGATCTCTTCCAGACAACCTTTAGGTAGCGGAGTAGTTGAAAAATTAATGTCCAATTAGAATTTACTTTGGCTTTTCATCAGCACTGGTGCATGTAAGCACCATACATACATGCCTATGATTAGCATTCCGCCAGCATCTGAGCAAAGACAGCTACGAGCGCCCGCTATGCGGCTTGTTGCTCGTAAGTGTTAATATTTCCATACCTGGTATCCACTACCAATTTGCGTTCTCTTCTGGCCGTACACCACCTTGCCGTCGAACTCGTTAGCGGCAACCTTCAGATCCTTCTCCACTTGTTGAATGGTCACGTTCAGATGATCCTCAATGTCAGCCAAGTACTAAAACAGATACCGTGAGGTCGGGTTACTTTAGCCCTGGGGGGTAACATTGCCCACCCATTAGAACCAACTTTATTCATAAGTAAATTCTGTAAAACTATATCTAATGACATATCCACTTTTCGAGTGATCGCTGGTGCTGTTTTTAAAAGTTTTCTTAGTAATTGAAATGGATTGAAATGGGTGGACAATGTTACCCCCCGGGGTTAAGTAACCCGACCATACGGTAAGAACAATAAAGTAGGCATTGGCGTATCTAAAATTATTTTTCAGACAGGGCTTGGGGGGGGCATGGCCATGGCCTTTAAGATGAAGCCATGAATTTCTATCGGTAACCCAAAATCCTGGGGTGGGCACTAGACCAAACTGGGGTGGGCACGGCCCACCCGGCCACCCCCCTAAATACGCCTATGAAAGTAAGTCTCCTAAACTTAAGGATCAAGGTAAGTAAACAATCTTTGTAGAATAGGTAACAAGCATATTAAACGTTGTAATCTGTCTGAAAGTGAAGGCAGTAAGTAAGCTTTCGTAAATATCAGGGTGACTCCACAAAAGTGTAGCCGAGCCGAGATACAGATTTCAGCCCAGGGGTGATCGTTTCCGCACGTATCCGTTTCAGTGGAGTCTCACTCTTAGGTAGTACTTAGTCCACATTAATTTGATGAAATGTAAGTTAAGTCGGAAAAAGGATTTCTCGGATGTCGGAAGAGAGTTCCATTATTTAGCCGTCCTTTTAATTTACGGGGCAAATCGTGAGTCAGTGATAAATATATTATCAGCCACAAGACTGCCTGTCGATAGATGCGTGGCGGAGCGGAGATGTGTAAAATGGACCAATCACATTCCTCAGATTTAAATGATCTTCTTTTTGGCTTCATAAAGACGCAGCCTGATTGGTTCATTTTAATCTGAATCAAATAAATGACTGATTTCGAATACACATCTCGTTCCGTGTTGAAACGGAAAATGTATATCCGCCTGGGATTAAAGTTCTGAACGCAGATACTACCCCAGTCAATACGGTCGACCATTACAAGCGTTACCAGAGCTTGGTGAAATTGGTCCTTAATCTCAACGACTAAACCAGTTAATGGTTCAATATCGATGAAACTGACAAAAGCGATATAGACCTGCATCTCGTTGTACCACATGCAGCAGCCCTTGGGTCTGTCGTCGATCAGGTTGGTGTTCCAGCAGTTGCGGCCGCGCGACGAACACCACTCGCCGTGGTACCACACCTGGAACATTATCCATTTTATAACACCCTGTGAGTATGGTGGCATATAGACCAGTAATTCAATATATTTTTGACATGGGTGTGACTGCAGATAAGCATCGCATTATTGCCTGTTCGGAGAGACACAAAAAATCTACCTCCACTTATTCTCCTCTACTTTTTTGGCTTTTGGATAATCTACTACTTAGTGGCTCTGTGACTTATAGTGCTAACGATTATATTTCAAAATGGTTGAATGACATATTACGTTTTGCAACTCCCATATCTCCGCCATTTTGTAAAATTCGAAACACTGACTCAACAACAAAATTCTGTATAAGTAATTAATATAATTATTGACTATGCTTAAAAAAAAAACGAGAATCGGTTGAGAAATGCGGCCTGTAGGCAAGAACAGTGGAAGATCCAGAAAAACGGACATCCAAACATCTGGATAAAAACGTTGGCCATGCTGAAGCAGAGACGTTTCGCTCGCTCAGTCAATTAAAGAATAACTGCCCATATGTATACAAACAATACACAAGGAAGGTTGAGGGGAAGCGAGGAAGAGGAGGGCCAAGAATAAGTGACATTATACAAATAAAAGAGTCATGTCGTATAAGGAATTCAAGGAAGTGGTATGGACAGAGTTAGATGGAGAAAACCTATTTATCAGCTACTACGAGAGTTTGGGTCTTAAATGTATATGATTTTATGTCTCGTGGTACCATTCGCCTGCGCCAGGTCTTACCTTTTCTGGCACAGAAGAGACGAGACTGATAGCGAGCCCCATGCGCTCGGCACGGCCCACGCGACCAATGCGATGCACATAATTAGACTTCTCATCGGGTAGAGTCACATTGATCACTGGAAAAACGATTAAAATTATGGAGACTTCTTAAGCATATGGTACATTAAAGGAATATTGTTAATAGCGTAAGAGCGAAAAAGGTACGCGTTTCAATATCCTTGATTAAATTTAAAAATTAGTGGTATTGTGTACTCAAGAATTGTACTCAAGAATGTGGTCTATACTGCCAATTGTCACATAGAATTGTAATTCCTGTAGAAGGTTACTTAGGACATATACTCACTGAACGGTAGTCCAGACACGTCAATGCCTCTGGCAGCGACGTCGGTACAGATAAGCAACTTGACCCTACCTACTTGAATGTCTCGAGCTTGCCCTGCCGCCCGTGCTTGCGGTCACCATGGCAACACACACTAACAGCCTGCTTGGTAATGTTACTAGGGACATACAGGGTGTTTGGTGGCTAGATGCAAAGGTTTAAGGAGGTGATAGAGGAGGTATTTTTAAACATTTCTAGCCATATATGTCGTAGACGAAATTTGATATTTTTTTTTTTTAATTGAAATTTCAATAATTTTAGAAAAATACCCAGAATTTGGTAGAAACGTGTTTATAGTGCCCGAATACGCGTTATTTTGTACACACTATCTTTTGTTTCTGATAGTTTAATGTATGTCGGACCAAATAAAGCCACTTTTAAGTGTATTTATGGCATCTAAAACCAAATAAAGGCATATGAAACTTTAAAAAAAAACGTAGGTTGACACGAGCATAATTTTGATGTGCCATAAAAAAAAATAAAAAAAAATCTTTGAATTGTTCAAACACTTTTAAAAACATGCCTATTTATTGTTCTTTCTTTAAAGGTATCAGTCATTCACATCGCTTGCCAAATCTCTGAGTTAAGAGCTAAATACCAAAGTTAGGGAGCACTTCCTAAGAATTCCAAATCCCCGTACTAGTCTTGAAATTTTACTTTAAGTAGGTACCTAGCTAATAAATAACGTGTAAAAAATAAAACAAAAAAGTGTTTTAATTAATTCATTCTAAGCTAATTCTTTTTTATAAATTAAATAAAAATGAATAAATATCAAGTACCATTTTCCACAATACACCAAAGTCCGAGGAGGATTATAAAAAAGCTCTAAACTAAATACCATAGCTTTAAATTTGGAACACGTTATTTTAAGAATAAGAATTTTCTAATTTGGAATTTTATGAATTGCCTTTTTTTTAAGTTTTCACGATAGCCAATTGCAAATTTAGTTCTTCTATGAAAATTTAACAAACGGTTGACGCGGTTTACATGTTGTAGTTAAACATTATGAACCTAACATCACCCATCACAAACCACATTTTCTGGCCCGATCAAAGTTCTGCCAATAACTCCAGCCCACACGTTAACTGAAAACTTCTTTAAAAGGAGACCTGCTTCTTCCAATGAGGATTTGCGTCCTTGTCAGCCCATTAATGAAGGTTATAAAAGTGTGTGATCCCCTCTCTTGAAAACTTTGACTCATCTGTCCAAATGATAGATTTTAAAAAGAGGGCTGGAGTTATTGGCAGAACTTTGATCGGGACAGAAAATGTGGTTTGTGATGCACCCATGTTAGGTTCATAATGTTTAATTACAAAATGAAAACCGCGTCAACCGTTTGTTAAATTTTCATAGAAGAACTAAATTTGCAATTGGCTATCGTGAAAACTTAAAAAAAGGCAATTCATAAAATTCCAAATTTGAAAATTCTTATTCTTAAAATAACGTGTTCCAAATTTAAAGCTATGGTATTTAGTTTAGAGCTTTTTTATAATCCTCCTCGGACTTTGGTGTATTGTGGAAAATGGTACTTGATATTTATTCATTTTTATTTAATTTATAAAAAAGAATTAGCTTAGAATGAATTAATTAAAACACTTTTTTGTTTTATTTTTTACACGTTATTTATTAGCTAGGTACCTACTTAAAGTAAAATTTCAAGACTAGTACGGGGATTTGGAATTCTTAGGAAGTGCTCCCTAACTTTGGTATTTAGCTCTTAACTCAGAGATTTGGCAAGCGATGTGAATGACTGATACCTTTAAAGAAAGAACAATAAATAGGCATGTTTTTAAAAGTGTTTGAACAATTCAAAGATTTTTTTTAATTTTTTTTTATGGCACATCAAAATTATGCTCGTGTCAACCTACGTTTTTTTTTAAAGTTTCATATGCCTTTATTTGGTTTTAGAGGCCATAAATACACTAAAAAGTGGCTTTATTTGGTCCGACATACATTAAACTATCAGAAACAAAAGATAGTGTGTACAAAATAACGCGTATTCGGGCACTTTAAACTCGTTTCTACCAAATTCTGGGTATTTTTCTAAAATTCTTAAAATTTCAATTTAAAAAAAAAATATCAAATTTCGTCTAAGACATATATGGCTAGAAATGTTTAAAAATACCTCCTCTATAACCTCCTTAAACCTTTGCATCTAGCCACCAAACACCCTATACTCACTGAACGGTAGTCCAGACACGTCAATGCCTCTGGCAGCGACGTCGGTACAGATGAGGAACTCGACCTTCCGCTGCTTGAAGGTCTCGAGCTCGCCCTTCCGCCCGTGCTTGCGGTCGCCATGGCAACACACACTAACCTGCTTGGTAATGTTACTAGGGACATATACTCACTGAACGGTAGTCCAGACACGTCAATGGCTCTGGCAGCGACGTCGGTACAGATGAGGAACTCGACCTTCCCCTGCTTGAAGGTCTCGAGCTCGCCCTTCCGCCCGTGCTTGCGGTCGCCATGGCAACACACACTAACCTGCTTGGTAATGTTACTAGGGACATATACTCACTGAACGGTAGTCCAGACACGTCAATGCCTCTGGCAGCGACGTCGGTACAGATGAGGAACTTGACTTTCCCCTGTTTGAAGGTCTCGAGGTTGGCCTTGCGCTCGTGCGGTTTGCGGTCTCCATGGAGACAGACGCAGGAGAACTCGTTGCCGAAGGTTTTGAGGAAGCGCTCCATGTTGTCGCAGTCCAGTTTTGTGCGGCAGAAGATTAAGGCTCTGTTGGTTAACAAGGCCATATTGGTCACCGGGGCTCGGGTATTGTGTCTAGTTTTTATATTCATCTCCGATGTGAGAACGGTATAAAAATCGGTTCTAAATGTGACGCCTTTCAGACCTACATGTGGAACAGAGGTCTAGAACAGACTTAAGTAGGAGTTTCAACAGATTCTTATTAGAAACCAGGTTAAAAACGTTTTAGTTATAACAATTGATTTTGAGGTACCGGTGAGGCAATTTTAAAGTTTTAAGCGTCTTTCAATTCGATGTCGTAACCTACTGTTAGAACTAAACGTTTCGTCGTATTTAATATGATAAGGTATAAGAACTATAAGTAAGTAAAGTTAAATTATGGAATAGCGATGTAAACCCAATTTCGCAATTCCCAAAATCTCGAAGCATAAAAGAGTACTTACGCAGTGTACAATGGCATAATGTATGTGTGCAATGGCAGAAGAAATGTGTGCAATGGCATAAGTAATGTGTGGGCTGACCTGTCCATCTTGTGTTCCCTGATGGCGCGCACGCAGTACTCGCCCTTGAGGATCTTGACGGCTTCAGACAGCGTCTCGGGCGTGGTGTTGCCGCTGCGGATATTGTCTTTAGCGTGCACCTGGTCTGTTGCTATTTGTCTGTAACAAAAATAGTTCATTACATATCTAGGGCGGTTTCGCGAAATTCCGAGGGCGCAGGTGTTTGTGGCACAAATATGTGATCTGGGGCTTTACGAATTACCGCGCGTGGTTTGTGTAAAGTTTTACTTCTTGCCTTGGCCAGGACCTACGACCTACGGTGACGTAAAATATATATTTACGGTCAACGGATTGGAACGCGCACAAAAATTTGGGACGCTCAAATGTTTGCACGCCTGCTTGCAGACAGAATACATGGCGGAGGAACGTTTATACGTACTTAATATTAAGATCTGTAATATGAAAACTGTATTCATGCAAATAAACAATTTTGAATTTGAATTGAATTGAATTGACCAATTTAATTAGTCTCCATCTAGTAAACGAAACCAACCAGGCTGCAGTGACATATAGTGGCGAGCAGGTAAAAATGAGTCGTGTGATTAATGACCCATTCTTACAAAAAACAATATCCAGCCCATCTAGCACAACTATCCATCGCGAGTCTTGTCGCGCGACATAGCGCTACCCGTCACTCTTTCACATTACTGCATCGAAAGAGACGGATAATAATCTTGCGCGAGAAATAGTCGCGTATGACAGTTATGCTAGAGGTGCTGCAGTGGACTGGCCTCGAACATACTACACGCGACCCGCTGAATGGCGACTCGATGGAATGAAACAATAGGCATGTTGACTAATTTTTTTTGAGGATGTCAATCGATTCTATTTTTTATTGTGATCAAATGTCTATATGGGACTGACTACATTTAAACTGCTCTAAAAGTCAAAAATGACCGTCAAAGTTCAACATTCCTACGTAGCGCTAAAAACGCTCCATACAAAACGCGTCAGGCTAGTGACGTCACAGGCTGGTATAGGTACCAATAATTGTATGGAAAAATTAAGAAATTTGTCATTTTCACCGTGAAAAAGTGCGTTTAAGTTCATAGTTGCCATACAATTATTGTTTCGTAAAATTATGAGGATTCTGAAAACATTTTCAAATTTTATTTTGGATTAAAAAAATATCATAAAATTTGCGTACCTTTGAAGTCACATATTTCCAAAAAAGATATATGTTTCTGGATTTTTTTCTTTGTTTCGTGATATATTCAGCTAATTTTATTCATATAACTACAGTACGCTGTAGAATTCAACATCAGTCAAATAGCCTATTCCTGTAACATGATAAAGGTAGGTACACACTTGCGCAGCGTCTCCCAGGAGCGGTCCTTCTGCGGGTCCAGGACGGCCACCACGTGGTGCACCGTCTCCGGCACCGCGTCCTCGCCCTTCAGGTCGATCCACGTCGGGAAGTGCATCAGCTTCTCCTGTATACGCGCAGCAATTGTTAAAACTGACATGTAGATAAGGCCCCCCTGTATGGAGTGTAGAACGGAGGAGCAGCATCTTCATATATCAAAAAGTGTCCGCTGAAAGGTCGTACATTGGTGGCGCTAGTTGTTGCAAGAGAGCTAGGCTAGTTCCTGTTCCTGACAAATCAAATCAGCTACTTTTTATGGAAGTCAAAACGCTGGAATAGTTAGAACGATTTTCCGTTTTTCTTCTATTTTAAATATTTTCTTATAAAAAATCACAACAATCAATCACGAGTCTCCATTTTTATGACGTTTTGACAACACAGAGCAAAGTTGAAATACCTCTACTCTCCATATTGTTGAGGTTTAATATCCTGCAGTTTATGGATGGGAGACAGTATATCTCATTCCAGCTACTCCAACGCCGCTAGTAGAGCCTTTTGGAAAAATTATTTACTTCCTTCTACACTCCATACCCCTGTATCAGCTGCCTGCCCTGTCATATTTTTGAGCATTTTGACGGGTCACGATGTCAAAGCGTTTTAAAGGTAGACAAACGAACAGGTGATACTCCACTTGGTACCATGCTAAGGGAAATATCTCGATATGCATCTATGGGAAAGTTTCTGATGCGGATTTCGACTCAATTCTCGTGAAACTTTCTCAAGTTTCTCAGAACTTTCCTAACTTTTAGAAAGCAGTGGAGGCTAGCAATTGCCATAGTTTCTTTTTTTATTCATAGGGGGCCAACGAGCAAACGGATCGCCTGATGGTGCGCGATTACCGTCGCCCACAGACAGGGCTTGTGCACAAATCACGTGAGGTTTTTCCGGCTACTTTTTGACCCCCCCCCCCCCCCCCCCCTCCCCCCTGGTGATATTTGGTGAGGTTCTTTCCTAACCCCCCCTCCCCCTCACTACCTCACGTGTATTTTTTTTCCACCAAAATTTCGTAAAATAGACTCGCTATTTTGAAGTATTTAACTAGTGAAGACTTATTTTTAACGAAACCAAGAAAAAAATATCGTCTTCTTAGTTCGTTCACTGTGGAAAAATACACGTGAGGTCTCCTTATACCCCCCCCCCCCCCCCCTCCCCCAACGTGATAAATCGTGATTTTTTCGTGACCCCCCCTCCCCCCTATTGAACCTCACGTGATTTGTGCACAAGCCCACACCTGCAAAACTAGAAGAGTCACAAGTGCATTGCCGGTCTTTCAGCCCCGTATTACAATATCATTACTCACCGCCATTTTCTTAACTTCGAAGGCGTGCAGCGTGGCAGAGCACACCACCATCTGCAGACGCCGTCCATCCGACGTGATCTTCGGCATCTGTCGGTGGAGACGCTCGATCAGCTCGCCGTAGCCCGCCTTCAGCAGCCCATCGGCCTCATCCAGGACGAAGAAGCGGCAGTGCGTGAGGGCGAGGTAACCTAGAATAGATCATTTTGTGTAGATTTCAACCGGGTGAGCATTTTTTCACATAACTATTGATTGTCGTGACGTAACGACACACAATTGGCATAAAATTGTTAGCCATAACTCTGGAATTAACTTTACAAGAGTTTTGATAGTAAAATCCATTATCTTAGGTTAGGTTTGTGTTATAAGTTATAACAATCCTGAAAAGTTTTTTTTTCAGAGAACAATAGAAATTATGCTACTTAAAGACTTTATTGGGTCAATATGGTCCTGTTTGAACTAGCTCAAAAAATGGCGCTAATAACTATCACCAAAATAGTAAAAAAAAAGAAGTGCACACAATTCTCAGAACTAAACTCAACCTTCGAGTGTGTCAATAGCCGGGTCCACACAGGGCGAGCGGCCTCGCGAGGCAATTGCCGCGCGCGGCGGCGCGGTCTGTGTGTACGCGCCTCGCCCGCGGCGCCCGCACGTTTTGCCTCGGCCGAGCGCTGCCGCGGCCGAGCCGCGCGCTGTCGGTTGTTGTCCGTGCTCAAAGGTGCCTCGGTCGTTTGCCGCGCGCAGTGTGGACGTACACGTTTTTGCTTCAGTCAGATTATGACAGATAAAACAAAATGGCGTACGACACTTACGTATTACGCGAAACGGAATAACCGTAACTACATATTATGTGCTATTTGTTTGTTTTAAACATAAAAAAAAATATTGAATTACCTTTTTTTGGAAAATTCTTTGTATGAACGTAGCAACAAGTCAAAAGTCAAAAGCTGATTGCATGCGGCGGCGCCATATTGTTTTATCTGTCAAATGGGCGAACAAGACGGCTTGGGCTTGCCGCGCGCGGCATTCGGTGAGCGTAATTTCATCCAATGCCCGAGGCATGCGCCGAATGCCGCGCGCGGCAATTGCCTCGCGAGGCCGCTTGCCCTGTATGGACCCGGCTATTGCCTTTAAGTGAAAGCCTGTCCCTGGCACTGTTAGCACAATTCCTACCTCCCTGGATCAGATCCTCCAGCCTGCCGGGAGTGCCGACCACGATATCGATACCAGCATTGAGCTGATTGATTTGGTCTTTCACGTTGATGCCGCCCACCACCAGTAGCTCGCGCACCTTCGGGTTGTCGAGGTGCTTCTTGAACAAGGTGATCTGGTTGCAAGTCTGCTCTGCTAACTCGCGCGAGGGCTGAATCAGAACATTGGCATATATTCAATCAAAATTCCGTGTATCCAGCCAGACCTAACTTCATATCTATCTAGTCAATGGACTACTCTCTAGTACTATCCAAATAATAGCTGAATTACGGGCCTGGCCACCGTGTACGGCGCATCGCACCGGCGGACGGCGCATCGCGGCGCGTTATAAAACAAATCTAACCGATAATATAACATAATCAATAGAATGATAGTTGCAAGAATTATGACAAATTTATGACTATAGAGGAAAGTTCTACGAAACGATTTTTCGGCGAAATGATACATTTGACGAAATAAGTCTAGGAAATAAGGGTCTCCCCTGAATTACCTCAATGATGATAGCTTGAGGCGCGTTGTTTGCGGGTTTGCTCTCTGTAGCAATGCCCGCCTGCACGACATTATTTTTGACACACTCCTTAGGTGCCTGGCATAGTCCCACATAACCTGCAGGTTGGTACTGGAAATAAAAAGTACATACTTTTAGTCAGTCTATGGCCATGGGGAATACAACAAACTTGGTCTCAATTAGTGGCATCTCCGTAAGGTCTCTTCTTAGGACGCAACTTGCTACCTCACAGTATAGCATAGAACAAAATTTTGAAGCATGTGATCACTGTGATCAGTAGGTAAATATATTTTTTCGGCATCAAAATAAAAGAAAAAAAATGATACAGTACAGTCGAGTTCATTTACATCTACACACTTACGAGAACAAAAATATCTGAACACGACTTTATGCTCCTGACAATAGGGTTGTTCTTTTATATTTCATAATGGCTTCATCTTCAAAAAAAAGAAGTAAAAACTTACTTTGAAAGGTGTGGTTCCAAAGTTAAAACTCATCTCAGCATTCTTAAGCACAACAGCCGGGAAGTAGCAGTCCGATTTACGGGACTGGTCCAGCTTGAATGCCACACCCAAGTCTTCTCCATTCTTTGCAAAGCGGATTTCACCAGAATTTAAATTAAGTATACATCCTGAAAGAAAATTAGTAGTGACATTAAAATCGTGAGAAATCCTGTCCATTATGGTTCTTAAAACCATGTCCAAATACAGCAAACTTTGAGTACAATCTAAGACATTAAAAAATACAGGAAGTGTTGGGCAAGCACATTGTTCTCTGCTAACAAGAAAGAGCGCTGGTTAAAAGAGTTGCATATAGATCAACAATCGAGTTTCATAAGGCAGTGAGGATAGCATCTTGAGAATAATATTCGGAGCCAGTAACATCCAAAGAAGCTCCACTGTTCAGGTATCTATTTATTTTATTGTGCAATGGTAGTGAAATTCTAGCTTACCAATGACATCATTCTTTCCATAAGCTTCACCATAATCATCAAATTGTTTGGCATTGGATTTCTTTCCTGTGCCTCCAAAACCAAAGCCCAAACGGTCAGTGCCAAGGTCTAATCTTGCCTATAAAAAAAAAAAAACATTTTTTACATCTATGAAATTGGTATTCGTATCAGGAGACCAAAACACTATCAAGAAATAGGGAAGAGTGGCGATTACTCCACCGACAAGAGCAAAGCTCTTAAATTATGAATGAATGAATAAAATGAAATTGGTCAGGGAAATAGGAGAAAAGCTCTATTAAAAAGTTACCCTAAATGAATATTTTATATTAAAAAAAGTTTTTATTTCGAGGTAATATATCAATAGATAGACACTCACAGCTTGAGTAGACCAGCCTACACGGCAAAGCCCTTCATCAGTGACGGTGGCTTCATAGTAAAAAGCACCCTTAGTGTGTACACCCTTCGTGGCCCTGCAGCCGTGCCACATCTTCTGGTCCCGCGACTGGCAACGAAGACCATCTGGAGTCACCGCTAACGCGTCGTTGCGGTCGAAAAACGACATCGTCCATTCTGACGAAGTCGCCGCTATTACTTTGCTGACTTTACCCTCTTGTATATCCTTTAATGTCTCCCATACAATCTGTAAAATGGGCAAGCAGAAAGCACCAGTCTTTCCGCTGCCAGTCTCAGCAGCCATGAGTACATCTCCACCACCCAAAATGAGAGGAATCGCTTCGGCTTGAACGTCTGTCGGCAAGGTCCATTCCATCTCTTCGATGGCTTTGGCCAGTTCGGGGAGGACGCCGAACTCCTCGAAGGCAGTCATGGTGAAGAAACTGCAAATTTATTTCGAATTTTCGACAAAAACAGAACACCCGGTCCAGTAGCAGCTTAGCTTTTTGACGTTTGGAGATTTTGGCATATATTCAGTGTTGCCAGTAGTGAATGCTACAAGTCTCCAAAACTTTACTCAAAACATCTCATACATGATAGTGAACAGTGGGTTTTATAAACGAACGCGATAAAAAAAATTGTCTATGACAATCAGCTGGTACGTCAAAAAATATAACCTAGATATGTGTGGTTGTGGTTAAATTTCAATAAAAACAATATTATATAATGGAACTGGAACTTTTAGGATCAGAGACAAAAGCCCCTAGAAAATTGTCATCAGCGGGAAAGATTCTAATTTATACAACTGGTGGATTAGCTGTCGGGGTCAGTATTGTCTGCATCCCATTTGTTTCACCAGCGTTGAGGAAGGTCTGCCTGCCTTATGTTCCAGCTACCACAGAGCAACTAGCCGGTGTTACTAAAGCGTTAATCGGGCGGAGTGGCAGACTACTCGATGTAGGTTCAGGAGATGGAAGAATCGTTTTTGCAGCAGCCAAATTAGGTTTCAAATCAGATGGAGTCGAACTTAATCCGTGGTTAGTTTATTACTCTAGAATAGCAGCTCTTCTATCCTCCCAGAGTCAAAACACAAAGTTTTATAGAAGAAACCTATGGACTTTCAGTTTAAAGCCTTACAACAACATAGTTATATTTGGTGTTGAGCAAATGATGTCAGAATTCGAGGGCAAGTTGTTAGCTGAAACCGAAAGTGGTACTGTTGTGGTCGCCTGTAGATTCCCTCTCCCTAACATGGTTCCAGTTGAAACAATTGGACATGGAGTTGATACTGTTTGGAAATATGTTATTAAAAGATAGTATACAGCTTAATATTTATAATTCTTAGTTAATAATATACATTCTTATAAGTAAAAATAAATAGTTATCAGAATTTTCCACTCCTTTTTCTACCAGTGTACTTAGTATCTGGTTTTGTCTCCTTGCCTTGCTGCCTTCTCTTCTCCTTCTTTTCCAGAAGCCATGCTCTAGTATTCTTGAGAGGCTTGCCTCTTGCATTTCTGCCAGCTTCTCTCCTTGCATATTTTATTTGCAAACTATTTTCTTCTTCAGTACCTATATGTAACAAAAAATAAGTTTAATACTCACACTTTAATAAATACTTGTATAAATAGACTTTAATAGGAAATATTAATGAAAAATATGAATTACCAAGAGCTTTTGGCAATGGTGCAGAACCCCCAGTCATTAACACCAAGAAGAACTTCTTGGCCTTGGTTGAATTTGGATAATCTATGACTACACCTCCATAGAAGCCAGCCTTCATTGCTTGGGTTGTGAGCAGTTCCACCTGAGTCTCATTTTGAGGGTAGAACTGAAATACTGCTCTAGCTGATCTAGACTGAAATGTATATAAAGCTGAATTACCTACATACATGAGATATTAGGATATAATATTAAAATGGGATGTCCAAACATACTATGTTTTAAAATAAGAGCCAAGTCCATTATTGAAAGTTGAATGACAACTAAGGAAATCAATGAAAGTTGCTGATGAGTTGGGTTAATATTTTCTAAGTAGGTACATACCAGTGATGCATATAATGTGCTAAAGAATTTGTACAGTCTCTTCACAGGCTGGTGTGATTTCTTGTCTGCATTGAAAAGCCACTGGATGGCTGACACTGACACAGCCCCATCAAAGCAACCGGCTCTGAAAGGGACTCCCTCGCCCATGTCACTGAGGACTAGGTCTCCTTCTGTTTCACGCTCCAGGGCCACTTCTACAATAATGAAATAGTGATATGTAAAATAAATACTTTCTCTTAACACAATGTTGCAACCAACAACCTGGCTAGTGGGCCTTGTAACTTTTGCTCAGATGCTACCTGGCTGTATCTATGACAAAATCTGCCTGGTGGGCTCCGTCGGTTTCTAGGGTAGCGTTAAATATTTTGTCTGATTCAGATAAATACATATGGTAATTCCCAGTTCTCCCATAGTAAAATTTCCCAGTACTATACCAATTCCATGTAAGAAGCAACTCATTACTGCTGAGTGCATTTTACTTACCAAGCATAGAATTAGATATGTCCATGCCAATCCACATGTGGCCATTCTCCTCCAGCACTGAGCCAGACAGCCCTGAGCCACATCCAATGTCTAGGAGCAAGCATGGAGTATCTTCAGGCAGCAATAGCAGTTCTAGACATCTCTCTGTCATTTCCCCTTGAATGTTTATTATACGGGAGCTGGAATGGAATAAGTTGATATATAAAAATCAAATAAAATGATAGATTTCTAAATAAAGATAATTTTTATGTCAATCAGGTTTGCTCACTTTTGTGTATATTTTCTGGCTTCATCTTCGTTATAAAACTGCAATAAAATAAATAAAAAGTAATTTATTTGTTTATCTTGTTTCATTTAATTACCAATCGCATTTAGTATTTAAATACTTTAACAAGAGAAACTTACGATTTCAGGCGGTGCCTGAAATTCAGGTCTCCTGGACATTGTTTTTAAATCTGACTATTCCGATTTATGAATACATAAATTACTCAATACTACCAGCACGAGCCTTAACCTCAAAATTGCTCAAAATCATCAAAACACTGAACTGAAAACAAAATGACACTTGACAGTGAGCTGACCATAGAGTATATTGAATGTTTTTGACACTTGTAGACGCGCTTAGTTACAGCACTTAAATAGGTGTGCGATTGGCAACGAGACATGGCACTATTGGCAGGCAGTAAAACCCGCTCCAAGCCGTCCGATCCGATCCTTTATCGAAGCAATCGGATAATGTGTAGTGCAATCGACCGATTTATCGGAAGAAATCGGATAATGTGTAGTGCAATCGTTAGGAAATTTCCTCCGATAAATCGGATCGGATCGGAAGGTCTGGAGCGGGTGTAATGGTCGCCTAACTGTGACCGGACCGGTTGCCATTAAAAAAAAAATAGAATAGTGGATAGTGGACACGCCATATCGTGTCATCCACCGATAAATAAATAAACGCATATAACGCTACTTTACGGAGGCTCTTAATGCCTACACTGCATTAAGAGCCTCCGTGAAATAGCTTTATACGGGTTTATTTATTTATAGGATGTGGTTATTGAATGAACGCACCCATTGCACCAAGGAAATGTCACGATTGTCACGCAAATTTCGCGGGAAAAAAAGGCCATCAACATCAACAATGACATTTCTTCGTTTAAATTAGTTTAATTTGCATTTATTTCACTGATAAAATAAAAAAAACAGATAAGTATAGAACGTGTCGTGTTTAAGTGAAGCAATGCCACCGAAATCTTTAAGCTTGAAAAAGGTATTAATTACTATGCTGTATTTTTAATGTACAACGAACATGTTTCATCCTGTACGAAGTTATTTCATTGTTCATTATTTACAGGGTCAGCAAGGGCCGCCAAAGAACCAAAAAGCAATCACGCAGTTCTTTAAGAACACTAATGTTACGAGCTCACAAAGTGTGGCAGCTAAACTTCAATGTTCACCTGCTAAAGAAGTAGAGAAGGTTTCCATTAAGCGAAAGGCTACTTCTCCTCTTCATGTGGGGACCAATAAGACTGATAATGCAAGTACAAGTAATGGGACTGATATAAGTAAGAAACTGAAAAGTGAAGCACAAAATGATGTAAAGAAAACTCCAATGAAAAACGACTTAAAAAATGCTATAAAATCTCCCATTAAAAATAGTAAATCATGTGAATTTGTAAATAAATCACAGGGAAAGGAAAATGGTTTTAAATCAGGTGAACTTAACTATGATTTTGATAATATATTGAATGATGATCATGTAGAAACAAATGGTAAACCAAAAGACGGTTCTCCGAGGAAAGATAATAGGTTGCCACTTACACCAAATTCAGCCATTAATATAATAGAAGATGATGTACAAAGTATAACAGATGATGATGAGAGCTTGTGTAAATCCAATAAGGATTCCAATATTCTATGTCAAGGAAAATTTTCACCAAACTTTTATGACATTCAAGAAGAAGATAGCCCAGAACTCAATAAAATGTCTCCTACCATCAAAGTATCTAATGGTTGGTATATCTGTTTTATATATACATTTTAATCAAAGTTAATGCATTCACTTCCAGCAATGCATATTATGCATATGTATAAGCAATAAATATAAGATATTTTGTAGGTTGTAAAAATCAGAATTCACCAAAACTGGACAAATCTCCAATGAAGAAGAAAAGCTCTCCTGAAAAATGTGCCAAGATTCTGGAGTTTGATGACCCTGAAGTTGACTGCATGTTTGGTGATGATGATGACTGGGGAGAAGACATTGATGAGGTTTGTCTCAAAATAATATTTATATTACTCACCATGCATTTTACATTATTTTTCAAATAAAAAAATTGCACTGCTTAACCAAAACAATGCACTGTGAAATTATTAAAATAAAATAACATACCCATAGCAGAAGAAACACTGGAGAAGGTTTTTTTTTTGTTATGATTTTCATGCCAGCAATTTTTTGATCTAGGTACACTTGCTTATATGTAATACCCATTGATAAGTATTTGGCCCCCCTGGTCACTGGGATAGGAATACAATTTCCATAGTTCTATAGACACATATGTTGTGTCACTGGCATAGGAGAACAAATTCCGTAGTCACACATGGCGTGTCACTGGCATTGGAGTAAAAAATCCATGGTCACATATGGTGTGTCAATGGCATAGGAGTACGAATTCCGTAGTCACATACCAATACCTTAGTTTACACTCGTACTAACTTGCAAAAAGTGTTGCAATTAGGACGTTAGTGCACAATTCTATGTGGTTTAAATTTCACTGGCAAAAAAATTAAATTAATATGAGTGTGAACCAAGGTATCGATATGGTGTGTCAGTGGGATAGGAGTACAAATTCCGTAGTCACACATGGCGTGTCACTGGCATTGTAGTAAAAAATCCATGGTCACATATGGTGTGTCAATGGCATAGGAGTACGAATTCCGTAGTCACATACCAATACCTTAGTTTACACTCGTACTAACTTGCAAAAAGTGTTGCAATTAGGACGTTAGTGCACAATTCTATGTGGTTTAAATTTCACTGCAAAAAAAATTAAATTAATATGAGTGTGAACCAAGGTATCGATATGGTGTGTCAGTGGCATAGGAGTACAAATTTCGTAGTCACATATGGTGTGTCACTGGCATAGGAGTACAAATTCCGTACACACATATGGAGTGTCACTGACATAGGAGTACAAATACCAAAGACATATATGGAGTGTCCCAGCCATATTATTTGAACATGTTATGTCACTAGAGATAAACATGTTAAGGTTTCTGCAAGCCAATGGATAGAAGTGTGATGTTGAGCAAGTTGTTTGGAGAGTTGTCAGCAACATACTACTGATGTAGTAATATCAAATATTTTAGCTATTAATTTATTGTTAAATGTAATGAAACAACTAAATTGTTATATTTCAGAATAATATTGAAGACTTAGACTTGAGCTCCATGCCACGCTGTGAAATAGAAGCTGTCAACAATATGGGCAACAGGCTGGAGCTGAAACTAAAAAATGCTACTAACAATAAAGCTACATGCTTTGTTGATGGGATTTGGTGAGAAATACTACACGTATTTAAAATTAAACTGGCTATCAGGTTTTGAGTCTATCTACCAATTCTACTAAGTCTGTCTATGGGCTCGTCCAGAAATCATGTGATCAAATTTGGCCTACTGGCCTACTTTTGACACCCCCTCCCCCTTGGTGATATTTGGTGATTATAACGCTACCCCCTTTTATTATTGAGTAATTTAGTTATTGTTTGACTTGCCGACTGAGTACCAGGTGAGGATACAGAAAACGTCAACCACTCAGAAACAAATAAATGCCTGTACCAGAATTCGAACCCAGGACAAGCTTTGTAGGCAGGGTCACTACTGACTGGGCAGGAAGGCCGTTAAATATGGCTGGCCTTAGCAATCCAGGCACCCTTGGCAAGTTGCTTATTTAATGGTTGAGATTATTTTACAGTGTTATATCAATTGCAATCAATACAACAAAGGAGGAGGTTGTATGTTTTACTGTATGTATTTTTTTGTTTATTATTAATTTCCAATCATTGAAATGTGTGGAGGGCACTCACTTATAATGTAGAGATAAACATATAATTTCACATTACAATAGCCTAAGTACAGTAATGACTACATTTAACTAGCATATTTTTCCAGGCTACATACACCTCTACTGCCTGGTGACATCATCAGCATCCTAGCTCCAAGGGACTCTTCAGGGCATTTCAGTGTGACTAATTCTTCAGGACTCATTGTCCTTCGACCAGACCGACTAGTGTCGTCCACGAGCGTGGTCGCCGGCGTGTTCTGCCAGCGCAAGGCAGTTCTGCAGGAGAGGTGGCGTGGCATCGACTCTGCGAACACTGCTGTAAGGTTTTCTATTTTTTTTTTGGTTTGTAGGTTGAATAATATACTAATTATATTGTAAAACGGGACCTATGTAGTTGTAATACTGTAATGTTACGGCATTATAACATGGCAATGGGTCTACGGACCCGCTAAGAATTTGAGTTTAATTGATAAATAAATAAATAATAAATATCGGACAACCTCACACACATCCATCTAGTCCCAAATTAAGCTCAAGAAGGCTTGTGTTATGGGTATTACACGATGATATAGGTACTTATATAGATAAATATATACTTAAATACATAGAACTACCATGACCCAAGAACAAATATTCGAGTTCATCACACTAATATTTACCCTGGCCGGGATTCGAACCCGGGACCGCCGGCTCAGTAGGCAGGGGTCTACAAACCGAGCCAAACGCGTCGTCAATTGATACCTTCAGGGCTAGCATATCTTGCAGCGCTTTCGCTTGTCGAGCGACTCATCATTTGTCATGATTGCATGATATTGAAAGGAAAGTGACAGGTAGTATATGTCGCGCGACAAGGAATCGCGTGTCACAATTATGCTAGAGGTGCATATCCAGTCTCGTCCCAAAAGGTGTAGAATTAAATGTGTTTTTTTTTCTATGCCATTTGATGTTATTTACAATGTCAAGTCTACCCAAGTCCCGTGCCACGTGAATAAAAATTTGCGCTTGTTTTTTTTTTCTAGATGACAATCGGTATATTAGTCCACGAGCTAGTCCAAAAAGCCCTCACTCAGGGCATCAAGTCGGTTGATCAGCTGCGCAAGGAAGCAGACAAGATAATAAAGGAATCGATCCAGAGTTTATATGATGCAGGACTCTCAGAGGAAGAGGCTTGTTCGAACATGCAGCAATATATCACACCGCTGGCTGAGTTTATGAAGATGTATATGTCAGATAAACCACCTAACATGGTATGTTATATATGCACAAAAGTGCTTGTACTTACAATTTAACATATGTAAGTTTGATGAACTTCTTTGGAAAATAGTATAAGTAATAGGAATATGAGTAGTCTTACTTTAAAACCAATACTAAATATGTAATTAAAAATGTTCAATTCTATTTATAATTCACCTAACTTGCGCAAGCTTCCCAAGTAGCACACCGGTTGCATAAGCACTAATACAGCCTTTATACAGCTTAAATTAGAGTTATAATTTCTGTGTAAGCTCTTACACAGCCTGTTTACTACCTGGGATTGTAATAAACACATGTAAGTAAAATTATCGGGCTCGAAGGACCACTTAACCTACATTATGTATTATTTTAGGGTCAAAAGGATAAATGGTGCGGAAACATCAACAAGGTGTTAGACATAGAGGAGAACGTGTGCTGCCCACAACTGGGGCTAAAGGGCAAGATCGACGCCACACTACAAGTCACCATACATGAACGAAAAGGTTAGATAGGATTTTGTAAAAAAATATCTTAATAAAATAATAAAATCACAATCCAAAGGAGTTTTTTAAAGTTCATTTTATACGTTTGTTGCGCAGATGAAGCCAAGTAAGTATTGCAGATTTTTTTCATCATGTATGATGATGATTTGGTGTAGGGACGCCCTGCCGGAGACAGGCGGGCTGTCGATCGCTTGGTTGCGTTCATTCAGCCAAATTCCTAGTTGGAGCCAATGGTTACTGATCCGGCGGCGCTCCCATACAGCCCTCTTCCTCGAATATTCTTATTCTCCTGCAGAAAGAAAGGACATGTTTAAGATTAATGTCCTTCATCTCTTCCTCTCCCAGTTTATCTTTTCTGAAGATGCTATAACGTACTGTCGCATACATACTTTCAGTAGGTATATCATTGGACATTATCGCAGGTCGTCAAACCGCCGTAGTGCCTCTAGAGTTGAAGAGTGGCCGCGCTTCAGTCTCAGCGGAGCACCGCGGCCAGCTGGTGCTGTACGGGATGATGCTGAGCATCCAGCGCGCGGCCGACCCTACGCACGACATACAAAGAGGCTTACTGCTGTACCTCAAGTAAGACTTGGTAACATAGCATTGAAGAGTGCTCGCTTCAGTGTGAGCGGAGCACCGCGGCCAGCTGGTGCTGTACGGGATGATGCTGAGCATCCAGCGCGCGGCCGACCCTACGCACGACATACAAAGAGGCTTACTGCTGTACCTCAAGTAAGACTTGGTAACATAGCATTGAAGAGTGCTCGCTTCAGTGTGAGCGGAGCACCGCGGCCAGCTGGTGCTGTACGGGATGATGCTGAGCATCCAGCGCGCGGCCGACCCTACGCACGACATACAAAGAGGCTTACTGCTGTACCTCAAGTAAGACTTGGTAACATAGCATTGAAGAGTGCTCGCTTCAGTGTGAGCGGAGCACCGCGGCCAGCTGGTGCTGTACGGGATGATGCTGAGCATCCAGCGCGCGGCCGACCCTACGCACGACATACAAAGAGGCTTACTGCTGTACCTCAAGTAAGACTTGGTAACATAGCATTGAAGAGTGCTCGCTTCAGTGTGAGCGGAGCACCGCGGCCAGCTGGTGCTGTACGGGATGATGCTGAGCATCCAGCGCGCGGCCGACCCTACGCACGACATACAAAGAGGCTTACTGCTGTACCTCAAGTAAGACTTGGTAACATAGCATTGAAGAGTGCTCGCTTCAGTGTGAGCGGAGCACCGCGGCCAGCTGGTGCTGTACGGGATGATGCTGAGCATCCAGCGCGCGGCCGACCCTACGCACGACATACAAAGAGGCTTACTGCTGTACCTCAAGTAAGACTTGGTAACATAGCATTGAAGAGTGCTCGCTTCAGTGTGAGCGGAGCACCGCGGCCAGCTGGTGCTGTACGGGATGATGCTGAGCATCCAGCGCGCGGCCGACCCTACGCACGACATACAAAGAGGCTTACTGCTGTACCTCAAGTAAGACTTGGTAACTTAACATTGAAGAGTGCTCGCTTCAGTGTGAGCGGAGCACCGCGGCCAGCTGGTGCTGTACGGGATGATGCTGAGCATCCAGCGCGCGGCCGACCCTACGCACGACATACAAAGAGGCTTACTGCTGTACCTCAAGTAAGACTTGGTAACATAGCATTGAAGAGTGCTCGCTTCAGTGTGAGCGGAGCACCGCGGCCAGCTGGTGCTGTACGGGATGATGCTGAGCATCCAGCGCGCGGCCGACCCTACGCACGACATACAAAGAGGCTTACTGCTGTACCTCAAGTAAGACTTGGTAACATAGCATTGAAGAGTGCTCGCTTCAGTGTGAGCGGAGCACCGCGGCCAGCTGGTGCTGTACGGGATGATGCTGAGCATCCAGCGCGCGGCCGACCCTACGCACGACACACAAAGAGGCTTACTGCTGTACCTCAAGTAAGACTTGGTAACATAGCATTGAAGAGTGCTCGCTTCAGTGTGAGCGGAGCACCGCGGCCAGCTGGTGCTGTACGGGATGATGCTGAGCATCCAGCGCGCGGCCGACCCTACGCACGACATACAAAGAGGCTTACTGCTGTACCTCAAGTAAGACTTGGTAACATAGCATTGAAGAGTGCTCGCTTCAGTGTGAGCGGAGCACCGCGGCCAGCTGGTGCTGTACGGGATGATGCTGAGCATCCAGCGCGCGGCCGACCCTACGCACGACATACAAAGAGGCTTACTGCTGTACCTCAAGTAAGACTTGGTAACATAGCATTGAAGAGTGCTCGCTTCAGTGTGAGCGGAGCACCGCGGCCAGCTGGTGCTGTACGGGATGATGCTGAGCATCCAGCGCGCGGCCGACCCTACGCACGACACACAAAGAGGCTTACTGCTGTACCTCAAGTAAGACTTGGTAACATAGCATTGAAGAGTGCTCGCTTCAGTGTGAGCGGAGCACCGCGGCCAGCTGGTGCTGTACGGGATGATGCTGAGCATCCAGCGCGCGGCCGACCCTACGCACGACATACAAAGAGGCTTACTGCTGTACCTCAAGTAAGACTTGGTAACTTAACATTGAAGAGTGGCCGCTTCAGTGTGAGCGGAGCACCGCGGCCAGCTGGTGCTGTACGGGATGATGCTGAGCATCCAGCGCGCGGCCGACCCTACGCACGACATACAAAGAGGCTTACTGCTGTACCTCAAGTAAGACTTGGTAACTTAACATTGAAGAGTGCTCGCTTCAGTGTGAGCGGAGCACCGCGGCCAGCTGGTGCTGTACGGGATGATGCTGAGTATCCAGCGACCTGCCGAGCCGACCCTACTTACGAAATTCCACCAAACATATTAATATTGAACAGAGGATCATTATTATTCAGTAGATTCTATCCACGAACTAGCAACCTTCAACGAGGCTTTCTAACATACCTTAAGTGAGACCAGCAGTTACTTAGCTCAAATTAAACAGCTACAGTGGCGAATACGGGATGATACTACCATCCAATGAGTTCTATACGGCTTACCGCTTGTCTTCAAACCGCTCTGAGACGATTTAATTGAAAGCAAAGAATACTCTCGATCATATCGTCTTTCAAACAAAAAAGACGAAATCAACAACGAGTCAACCGTGAAACCCGTCGAGCGCGCTAGTATTACGTGTGATACTATCGTTTTTGTTATCATGTAACTTAATAAATCAAATGTTATGGTACAAATAAGATAGACATAAAATCTGACATATCGCTCCAGGGTCACAACGGCGAGGCAATAGGCAGACTCACAGTTACGCCTCTTTTTTGTTTCATCATCATCATCATCATCATTTCAGCCTATTGCAGTCCACTGCTGGACGTAAGCCTCCCCTAGGGTTCGCCACATGGCCCGATCTCCCGTTTTCGCCATCCAGTCACCACCAGCCACTTTTTCAGGTCGTCGGTCCATCTGGCCGGAGGGCGTCCTACACTACGCTTGCCGAGTCGTGGTCTCCACTCGAGAATCCGTCTACTCCACCGATCATCGGTTCTGCGACAGATGTGACCAGCCCACTGCCACTTCAGTCTGCTACACTTCTGAACTACGTCAGTGACTTTGGTTTTTTGTCGGATAATCTCGTTCCGGACTTTGTCCCTTAACGAGATTCCGAGCATACCCCTTTCCATAGCTCGCTGTGTGACGTGTAGTCGGTGGGCTAGTTTCACTGTCAGGTTCCACGTCTCGGCTCCGTATGTCATGACCGGCAGGATGCACTGATTGAATACCTTGGTCTTCAGGCATTGTGGCAAGGGTGACTCGAAGATGTGACGCAGCTGGGTAGAGACAACTTTGAGAGTGAAATCACCAGAAGAGTGCAGCTTGGCTGGGCAGCATTTGGAAAGCTGCGTCACATCTTCGAGTCACCCTTTTTTGTTTAGTGTGATGTTAATTCTGACTCATTTACAGAGAGCGCGTGGACCTTAGAGAAGTGAGCTGCGGTTACCCTGAACGACGCGATCTGATAATGTTGCGGAACCAGCTGGTGCAATACTTAGCTGACGGTCCGACTGCGTCTGATCCAGGTATGATCTTTTCATAAAATTTTCCACTTCGGTACCCAACCTACAACATTTCGTAATATCATGGATTCATAGCATGAGTCTATTGTCAGTGAGTGCACTCTGTGGTTGCATTGACCACCTATACGTATTAAAAATACTGTGCCATATCTAATTCCTTTACCGTAGATACCAGCATTTAACAGGCATCATGTGGAACGCTTAAACAAACAAACAATCTCGTCTATATTATTATAAAACTCTAATCAATCAATCAATGGCCTTTCAGTCTTTTACAGACTATACAAACAGTGTCATGAAGAACAACGCTTTTCATGGCTATCCAATACGAGAACGACACACGCGACCACAGGCTTGGCAGATGTAAGACTGGCCTGCGCGCGGTGAGCAAGGGTCGAGCTGATGTCTTTTGGCACGCTTGGTTGCGAGAGTCCTAAACCATGCGTCATCTTTCGCCCATCCAACACCAGTTTCCGCCATTTGTCCCTAAAAATAAAACTCTAAAATTGTATTGAAAATCAGTTTCCTACGAGCCAAGGTCATTAGTTCAGGAAAAATCTTAATAGCACGATGCAGGATTTCTCTGAGCGCGCGGTGCCAGTCGTACAGCGGCATCTGTTGGTAAAGTTTTCTTTGCCCTCATCACGCCAAAACGGCTAACTAATTTTTCACTAATTTTGGTCCACGGATAGCTGGACGACCAAAGATGATTATTGGAGACATTTTACCCGACTACGTGAAAGAAAAAGAATACGCGGACGAAGTTGCGGACACCAAGTATTTCCTATGATGACTGGGACTTTTCCCAAACAGAAAAATGCCTAGATGTTTTTTTTTCTTTTAGAGCAAGTGACCGACATTGAAGAGGCTTCTCTACTACTACAACAGGGTCTACCAGAACCGGTGAACCATCACAACGCCTGCGCCAAGTGTCCTTACCTCACCGTCTGCTCTCTACATCTGTGGTGAGAATCTCGTCCGATATAACAGGGGCTTGGCCATATGGGATCTTACAGTCTGGTTAGCCAAATACGGTACACAATTTAACATTATCATACCCAACCATTGATAGAAGTATGATGGTAATCCGGAGGTACCGGGTTTGATTCCCGGTCTCTTCCACTAGGCAACTTATTTCAATTTTCTTTTTTAGCTTTAATCATTGTATCAATCCATATTAATATTATAAATGCGAAAGTGTGTCTGTCTGTCTGTTACCTCTTCACGCTTAAACCCCTGAATCGATTTAGATGAAATTTGGCATAGAGATAGTTTAAGATCCGAGGAAGGACATAGGATAGTTTTCATCCTGGAAATTATCCCTAAAAAGATTGAAACGTGAGTAAGTAATTCATGATGACATTGATGACTCTGTAGGAAATGTAATGATTAGACCAAAAGTACAATTGCTCTTACATTTGCTTAGGAACTTTTAATAATCCCTTTTAATAATTAAGGTGATTAGGTGGCTATCTATCGTGTTGTACGAGGTTGCTTCCATACTACCAAGTTCCACGCGGACGTAGTCGCGGGCAAAAGCTAGTGGTTTAATATTCGCCATGTTAAAAGTTTTTTTTTACTTCTTTAGGCACACTAACGGCCCCACCGTATCGGAAAGCCACCCGCTGTCCAAACTGCGGCAGGACGCTCTCGGCCACCTCTCGCGCGAGCACGTCAATTACTTCCTACATTGGACAGCTTTGCTTAAGATGGAGGAGACTTGCCAGATGGGGTCGTCGCCTTTGCACGCGTTGTGGACGGATACCGTCGAGAAACGGTAGGCAAATATGGCTAGGCTATTTAATATGAAATTTACTGACCGAGCGAAGCGACCGAGTGTCTCTGCATCAGCTTCGCCTAAATATATTTAGTATGTTTGCATGTGCGGATTTCCGGCTGTTCTCGCCAACAGGCCACATTTCTCAATCGATTCTCATGAAATGTTGTTAGTAGATTGGATGAGTTTTTTTTTTATATTCTGTTAATCGTTTTCTTTTTTTTAATCATACAGATGGGGGTTTAAAAAGTATAAAATAACAAAATTTCTGTCATTTCAAAATGTCTAGCTTTTATTTATTGACTTTTAGATTTTTTTTTAATTTTCATTCTATCTATTTTTGTTTCAGATCAAAACGTGGAACATGTGCTGCTAACTTGAAATTGAAATCAGTTGAACAATCCGGCGATAGATACATACATACATTTCTAAGACAAAGTATGGTTGAAGGTATGATATTATAATATATTTTAATCGTAGCCTTTAAAATATATTAACACTTTAATCCGTTGCTACATCCTCGCGGATCAAACCAGCATAAGTAATTTTGCATTTATGTAAATTTCAGAAAAGCTAAGTGGTGGCAAATCTAAGGGACCTCAAGAAGGCGACTTCTCCATCGTTAGCATTGATAACAGGCCGTGGATCGCTGCTGGAGTCGTGACCGTCGCTAAAGAAACTGAAATGCAAATTCTATTAGAGAGGTAGGTTACCTTAGTAGGTAATAGTTATTAATTTATTATCTTGACTATGACACAGTGAAGAAAATTTAATCGCGTATCTTTTTGGCTTATGTTTATTTTATTAATAAAGTACATAATATGTTTCTGTTTCTGTTGCCGTAATCGTACACGGGTGGTTTAGTCTTGTTGTAATTCCGTCTTGTGAGCTTGGGAACAGCAATGATATTTAAAATTCATAATTTATACATTATATTACTGGTATTCTCAGGAGATAGTCTACATAAGAATGGGCTTACGTTTTTGGTAATTATAACTGCCAAAAATTCTATTCTATTCTATTCTATTATTCTATTCTATTCTAGAAAAAGGTTGAGTCTCCCACATTATATGAGGACTATTGGCGGAGTTCGACATAAATCGAATCCATGCTTGAATGCTTCTATCTCTACCCCTTAGTCACACATCCTTTAACGTTTTTTAATGTTTCAGGGATTTAAGTCGCCGGCTTAGCAAAGACACGGGATATCACATCGACACCTACGAGTCTTATGCGACAACAGTGCAAAACTTAACCAATTTGGGAGTTCTATTGGAAGACAGCGATCGAGCACTGAGATTACGAAAGTAAGCGTCATTTTTTTAATTTTTTTTCTAATAAATAGAAGCAGTTTTGACTGCGCTACATAGTGACGCCATAGTTTAAATTGATCTTATACATTTTATGCTGGGATATAATATATATATATATATTTATCACATGATTTATGATAATAATGATAATGTGATACATTTAATGATATCCTACCATTTTGCCGTTCCATAAAAAGTAACTGATTCGCCCTACCAGGAAATTCATCCGTGGTGAAATGATAGGTTAATCTTCCAAGGTATATAATTAAGCGATATTCTTTACAGAATAATAATCGACAAAGAAGTCCCTTCGTTCGATAAGAAGCTTCCCCGTGAAGTGGGAAGGCTGGGAGCGAAACTAATGAAGACCCTCAACATTCAACAGCAGAGGGCGGTCCTCAAAGCACTCGCTGCCAAAGACTATGCGCTGTTGCAGGGGTTGCCAGGCACTGGTAAGTCATTTCTATTTGAAGAACATTTGTTGCCAGCGGCGATATTTTTTTACCGCGTTCCCTCCCTGTAATGGTTTGATCCGGATCTGGTGGGACAACTCGTGAGACTGTTCGCCGCTGGTGCGCGCGCTTGTGGAGCTCAATGCGCTTCTGGCATCAGCACCGGAATGCGATCTGTTTGCATGGAGTTGGGCGGCTGTGTGCTGTGAATGTTTGAGATTCTGCGAAGTGATGGACGTTAGAGAATCGAGTGTTTGTACGTGAGTTATGTTGTTTTAGATTATGTTTTAGTTAATTCAGTTTCATAGCGCTTTGGTGTTACTGTAATGCTATGTAAATATTATGTGAATAAATAAATAAATTTATTTCCAAACGTGGTGAATGTCATCGTCAGCATTATTTATCTTAGCGTGGCTTGAATTTACTTTACCAGTGCTACGACCATCGCTGAAAGCCTCACTCGAGGAAAATACTTGGGACCTCCCTAGCGAGTTAACGGCACGGCCACGACTTCAGTCTTGGCGGGGAGCGGAGCGGCGAGCGGACAAATAGAACGGCAACCGCGCGCGGCGGCTCGTGGCGTGCTTCATATATCACTATGATTTTGTTTTTGCCGCTGCCACGGGTCGTGCATAGTTATGGCCGGGAGTCCGATTCTGAGCACACTACTTAACTTTTTTTTTTTTTTATGTCAGAGGAGTCACAAGTGTTTGCCTACCCGGAGGACGAAGATAGAATGCCTCTATGCTAGTAATTTCACCGTCTAAAGATATCTTCAAAGGAAATTCTTAAAGCGTTGCGATTGTATTGTAGAGTTTCAGACAAGAATCTGTTCATTAGTGTTAAATAATCTGTTTTACAGGTAAAACTCAAACGATAAGCGTTTTGATACAAATGTTAGTGGCGCTCAAACAGCGAGTCTTGGTGACGGCGCACACTCACTCCGCTGTCGATACTGTGCTCACTAGGTAAGAATGGCCAAACTTTGACAAACATTCGTCCGTGTTCAATTGCGCGACACGATACTGATTATTCCAATAATTCCACAATCGCAGGAACCATACCGACATCTTAATATTTACACACCTTTATCCTGCGTCGACTGTAGTAGTAGTACAATACATACCTAGGCTAGGGCGGTGAATTCGTAAATGTCCCAGATCGCAGGTGTTTGTGTAATATAACCATAAATACGCGACTTGGGGGGTTTTGCAAATTACCGCCCGTGGTTTGTCTAAAGTTTTACGTCTTGCCTTAGCCTGGAAGTGAGATTTTCTCCCTGGGCAGAAAATCCCACTTATGGCCTAGGGTGACGTAAACATACCTTACTCTTTAACTCCTAACAAAAGTATGACACCTTATCCTTTCCAATCCCCATCATCACGCAATCTGCATTTTCAACCGACTTAAAAAAAGGAGGTTCTCAGTTCGACGAGTTTGTTTTTTTAAAGTCATATGACATCTAAAGTTTCATAGTAAAACTTGTAACAGGGGCTGGTGACTTGTAAAGTTTCTTAGTAAACAACCGCTAGGTTTCTAAAGGTTAAATCCATAGCGAATCAATAAGAAAGTCATATTGGTTTTCAAATGTAATTTTGCTATTGCCGATACAGATTGCCGGAGAGTCTTCGAGTGATGCGCTTGGGCTCTGCAGCGCGGGTTGCTCCAAACCTGCTACCGAAGTGCGAGCAACAGCTCGCTGCCAACTGTGACTCCCCACTGCACTTGGAAGAGCTATATAACTCTATGGTGAGTTTTTATGAGGTTCTAAGGTACCCTAATAATAGGTAATTAAGGATTCCTTAGCACCATTCTGGTTTTATGTCCAATTCTTTAGCCGATCAGGCAAGTCGTCTTTGGAATACATACCCTCCTTCTCTCTTTTAGACAAGCCCCAAGCAAGATAGTTATCAAGCGGATGCTACGTAAGCATCTGCTCAAACAAGAGCTCCAGTAGTGCCCATCATCCTATGCAGTGGACAGTTCGTCGTATTTATTATATACTAGCGGCCGCCCGCGACTTCGTCCGCGTAGATTTTTGATGATGACAAAGATATTAAAATAGGTAAATGAATTTTATTCTTAGTTAAAATGGTCTAGACAATGCAATTGTTAAAGAATTTTTGAAGATTTTCCAATTAGATTACGGGAATTGTTTGCAGGATGCTTAGTATTTATTCCGTCAGTTACCTGATGCTTTTAATCTTTGGCAAAAATGACTGCAAGATATAGAGCGACGCATGGATTTGGAGTTAGAGAATGGGGATCTTAGTTATTATGAGTGATTTAATAAAAAATTTAAATATCATAAGGCTGTTAAAACAATCTTACTCGTAAACTCAGCACTGGAAATCGAGAGATGGAGGCAGTTTAATGAAGAGTATCTCTTTTAATAATAATAAATAATAAACTTTAATTCAAAACAATATTCAGCCTGCCTGTTAAACGAAAAGAGTGGTGTGGCGGACTTCCCGAGGCTGGCCAAAATGTTTCTAAATGGTCTAGCAGGTACCCCAGTCTACACGCTAGTAGTATTGTTTGAAGAGTGATTCAATATATTCTGGTGCTATAGTTCTCTATATCTGTCAAGAAGCTAAATAAAGTAAGAATAGGTATATAAAGTATAAATTATTTATGTGCTGACTGCTGATAGACAACTCACTAAATATAGGAACACAAAAAGTTTGGAACACAATAAATAAGAGACATCACTAAGAAAATATTGTTGACAGTCAACCATAGAATAGGGGGTGCAAGTTGGTTTTAAAAAAAGGGCGTAGTCACTGGGTAGTAGACAGGAAATAAAAAAAATATAAACTGATAACGTTAGCGTAACACTTCTTTATAAACAACATTAGCGATGTTCCCCATACAAACTTTGCACGCCTTTTTAACCCCCTTAGAGGTGAAATTTTCCAAAACGCTGAAATTACTTTTTTGTATTTGTTTAAGTAAGCTATCTACAAAGTTTCAAGTCTCTAGTTCAAAAAATAAAGTTTCTCCCATATAAACATTGCACCCCTTTTTAACCCCCTTAGGGGTGAAATTTTCTAAAACGCTGAAAGTACTTTTTATGTTTTTGAATAAGTAATCATCCTACAAAGTTTTAAGTCTCTAACTCCAAAAAAAAAGTTTACCCCATACAAACTTTGCACCCCTATTTAACCCTCTTAGGGGAGGTATTTCCAAAAATCCCTTCTTATCTCTAGCCCACGTTATAAAAGTAACCTACTGTGCAAAAATAAACTCTCTAACATTAGTAGTTTCGGCTGTGCGTTGATGAGTCAGTCAGGACTTCTTCTTTTATATATATAGATAATATACATCTTATAGTAGGTATGTAAATATATGTATCATTGTATTTATGTTAGTTATGGTGGTGAGAAACTGCGGGGGATCGGAACAAGTGGCGTTCTCTCGTTTCGCAGGCTAAGATCCTTTTTGGGTCACTAAGTCTAATAGCTACATAGGTTTAGTTAAGGTAATGACAGAAGGGTTATTCCGAAGATCGAAACTAGATGTTCGTATCATGCCATCCCTCTCGATCTTCTGTCAAACAATATTTGGATGAGCGGGACGGCGCTATACGAAGGTCTAATTTCGAATATCAGTACTCCTCCAGGTTACCGAAGAGTCATTGCCCCACCGTCCCTAGCAAACGACGGAAACTTGAAGAAAACTATTGATTTCCTTACATTGTTACATGTTGCAGGAAGTGGTCGGTGTGACGTGCCTAGGAGCGGCTCACGCCATGTTGGCTCGCACGAACTTCGACATCTGCATAGTGGATGAGGCGACTCAGGTAACAATCACGGAAATACCCCAAGAGTGTTATTTTCTATTGTTTTTGCAAGATAACTAAAAACGTGACGGGCCCGTCCTGCGCAGCCTACATCTACCTTATTTCGGTTTTATGGGTTCGTTAACGATTATTCTCTGTCTGTTGTACATACCTATACATACTATAGTTACGGTACTTTAATATGGCGCTCACTTCGTAAATATGTGTTGGCGCGGTTTGTAGACACCTGCCTACTGAGCCGGCAGTCCTGGGATCGAATCCCGGCCGGGGCAAATATTTGTGTGATGAACTTGAATAATGGTCATGAATGTTATCTATATATGTATTTATATATTATTTATATCGTCGTCTAGTACCTATAGTACAAGCTTTGCTTAGTTTGTGAATGAGTGTCCCTTAATATTTATTTTATTTATTTAATTTTGCAGGTTTTACAATGCACGGTGTTACGTCCCCTGTTCGCTGCAAACCGGTTCGTGCTCGTGGGCGATCCTGAACAGCTGCCGCCTGTAGTTAGAAGTCGCGCTGCAAGGTACAGTCAGCAGCAAAAATAGCTAAGCATTACAACATGCTCACAATTATCTGTACAACATTTATTCTCTGGATAATAGAGGATTGCTATACGTCCGGATTTATCCGGACATTTCCGAATTTTTGAGCCTTTGTCAGGATTGCGGCCGGACTTGGGAAGTGTCCGGATTTTTAATATTTCATAAAAAAAAAGTTTTTATGGTGCATATATTAAAAGGTTTTACACAGTTTTGAAGGATGACATGATAGGTATATGTGATTATTAAATACTCAACAAAAACAAGCATTGAAAAGCACAATTTTTTTCATTAACATCGTGTTAAAACGCAATTATAAAATCATGTTTTATTATGACATTTAAACAGAAATGTCAGGAATTTTAGGGTGATGATGTCCAGATTTTTATCAGGACACTTCATTGTTCCATATGGCAACCCTAAATCCGTGTGCATATAATTTTGAGCACCTGACGTGCTTAGCAAATTCTGCTGCTGACATCAGTCTAAAAATAAGTCTGCTCATTCTTACACTGACTTGAACCTTTTTAGAAATTTCAAACGACTTACAAATTTCTACCAATTTTTTTTGTAAAGTATACATTCTTTAATTTCCTCTCCTGTGTATGTAACTGCACACAAAAAAATATTATTTATCTATTGATCAGATTTTTGCGTGAAAAGAGGACAACTAGACTAATCACAATACCCTGAAATATCTACATTCGGCCATCACTCGGCAAAATAATTGGTGGTGTCGTTTATCAGCGTTATTTCTTACCTTTCTTACATAGTATTTGGCATATTTATATTTAAAAAAACGATAAGATTAAAAGCCATTCAATTTACTCTATGCTTAAAAGCGACGCGGTTGGCGCAATGGTAAACTAACTGCCTACTGAGCCTCCGGTCCTTGGTACGAATCCCGGCTCGGGCAAATATTTGCGCCTGAGTCATGGATGTTATTTGTATTTAATTATGTACCTACATATTTATCTATATAAGTATTATCGTCGTCTAGTGCAAGCCTACTAGACCTAAAAAATCAGCCAAGTGTGAGTCGGACTCGCGCACCGAGGGTTTCGTACAAACACTTCCCATCTTAACTGGCCGGGTTAAGTTAAGTTTGCATCTGGTATGTTTGGCGCTGCATACAAATGAGGTGCAAAGTTAACGCAACCGATCATGTTTGTTGTATGGGAGCCCCACTGAAATATTTATTTCATTCTGTTTTTAGTATTTCTTGTTATAGCGGCAACAGAAATACATCATCTGTGAAAATTTCAACTGTCTAGCTATCACGGTTCATGATATACGGACTGCAGAGTCTTAGTAATAGGGTCCCGTTTTTTACCCTTTTGGGTACGGAAACGGAACCCTAAAAAACGGCGAACCTTGTCGTTTAAGTATAATATGAGTAAGGGTTTTTACATGATGAATTTTCCTTTCTACGCTACCAGGAGATTAGGAATGGAGGAGAGCGTGTTCCACAGACTGATGGCGGAAGAAGCGACGTCCACACTACAGCTGCAGTACCGAATGAACCAAGCGCTGGCGGACCTGGCTAACAAAGTAGCTTATAATGACAAACTGAAGTGTGCTGATGAGAAAGTAGCGCAGGCTAGATTAAACGTTAACTCTCAGGTAATACGTTTTACTGTGAATGTATCTGCGTAAGGCTCAGGAGCGTTTTGAACGCTTTGAGAGTTTTGGCTTATGTTGTTTTCGCGAATAAATAACATTGTTTTTGTAAAGAAAAAGCGTTAATTGGTGAGCTCATAATTGTGATGGAATTCAAAAATAAGATTATAATTCTCTACATTTCATTATACAAGAAAACAAGGAAACGAGCAGTTGAAACGCTCCTGAGCCTTACAATACAATACAAAATGCTTTACTGCACACCGAAAAAGTTTACAAATTGAATACAGGAAGAATAATTTTAATAACGGTAGACAACAGGCGGTCTTATCGCTAAAGAGCGATCTCTTCCTGAGAACCTTTGGGTAGAGGAACACTTGAAAAATGATTTTGTTATTAGGCGGTGCAAAAATCGAAAAAAAAATATACACGAAAAACAAATAAATACATAAATATAATAAACAATAAATACATACATATATTCAGCCAAAAGATAATAGGACCAGTTAAATAAAATACGAATTATGAAAGGGATAGATAATGCTCTTTCAGGTGAGCTTTGAAAGAAACAAGACGTAGATACGTGTGTCTCGCTCACTTGTTATGCCGCCGCGCTCGGATCTCTCGCTAAACTGGTTGCCGCGCCGCTGGTCGCGCAATGTCGTGGCATCTCCGTAAAATGCCTATTTAGAGTTACACATGTAATGCAAAACTTTCAACTGTAAATATGGTTTTCAAGACTTGTGAAATTGGCTTAATTGCAAGTACCTGTAATTATTAAAATACATAAGAAAAGGGTTTGCTCACGTTGTTAAAGATGAATAACGCTCGACGTTAACTATTAGGTGCCTTCGTATCCGATCGGAATTCATGAAGATGAATCGCGAACCGATCCGAAATATGTCGAGCGGTATTCGACTTTAACGGCGTGAGTAAACCCTTTTCATATGTATTTTAATATGTCTGAGACTCACGGGGGTTTTTTATGTTGGTAAAATACCTGTGATTAATAAATATTTGGGATTTAGACATGGTTGTTTGTCGAGAACGTGTGTAAAATAGAATTTTGTGCTTTTAGAATCTGTCCGCATACACCTCAGAAAAGTGGTTACTGAAGGCTTGTAGCGCAGAACCAGAGAATGCCGTGTTGTTCCTTGATACGAAGGAGTTGGAAAAGAAGACTGAAAATAATAGTAAGACGTGTGCGAATCTCGATGAAGCGTGTGTTGTTCTAGCGCTAGTTGAAACGTTAATACACGTGAGTTGTTATTTTATTAATTATGCGTAAAAGGCAATCCCACCAAAAACATTTCATGTAAAATTGACGGCCAAGACTCACATTCTCATAACGCTTTCGCTGTAAAAAAGTTATCAGATCCCAGGAAAAGCGAAGCCCCTAAGCCCCGACTTTACTAACCCCACCACCTTGGTTTAAAAAGTATGGCATCAACTGGCTTCAAGCCCCTAAACCCGGAGTTTACTAACCCTACACCTTTGTTTCAAAAGTATGGCTTGGCCGTTTCATAGAGTACCGTAAATAAGTCCAACGGACCGTCTGGCCCATATGGTATCAAGAAATTAAGTTTATGTCTTTGATAATATATACTTATAAACTTAATTCCTTACCATATGGGCCGGACAGTCCGCTAGACTTATTTACGGTACTCTCGGTCCAGTAGTATTCGACTTGGTACTTTGGCTATTCTCAATGAAAGTGAAAAATAACCATTAAATTTTAATTTTTCACAGGGTGGCTTAAAAGCGTCCGATATCGGTATTATATCTCCATTCCGAGAGCAAGTGGCTCTTATACGGCGGGCAAAGTGTCCGGCAGAGGTCAGCACCGTCGACCAGTTCCAAGGCAGGGACAAGCCCGCTATCATCTACTCCTGCACCAAGCGGGATACGACTGGTGATAAGAAAATTAAGGTTAGTCAGATCCCCTACCATTCACTGATATCGCGTAACATCCTCGTCCCGGGAGCCAGTGGCTCTTCTACGGCGTACAAAGTGTGCGGCAAAGGGCAACACCGTCGACCAGTTTCAAGGCAGGGACAAGCCCGCCATCCAATCCTGTACCACGCGGGACGCGACCGGCGACAAGAGAGTTAAGGTTAGATCCACTACCGTCAGACTTCGCGTGATATCCCCGTTCCGGCGGCAAGTAGCGCGTTTACGACGGACGAAGTACGTGGTAGAGGTCAGCACCGTCGACCAGTTTCAAGGCAACAAGCCCGACTTCTAATCCTGCACCACGCGGGACGCGACCGGCGACAAGAGAGTTAAGGTTAGATCCACTACCGTCAGACATCGCGTGATATCCCCGTTCTGGCGGTAAGTAGCGCCTCTACGGCGGACGAAGTGGTAGAGGTCAGCACCGTCGACCAGTTCCAGGTCAGGGACAAGATCGCAATCATCTACTCGTGCACCAAGCTGGATGCGACCGGCGACAAGAGAGTTGAGGTTAGATGCACTACTGTCTTCTACTGACAAACATCACCCGGAATTAAAATTTTATTAATAACCATACATTACTAAGCTCATTTTAAATATTTTTGGATGGCTGTCTTAGAGTGGATATGCACCTTATTTTATCCCCTAAAAGGTCATTCTCTTGCTCTTGAGTACTTTCTTTGTTCTCTTGACTTGGAAATATTTGAGGTACTTTATAGTTAAAACAGGCTATTATAGTGTTGTTTTATTTTTTACAGGAAGGTGAAGTCCTAAACGACCAGCGTCGCTTAGCAGTGGCAGTGACTCGAGCTAAGCATAAACTACTGGTTGTTGGAGACTCGAACGCGTTACAGAGATACGCGCCCCTAAAGCGCTTGATCGACGTTTGCCCTTCACTGACTATGGAAAGAGAAGATATCAGTCGAGTAATAGATAAATATAGAAGTTTAGTTTCATAAGCAACAGTGATTTAAATTATGTGCCTTAGTATCATGTGTAAAGTATTGTAATATATTTATTTTGAATTATAGTTGCTATTTTATTTTAGCTGCAGCACCAATATCTTAACCAAAGCTGTTATTGTATATGAATTAATATAACTTTATTTTAAGCCTAGCTTTGCAAAGGTCCTGTAGTATAGTGTAAACTCAAAATCTACATTACGGGCACTTTACAAGCCTTAATTGAAGTCTTCTGAATAGCGATTATAGCGAGGTTTGTATATTTAGTGTCATGATAATTTGATAAATCACTTCTTTGGAATGAGCGAGTCTACACAATACTGAGCAGCGAAGCGAAAGTAAAAGACGTTGTGTTTTTGAAGAGATCTGTCAAAAGTGACAAAGAAGTTGACAGCGTCATTTGACTTTTTTATAGGTTTGGGAAAATTTCTAAACAGCTGAATCCGGCTCAGGCACTGAACTAAAACCTCTTTGATAATCACCGGTGCAGCCAAAAAAATGAGGAACTTTTTTTTGGTGCTAAAAAAGCTTATTTCCTTACCTACCCACCAGTAAAAATTTCACCCACTTTTAACTTTTAAAAGCACTTCTGAAATTTTCATCCATTCCCCATTCCGCAATGTTAATTAAACAAAAGAGAGTCATATTGTCTACGTCAGTGGTGTATGTACGGGATGATCCCGCGCAACTTCCCCCACCCAGCGCACAACAAGCACAGCCAAGGCAGTGGTGGTTTCGAGGCCAAATTTGGCCTGGAAAACCGGACCCCCAAGGCAGCGCAGGCAGCGCACAAGCACAAGCTAAGGGCGGCAGTGGTGGTTTTCCGAGGCCAAATTTTGGCCTGGAAAACCGAGCACGGTCCCGAGGCCAAATTTTGGCCTGGAAAACCGAGCACGGTCCCGAACCTCGGGGAAACCGAGCATTTGAGGCACGGTTCCGAGGACAAAATTGGCCTCGGAAACCGAGCAATCTCTCTGTGACGTAAAGGAGACGAAAGGCCTCACACATCAACACTACAGAGAGAAGGGTAAGATTTATGGCAGCTCTTACCCCACTGCTCCACTCCGTAGACACGGACTCTCGATATGTATGGTTGGTGATTTGTATATATAACGGACGTTGTTAAAAACTTCGATAGCGCGATGTAGAACACGGGACGTTAAATTTGAAATTAAGAACAATTTTTATCAGATTTTGAAAGGTATAGGAAATAAAATGAGTGTTTAAACTAATAATATACTAATTTGCATATGTTTTCACGGATATAATGGAACAAAACCTAATAAAACATTGTTTTTGTAGTTGTGTTAGTACAATCCCTTCACAATGAGACGACTGTGTCGCCATCTTGTAAATAGAATGAGTCAAGTTTGAGATCAGGTACTTGGGGTACTTTCCTTTGTTTGCTGAATCATAGAAGAATGATTTCCAAGACGCGCTCAGCTGCTACCTATCTCATTTTATTTAATAAAATTTGACAAAGATAAGCGACGATATGTGACATGAACATGACATGAATATTAAAATCACAGCATTAGTTTTGACATTGGTGATTTCTGTCACCGAGTTACGGAAAAAATTTCAATAGATGGCGCCTGTGGTCGGCACCTAAAATTTACCCTAATTTTTCATGGAAAATTATAATTTTCTCAAAAACCTGAACACCATTTCGTTCAAAATTTCATTTGCGCAAATCAGAACTAACGCTCTAATTTTTAATATATAATTCATATGTTATAATAGCCCTTCGTGTGGCAAATTCCCGCTCCGGGAGACAAGGTCGCTAGTTCAAGCCTCGTTATGGTAAAATAGAGCAAAAGATTCTGGTTCGAAAAAAAATGGAAAAAGATGGTCAAAGAATTTGTTCACCCTGCCTTACACGCCAAATTAAGGGATAGTACTTTCAAAAATGGATACCCTCTTTTCATAAAAATCTGGGGATGCGGTGAAAAATTAAAATCATCAAAAAATGTTTCTGTGAGTGTCTCGGTGTATAATAATTGAAATGAAATTATTTGTAATCGATTTTAGTAAAATATATCCTCTGAGATATTAATATTTACGGAAAATTCATAAAACTTGTATTGGCCCCACAGTGTATAGCGCACATTTTGGCTTTTTTTGTGCCTAGCGAAATGCATAATTAAACGACATAATATATGCAGCTTCGTTTGATAAATAAATAACATACAGACGTAACTCAACTCAAAAATAAATATTAGAACTCATAATGCAAAAATATTGTTTGGCCTTGCTATGATACGAACCCAGAACTTGAGCGAGTGCTTCATATAGGTAATTATTCTTATACTTCATCATTACTTCATAATAGCAAAATATGTAAGTACCACAGAGATAACACACAGTATCGATGTACAGTCGAGTTCATTTACATCTACACACTTACGAGAACAAAAATATCTGAACACGACCCTATTGTCAGGAGCATAAAATCGTGTTCAGATATTACGAAACGTCTTTTTGTAGTGTGCGTATATGTAACACACACACTCTCTTTATGTAGATGCTATATAAATGCATTTCATGTTAATTTGATATACAATAAACCTTACACTCAAGCAACGAACACATCTTTTACTCTCCACATCACATGGCAATCCTGCCAGTGCGGCCTTGTGCTGCACTGGCGGCGCGCTGCGCCACCAGTCAAGGACCATTAACTTAAAATAATACAGTGGTAAAAAAAAAAAAAAACAATCAGTGATGGTGAAACTAGTGAACAATTGAACTATGAAATTCAGGAATCGGAACTTTTTCTCTTTCGTGTGTTTTAATAAGCAAATATATGGGTATCCGGCTAAAAAATAAAAATATTCCCAAATAATTATTGAAAAAGCAGAACTATATTCCGTGAAAACGTTAAAAAAAAGTGTCCCTGGAAAAAAAAAACACAAACTACAGCAGTGCAAAAACTTTTTCGTCAAAAAAAAAACACTATAATTAAATTAACTGAAGTTCTGTATCGGAATGGGTGATGGAGTGATGGTTGCTGCAGGGAGTTGTTCGTGTCGTGAGGAAGGGCAGCATCAGCAGATGTTTGGACTAAGCCAGGACGTCGAAAAATAATAGCAACGTAATTATGCTGAAGAAATTATCATAATTTATTTTTTTGATTACTGACAATAATAATTAACTTCTCGTGTAGTATACCTAAAATAATTTAGTATCAATAATAATGGGCACGTATCCATTATTTGAGTTAAAATTGTAAGCAAATAATTTAGTTTGTACGGAGTTTATATCGCTTGCTGACGAAACACTGATGGTTTTTAAAAGTAGATATATTAAGTATAACTATCAAATATTTTCTAATAAAAAGCTAAGCCATTCATTTTAACAAATTCATATTATAAATCACGCAAACAATTTATATCATTTCTTCGTAACTCACACGCTAATAAGGTACGCGACAATTTCAATAGTCATCATAAAAGGAAAGGTATGCAATCGTCTGTTATTTCATATCAAGTTACTGATTCAATGTGAAGCTTTGTGCACTGTTTTAGATTATTTAAATTTACATCGTAATGAATTGATTTTTATGAACAGATTATTTTACAGTTTTACGAAAGTTTTATTTTTTCTGGGTTTAGATGCTTTTACATTTACTCTATAGATGTGTGTCGTCTTTTGGCCATCTTAGGTCATACATAAGTAATTTAGGGATTAAAGAAATTATTAGGAATTGTAGTATGCGTAGTAAAATGCGTTATTTTTGGATATGACAACGTTATACACGGACGTGACTAAAATAATGAGAGATAGCGAAGTGATATAAACGAGTGAGAGTTTATAATGCAGAGATTATTAAAATAATAAAAATGTACGGGATTTATTAATGTAATAAAAGTAAATAAATAAAAATATAACGATGATGAAGGAATTTTTCAGTTACAGCAATAGTATTAGAATGAATAAGGATGCTAGATAAAGTTTTAGTGTTGGATTTTATTGGTTTGAAGTTTCGTAAATGTTTGGAATTTGATTGTGTATGAAACTTTTTAGAAAGGAAAATGTTCAGTACTTTGAAAACAGGTAGTTTGAATACGAATAGGGATATTGATTTAGGAAAAGGATATAAGATGTTTGAAAGTGTTTTTAACCTAGTGTTTGGGAAAGCTACGGCAAATAAGTTTGTCAACGAGCAATTAGCCTGATCAACTAAGAGTTATTGACATTTTTATGTTGAAGTTTTCATGAGGTGAGAGTTCTTTGTAAGAAAATATGAATTTTTTTTTAGAAGAGAAGGTTATGGAGAATTTATAAGGTAATATGATGAATGCCAATCGTTATCTTCGGCGACCCGAGAGGCGCAGTTGAGCGAGTAGGTATATGTAATGTATGTTTAGCAAGGTACACAAGGATACAAGGCAGGCACGGAATCCTTGCCTTCGGATCATGATTTGATCGAGTATCGATTGTGACGAATCTTGGACACATGGAGTGATATTGTATATGGACGTGTTAAAAGAAATGCCTGATGTGAATAAATAAATGATATGAAGTATGTGTGCGCGCACTTATATAAAAAATCCTTGTATCCTGAACAATTAAATAAATATTATGAAGCCGGCCGCAACATAAATTTAAATAATGTGCTGTGTACTGTGTACCTTGGTGCTTGATAGTGTTGCCAAAGTTGCACGCTAAATATAATAATAAATGAGGAATAAATAAGTAATGACGGTAAATAAAATGAGAAAATAATAACAGCTGTGACAAATACTTAAATATGAAGTTAATTTCAGAAAAACGACAAATATATAGGTACCTAATATGAATCCTATGATAGATGAAAGTACGTATGAATTTAATCGGATTATGACATTGCTAGCATAAAATACACTGAATTGAAGAACCTAAGTAGAAAAACAATTGTTAAAGAAATGTTAGTCTTAAAGTAATATTTAGAATAGAACCTAAGGCTAGGTTATTACGTCATCATAGTGGGCGTAATGTAGATTTAATGTTTACTGCGTATTTGAGTTTTAAAATTTGTATAAGTTTTCTTTAGTATATAATATAGTATAGTAATATATCGCTGAATGTACCATGTAAGATTATACAATTATTTTGGTTTTGTGAACATTGTGTGGAACACCGTCATAGTAAAATTACTTAGTATGTGAAAAATAAAAAAAATATCAGACACGTTTTACAATAAAATTTGTAGTGTTTTTCTTTTCAAAAGCTGTTTAAATTGTGTTCAATAATTTTCTTCTTTTATCAATTGTTTATCAGTAACGGAAAAAACGAGAGTAGTTCATAGAATAGTTTATAGAAAAAAAAATGTATTTAGCATAAATATTCTCATTATAGAGAAATTTAATAACAATAAAAATGTATACTGTATGATACATTATAATGTTTACTCGCCCAGTATCACAGTACTATGTAGTTGTAACTAACGTAACAGAAACAGAACATTAATTAATTACCTATCATTTTAAAATTACCAGAGAGTACTATGTAAGTATTAATTAATTGGTGAGCATTTATTTTAACATTTGTTATGTTTATTATGAGGATTGTGTATTTTTATAGCGTTATATTTTTTTTACTAATATTGTAACTGTAATAAAAGAAACAAACAACATTTTGCCATTTTGCAACTCATACTTGTTTTTAAAATTTAATGTCAAGATATAAAAAAAACTAGATCAACTACAGTCAATCTATTTTTTTTCTTCAAGGTGGGAGGTGTAGTGTGTGTATATGTAACACACACTCTTTATGTAGATGCTATATAAATGCATTGCATGTTAATTTGATATACAATAAACCTTACACTCAAGCAACGAACACATCTTATACTCTCCACATCACAATAACAATTTTATAGGTTAATATATAGGTATTGCAGCTTTATACTTTCCTAAATTAGTCAATGAAGAGAGAGATGCAGCATTACGAAGGAGTGAGATGGAGTTACCTATTTCCATGCGTGTTTAACATATTGCTGTATCCCTCACGGTTTATAGTTAGCGTTTGATACGGATGTTAGTAAATAAAATTTGCTAGGAAAAGTTTGTATTCTCGTGCTTGTAATTTCAGAGAAAATTTTAAGATATAAATATAGAAAAAAAAAAAGTTTTCCGAACAAAATACAACGCAAAAACTTTATTTACTAGACCTACTAGGTAGGCAAATCGCGCGCATTCGGTGCATTTCATGTTCCACCTTTCAACTGATCCAATGCGTGGTTTTATGGAATCTTGTCCATACATCACAACTACGTGAAGCGCCGATTTCAGATTTTTTTTTTGTATTTTATATACAAATGAAACGCTTCTTAGATTTTGTAGCAATTTATATAAAATATTAACATTTTATTTGTTATCCCTACTTACAGACAAAAAAAGAAAGTTGAGTCTTTGCGAAAGTGTTTATAACTGGTTTATAAGTACACTGCGAATCATTGGCGTATCTAGAGATATTTTCCAGGGGGGGCCTGGCCCCTGTCTTGTTGAGATACATTGGGCTAGATTTCATTCGGCTTCCTATAATTTACAAGTGGTCAATGAGCAGAGCACAACTAACTAGCATCGTAATTCGGAAATCAAATTGTTCTACTTACCCACTCTATTGCTTTTGGTAGCTACGGCTACCAGTCACCGCTCTTATTTTATTATATAAATAATAGAGTCTAACTCAAAATTTGAAGCAAATGAGTAGACTTCTTATCATCAACATGAAATTTTTAGGTGTAGGGGCAGTAAGTACTCAAATTAAACAATCAAATTTCGAATTTATTTAGCTACATATTTACAAAATGACAGAAAAATGGCACCAATAACAATAGCAGTATATAATATCTAAATAACTTTCGAGGTAAAATTCATTAAATTTATACTAACTTTAATTTTCTTTTCTTTTCAGCAAATATATTTAGGACTTTTTCTGCCGTGACATTGTCTTTGACAAATTTATTTTCAATGTGGAGAAGAGAGATGCTCGAGAACCTATCTTCAGCCATAGTTGATCTGAGCCAGGTTTTTATTCTGCGCATTGCCGAGAAACTCCGCTCACATCCAGCTGAACTCACTGGAATAACTATGGCAGCTTGGATTAATTTATACAGATTTGGACAAAAATCTTGTTTAACATGGACTTTCAGCTCTTCTATTGTGGCTTTTTTTAATACGTTTTTCATAATCAAGCATTCTGCACCTAAAAGCGTCTCGTCGATTTGTAGAACGTCCTTGTAATTGTCTACAAAAGCCTTCCCATTTTCGAGATCCAAATTCAAAAATGCATCGACTGAATGAGCTAAAGGTAGACTCTCAAACCTGTTATTCATATTAACTATTATATTGTCCATGACTGGGTAATATATATTAATTTTCCAGTACTCGCTTGGGCGTGAATCAGATGGCAACTCAATCATGTTTCTTTTTCCGAGTGTGGATTCAATATAAAAGTCTCTATCTCTGCTACCTACACCGACTCTATTATGCTTGCGTTTGCTTACTCGTGTAGGTTCCAGGCAAATTTCATGTTTTTCTGAAAATTCTACTATTTCCTTCCAACAATCATCAAAATTGTTCCGATTTTGTTCAAAACTACTAATGATACCCGTTATCATGATACCGGCTCGTCCGAGAGTTGCATTTTTGCTTTGGAAGTATTTGCTTAATCCATGGATAACTAGTAATGCCGAATAGAGCACGTGTAAGCAAACTATGAACTCAGGCTTTGAAATCGAAGTTATTAAGCCAATAGCTTCCGCCACATGTTTGTCTTTATTTTGGCTTATTTCTTCCTCTAGTGCAGCTTTCAGTGCATCATAATTATTTATTACAGCCTTACAATTTTCAAAGCGACAGCTCCATCTTGTGGTACTTAAACTGCCCATTTCACGACCAGTCTTTATTTCAAGAGCTTCTTGCAATTTCTTGAGATGAGCGTGATTTCCAGGGTGTGAAAAATGGATGTACAGTGCTTCAAGGTTATTAAAAAAGGTAGTCGCAGGTGACACATTGGCACATGAGTCTACAACAGCTAGATTAAGTTTATGTGCTAGACAATGAATGTAAATAGCATGCGGATATTTCTCTTTAATGAGCGCTTGCAGCCCTTTATGTATTCCAGACATAACACTCGCACCATCATATGACTGTGCCAGAATGGGCACATTATCTAAACCACATTGTTTTAAAAAATTCAAAATCATTGCAGCTAAACTTTTTGCATCCCTACTAGTGGAGCAATCAAGAAATCCCATGAAGGACTCTTCCACTTCCAACCCCATCATATATCTCAAAACAATCGACAATTTTTAGGGTTCCGTACCTCAAACGGAAAAAACGGAACCCTTATAGGATCACTTTGTTGTCCGTCTGTCCGTCCGTCCGTCCGTCTGTCAAGACCCTTTTTCTCAGGAACGCGTGGAGGTATGAAGCTGAAATTTATATCAATTACTCAGGTCTACTGTCCCTTGAAGCTGTGAAAAAATCAAACTTCTAAGCCAACGCAATCAAAAGATACAGCCGTTTATGCCGCAAATTTTCGACACTTGCAAGGGAATCAAAACCTACAGGGTGCTTCCCGTGAACTCAGAATCTTGAAATTTGGTACGAAGCAACGTCTTATAGCATAGATAAAGGAATAATTACGAAAACCATAATTTTTTTTTTAATACCTAACTTTGCACCTCATTTATATGGGGCGCTATGCATACCAGGTGCAAACTTAACTTAACCACTTAGGGATGGAAAGTGTTTGTACGGAACCCTCGGTGCGCGAGTCCGACTCGCACTTGGCCGGTTTTTCTTCTTTGAAACATCTCGCTTCATCTACCATTATAGAAAAAAAACCGCATTGTTTTATGTTTTCTACAATTCCTGCAATCGTGACTTCATTTATAATACTTATTAACTCGTTTTGTATACCGGCACTGCAATAGGAAACATGTTTTTCTAAGTGTTGAGAAAAAGTTTCATCGTATTTAGCGAGGAGTTGAGCCATCTCTAAAAAGTTACCTCTATTTTTCGACTCCACATTTTCACGATGGCCTCGTAAAGGTAATCCTTGGCGCACCAGATATAGAACGATGTCTATAATTTTCAGTAAATTGTCTTTATTTTGCTCGACTTCCTTCTCATGTTGGGTGACAACCTGATCGTGGACTGATGGTTGATGCAGATATGTGTAGTGCATCTCCTTACTTTCATGATGAACCGATGAATTGGCGTGTTTTTGAAGAGCCTCTGACAATCTCTTCCAGTTGCCGTATCCGGTGGTGGTGAATTTTTAATTTTGGTCGCGCATTTCCTTACTGAACATCCGACATACAAAGCAGTATACCTTATTTTCATTGGTGCTGTATTCTAACCAGGTGTATTTTTCGTAGTTTTGTGCGTTAAATGCTCGTAGTTTATCTCCAAATTTTGTTCGAGGAAAATCAATTCGAGGCTGACATGGTCCAGACTGAAGTGAACCTAAGTCACTTATGATTTTTGACTGCGAACTTTGTGGAATCGTAGTTTCTGGTGCCGGTCTAAAGACGTACTCAATATCGATACCGGGACTGTGACTGCCGGAGATTTGTCTGGACACTTTTCTTTCGTGGCGCCATCAAGAGATTGATCAGAATCCAGAGTTCTATTTTTATTAAAAAAAGATCGGATGTCTCTAATTTTCTTCATTTTATTTATTACCTAAAATTAAATAAAAAAAAACTTTAAAAACGAAGCTCGGTTCTACAAAGAATTTGTGCAGATGCATGGAAAATGCTCCACCGACAAGACCCTAGTTATTAAATGGTTGATGAGATTTAAATAAATTAAACCGTCTAAGAACATGTTGGACCTACAGGCATACATATGATTACGGCTGCCATCCGTCCGGGGGGGTTTTCAAAAAGTGTCCGGGCACTTTTTATGTGAATGAAAAATGAATGATTATTTTTATAATACTTATTATTATTTTCGGACACGTCCGGGGAAAAATTGGGATTTGCGCCAAATGCCCGGTTATTTTTAAGTCTGTCCGGGTTTGGCGAATTAAGAGATGGCAGCCCTAGATATAAAGAAAATTTTAAGGATTCGTTTGGCTACGGGACCCTAAAAAGCATTTTACAAGTAATCACGTACAGGACTATTTTAGAAACCCCGAAATTTGTCATATTATTCTGGAGAAATCACTTATGTTATGGAATAAATTCCTAGCCACTAGGTACCATTTAATTTCATACAAAAAAAATTAAACATCGCACCATGTACCAAAAGCACACGGCCAACAGTGCGCCGCACGAATTATGGCACATACAAATAATTCAAATCAATAGATACTAAAACTACTGCGAAGAACCAAGGTGTATACACCTAATCAATAGTGAAAACCGCATAGTACGTAAAACGGTTTAGTAGTTTTCGAGTTTATCGCGCACAGACAGACAGGCGCCAACGGCGACTTTCGTTTATAATAACAGAGAAGAAAGAATAATACACAATTTTGGCGGGAACTTCAAACTCAAACGTAACCCTGCATTTATGAAACGATATTATGCACTTTTGGTTGTGGGCAAAGATTCATGGGCCATGGAACATGTCATGTCAAAATTATCAAAGGCCGAACTTCGAATACTTGTATATAAATAAAGAATACTAACCTTTTCTCAATCGGTACGTGATTCCAAGCATTAAGCAGCCGCAGACCGCAACTGATTAATTTATTTTGTTTTACCTATTTAATAAGCAGTGTTAGCTAAGAAAGTTACAATAAACTGGATAATTCAACCATGAGCATCATAAACATAACTTCGAAAACCAAAATCACTACGCGCTTACAAATTTAATATCAAACTAAATTTTCGAAAGCATTTCTACTTTAGGAATAATTCCAAGAAATCAAATTTTCAACTCAGCGCCAAAATGTATTATGTGAATCAATATGAGAAAAAACAAAACAAACTTTATTAATAGTATATCAAGAAGAAATTAGAATAAACAAAATATTATTATTTTCTCAGCCCTTGAGCATTATTTGAATAATAATAATTAAACCTTAATTCATTGCAAGAAGGTCGAAATTATCATGGCAACACCGAGCCACTGTCAACAACGTCCCGCGCAATATAAACAAAATAAAATACAATTACTACGTGAAACTGTTCAAAAAAGTGTATAAAGTGTATATATATAAGACAATTGACAACATTTCATATTTATAACAGGTGGAAGTTAATATAGAGATCGACAGGGCTTTATGTCGTGTACCTTAAAAAAAAAATCTTTGAATTTATTCTTCTGTATTTAAAGAAATATAAGAAAATACATCAAATAACTGCAATCTAAGACAATACGGGCTGAATAGGGTTGTTGTCTAAACCAAAGAGCGAAAAGAAATATTTTTTTTTATTTGACGTTGACAGATGACAGATGCATACCGAGTTTTATTAAGTTTTTTTTAATAAGAAAACCGACTAAAGTAACCGTTCCATTAAGTTCTGGTTTTGGTGTTGCCACCTTTTAAAATGAGTATGTTTTTATAAATTAATAATAAAATAAATAATCATCTCAGAAAATAAATAAAAACAGAGATTACTTCATCTTTTTAAGCAGAATTCAGAAAAGTAATAAAATGATAGTCTTAAAAATATGAAATGTTGTCAATTGTGGACAAGTGAATCTCTTGCCGATCTCCTGCCGATTACAATGTTAAAAACTAGTGCCAAAACCGTTAACTCACTGGAACAATTTTCGTGTTTTCAAAAATAAACATTGCTAAATACTTATAAAGTGTTAAAAAGTGAAACAGCTGTATATTAATCACGTAAATACTGTAAGCGAAACAACCAAAATAATATTCAGTATTACAAGTAACCTAGAAAAACATTGCAACTGCCGCAAAACATTCAAAAAACGTACGCTGCGCGCGTCGTGTCATTGAACCCTTTCGATCACGCCCAAGCGCCACGTAGCATCCACCGTACAGCGCCATCTATGTTTGGCAATCAAAACCACTAGAACATACGGATACCGAGTCAACGCATTGAATAAATAGTTACAAATTTTGCCACAAGATGTCGAACTGTGCCGGCTGCCGAATTATGTTACCTGATAGACATCACATGACGTGTTCTAAATGTTCAGAAAAGTATGACCTGGAATGCTCTGGTGTATCCAAAGAGCGATTTTACAATACCATGACAAAGGAACACAGAGAAAATTGGATTTGCCCAGCTTGTTACTGTAATATGAGAAAAGAGGATAACACGAATATAATTGCTAGAACGGCCTTAGCGGAAGCGGAAGCAACCGTAGCGTCAAAAGGGCAAGAACCTACTTTAAATATGACACTGCGACCGCGTATTACTCGTAAGCGCTATAAGAATATTGTTAGCAAAAGTAACATAGACTCCTCCGACGAGGACGAGCGGTTCCTAAACGATCAAAGTTTAATGGGAAATACAATAAATAGTGCCATGTCACCATCCCACGACCTTAACAGGTCTGCAAATACAATAAGTCTAAATGACTTTGGATCGATGTTGCAAGAAAAATTAGATATCTACAAAGAAACTATAATTCATGAAATGAAAAGTATAATACAATTTGAAATAAGCGCGGCAATGAATAAATTCAAGACTGATATTCTACAACGAACAAACGCCATAATCACGGAACAGACAGTTATAAAAACAGATATATTACATTTAACGAAAAAAATCCAAACACTTGAAATCGAAAATGTAAAACTTCAAGAGGATCTAAAATATTTGCAAACAAGTTTAAAGAACCATGAAATCTCACCAAATACGTCAGCAAATATTACCGCCGGCACCGGAAAGACGATCGTACTGCACGGCCTTGAAGAACTACACGGAGAAACAGAAGATGAACTGTACGAGAGAGTGCTGCACATCTTCAGAGACATTATGAACGTGAACTTACACGGGCACGTTGAAGATCTGCGCCGGATAGGTAGACGAGGGAATAAGCGGCCCTTAGCGATAGAGCTTCTTAGTAAAAGCATGATTAGGTACTTGCTGAAAAATAAAGAATACTACTTCAAATACTCTGGACTGAACATAACGGAATACCTAGACGAAGATTCCCTGAAAATAAGGCGAAATTTAATGGAAACACTGCGCGAGGCCAGGCGCGAGGGAAAACACGCCATAATACACAACAACAAATTGATAATAAATGGAAAAGAACAAACGAACAAAAACACAATCCCAAATTACCAAACCTGTGAGCAGAATGAGCCGAACGAAAGTACTAATAACCAATGCGAACAGAATGAACCGATTAAATCGGACCGTACATTTCGAAACTAAATTCAACATATTAATACAGAATACACAGAGCCTGAAAAATAAAACCCATATCATTGAAAGTCTCCAGCAAAATAAAAAATATCAAGCATTATGTCTAGTAGAAACTTGGATAACAGAAGAACAAACAGATCTTATAAAAATAAGAAATCACACCATCGCAGCCAGCTTCAACCGCAGCGAGCACCGCGGCGGCGGCGCCGCCATCCTGCTGCGAGACGACGTGCCGTACAGCGCGTGGCCGGACATCGCGGACCTATCCGTGGAATGCGTGATTGAGTGTTGTGCTGTGGAAATAAAACCAGATGTCATTCTCATTACGATATATAGACCAGACCGAGATATTGAAATCTTTTTTGCAACATTAATTAAGATATTAGAAAAAGTTAAGGCAAAGAGTCAGAAACACATTATAATTGCAGGTGACTTCAATATAAATAAATTAGAAAATTGTACTAACTACCTCAGATTAATGAATACTATGCTTGAATATAACCTCCACCAGATAGTAAACCAGGCGACTAGGGAAACTAATATAAGCTCAACTTGTATCGACTTAATTTTTACTAACAACAAGCATTTTGATATCGTTATAGAAGACTTGGGCATTTCTGACCATAAAAGTTTATTGTATACATTTGAGCTAAATCCTCCTCCTAGTAAATTGCCACAAAAACAAAAGAGACATTTTAATTCAACAAATATAAAGTTATTCCAATCTGCTTTAGCTAAAGTAAACTGGGATGAAACTCTTGTAGATAAAAGTAGTTTAAATAATAACTATAATTTATTTGACAACATACTATCCCAAACATTAAATATACACATCCCACTTAAAAACACAAAACAGAAACACAGAGTTCCTAAAACTTGGCTCACAACTGGCTTGAAAATTGCATGCAAACATAAAAGACAATTAAAAATTCTTACTAATCAGACAAATAATACTGCCTTAAAAAAACATTGCGCTAGATATACAAAAATCCTTAAAAAATGTGTAAATAAATCAAAAAAACTTACCTTCACTCAGGAACTGATGCAATCTAAAAATAAAAACAAAACTATGTGGAACATTGTAAAACATGTAACAAGAAAAAATAATCAACAAAGCCTTAAAAATATAACGATAAAAGTAGACAATAAAGTCGAGAGTCGTCCCGAAAAAATTGTAAATTTATTCAATGAATACTATGCTTCGGTTGGCAAATCTCCGCTAGGTGGCAGCAGTGACCCCGCGCCTCCGACAGGGCGGCCCGCCATACAAACCTCTATCAACTCCATATTTTTACATTCTGTTACTGAAAAAGAAGTTCGTACTATAATACGACAATTGCCCAATAAATATAGTTGTGGTATAGACGAGATCCCCTCCATCCTGATAAAAACATGTATAGATGAACTTGCCTATCCTATTACTAAATTAATCAATCAATCTTTTGACCAATGCAGCTTCCCAGATAAATTAAAAATAGCAAAGATTAAACCCATATTAAAAAAAGGTGGAAAACCTGATAATCCCTCTCAATATAGACCGATAGCACTCCTCCCTGTAATATCCAAAATATTCGAGAAATGTATGTCAAATCGTATTTTCAGTTTTTTAGAGAAATATCATCTATTGGATGATAATCAATATGCATTCCGAAAAAAACACTCAACAAGCCTTGCAGTTTACAGTTATGTCCAAACAATAGTAGAGTACCTAAGAGATAGGAAATATGCAGTGGGACTACTGTTAGATATGTCGAAGGCATATGACAGAGTATCACATAACATTTTACTACATAAATTGAATTCAATCGGCATACGCGGCAAGGCTCTAAACTGGATGAAGTCCTACTTGACATCTCGACGACAATACGTAGAAATAGAACACCTTAATGACCATTTCATACTACAGTCTTTTAAATCTAACATACTGTATTCTGATAACTCAATCCCACAAGGTAGTGTCTTAGGATGTGTCCTATTTCTCATCTATATAAACGACCTCCCAAAAATCACCCCCCATAAAGTTGTAATGTTTGCAGATGACGTATCACTTTTATTTCAATGCCCAAATGATAACTACAGCAACACACACATAGAACAAACTTTCAATTCAGTAACACGCTGGCTACATGATCACAACCTAATAATCAATAATGATAAAACTAAACTAATACAATTTAGACCGCGACAAAAACAACTACTTAACTTAAATACCGTATCAAACCACCTAAACATTAAAGAAGTTACTGAATGCACTCTTTTGGGTCTTAAATTAGATTCTCATTTAAACTGGAAAGCACACGTCGAATCAGTAAAAAACAAACTGTCCAGATTTGTATACGCACTGAGCATATTGAAGAGCAACACAAGCATGGAGTGCGCGTTGACCGCTTATCACACGCAGGCGGTCGCGTGGCTACGCTACGGGCTCCTGCTGTGGGGCCACAGCACGGATGCGCACCAGCTCTTCATTATGCAAAAGAAGTGTGTACGAATCCTGGCCAATATCCACCAACCAAATAGCTGTAAGCCTGAATTCAAAAACCTGAAACTGTTAACTCTCCCCTCCCTCTATATCCTTGAAGTTGCCACGTTTGTAAGAAAAAATTTACATCTCTTCAAATTCAATCATAGCACTCGTCGCCACCAAAATCTTGAACTCCCGGAACCTAAACTAGAAATATATAAAAATGGACCATACTACAGAGCAATTAAAATATACAATAAAATCCCTATTAATATAAAAAACACATTAAAAGACTCATCCTTTGTAAGCAACCTAAAACGAAAACTTATAGACAAGTGTTACTACTCAATTAACGAATTTTTGGACGAGAAAAATATTTAAATACCTAATTATATACTAATTGTCTGCCCAATACAATGTAACACAATCATGCAATGTACGTAATGATAATGATGCTTAGTTAAATTTTTAAACATTAAGTTGTTATTACTAGTATTAAGTTTTTAGAAAGCACTAAGCTTCTTGCTACACCCTGACAGGGTCCTTGTACCTAGTTATAAGTACTTGGATGCAATAAATATATTATTATTATTATTATAATTTAAAGCGCTTCTTACGTCCTTAAGAAAAAATACGCTAAAATACACTTCATTTTGCATAGCAACTCATCCGCCATATTGTTAATTCGCGCGAGAAGACAAATTCCTAGAATTTACAGAAATGCGTCGAAAATTCGAAATAAAATAGTTCTTCTATTACGTAATTTCACTTAATTTTAAGCTTAATGTGTACTAATTTAAAGTTCATTTTCAAATAAACCAAGAATAAAAACCGTTCCTATGGAATGAATTATTTTATATGTAATCGTGAATTATCGGTTGTAGATTATTATTTTGACTTTGTCTAGCCTAGAATTTCAAGATCCTGGGGTGGGCACCAGACCATTCTGGGGTGGGCACGGCCCACCCGGCCCCCCCCCTATATACGCCAATGCTGCGAATATTTAAAACTACAGCGGACGTATGTATGTACAATTGTAAAGCCGGACCAGAAATATAAGACGATGCGCTATATTGCGGAATTTCACTGGAGCTAATTTCTTACACTGGCAATGATTTTATGATGGTTTGTCAACAATGTCAATGTCATTCGTGATGCTTTCTTTAAAAGACAAATATTTAAAATTATCCTAAGAAAGTGCCGTAAACCATTCGCAGTCGTGAACGTAAGATTATAAACAGTAAACACGGAGTATATGGAGATGGCATTCAGCGCAGTTTGTTCTAGCACCGTTGTAGCCGACTCTTACACGCACACAATTATATTCGTATAAAAACACAATAAGTAATTATCTATTTTCAGAGTAGGTAGCCCTCTGAATCCTTAAAATTCTTTTTAAAAAATAGGTTAAAAAGCAAACCAGATACAGTGGTTTTACTACTAACTCGAATAGCTTGTGTTGTCAGTGAAAAATTGCTGCCGACGGTGTCAACTGTCAGGATGACATTGACAGTCGTCACATTGTTGTGTACTCAAGGTTACGCGGCACCATTTGATTTTAATCAAAATATTCCTTATCTTTTATTTACACGCTTTTGTATTATCATTGTGATGTAATAGAAATAATCTCTGTATAATATCCATTCACAATTTCTCTAACAACATTTTAAGTGTTACGTGTAGGTATAGGCTATACAATTCTGTTATCATTAGATTGCTCACCGGTGCGTAACGTGAGTATCGACAGCTTGTATTATTTCGTTCGTATGTTGTTTGTATTGCATATTAATGAATTTGATAACAATAAACGGTCTTTACAGCCAGACCCCTTTCATTTGGTGCTGTGCCATTGAAGACCGACGCATTTCATTACCTATGTAATTTTTACACACTTTTTATTTGTAGACTAATATTAATTAATATTTTAGGGATAATAATTTTTTGTTAATTAGGCTGGTATTTGGTAAAAATTAGGATAGCTGTGTCTAGTGATGACAGTGAAATTTTATATATAAATATTATTTGATTAAAAATTCGAATTAGAATTGAAATGTAGGTAGATTTAATTTTCATACTTTTATTTTAGTGTAAATATGGTGAAAGCTGTAGCAGTTCTGACCATCAGTGACACCTGTTTCAAGGACAAATCTAAAGATACTTCTGGGCCGGCGTTGGCAAAATTTGCTAAAGAATTATTCCCCAATGCCAACTTACACAAAATCATCATCCCAGATGAGAGAGAAATCATTGAAAAAGAACTTAAGTACTTCTGTGATGAAGCCAATGTGAATCTTGTTTTAACCACAGGAGGGACTGGTTTTAGCTCCAGAGATGTAACCCCTGAGGCTTCAAAGGCAGTGATCCATAGAGAAGCACCAGCTATTATAGCTGCTATCACCCAGAAAAGCCTAGAAAAGACTCCAATGGCCATGCTATCAAGGGCTATAGCTGGAATAAGGCATAGAACTTTGATCATTAATTTTCCAGGCAGTTTAAAGGCAGTTACAGAGTGTTTTGAAGTTGTCAAACCTGTACTAACCCATGCTCTGGCTTTGATTAATGATGAGTTAAATGAAGTAAGGTCTATGCATGATTCCATGAAGTTTGAGCACACTTGCTCTCATGGACACCAAACAAGTAATGTGAGTTTGGGCCAAGTGGCATTTAGGGCCAGGGAGTCACCATTTCCCATGCTGCAGATGTCAGAGGCATTTAAAACTTTAGACAGTGTGATGCAGCAGTGGATGCACATCTTGGAGATTGTTCCCATTGAGAAGGCCCTGGGCAGAGTGGTGGCAGAGTCATTGCACACTAAGGAACCTATGCCACCTTTTCCTGCATCAGTTAAAGATGGTAAATAGATTTCTTTTTATATGAAAAATGCTAACTTTATTTATAAATGATGATCAACTTGTTTATATTTCGCTTGCTTAATTACAGGGTTCTATGTTATATTTTAAAGTTAATTAAAATTAGATTCATAAACATTTTTGCAGAAAACAAAAGTCATTACAAATGGCCGAGGTAATAATCTACTCGTCGACCATAGCACCAAACGGATATACTAGAACATTGGATATTGCTACGTGACTAAGCCAATTAAACTTTGATTTACTGCTATAAAAACGTAAAACTACTAAGAACATGCAATCATTGGGAAGTTTTATTGATTGCAAACACTACAAAAATGTATATTGTCAGCAGAATCTTTAGTTTGCAAACACGAAAAGCCATTGTTTAATTTTCACGCCCACTATACCTATTCAGAGCTGCAGCCCTTCGCACGCAATAGGGAATTGGTAGAGGTACCTGCTGACTGTGACTGTTACTCATCTATGTCTAGATTACTCCAAGTGTCGCCAATGAGAACTCTTCATTCCTACAGGTTATGCGTGCCTAAGTAGCGACGGAGCGGGCGTGCGATCGGTGCGAGCGGCGCTAATAGCAGGCGAGGCGCCGACGGCACCGCTGGCGCCGGGTCAATGTGCCCGCGTCAACACCGGCGCTGCGGTGCCCGCCGGGGCTGACGCCGTTGTGCAGGTATACGGAGCAGGTGTAATTCATCAATAAGGGCAGCTATTACAACCCTTACTGCCACGGTAAAATGACGTTATATCATGGACGCCGGCAGCAGAGTGCACCGCCATTTAGAAAAGAAAATAGTAGGCTAAAATAGACTAAGAGCAGCATAATATATAGCGACAGATTCACCCGCCTGTAATAACCATACGCCAATCAATCAGATCTATGCAAAAAAGGGACAGTTAGCTAGAAAAAATCGTTACTTTTTTGCTGATAAGGATTTGGGTACCTACTACTGGAAAATCTACAGACCTTAGCGTTAGGTATATAACATATATTTCCGTTACCGGCTCCAAGGCTTGGGCACATAGGGATAATAGGTACATATGTAATTTCAAATGAGGACCGTCTGTTTATTTACAGGTAGAAGACACTAAATTGGTATCGGCGTCCGAAGACGGTGACACTGAACTGGAAATTGAGATCCTTGTAGCGCCGGAGAAAGGACAGGACGTGCGGCCCATCGGCTTCGATATACCCATGGGTGCCGAGCTTGTCAAGAAAGGTAAGGATCAATTTCAGAAGATGACAATACTGAGCTTGGCATCGAACCACAGACCACCCCCACTAGACGGAGCATGCAAGGCACATGTAAGGCGACCCGCGCGCACCAACGATATGGTACGGCAGAACATTAAAGTATCAACATGGCGGCCACCGTTTAGTTGCGTCCATGTTTATAAGGTCTCTCTACACCACTTAACACTACAATTTACCATGTTATTTATTTAATTTCTTTTTTCGTTGACGTACGCATGGATCATAAACATGGACGCAACTAAACGGTGGCCGCCGTGTTCATACTTTAATGTTCTGCCGTACCATATCGTTGGTGCGCGCGGGTCGCCTTACATGCTCCGTCTAGTAGGGGTGGTCTGTGCATCGAACAAAAGAATAAAATGACGAAAGACAACGACCTTAACACCGAGCTGGAGAACATATCATTGCCCGAGCGAGCGAAGTGTCTACGTTTCCTTTCAGCTTGGCCAAAAATGCTTTCGTATGTCCGGATGTTCGGATGCCTAATGTCCGGATTTGCGGCCCGATTCCGGTCTCTAAGAACAAAAGTGTATGTAACTTGAGCGGCGTTCGGTCTTGGCGGCGAGGGGCGAAACTAGCGGGGAGGCAGGCGGGCACGGACACCATCCGTCCACGCGAACCGCCGCACGTGCTGTTCTGAAGCCAGTGCGTCTTTCCTAGTCGCCGATACTTGTTCCCGCTCACGCCGCTGCCGCGATTCGGTCGGCAAGAACAGCTAGAGCGGCACCGCGCCCGGCAGTTCGTGGCATGCTTCATAATATATCGGTAGGATTTAGTTTTTGCCATTCGCCGATCAGCGCTGGTTCGCGGCTAGGCCGCAAACGTTTAGGTTGCAAGTTAGTCGCATGTTTGACGATTGTGTTAAATTGATGAATACCTATGAATTTATGAAACATGGCCTCACTTTTTTTTTAAATGTAGGTAAACATCACAATTTTTATATTAGGTAAACCATTGGTACAAATATCAAAACTTAAAGAAAAATTGAAATGAGTTACCTGGTGGAAGAGACCGGGAATCGGGGGCCGGGGGCTTGCCGGTCCAGCGCGTTAACCATTCCGCCACCCTAACTCCCAAGCAACCTTCCGAAATTTACCTATTCTATTATATTTTATAGGATCCGTTCTGGATGCGGGACACATCGGCATCCTAGCTGGAGCTGGTTATCAGAATGTTACTGTCAAGGGTTACCCCAAGGTAAGAATTGCTACTATTACATGTAAAAAATTATTCCTCAATAATGCCATTTAAATCAAGATGAACGTGTGTGAAGATCGTCCAATTTTGAAACAATCATATTCGGTGAGTTTGACTTCGCTTCATTGACATAAGAACGCTGAACATGAATTACACATAAGTGATATTATATCGTATTTGTTTTGTGTATAGGTGGCGTTAATGTCGACGGGTAACGAACTACAGGAGCCGACGGATTTGAAGCTGAAACCCGCTCACATCAGGGACTCCAATAGAACTATGCTAAGAGTTCTGCTCAGGTTAGTGATAAACGCGCGAGTAGCGAAAGCATGTTAATGTTATAAAAAATGGTTTAGTCACATCACTACGAGGTGGTTATATTTTATTCTATTTGCAAGACCGTTCTCTCAATCTAAACAAACGGCTTTTCTTAAATCGCCCATGATCGAAAGGGATGATACAACGTCAACACTAAATCGATTAAGCTCAGCTGTAGTTATCAAAATATTGTAAGACATGAGACTGTTCAGTTCAGGCTGTTGATAAGAATTAGGAAGCTTACTGTTGCATTGCATCTGTCAACATTGTTATCAGTATTTTTGGAGATTACGCAACTGAACACTGAACCTAGTACCATCAGGACATTGTATTTTTCTATCTCAGTTAAATCTTTGTCTTAAACTGCAGTGCATTCTTATGTAAAAGATTGTTTATCTATTTGAAGTAATTTTTATTAGGAAGAACTATAGTTAGTAGAATAAGGCTACTCTACTCTTGATTTAGCCGAGATTGCATGAAACCACACAACCGAATAACTGGTGAATGTTAGTAAACGATGAAATACGTCATGCTCCCCAGCAGAACCACCTTGGCTTTGATGAATTTAAACATATAGGAAAATTTCTGTATAAAATCGATAGTTGAAGTGCCAATAAAAAAAAATCTACATCAATAGTTTCGCCGTAAATTTGATTGCAAGGTGGTCCTACTGGGGAGCATCGTCCCAGCAGAACCACCATGATATTTCGATAACTTCTCATAATATACGCATACGTATGGTATCAAAAAAATCTATGGAAATTCTATATTAACCTAGCACTCTGTCCACTAAGCTACCGTGCCCTATGCAAGAGCACTATTCATTTCGTTTCTGGTTTACAACCTTTTAGAAGGCAGGGCCTGCAAATTGTGAAAAAAATGGCGGGCTGTACTTTATAAGAAATCCATTCTAGGTAATCAAATATAAAGAAGTGACCTTTATATACTGAACAGCCAAGCGCCTCGCAGCCTGGCGATAGTGAGCTGGTTGGGAAGGAATAAGACCCCGCTATTTTTGGCGGTATGTTGCGGAGTTTATTTGTCACATATTTACGGATCGGAAACTTAGACCGCTATAAGTGAAAATAGTTATAAAACCGGCCAAGAGCATGTCAGGCCACGCTCAGTGTAGGGTTCCGTAGTAGCTCATCCTTCATAATAGACGGGCTTAAAACTGGTTTTAAGTTACAAGAAAGATTTCAAGCTCTATAAAAAAGTCGTAGGCGTCAAAGTAACTGTAATTACTTATAACCTTCTGGAAGTCCACTTACGTCCTTTTAAAGAAAATTGTGAAATTTTGTGATAACTCAAAAACGGCTCGACCGATTTTGTTCATTGAAAGTACTTATAAGGCCTCATTTTCATGAATTTTTCCATAATTTTTTAACCCGTGGTTGAAAAGTTAGAGGGGGGGGCCCTATTTTTTTAATTTTCGGAGCGAATATTTACAAAACTGCTGACTTTATCAAAAAATAATGTTTGGAGACCCCTATTATTTGTAAAAGACTTATTGAACGACACCCCACATACTAGTGTTGAAACGAAACAAAAATTCACCCCCACTTTAGGTGATCGAGAGGTACCTACCTACCCAAAAAAAAAAATCCTTTAGTTTTTATTTTACCATTTTGTCGGGGTGATACATATATACTCATACCAAATTTCAGCTTTCTAGTACTAATGATCACGGAGCTAAGCCGCGGACGGACGGACAGACGGACATGGCGAAACTATAAGGGTTCCTAGTTGACTATGGAACCCTAAAAAAACGAACATAATCTTGTGGCCGAGGCCGCTGTGCAGCCGATGGGCTAATATGATAATGAAATGGTCAGCAAACTCATTATTTCTTTAATAGGGAACACGGCTACGACACCATAGACTGCGGCATCGCAAAGGACGAGCCGGCGCAGCTGGCGCGCGCGCTGGCGGCCGCCATGGCGCGCGCCGACTTCGTGGTGTGCTCCGGGGGCGTGTCCATGGGCGAACTGGATTTACTCAAGCCCGTGCTGCTCAAGGTTAGTACTGCTTGAAATCCCGGGGCTTTATGCATTGGCGTATCTAACATTATTTTTCAGGGGGGGCCTGGGGGTGGGCCTGGCCATGGCCTAGGAGATGAAACCATGAATTTCTATCGGTAACCCAAAATCCTGAGGTGGGCACTAGACCATACTGAGGTGGGCAGCCCACCCGGCCACCCCCCTATATACGCCAATGGCTTTATGTACGGGTCATACCAGGATTGGAAGCGGGATCAGGCAGGAAACACATATGCGCCATATATAGAATGTCCTAGTGATTCGTGAATGTTTGGTACTATCTGTGTTTATTGTAATATTGTTATTTTAATTATTCTTATGAAATGCACAGTGCTGCTAATGCTGTAATGCTGTGTAATTTGTTAGTCAAATAAATAAATGAAAAAACAGTATCGTGA